>CM019063.1:15269694-15955383 GCA_009667805.1 Leptobrachium leishanense | reverse complement strand
GGGTGCTGGCCAGCACTAATTGAGGTGGCTGGCCATTTGCTTGAAATGAGCTGCCTTAGCTTGTGGTAGCAAGCTTGCTTGTGGCCTGCTGGTTCCAGCTTGAAGTGTGACAGCATTCAAGTGTGCTCGCCTACAGAGTTACACCAGAGTTTCACCAAGAGGATGACTGAAAAGAGTGATAGATTAAAACAGGTATTTCATTATATAAATTTCATCAACATTGTCCATGCCGTCATTGGTTGGTTTTTTCCCACATTTTAAAATGGTTTTCCCAGTCTTTTCTTTTACCTAATCTGCTGTATGAAGTAATTTCTTTGTTTATCCTACATAGATGTTCTGCATAGTTTTTAACTTTTCCTCTTTAAAGCTCTCCTCTTTGCATTAACTACATTCCACTAGCAGCCCACTCGAGTGGCCCATGTTCCCAGAGCGCTTCCTGCCTGCTCCCCACACACAGCTGTAGTCTTCAGCCTTGTGAAGGCTGTAACGCAGCCTACTGCCGAAATCTCCCGAGTTCACTTCACAGCCTTCACCTCAGAAGCCGGTGGCAGCGTGCAGGAGCTCTAAGGAACACACAGGAGGAGGTCTGTCTGTAGATAAAAATTCTGGTCTCTGCCTGGTAGATGCATCCTGGGGTCTGCCCGGTAGACGCATCCTGGGGTCTGCCCGGTAGACGCATCCTGGGGCCTGCCCGGTAGACGCATCCTGGGGTCTGCCCGGTAGACGCTTCCTGGGGTCTGCCCGGTAGACGCTTCCTGGGGTCTGCCCGGTAGACGCTTCCTGGGGTCTGCCCGGTAGACGCTTCCTGGGGTCTGCCCGGTAGACGCATCCTGGGGTCTGCCCGGTAGACGCATCCTGGGGTCTGCCCGGTAGACGCATCCTGGGGTCTGCCCGGTAGACGCATCCTGGGGTCTGCCCGGTAGACGCATCCTGGGGTCTGCCCGGTAGACGCATCCTGGGGTCTGTCCGGTAGACGCATGATTCTCTGGATAGCGGTGTGTGTATAATTTTTTTCTTCTTCAGATAATGGGGGGGGGGATTTATGGGTGAGTTCCCTCAGGATTTGACCCCTGATTTTACTCTATAATCTCCATTGTACCTTTCATAATCTCCGCCACACACATCCCTTTACTTCCCATACTCAGCCATTTGCCCTCACCTGTGTGTCACTCCTGTTAGATTGCAAGCTCTAGAACAGGGTCC
Organism: Leptobrachium leishanense; assembly: GCA_009667805.1. Lineage (NCBI taxonomy): Eukaryota > Metazoa > Chordata > Amphibia > Anura > Megophryidae > Leptobrachium > Leptobrachium leishanense. The sequence continues at coordinate 15,954,180 of CM019063.1, read as the reverse complement.
TCCTTTTCCCATAGTGTTTCACATGTTTAATCTAATGTTTGTTCCTATCCAGATATGTCACAATTTCACTATATAAAAATAAGCATGATAAAACCCAAGCACTCCCATATTAATCTACCAAAACATTATCGGTCTCCATTTTATAAAGGTGATACTCCTTTGACCAGCAATTGCACTGTTTAAAATAGCTTTGTGTAAACCTTCCTTCCATTACAGCATCCACTTCTAACAGAGTTCTACAACCTTTCTAGAAGCATTCCATGATCTTCTAGAACCCTGGTTAAGCTACACACATCCTGGCCAGGCCATCCTTAAATTGCTAAAGAATTAAGAGGTAAAATTACCCATTTTTATCCCAGCATCCCTCTTTTACACAAATATGCATTTTATTTTATTCTAGCAGTTATGATTTTCTGTATTTTACCAATTCCCCATTCCACAAGGAGGACTGGGATCATGGAATCCGTTCACTATGAAGCCAGGTGATGATCATCAGCTGATGGCCTTTTTTAAAATAAAATTTTAAAACAAATTAAGGTAAATACGTTTTTATTTTTGGCTCTGCTTTGTGTTCGTAAGTTGCTTTGGAAGGTGCCACCTGAAGTCTGTGTATACCCAGCCTGCATGCTGAGTACCTAGGGTTGCCAGATCCTCAATGGTTTCGTAGACTCTCCTATTGTATTCATGCTGTAGGGCAATGCATGGAATGGAATCCCAGGTCACCTGCCTTGCTTAGGTAACTGATTCCCTAAATCCTACAGCATATGAATCGTACATGACTCAGAGCGGCACTTCCCTTGTGCTTTCACGCTTGATGAAATGTAATATGTGTCCAGGAAACCATGGCTGACCTGGCAGCCCTAGGAGTACCATTGCGGTGTTCACAAGAGGTCCTGCAATACCACAGACTCGAATACCAAGGACTAGGGATGCACCGATACCATTTTTTCAAGACCAAGTACGAGTACCGATACTTTTTAAAAGTACTCACCGATACCGAGTACCGATACTTTTATTTGATGTCCTCATAAAAAAAAATTCAAAGCCCAATAGAAAAAAATAAATAAAAAAAAACGGAGTGCTGGGAGTCGGGACAGCAGGACTCTGAAGTTTATATTCAGTCTATCTGTCCCCTCTCTCTCCCCATCCCCTAAACAAAAGAAAATAAATTGATAGGGGGAAAAAAAAAAAACGGAGTGCTGGGACAGTTAATCATGTTAACATGATTGATATTAATAACTGTCCCAGCACTCCGTTTTTTTTTTCCCCCCATCAATTTATTTTCTTTTGTTTAGGGGATGGGGGGGGGGAGAGAGAGAGAGACTGACAGGGTTATCCAAAGAGATTCGAAAAGTCACCGCACGTTCGGTGACTTTTCGTTCTCTTCAATTCGGTTCCTTTTGCCGATTGCATTTCGGTGACCCTGCGGTGTATTCAGCAAGCACCACAGGGTCCCCGAATTGCAGGGAAAAGCTGCCGCAAACCTGACGAAAACTAACCGAATGCACGCTGAAAACAAGCAAAAACATCTGGATTAACCATTGAAAAAGACGAACAGGAGCCGAACAGGAGCCGAACAGGAGCCGACCAGGAGCCGACCAGGAGCCGAACATGAGCCGAATCACACAGAGCCGAAGCAGCTGTGACGTAGAGGAGGCAGTGAATAAATTAGAAAAACCATTTGTATGAATCTGGGAAAAGAAACACTGTTTGCAAAGAAACTACTGAGCGAAAATGTCTGAAATTTTCACAGGAGGTCCAGGAATGATAATAAAGAGGGCTGTTACAAAAAAAATAAGTAAACTGAAAAAAAAAAATCAAAAAAAAATCGGACTTTTAATAATAAAAAAAAAAAATCAGAAAAATGCTTAAAGTATCCTAAAAAATCTATAAAAAGAGACTTTTTGCTGCAGAATTTATAATGAACGGTTTATTAGATATTGAATTAAAACGGGAATATTTTTAACATTGAAGCCTATGGGATTCTCCTGAATAAATTTGCCGAATGAAACCACCGAATGGCAGGTCATTAGGGGAACCTTTCACTGCTGGTTTGTGTTCTCTGAATAGCCGAAGCAGTGCTTCTCTATGGGGATTTCACTGCCCTCGAACAGGGACCGAACAGGCACCGTATGTGCAGGCAATTCGCCAGTATTTGGCGAATTGCCTGCTCTCTGGATAGCCGAATGGCCAGGAAAGGTAACCGAACGCTGATTTTCAGCGTTCGGTTACCTTTCTCAAGCAATTCGGATCTCTTTGGATAACCCTGTATAAATAAAGAGACTTTTTGCTGCAGAATTTTAGAATGAATGGTTTATCAGATATTGAATTAAAACGGGAATATTTTTAACATTGAAGCCTATGGGATTCTCCTGAATAAATTTGCCGAATTAAACCACCGAATGGCAGGGCATTAGGGGAACCTTTCACTGCTGGTTTGTGTTCTCTGAATAGACGAAGCAGTGCTTCTCTATGGGGATTTCACTGCCTCGAACAGGCACCGAACAGGCACCGTATGTTCAGGCAATTCGCCAGGATTTGGCGAATTGCCTGCTCTCTGGATAGCCGAATGGCCAGGAAAGGTAACCGAAGGCTGATTTTCAGCGTTCGGTTACCTTTCTCAAGCAATTCGAATCTCTTTGGATAACCCTGTATATATAAACTTCAGAGTCCTGCTGTCCCGACTCCCAGCACTCCGTTTTTTTTTCACCCTATTATTTCCTTTCATTAGGGGAAGGGGCTGATAAATAAACTTTGGAGGCCTGATGCAGCAGTTCTGAGGCCTGTCCTGACACTCAGATTTACAGGGTTATCCAAAGAGATTCGAAAAGTCACCGCACGTTCGGTGACTTTTCGTTCTCTTCAATTCGGTTCCTTTTGCCGATTGCATTTCGGTGACCCTGCGGTGTATTCAGCAAACAGCACAGGGTCCCCGAATTGCAGGGAAAAGCTGCCGTAAACCCACCGAACACTAACCGAATGCATGCTGAAAACAAGCAAAAAAATCTGGATTAACCTTTGAAAAAGACGAACAGGAGCCGAACAGGAGCCGAACAGGAGCCGAACAGGAGCCGAACAGGAGCCGAAAAGGAGCCGAAAAGGAGCCGAATCACACAGAGCCGAAGCAGCTGTGACGTAGAGGAGGCAGTGAATAAATTAGAAAAACCATTTGTATGAATCTGGGAAAAAGAAACGCTGTTTGCAAAGAAACTACTGAGCGAAAATGTCTGAAATTTTCACAGGAGGTCCAGGGAATGATAATAAAGAGGGCTGTTACAAAAAAAATAAGTAAACTAAAAAAAAAAAAAAAAAAAAATCGGACTTTTACAGGGTTATCCAAAGAGATTCGAATTGCTTGAGAAAGGTAACCGAACGCTGAAAATCAGGGTTCGGTTACCTTTCCTGGCCATTCGGCTATCCAGAGAGCAGGCAATTCGCCAAATCCTGTCGAATTGCCTGCACATACGGTGCCTGTTCGGTCCCTGTTCGAGGGCAGTGAAATCCCCATCAAAAAGCACTGCTTCGGCTATTCAGAGAACACAAACCAGCAGTGAAAGGTTCCCCTAATGCCCTGCCATTCGGTGGTTAATTCGGCAAATTTATTCAGGAGAATCCCATAGGCTTCAATGTTAAAAATATTCCCGTTTTAATTCAATATCTAATAAACCGTTCATTATAAAATTCTGCAGCAAAAAGTCTCTTTATTTATAGATTTTTTAGGATACTTTAAGCATTTTTCTGAATTTTTTAAAAAAAAATTAAAAGTCCGATTTGTTTTTTTTTTTTTTTCAGTTTGCTTATTTTTTTTTGTAACAGCCCTCTTTATTATCATTCCCTGGACCTCCTGTGAAAATTTCAGACATTTTCGCTCAGTAGTTTCTTTGCAAACAGCGTTTCTTTTTCCCAGATTCATACAAATGGTTTTTCTAATTTATTCACTGCCTCCTCTACGTCACAGCTGCTTCGGCTCTGTGTGATTCGGCTCCTGTTCGGCTCCTGTTCGGCTTCTCTTCGAAGGTTAATCCAGATGTTTTTGCTTGTTTTCAGCGTGCATTCGGTTAGTTTTCGTCAGGTTTTCGGCAGCTTTTCCCTGCAATTCGGGACCCTGTGGTGTTTGCTGAATACACCGCAGGGTCACCGAAATGCAATCGGCAAAAGGAACCGAATTGAAGAGAACGAAAAGTCACCGAACGTGCGGTGACTTTTCGAATCTCTTTGGATAACCCTGTTAATAAAAAAAAAAAAAAATCAGAAAAATGCTTAAACTATCCTAAAAAAATCTATAAATAAAGAGACTTTTTGCTGCAGAATTTTATAATGAACGGTTTATTAGATATTGAATTAAAACAGGAATATTTTTAACATTGAAGCCTATGGGATTCTCCTGAATAAATTTGCCGAATGAAACCACCGAATGGCAGGGCATTAGGGGAACCTTTCACTGCTGGTTTGTGTTCTCTGAATAGCCGAAGCAGTGCTTCTCTATGGGGATTTCACTGCCCTCGAACAGGGACCGAACAGGCACCGTATGTGCAGGCAATTCGCCAGGATTTGGCGAATTGCCTGCTCTCTGGATAGCCGAATGGCCAGAAAGGTAACCGAACGCTGATTTTCAGCGTTCGGTTACCTTTCTCAAGCAATTCGGATCTCTTTGGATAACCCTGTTATTTATTTTGCCCAGCAACTTGTTTCTTTCATTTGCGGGGGAAGGACAGACATACAATAAACTTTGCAGGCCTGATGCAGCCGTTCGGAGGCCTGTCCCGACACTCCGATAATTTATTTTGCCCAGCAACTTGTTTTTCATTTGCGGGGGAAGGGACAGACATACAATAAACTTTGGAGGCTTGATGCAGCGGATCGGAGGCCTGTCCCGACACTTCGGTAAACAAGTTGCTGGCCAAAATAAATTACCGGATTGTTGGGACAGGCCTCCGATCCGCTGCATCAAGCCTCCAAAGTTTATAGTAAGTCTGCGGGGGAAGGGACAAACAAAAACAAGTTGCTGACCAAAATAAATATTTTTTTTCGTTTGGGGGGGGGGGGGGAGAAAGAAAGAGCCAGAATATACGCACCTGCTTCTAGAGACGTGCCACTCCTTTATGACTAGCAGCCAGTCCCACGTGATCTCAGTCTCTCGCTGCGGTGATGCGCTGCCTCGTGCGACGAACACGCACAGAGTGAGCGCCGGAGGCCAAGTTTCAAGACCGGATGCTGCATTTGAAGGCCGGATGCCGCGATTCAAGCCGCGATTGAAGCGCCGGAGGCCGCGATTGGCGCCGGAGGCCGAGTTTGCTGTCCCTGAAGTATCGGTAAAAGTATCGGGTGATTTTTGACGAGTACGAGTACTCGTCAAAACGGTAATATCGGCCCCGATACCGATACTAGTATCGGTATCGGTGCATCCCTACCAAGGACCACAATATTACGTGCTAAAGACTCTTCTTTTAGTGACCCTTTCTTCCAGCTCTGCCTTAGATGCCATTACCTACCATTGTGTCTGGCCAGCCCTCTCCCAGTGTCTGCCCTCCCTTTAGTTTTGTATATGTTCTTTGTTGCTTCTATGGATCTTGCTGTGTTCCCCAGTACTATACATATAGTCAGTGTTGCTCTAACTCTCCATTGCATTCTATTACATCCAGTGTCTATTATTGCCTCATTGTTTCACCCTTTTACATGAAGAGTAAGGTCCTTATGTTAAAATACTGCCGTTTCCATTGTTTACAACAGCGAGATTAGATCTTTTAGGCTAGGGTCAGACGAAAGCATTTTTCCCCGCGAACGTGAAAAAGTGCGTCCAAACGCATTGACGTATTTTTTCACGGAATGCGCAAAAACGGGCAGACGACGCACATTTTCGGGCGTGATTTTGGACGGATCATCAATAAAACTCTTTTTGCGTCTGGACGTTATGTAGGCTGGACATTAGCAGCGTCTGACATCTCCTAATCATGCAAACACGCCGCTATGCCGCACCTGCGCACTCAGTACGTCAGTACTAGCGATTCAGCGTTCTCAAAAAAATGCATTCAAATTCCACTTGCGTTGCACGGCCAGACTTTTGTGCGGCCGTACATCGTATATTGGCCGTCATTGCCCGTCATCTGCTGCTAATGTGGCCGTAATTATGTGCGCCAGAACGCACGTTAAAAGTGCGCTGGTCTGACCCCAGCCTTAGCCATGTATGAATTACAATAGCTCTTGGAGACCTTTTTTATGGGTCTGTTAAAATGGTATTGTTCCCACCTCAATTACAGGTAAACCTCTGTATATGCATCAGTGGAAGAAAGCTTTGGGTAGTCAGTACACCTAGAACTGTAAGACGACCCTGTGCAAACCTTTTAAAAAAATAAACTAATGATCCTATCATCCTGAGTGTTAGAGAAACACTTTTAAAACTAAGATCAGGGCTGTCAAACTCAGTCCCCCCCCCAATGCTGTGTCCTATAATTCCCAGAACTCTTCAATGTAATACTGACCAGGGAATCCTGGGAGTTTCAGTTCAGAAACCTCTTCAGGCTGGAGTTTGATAGCACTGGTTTAGTTGGTACTTGACTACATTTGTCTGCTCCACCAGATGGTACTTAAAACACATTTTCAAAGGGAATGCTCAACTGTGACCATGCTAGATTGAATTACATGATATGGTGCAAAAATGCACCGCTGTAACACCTCCAATCTCTCCTGAAATGGTTTTATGTAGTTTCCTTCCTACTATTAACATTTTATATATCTTGGGCACAGCTAAAGCTATCACTGCCTAGTCATAATGACATGCAACACAAATAAATGACTCCTGAGGATCATTAGATTATAACGTGAAATTATTCTTTATATGGCGCGACAAATTCTGCGGCGCTTTACATGATCAGTGTACAAGGGGTTGATACATTACACATACAACACATGGATGATCTGGTTTGATTCAGGGCAACCCTGTTTACAAGGGAATTTACAATCTATGAGATGTACAAGTGTTTTGTGAGGTAGGCACATCCATATCGTTGGACACCACCAGCTGGGTGGTGGGTCATGTTGATTTCCTTTATCCATGAGGTTTGCCATGACTGTTTGCTTGTTTTCGCTGCTTCATTGTAGCCTCTCTGTTTACATGGCCATGCATGGTGCTACTGCTGTATATGTGAAAAAAACTTTTTAAAATATTTAAAAAGAAACACCCCCAGCTTGTGTCCTTGGGCAAGACACCGAAGTGGGATTGACCATAGTCTTTCCATGATTGTAGAGCAGCGACCTGGTGGTTAGGTTGAACCCACTTTTTGTAAAGTCGAGACTTGTTTCTCCACTGTTGTATTGGAGGGATGTGCTGAATGGTATTTACTTTTTTCTCCACTGTCAAAGGGTAGAGACAGTACCACTGACATTGTGTGGTAGGCAACTATGTGCCGTTGCGTGTCTTGTCCAAGGACACTTACTGGAGAGGTGCTCTGGCCGGGATTCAACGCTGGGTCTCCACGGTTAGAGCAGTGATGTTACCTCTAATCCATCCAGCCGCTACACATCATTAAACATAGTCCTGAGATAGTTTTAAAGATTTCGTACTTACATTATCAAGCTGCCCACTGAGGGGGCGGGGGCGGGGGGACAGGTTAGCCATCAGATCATATGTGAATTTGTCCCAATGGAAAGATTACCATCCACACCTGCAAGAAACCTCTAAGGCTCTAAACATTATTTATGTTGTTGTTTTTATATTGTTCCTACAGGTAGGTTTGTTATTCCCCAAATCACAACAGTTGTTGACGTAAAATTATTTTGTTTACTTTTCCTACTCTGTCGGTCTGATAAATCTTAGTGAGAACGTTTAGTTGTACCAAAAGCCTATCTTCTGGGTTGTGCTGTACAAATTTTATGTGATGCAGAAAATCATATGCAAGGCATTAAATGTCCTTATTTTGTACTGACAACATGTAAAATCAAAAATAAAAGTTGAACAGAAAAAAAATGTTTTTTTTTGTCTCTCCCTTTGTACAGCGCTACAGAATACATTGATGATTTATTATTTTTTTTGGAGGAGGTTCCCCACAGTGGGCCTTCATTTATAAACTGACCTTTTTAGCAATGCCCATAATCACTGTTTAGTTAATACAGAAACATTATCAATACGATTAACAGAGCATTTTCTGGAACCTTTTACATTTTTTAGATGTAACAGCTATAGAATGCTGCCAACAAAGCAAGCGGAGCGATGAATGTCAAGGCCTCATTTACAGGTATCGTCATATTAAATAACACATGCTAAAAGAAATGTGCTTTATTTGCTTCCCTGACCATGTATAGGCCCAAGGGACCAGCAAGGTTGAGCCAATGTGTGCATATAATAGAGATTATCAACCACAATGCCCTAATCCCATGTCACTTCAACCTTTTTATTCTGCTGTTACATTTGGAGAACACCTGTAATAAAGGTTAATTTGCCATTTTTCTGGATTTCCCTTCAAACAAGACGATATTTATCTGTACATTACAATCTATGAGCATCCCAGTGATCTTCTCCCCTGTCAGTCTTTGGTTATTCCATGGGGTCACCCTCCCCTGTTAAGGTCTATAGCAGTGATGGCAAACCTTGGCACACTAGATGTTTCAAAACTACATTTTCCATGATGCTCTGTCGGCTATAAGGCTGGAGAGGCATTGTGGAATATGCAGTTCCAAAACATCTGGGGTGCCAAGGTTCGCCATCACTGGTCTATAGACATCCCACTGTGTCCTTCTCCCCTGTGTAATCTACAGGTATTCCATGGTGTCATTGTGGGATGCACAACGTGTACACAGTGGATAATGACCCCATGGAATGCCAATAGATTATCATTCATGAGCATTACAGTGGATCCTTGTCCTCGGTGTGCGTCTATGGGCATTCCACAGGGTTAATGTCCCTGTGTATGTCTCTAGCAATGGTGGCAAACATGACACCCCAATGTTTCTGAACAAATGTCCCATAACACTTGGTAACAATTTGGCCTGGCTGAGCATCATGGGTCATGTAGTTCAGAAACATCTGGTGTGGCAAGGTTCGCAATTACCGGCCTATGGGCATTCCACCTACATGCCGTATTGGAAGTTAACATTGTAAAAGCGGGATCAATACTTTCATTAAAAAGTGCTGGATCCGTTTATTTTTATTTTGGAGAAATCCTGCCTGATCTTCAACCCCCCCCCCCCCCAATATTATCCTTCAGGATTCACAACATTTTCCTGGAAAAACATAGAAAATGTCAGCAGATAACCTATTGGCCCATCTAGTCTGCCCAAGTAGATTACAAAACCGCTGGATCCATCCAAAAAGGCTGTGGATTCTGATTTCATTGAAAAATGCAAAGATCCTGTGTGATTTCTCAACAAAAATGCATGGATTCTGCTTGTACCCAGACCTGTAAAACGCCACTGATTTTGGTATTAACCCATGTAACTTCATCTGCCCCCTCCCCCAATCCACTTCAAAAAAAGTGGTGCCCCCCTCCCCCAATCCACTTAAAGAAAAGTGGTGAGACCCCCAATCAACTTGAAAAAAAAATGGTGGGGCCACCCAATCCACTTAAAAAAAAAAATGACGACACGACCCCCCCCCCCCAAAACCTAACCAGGTCCCCAGCACAATGATGAACACATTATGGTGGACATGGCCTTGGCATTCTTTCAGTTTGCTCACAAAGTCCTTTCTAGATACTATCACCTGGCAAGCCGGGCTGTGGGCAGCTTTACTTACACGGCTCGTTGCCGCCTATCACCAGACACCGCCTAGCTCGGTCACTTCGCGCTTGCTTTCCCAGTTTCGCGGTAATCGATATTGCGCGGTAACGGCTACCTCGCGCGACCAGCAGAAGGCGCCAATGTACAAGCTGCACGCGACCCGTCTCGCGGTGCATCACGGGAGTTGTAGTGCGCGCCGCGTCTCGCTGACCTAGCGAGCTCAGAACGCGAACTGCGTTCCCGTCAGGCAGCGCTCCGGCCGCCAGTCACAGCACAGCTGCTTCCTGTTGGGGAGCTGGCGGGAGGTGAAGTTGCTGTCTTGGCGGAATCGGTAGGAGTCCCGTGAGCTGCATACCGGGGCAGGTAACGCCGTTACCTCCTGTTTATGGAGGGGGTCTTCTTACTCCGAATGAAGCCGGGGGGCAAAGCTGCTGCTTTTACTAGTTGGAGAGATGAGCTGCACAGGGCTCGCCTCATACACCCAGGAGCAGCAGGAAACAGAGGGGAGGCTTACTTAGAAGGGTTATGGGGTGACTTAATTTTGGGGAATGGAGGGGAGGCTTCATATTAAGGGTTATGAAAGGCTTCATGTTGGGGAAAGGAGGGGAGGCTTCATGTTGGGGAAAGGAGGGGAGGCTTCATGTTGGGGAAAGGAGGGGAGGCTTCATGTTTGAGGGGAGGCTTCATGTTTGAGGGGAGGCTTCATGTTTGAGGGGAGGCTTCATGTTGGAGGGGAGGCTTCATGTTGAGATATGGAGGAGGGGAGGCTTCATGTTGGGGAAAGGAGGGGAGGCTTCATGTTTGAGGGGAGGCTTCATGTTTGAGGGGAGGCTTCATGTTGGAGGGGAGGCTTCATGTTGAGATATGGAGGAGGGGAGGCTTCATGTTGGGGAACGGAGGAGGGGAGGCTTCATGTTGGGGAACGGAGGAGGGGAGGCTTCATATTGAGGAACGGAGGAGGGGAGGCTTCATATTGGGGAACGGAGGAGGGGAGGCTTCATATTGGGGAACGGAGGAGGGGAGGCTTCATATTGGGGAACGGAGGAGGGGAGGCTTCATATTGGGGAACGGAGGAGGGGAGGCTTCATATTGGGGAACGGAGGAGGGGAGGCTTCATATTGGGGAACGGAGGAGGGGAGGCTTCATATTGGGGAACGGAGGAGGGGAGGCTTCATATTAAGGGGGTAGGCTTCATATTGGGGAATGGAGAAGAGGTGGCTTCATATTAGCAGAGATGGGGAGGGAGGCTTCATATGGGGGTTGTAGGGAAATCTTTATATTGGAGGGTATTGAGGGGAGGGAAATCTTTATTTTGGCGATAGAGAACATGCAAACTTGTTAAAAACCTTGTCAAAGGAAATTGTGCGGTGACACAAGGTGGATTAAGTGTTGTGGATGGGGAATTAATTTTGTTTTCTACTATAAACAAACAATATATATTCCATTTTGCATCCAGCACCCTTTTATCTTCAACTAGGTTATTGCTCCTTTTTTTTATTTATTAAATCATGGTTTTCCCCTGTCCTTGTTAATTGATGGTAATTTTGTGTAATAAAGATTGAATGGCATACATCGCATTGTTGTATTTTAGATACTGAAGCATACTATGGATGACGATGACAAGCCGCTTCTTTACCCGTCGCTCTATGAAGACTGTGCTAGGAATCATTTTAACGCATCAGATGCCGCATCAAGAAGGTGTGTCTTAGTTACATGAAACCAAATGTTTTTGAGGCAGCTTGTTTTATGTACAAATTTGCTATATCTGTATTTGCGTGACTTGAAGGTATTAGTGGTTTTCTTTGAGTCTTGCAGTTTTTAAGGCTGTGTGTCAGAGTATCAAGGTTCCTCAATGTGACTTTCAACTTTTTACATTACTCAGCATTTAGGCGCTGTTTGCTTCTGTACACATTTCAGATACTGCTTCAACAAACCACTGGCAAAACTGCTGATTCTGGTGAAAAAGCGATAACCTGTCTATTTATATGTCCTTGTTTCACTGTCGGATGAGTGTGAGACGCAGAGACGGCTTGCAAGGGGAATCCATCCCAGGGCATTTTGTTAAATTGGGCCACTGCTTTCAAACTTCATTCTTTTGCAGACTGTTGCGCAAGTTAGTGACATTCTGTAAACCTTACAGGGTTATTCAGAGAGACCCGAAATGGCACCAGTGAATTTCCCTGTATGTTACATTTTCGGGGCCATTCGCTAGCTGACATCAGTTCGTCAAATTTTGGTGGATTGCTAGCAAATACAGTGCCTGTTCGGCAGTGAAATCCCCATAGAGAAGCAATAGTTAATCTATTCAGAGAACACCAAACAGCAGAGAAATGTCAGAAATTCCTTGCAGGGTTATCCAAAGAGATTCGAAAAGTCACCGCACGTTCGGTGACTTTTCGTTCTCTTCAATTCGGTTCCTTTTGCCGATTGCATTTCGGTGACCCTGCAGTGTATTCAGCAAACACCACAGGGTCCCCGAATTGCAGGGAAAAGCTGCCGCAAACCCGACAAAAACTAACCGAATGCACGCTGAAAACAAGCAAAAACATCTGGATTAACCTTCGAAAAAGCCGAACAGGAGCCGAACAGGAGCCGAATCACACAGAGCCGAAGCAGCTGTGACAGAGGAGGCAGTGAATAAATTAGAAAAACCATTTGTATGAATCTGGGAAAAAGAAACTACTGAGCGAAAATGTCTGAAATTTTCACAGGAGGTCCAGGGAATGATAATAAAGAGGGCTGTTACAAAAAAAATAAGTAAACTGAAAAAAAAATAGAAAAAAAAATCGGACTTTTAAAAAAAAAAAAAAAAAATCTGAAAAATGCTTAAAGTATCCTAAAAAATCTATAAATAGACTCTTTGCTGCAGAATTTTATAATGAACGGTTTATTAGATATTGAATTAAAACGGGAATATTTTTAACATTGAAGCCTATGGGATTCTCCTGAATTAACTTGCCGAATTAAACCACCGAATGGCAGGGTATTAGGGGAACCTTTCACTGCTGGTTTGTGCTCTCTGAATAGCCGAAGCAGTGCTTCTCTATGGGGATTTCACTGCCCTCGAACAGGCACCGAACAGGCACCGTATGTTCAGGCAATTCGCCAGGATTTGGCAAATTGCCTGCTCTCTGGATAGCCGAATGGCCAGGAAAGGTAACCGAACGCTGATTTTCAGCGTTCGGTTACCTTTCTCAAGCAATTCGGATCTCTTTGGATAACCCTGTTGATGTTCAGTGGTTTCACTCAGCAGGTTTATTCAGGCAAACCCCATAGGCGTCAATGTTAAAAAATATTCCTGTTTTTATTTAATATCGCATAAACCATTTATTCTTATCTGCAGTAAAAAAAAAAATCTTTTTCGGCAAAATTTTTTCTTGGATTATTTTCATTTTGTTGTTTTTTTTCTTCCCCCTGTTACAGACCTTTTTATTATTATTCATAGGACCTTCTATGTTAATTCCAGACATTTCCGTCCAGTCAAATTTGACACTTTCAACCCTTTGTGTTTCTTTTTTTTTTTTTTTTTTACCCATCCGGTGGTGTTGGCAATTTTCTGCAGCAGCTGTCCGGCGGGTTTGCAGAGGGCAGCGTGTGTGCTATGGCTTTTAGGTTCAGAGCCGATCAAATTCTGTGACTTTTCTAAAAAAAAAAAAAGCGCAGACTCACTGACCTTATTGGATCTGATCATTTTGGCCAGGTTTGCGGCATCTTTTTCCCACACTTTGGGGACTGTTCTATTTAAGTGGTCATGGTGAACTACTTGTTTCCCCATCTCTTCACATCTCATGTCCCAGTGGGTTGTGATAGAGGACTACTCTGCTTTAAAAGGCTATTTAGGGGGGCGGAGCTAGCCGAGGAAGCGAGCGGCTGCATGTTGAAGGAGCTCCGTGATAAACACGGTTTTTAAAGTTATTTCCGTCGCTTGCTCGCACTTGAGAAACGCTCTACGGTCTCTGGGGGCACTGGGGGACTTGGTGAGTTTGCCTTACCCCCGAAATTGACGCTCCGGAGCGGATTAACCCCCGCGGCACAATCGGGGCCTAGTACTAGCGGCCATTTTAGAAGCCTGGAAGGAGATTTCTGAGACCTTTTACCGCTCTTCTTCCTTGTGCCTGCGCTTTTGGTGACATGCCCACCGGTCGCTCACAGAAGCTGCGGTCCAGACAGAGGGACATTCGGGACTCCATGAGAGGTGGGTCCACTTCGAAGGGAGATGCGATCTCCTCCTCCCTCCCCCCGGGCTATGACTTTTCGGAAGATGAAGAGGACCCCTGGCACTCGGGTGGTAGCTCTGCGATGACCTGGATCTCCCCACAATCTCGGACACCAGACTCCCAACCACTATCTGCAGCAGCAAAAAAAAGGGCGCAAAAGAAACGAAAAGCAGCGCTGACGGCGTCTTTGAGTGCCTCACTTACTGCAGGTGGCCTGTCTGACGGGGATTCGGCTGAGGAACACCAGCTTTCAGCCAGCAGTAGTGTGGCTTCATTACGACAGGACGTTTTGAGACAGGGTGCCCAACCGCAACAAACGAGAGCGACCTCACTCGAAACCCGTATGACACAGCCTGAGGAAAGTCGGCAGGAGGAGGATGATGATCTTCCTCTTACGAAAAGAGACCTTCGGAGGATCCTGGACGAACTCCGGGAGATCCGGGGGTGTGGAAACCTGAAGTGGCGGCGATTCGGGAGGAGGTTGCAACAATCCGTGCGCAGGTGACAGCAGTGCAGGCGACGACCTCTACAGTGCTATCGGAACATACTCACCTGTTGGGACAGGTCGCTGGTCGAAGATCCCAGGTCGAGCTTTTGTCCCGCTCTGTGGAGATGCTGGAAACAAGGCACCGCCGTCGTAACGTCAGGGTCAGAGGCATCCCGGACTCTGTGTCGTCGGATGAACTCCCAGCTTATGTGTCTCGTTTGGCCCTTCGGATGGCGGGACTCCCTCCTGACAAGCCAGATGTGATCGGATCGGTATTCAGGGTTCGGAAACCTGCGGCGCTCTCGAAGGGGACACCCCGTGATGTCGTGGTGGCCTTTCGTGACGTAGCATTTAAGGTCAAGCTTATGTCTGCTCCTGGCGCAAGAGATCCAGTGAAATTTGAGGGCTCCACGTTGGCTTTGTATCACGACCTTCCATTCCAGACTCTGCTTGCTCGCAGGCGGTTCCGTCCTGTGACTGCGGTTCTTCGTCGGAGGGGGATCCGTTATCGGTGGGGCTTGGCGGGAGCATTGGTGGTGACACATAATAATGTCCCCTACACCATCACTGATCCTGAAACCGCCTGGTCCGACCTTGAAGCGGCGGGCATCTCGCCGGACCCTCCGGAACTTCAGCCAGACTGAGACCTGAGCGATATTGTTTATCCCCCCCCCCCCCAGCTTTTTTCTTCTCTGTTTACGTGTCACTGGTCTATAGATAAGCTCTGAGTATAATTTATCAGGACAATTTATGGCATTTACGTTGATAGTCCTACATGCTTATGTGTTTCTTTTGTGTTTTCTTCCTTCACTGAGGTTGGGACTTCTTGCTTTTTGTTTTTATTATTCCCTTATTGACCTGTTACTACTTGCATCTTACATTATCTGACTGGCTGACCGTAGTTAGTTTGGCCAGCCCTAGACGGCTGTCTTTTTCTACGTTTGATTTCGTGAATTTCTTATGTATAATTCTCTAAATAAAGAATTTAAAAAAAAAAAAAAAGGCTATTTAGGTTGTCGGTCAGCTGGCACAGGCTTCCAGAGTTGTGACTGGCATTGCACTGGTCAGGCAATGCTTGTCAATGCATGTGATTTCAGGGGGAAGGGGTTTTAGCTACTTAACTAATGGCTCAGGATCCACACTGTTAACTGGAGATGCTGATCATTCAAAATATCCTTAGACACAATCAAGTTCTTCCGGCCCTCAGCCCGCACACTTATTGCGACACCGTCTATCTTGGGCTTTTCCTCTGGTTCCTTCCTCAGATGATGCATTCGTTTCAGCTAGGTATGCATCAATGTCTTTTCATTTCTCACCACTGAGTGTTTATTCTTAATTCCCTTTCAAAATGGACATATTTCTATTCAACTAGAATAACCCCTTCAAGGATTTCTGCTGTGGGGGATGTTTTAATATTGATATATTCGGCGCCGGATCGCAGCCTAGCTCCGGTGGGGGCTGCCATCTTGGATGGTGGCTCCACCTCCAGGTCCTCCCTCGGCACCTGACGTCATCACGCATGGCGTGATGACGTCAGTTAGCCGGGGAACCCCTAGCTGCCCGGGGATTTCCCAAGGAAATCCCCTGGTGGAGATGGGGGGTTCCTCTGAACCCCAATATCTCCAGAACACTGGCAGCTAGAGCATGGCCTTTCAAATGATACCAAACATGACCATGTTAAATGTAATCGAAAAATTAATAAAAATAATTAAATAATAAATTAAAAGGTTTTTTTGTGTTTTTTAGTAATGCAGCAATATTGTTACCATTTAAAGTATGATGTGAACAATGATGCTGCACTAATGATTTTTTTCTATAGGGTGCGTTTACTAAAAATCACATAATTCCCCCCAAAAAAATGTGAGTCCCCATTTCTAAATTTTTTAACAAGCGCACCCCATATAAAATATAAACGCAATGCCTCGTGTGAAAAAAAACCCACTTTACACGCTGTAGATGATTAACAATTCAAATGTTTTTGCATTTTTTGTTATAATATACAGGCGGGACATGACGTTTACATATAATAATGATATATTATGAGTCTGCAGGTAAGAACAATATATAATTTGTCTGGGTCATTTAATAAAATGTGACTTGAAATTGCGTTTAAAAATGATGAGCAAAAGCGGTAAAAATGAACTCCGCACACAGGTGAAATGGCTCATCCGAACGCATTTTCCACAGACTGTGCGTCCAGGAGTCCGGACACACTTTTTGACGGAATACGCGCTAGTGGTCATACAGTGCGCAATAACGTCCGTGATTTTTTTACAAATCACAACTTTGGGTGTCTGGACGTGATGTAGGCCGGACATGTGCAGCGTCTGACGTCTCCTAATCACGCACACAGGCCGCTATGCGGACGCAGCACACTGTCAGTACTAGCGGTTCGACGTTCTTGCTAACCTGCATCCGTTTGCCGCTTGCGTTGTGCGACCGCAATTCCGTGCGGCCGTACTTCATTGGACGTTATCTGCTACCACAGACGTACTAAAGTGCGGCTTCACAGATGTAAAAACTCGTTCGTCTGACCCCAGCCTTAAAAGTTAAAATCTAGGTCGAACTCTAAATTAGGAATCAAGGAAAATCACCCACCATGCCCTGGGGGTTTAGGGTCAATTGCTGATGGTTCACAGAAAGCTTTGCTCTCAACACTACTTGTTTCTATTCAGAATTTCACCATTGATGCATTGGCCTCCAGCACTTTGAATAATTTTGTTTGCTCCTATAGACCATTTCACGTTGAACCTTCATATGTTAACGATGGCCCTCAAAGAGTTACTTCTGAAGCTTCTGCCATGAACAAAAGGATACACTACTACGGCAAGCTCAGTGCGCCCTCCGAGAGATCTCTGGTAAGCAAGTAGCAGTTATTTGAGTTGAAGAAACCTATTGCTTCTAGCAGTAGGTTTCCGAATCAACATATTGGGGTTTTTGTTTTGAAACTTTGTTCCCAATGATGTGTTTATGAAGAGGTTGCATTAGAAGTAGGCTGGTGGTTATAAAAATGGTTGAAGATTGAGAAATAAATATATTTATGGTGGGGCAGAGCTGAGCCATTAATGTGCAGTCAGTTAACATGTTAGTTTGTGTTGGTTGTTTGAACATCTGCCCTTACATCTAAGTATGTCCACAATATTTTCCCTAGAATATATAGAAGAAATATTTATTTTTCCTATCTTTCTCTCTTTCAACCCTCTACATCATACACCACAGACTGAGGACCCCCATTGTACGGCGCTAAGGAATTCATTGGCGCTTTACAAATGCCTGTAACTTCTTTACACCCCTGTGTCCGTGTTCCAAATATGGCAAAAATTCTGGTTGGGATTCAGATAAGCTTAATGGCTCTCTCCATACCCCCTGTTCTACTTTTCATGATCCATTAGTCCTTATACTCTATTTTTCCACTCTCCAGTGCCGCCCCCCCCCCCTTGACTTGTAGATTGTAAGCTCCTGAGCAGTGTCCTTTTCTCTGTTTTCAGTGTGTTTACCTTGTTTGTTAGTTTGGTTTGCATAAGGTGTGTGCCGTTTTAAGCCTGAGACACACTGAGCGTGTAGCGACACACAGCGTAGTGAAGCAAACCTTTTGCAAGCTTGACTTCACTTCACTCCACTCCACCTTGCAGCGTGTCTGCACTGCATTACGTTCGCTTCTCTCCGCACTGGACAGGAATCCAATACACTGCAGATCAAACTAGAGCAATGTTTCTCGTCAAATGAAGCAAAGCATAGAAAAATAACAAGTTTATTTTAAAACTTTTAAATTACAATATACAACATGCCAAAACTTTATTTACAAAGCGCATGTCATACAGGCAAGATCTAAACACCACTTATATCAGCCGGCCAAACGCGCTGACACATTACGTCCATTAATAAAATATACATATAAATTACTGCCAATTTAATCCGAATAGTATCATGTCCAGATACATATATACAGACCAGATCATGCCCACTCAAGATACATATACAGAGACCTTAGCCCAAATCATGCCCATAGAAATATATTGACCTCAGACCAAATCATGCCCACATATATAGACCTCAGACCAAATCATACCCACATATATAGACCTCAGAGCAGATAATGCCCACAGATATAGACTGCAGACCAGATAATTCCCAGAGACCAGATAATGGCCATAGTGTTTTTTTTCTTTGTACGTTTTATTTATGGACTAATGTACTGGGCGGGGGGGGGGGGGTCGGCAGCACCTGGCCCCGGGTTCTGCTGTGCGGTGGCTCTCCTCTCCCTGTGCTTCTGGGCCGAGGCGAAGGCAGAGGGAAGTGTGTGGACGGAGCAACGCTGGTGGGAGGGATCTAAAGGACACGGCGCACACGCCATGTGCTGCAGGTCCTGCCCCTCCCCTCAGCGCGCCGCTTCGCCAAGGGGAAAGTTGGATTTTTCCAACTCCCCTTGCTCAGCGCCGCATCGTGACGTGGCCTGAGCGAGGGAGGTGGAAAAATCTGGATACACTGAGCGTGTCTCGATGCGCGGCGCCGCTTCGCGCTTATTGTGCCTCAGCCTTAAGTGTGGAAAGGGAGAGGCATACATCTGTTGATGAATACCACTGGGACATGCATGAAAAAAACGTTTTGGAATGTTAATCCTTTTCCAAGCAGTTTTGTTTTACTGACCTTGATGGACCCTTCCAGAACCTTTTAATTGCTATATTTTAATAATTGCAGCAATGCACCGAACCTGGACATTTAAATTTTTCTTTTTACATAAATAATGATCGCAAATATTACTCTTAGACTTTTATACGTTTGGTATAGTACTTTGGTTTATCACTTCTACCAATTAATTACATTTAATCAGTGTTCACTTATTATTCAAAGCATATTAGTGATGTATACCTTGTCATACTGGTTTGCCGCTGTAAACCATTAATGAAGACCTGTGTACAAGGTTTGCAAATGTAACTCGCCCTAGCGACAATGGACAAACCCTGTTAATCTGTTGCATTGAGGCTCGCTGCACCATTGGAGAAGCTGGTTGAGGGAAGACGAGGCCGTAGCAAAATATCCTGACAAAATGCCTCTACAGCAGGGGTCAACACCCTTGGACCTCCAGATGTTTTTGAACTCTATCTCCCATGATGCACAACTTCTCATTGGCATGGCTGTTCACCATGGCAGGAGTGGCTCCAAAACATCTGGGGGGGCCAAGGTTGCTGCCCTAGGCATGCAGGTGCATCATGCCAAAGTAATCAGATGCCTTTGGGGCAATGCTTTTGATCCCTGGGATTTTCTCCCAATTTTTAAATACATGACACTCATCCAGGTATAGGTGGGTTTATGATTAAGTTGGTGACCACTGTACACTTTCTCTTCAGCAGTTCATAGGATTGTGCACGGTCAAGTAATCTTCTGGGCTCTGGAGAAATTTAAGAAGAACCCACTTTTAATGACCCAGTCACATTCGGTATCCTTAACGGTCAGTTCTGCTAAACGGTGTTGCTCATTCTCAGCCTGTGTGTTCATGTTAGCGGTGTGTCCATATTCTTGTAGGTCGCACCGGATCATGTGATCCCAGCACCAGAAGAAATCTATGTTTACAGTCCATTGGGAACTGCGTTGAAAATTGGCACTGACTGTGTAGAAAAAAACTCCAGCATTGTCACAATGTAGGTTTAGTTTTATAATTTGCAAAATTCTACAGTTTGCTCAGATTAACTATAATGCCCACAACTTCTTTTTTTCTTTTTTCTTTTTTCTGTTACAGATTTATGATATGGAACACTATGATGGGCACATCGATACTCAGCATCCCTTGGGGAATAAAACAGGTAAATAGGATGGGGGGGCATTGGTAAAATTATAAAATACCCGCTAACTTCTCATCTCTGTATTTGATCACTTTTTTAAGCTCCACACCTAAATTTATATTTGTGCCAAAAAATGAAGAATCTTCCTAAAAACAAACTGAGAATCATAGAATTATTGGGTAAAAACTGAGCAGAATTTGATGGCGAGCCTTTCTGTTTTTTTTTAGGGATGCACCGATACTAGTATCGGTGCCGATACTGCCGTTTGTACGAGTACTTGGTACTCGTGCAAAAGGCCTGATACGTTCCCTCGATACTGAAAGCCAGTGCTGGGCCAGCTTGCCGGTATCCGCAGGGCTGGGGAAGCTGGCCGCATGCATGAAAAGCATTTGGCCAGGGTTCCCCTCCGGCGGCTGCAATACTCACCTAGCAGTGGGTCCAGTCGCAGGGCTGTTACGCGGCCGCCGGACCTTGGAGGCTGTGACCCTGTCTCCAGCCGAGATCTCGCGGGAGGGTCCAGCGAGATCTCGGCTGGAGGTAGCGTCAAGGCCTCCACGGCCTGGCGGTGGCATGATCGCGTCACAGCCCTGCAACTGGATCCACCGGCCAGCATCCGTGGGGCAGACGCTGGGGCAATCTATCCACATGTGAGCTTGGGGCATTTTTATATGAGGTCTGTTCTTATTGAAAAGCAGTCACATGACATAAAATAAAAGTGTTGGTACTCGGTATCGGTGAGTACTCTTAAAAAGTATCGATACTCGTACTCGGTCTTAAAAAAGTGGTATCGGTGCATCCCTAGTTTTTATTTTCATAGCATTTTTGCAGTTCTTTATGCTAGTTAAGGTAACGTCATAGTGTTCTTTTAAACCTTGTTTAATCCCAAATTTCTCCTTCAGAGTGACTGTGCTACTGTTTGACAGCTGTATTGAAACACCTTTGTTTTTCAGC
This sequence comes from Leptobrachium leishanense, assembly GCA_009667805.1. Classification (NCBI taxonomy): domain Eukaryota; kingdom Metazoa; phylum Chordata; class Amphibia; order Anura; family Megophryidae; genus Leptobrachium; species Leptobrachium leishanense. Next base: position 15,933,034 of record CM019063.1, on the reverse strand, counting down.
TTTTTAATTTTTATATAGGGAACCAGGAATGGTCGGGGGTGGGGGGGTTAGCAGGTGTTTTTTGTCTTTGCTGTGTCTGTCCTGTAGGTGGCGGCAGAGCATTAGAGATGCACCATTTTTTTCAGGCTACGCAGTAGATCATTACTCAAGGTCTTCAATAACAATGAATTGAAAAGTACAACTGTTGATGTGTTTAGTTGGACTGTGTTTTTTCTGCGATTTATTACTTTAGTGAGACTGCGTTTATTTTAGTTTTTTATTGGTATTTATTTATATTTAGTAATGCTGAATCCCTTTTGACCCAGGACATACTTGAAAACGAGGGGAATCTCAATATATCCTTCCTGGTAAAATACTTTATAAAAAGAAATAAATGAATAATAATCATGCAGTTGCATGATAACCTTTTTATGAATACTTTTGAATTTATTTATAAAATATTTTACCAGGAAGGATACATTGAGATTTCTCTCGTTTTGTATGTCCTTGGTTCAAGAACATTCATTTTCTGTAACAACTGTAAAAATTTCAAAGTAATAAAATGCAAGATATTTAAAAACTACAAATATACAGATTTACACAGAAAATAAATATGTAGGAAATAGTCATTATGTTATGTTTACAGGTGCATTCTGTATCGAGGTATGTTAATAGGGAGCTCTTGAGTGACTTGAAGGAACACTCTAGGCTGAAAATCACCTCCCCCTTTTTTACATTATATTATACCTATTGCCCTACCTAGTTAATCAGTATTTTTTTTTTATATGTAATACTTACCCTAAAAACACTTTTCCAGCGGCGTTTTTTTTTACTCGCCTCTTCCACTCCTGTCGTGGGAAATCTTCGACTTGGCTGAAGGTTTACGTGCAAAGCGCGCATGTGCGCCTAGCACGTAAACCAGCCAATCAGCAGGCTTCCTCCCGGCTCCACCTTCTTTGAGTGTTAAACGCAAGAGGATGCACGGAACACTAATCACAGCCGCCGACTTTGGCCGGCGGCTCACTCCCGCCAGCTACTGCGGCGACTAGGAGACGTCATCGCGCTGAAAGAGCGATGATGTCTCCTACTCGGCAGAAGCAGGAAATACAAATCCCTCTCTGCTGACTGACAGCTGGGAGGGCGGAGTAAAGTCCTCCGCGTCTCTCAGCTGTTTCAGCCAATCGGCTCAGCAGAGGGGCAGCGGAAGAGAAGGGCATACTTAGGTCATCATGACCACCTAAAAAAGCTTAGGTGGTCAAGTTGCCTAGAGTATCCCTTTAAGACTGGGGCAAGATTTGACGGTGTCTGGGAGGTTATTCCATAATTGCGGTGCTCTGTAGCAAAATGAAGATCGAGACAGTTTATTTTTGTATTGTGGTATTGCAAGAAACGTGCTGGACCTGAATCAGAGGTTATAGGATATAATGCATTTTGGATTATTAAATCAAGCCCATTGAATAATGCTTCTGTTATCGTATTTTATCTGCTCATTTAGCACTAGGCCCAATGATCAGAGATGACAAATATACATTCATTCCTTATTTAATTTGGGAGAAGGTATTTGCTGCTTATTGCAGTTATTGCAAACTGAGCCATATGACCCTGAATGTCAAATTATCCTGAAATTCATTGTAAGCTCCTATGAGCAGGGCCCTCTACACCTCAGGTCTCCGTCCTATGGTTATTTGTGTCTTGTTCCCTTTGATTATTGTAAAGCCCTGTGGAAACTGTTGGCGCTATATAAATGAGCTATTTAAAACTTAATATATATATATATATATTTTCCTAAGTATGGAGGGAAGTTTGAATTGTAATAATAAGACTCAGAGGCGAGTATTGCGTCTCTTTCCTTATATTTATTAAAATAGCAACAAGGATTTTAACATTTAAACTGAAAATGCATGTAAACATCCTTTAGAAAAAACACAAGCTCCAGACTAGACACTCCCACTCTTTCTAGTCCAATCCCTGTGTAGCTCCTCTTGATCTCTTCCCCTGATCTCCTTCCTTATTCCTCTTTCCTTGTTGCTGGGCAGACATATATTATTTATCTATATATTAATTATTATTTATTTATCTATATATTAATTATTTATATATCTTTTTTTTTTTTTTCCTTTTCAGGCAGGATTCACCACAGGAGTATGTCTGCTATTGCTGATGGGACTTTTAACTCTCTATTGCTGCTATAGGGTTGTGAAATCAAGAGGTTCCATACGTAAGCATCTTCTTAACCACCTCCCCGTATCATCTGCTAATTTCAGATGTTTTGTAATATGTAGAACTGAGTGAATGTTTCGAGGTATGTTGGGGGGGGGGTTGTTTTATCTACCACAGGTTTCAAACTCTGATAGAACACTGCCATGTGATTTTTATTTTACCCGGCCATTTGCCAGCTTTCCCTTTTGGACAAATAGTGCCCAATTTCAATTTCCTAAGATGTGGTTTCATAGGGAGCATCATAAATGTACTCATATCCTCAGAATTTAAGCACAGGAGGAGGGGGTCATGCGTTCACTTCCTTCCCTTCGGTGCTACTATCCAGTTATACCTGTAATTTCCAGATATCAGCCTTAACATGGAGCATACCATATGGGAAAAAAAAAACAACTTCAAATACAATTTCTATGCTGCACAATGGAATTCTAGATTCAAAAAATTATCTGGGTGCAGATCCCCATCAGAGGGCACTCCCACTGTTAATGTACACCAAATCAATCAACCTGGTTAACACAACCAAATCATTAAATAGATTTCCACAAAAAACCTACAATAAGGAATGTTACTAACACAAGTAAATACTATATCACGATAATCCACAAGTCGTACCATGCAGATCTCCTATATTGTCCACAAAGAAAAAGGCAATATCTGCATACAACATTCTATGAAAGGGGTTATTCAGAGAGAACTGAAATGTCGGCGACATTTCGGTGGTCTCTCGTTCCCTGTACTTTGGGGAATCAAAGTTCCCCCACCCTGCGTTGAATTCAGAATTTGTCGCAGGATCCCCAGAGTGCAGAGAGAACCTGCCGGAAAAAGCTGCTGATCACAGTGCAGACCAGTCTCCAGAATAAGCCAACAAGCTGTCGAATGGGGTAATAGAAAAATAAAAAAAGTGTGCTTAAAATTTCAAAATTGAAACGCTGTTTGCAAAAATAATACTGAACGAAAATGTCTGGAATTTACATATAAGGTCCTATGAATGATAATAAAAAGGGCTGTTACAGAAAAAAACTATTTTGGAAAAAAAAGCCTAATGTATCCTAATAAATATATATAGACTTTTTACTGCAGAATAAATTTAACGGTTTAGATATTGGATTAAAAAGGAATATTTTTAGCATTGAAGCCTATGGGGTTCGTCTGAATAAACCTGCCGAATGAAACCACCGAACAGCAGGGAAATTCGGCAACTTTTCACTGCTGTTAGGGGTTCGTCTGAATAGATTAACCATTGCTTCTCTATGGAGATTTCACTGCCCTCGAACAGGCACCATGCGTGCAGGCAATTCACCAAAATTTGAACTGCCTGCTTTCTGAATAGCCGAGCGGCCACGAAATGTCACTGTACGCTGAATTTCAGTGTCCGGTTACATTTCAGCGACATTGCAGACCTCTCTGAATAACCCCTTGTGTAATGCGGGAACTTAACAGCAACTGAGAAAGAGAAACTCCTTCCACAAGGACAACACTAAACCAAATTAATGAAACACAACCTCTGTGTAAGAAGCAAATAGCCCTGCATATCCGTAATAAATGAACAGACAAGGTAAGGTACGCAACGTGTCCTCAAACTCCATCATGGGTGATTATTTGAAATGGAGTGTTTATATACCCCCAAATAATAAAAGGGCTTAATTTTAGCTGTTCATATTGCCGAAGAACTTCAGCTGATGCATCTCTATGTTGGCAGAGCCGATTGTCCCTTCTCTACGTGTGTGTATCTGTTTAATATGAATACTATGCATTATGTACTATTATCTTAACAAAAATCTATATATTTTTAGCTTCTTTAGATACATCGAGTTGGGAGTTTCCAGATGTTTGTCAGTACTATTTTGGATCTTTTGGCCAGTGGTCCAGCCTCCTGTTTTCTATGGTCTCTCTTGTTGGAGCCATGATTGTCTACTGGGTACTGATGTCTAATTTTCTTTTCAACACTGGGAAATGTATTTATAGTAAGTGTTATTTGTGCTGCTTATATTGCAAGTTTTGAGATGCACAATTCTATAAATGCGATTATTGCCACTGCAACAAATAAATGTCTCCAAAGCAACGTTTAATCTTATGTAATTTGTTCCATATACTATTGCAATGCAGAATTTGTATCGGGAGATATTTGTCAACGTCAACCCTAACCTTATTTCACTTGCATCATCCATACCTTTTCCAGTCCCCTAGAACCTGCTCATTCAGCCCTAAATATCCTATTCCCATCAGTGTCCCCATACCCTAAAACCTGTTCATGTAGTCTTAAATTTCCCTTCGGTCTAATCCTTTCACTGTCCCCACCATCCTATATTTTCTTGTTTTTCTGCCAGCAATCCAGTCTCTGCATTCCTAAACTGCTCTCTAGTCCTGTCATTCATTCCTTCCCTGCGTCCCTAAACATGCCCTGGTAAAATAATTTCTTCAGTAACCCATAGGCTTCTTATATTTTTTTTTTTGTCCCTGCTCACCCTCTCTGTTCTTATACGAGCACTCTTAAACCTTTTCGCTGTGCCACTAAAGCAGATCTGATCTCTGCTTGTATCTTGGTAGCTGCAGGATACAGTTTGGCCACAAGGGGTGCTGTTTTGCTATTTTTGCATAGATTTGCCTGGAGATTTGTATCCAGAGCAGCTTGCACATTCTAAGGATGGAATTCTCACAGCTCCAGGGGATTACAACCAATCGGTAATCAATGAAATTGAAAGAGAAGCTGGTCACACAATCTTCAGATTATTATAAGCGATGATCTGTTCTGGAGAGAATGACATTTCAGATCTTAACTCCTGCAATACTCAAGCAGGGGATTTTTTTTATATTTGGAAATTGGCTCAAGTGCCTGAAACATTGTGTGCTCCACATTTTATCCCATGGGCAGGGCTTCCGTTCTCTTCTGTACCAGTATGTCTCATCTGTATATTCTAGTTGGGAAGCACTGCAGAATATGTTTGCACTATGTAATTAAAAAATGACATCTCAATTGCAAATATGTTACGGACTGCAGAGTGTATGTGCAGGCAGCAGATTATGGCAAAATGACAGCAAAAAGGTTTGTGCGTTTTTAGTCTATGCTGTCGTTTTGCCAAAATCTGTTTTTGCAAATGTGCTCTGTGGAATCTGCAAACTCCGCTTTAACAGGCCAAGTGGGTAAACTAATTTTTTTAAATAAAAATAACTAATTTTATTCGTTCAGCGTAACCACATTTAACCTTCAGGACAGACTGTGTGGTGGCATTTGTCAAGAGTGCATCATACAAGTGGGTTTTTTGTTGGTTTTTTTTTTTGCACTCTTCCTGGTTTACAAAGGTTTATAGTGTAGTCACTTTTCTCTGAATTTTACCACAGGACTCGGAGGCTCCTATTTTGCCATCTCTTTCTTTACTTTCTTCATAGCAGCAAAGAGTTAACAACAAGAAAAACAAACTTCCCCCACAACAGGGGATGAGCACACCCCACACACTCTCCCAACCAATCAATATAGTCCCGCCCAGATATAGACTCCTCCTCTTTTTTTGCTGCTCTTCGTGCAGATAAGTATAGTTTTATTGTGCTCTGCAAATTTTCTGTATTTTCTTTATTGTATGTTTTTATGCGTTTTGTATTTTATTGCAGTTTTCTTATATTGTTATCTTCACACTGCTCGCTTGGGGCGCCGCTACCCTCCGGTTTTAGCCGCGGGGGTCGGTGTTATCATCGGATCTGACTTGAGGGCTGCGGTCCTCACAGTCAGATCTGACTCTTGTATTTTCTGGTTTTTTCCTGTTTATCCTCGGATAGCTAAAAACACTCGCGCTGGGCATAGTGTGTGTGTGTGTGTGTGTGTGTGTGTGTGTGTGTGTGTCTTTCCCGCGCGTAGCAACCCAAGATTCCTCTCACGCGCTTCGACACGCCCACTTCCTGCGCCCGCGGCGCCATTTCTGATACCGATCTCAGTAAGTAAGATGTCCGAATCTCACCGCAGCCCCTCTCTTTCCCCTGCCCGGGTCGGAGGGACCCTCTCAAATTAGGGTTTCCATTTCTGAAGGGACTTCCCCTTCTCCCCCCCACAAACAAAAAGAAATCGGAGCTCCGCAAAATTCGCGGCCCTTGAAGCCTCCCTTAGATCCTCCATAACGGAGTCTGTCTCGGCGGCTGTCGCAGACCTCCACTATTCATTCAGACGCTCCATGGATGAGGCTGTTAATGCACTTCATATTCCCCCAAAACAAGTTTCATGCTCTGCAGCATTGCAGAGGAATGTATCCCAGGTACATGAACCTTCCCAGGAGCTATCACAGGACGACTCTCCTCCCAGGGTTGTAGACCCTCTGGCCTCAGGGGTCGGACCTGTCGTGGTGGCACTCCCAGATGACGTCGTGGAACGGCAAAAAATTGTTTCCTCCTTCCCCGACTCTCACTATCGATTCCGATGCCAGTGGTCTCGGATGGGGTGCCCACTGCGACGGCATGGAAACAGGGGGCCGGTGGTCTCCCACGGAACGGACCCGTCACATCAATGTATTGGAACTTTTAGCGGGTCTGTTTGCGGTCCGGTGCTTCACGAGGGACTCTTCACATCATCGAATCCTCCTACGATTGGACAATTTCCCGGCGGTACGGTACATCAATGCCATGGGGGGTCCTCGTTCGGAACTGCTAGCGCTCATGGCGATGGATTTTTGGGAGTACTGTCTCCAACACGGTCTCTGGGTTCAGGCCCAGTTCATTCCGGGGCTCTCCAATCAAGTAGCCGACTGGAATTCTCGACACCTGGCGGATACCGCCTTCAGTGTTCGAGGACATTCGTTCGCTCTGGGGACCTCTTCGATGGGATTTGTTTGCCTCGAGGTTGAACGCTCATCTTCCGGAGTTCTTCAGTTGGAGACCGGACCCGGACGCGTTGGGCACGGATGCATTCCTTCAGGATTGGTCGGGGGCGTGCCACTATGCCTTTCCCCCGTTCGTCCTGATTGCTCGGACAGTGATGCAAGTCAGGACTCAGATGGCGACACTGGTATTGATTACTCCGTTCTGGGCGGCTCAACCGTGGTTTCCGGCCCTACTGGAGATCGCGATCGACGTGCCCCGGAGGTTACCCCGCCGACCAGACCTCCTCCTCGACGCGGAGGGTACGCCTCATCCCCTGGTGTCGGACGGCAACCTGGACCTTCTGGCATGGCTGGTTTCCGGTTTGCCTGGCAAAGTCAAGACATTTCGATCCGGACTGGAGAATTGCTGTTACAAGCATGGGCCCCTGGAACCCGAGGAGCGTATAAATCTGCCTGGGTCCGGTGGTCTGCTTGGTGTGTGGGACGGAGTCAGGATCCCGTTTCAGCCTCTCTGAGTGCGGTCCTGGATTTCCTGACGTCTTTGTTTGACTCTGGTCTGGCTTTCCGCACGCTTAATGTCTATCGCTCGGCGCTTTCTGTCTACCGCTCGGCGCTTTCTGCTGGCCATGTGGGTTTTGCAGGGGTGGCTTTAGGGCAGCATCCTTTAGTCTGCCGTCTCCTACGGGGGGCTCGGTTCGAACGACCCCCCCCCCCTTACTCGATGGCATGGGATGTTTCCCTGGTATTACGTTTCCTGGAGACCTGGCCGGACAATGGGGAGCTGTCCCTGCGGCAGTTGTCCGCAAAACTGGTGATGCTGTGCTGTTTGTTCTCTTGTAAGCGTGTTGGTGATGTCCGGGCTCTGGACTACCCTTCTCGTTCCTTCGAACCGGATGGTGTCGTTTTCAACATCACTAGACGTACTAAGACTTCCATTTCGTCTGTTTTTTTCCCGGCTTATCCTGATTGTCCGTTGTTGTGTCCGGTTCGATGTCTCAGGGTCTATGAGGACCGCCTGGTGGGGTTCCGTGTTGGTGTGGTTTCTCCTCTGTTCCTGTCGTTCAGGGCTCCACATCGGCCTGTGTCTTCGTCGACCTCGGCGCGATGGGTGCGCTGGTTACTGAGTCTCGCTGGAGTGGATACCTCCTCCTTTGGTGCCCATTCGGTCCGTGCCGCTATGGCCTCCTCGGCGGTGGCAGCTGGTTGTAGACTGGAGGACATTATGCGCTCCGCTGATTGGTCTAGAGAGTCTACTGCTCGCCTGTTTTATATACGTCCCATGCGACACTGGACAGAGACTGTGATTGACCAGCTTTGAATTGGCAAAATAGGAGCCTCCGAGTCCTGTGGTAAAATTGGGGAATTTTCCTATTCCATGACGGAAAGTTCTAATTTTAATAAGGACTCAGAGGCGAGTATTTCCCCCCCCCCCTGGATTCCCTCCCGTTTGTTTGCCTTTTGATTCATCAATAAACATTGGGTGGTTTGTCCGTGTGTTATTTACTGCATGCGTCTGCGTTTTGCGTTGTAATCCGCTGCTTTGTGCACGCCTATTTCTGAATAAAATTTTTCGCCTTTGCGATCTCCTGTGTTTTATCGTTGCACGCAGTTGATGGTTCGGTTCTAACCCCGACCTCATGTTTGTTTTCTTTCAGTTTCCCGCTGATCGTTCTGCCGTGATGGCGTTTTTTGTCACTTCCCCACGTCCGGCCGTGTTTGGCTTCTACGCTTCCCCGTTGGGTAGCTGCGTCTCGTCCTGGAGATTCTGACTTCTGGATTGCAAAGAAAGAGGAGTCTATATCTGGGCGGGACTATATTGATTGGTTGGGAGAGTGTGTGGGGTGTGCTCATCCCCTGTTGTGGGGGAAGTTTGTTTTTCTTGTTGTTAACTCTTTGCTGCTATGAAGAAAGTAAAGAAAGAGATGGCAAAATACTCGCCTCCGAGTCCTTATTAAAATTAGAACTTTCCGTCATGGAATAGGAAAATTCCCTAATTTGATCTTGAGATGAAACAGCCTAAATATTTATTTTGTAAGCCTTTGCAAGTATCATTTTCATTATGCTTATTTTTCCCATATTTCAGATTATGTTAACCACATCAATGTTACTGAAGTGGTTTTAAGTACCAATGGAAGTGACAGAGGTAAGAATTTCTGCTTTCCTGATACTTAATTTCCAAAGAGCGAGATGTATATATATTTCTGCAAATGTTTAGAAGTAGTTCCTAAATTACTCTGTAATGGGGTACTGGCAGTATCCTCAAAGCCATGTCATGCTTTATAACTGAAATGTATATAGCCGAGTATTAGAACAAATGACTCCTGAGTGTTTGTGTTGTTGTTTTTTTTTTTTGTTTTTTTTTTGTTAAACCACTGCAAAGAAGTTCAGTACACATTGTGTCTGGGCTGCGGGACACCGCTATTGTTTGCCTAGAACAGATACTATTGCTGCTAATGATTATTAGATGAGTGGTACTAGAAAAGGTGCATTTATTATGCTCCTTTTATATCACCTACAGTTTCCACAGCATTTGAAATTAAACTAGCCAAATTACGGGAAAAATAATCAGCTCGACGGCAAGTGTAGAGGGCCCCGCTGACAGAGGTTTACCATCAAACTTGTGGTTGTATCGGTGATGGCAAGCCATGGATCCTATAATGATGTGAGGAGAGTGATTAGCGAGGCTAATCTGAAAAGATCTGTTTTGAGGAATTTTTGAAGGCCCAAAGTTTAGCGGAGAGTCTGATGGGGCTGATTAGTCTTGGAAGCACGAATTAGCAGTGTGCGTGGAAATGGAAGACGGGAGAATGGTTGCCTGGTGACTGTAGTGATCTCAAAGGGATGCACTTGTGGAGTTAGTAAGCGACTTATGCAAGGGGCGTTTTGAGGGCTTTGAATATCGGTGTCATTTTATATTTTATGCTGAAAGATGGAGGAAACCAATGGAGGAACTGGCAGAGAGGGGAGATATGTGAGGAGCGTTGGGTGAGAAAGCTCAGCCTGGCAGCTCATTCATTAGATTGCACGGGGACAGTGCAAATATAGCCGAGGCCAATAAGTGTATTTCAACAATCACCTTGGTGGTATCTTGTGTCAGAAAGGATACAAGCAATGGGCTCTGTTCCAATGTTGTCCATGTTTCAAAAGAACTGCTCGGGCAATGTGCTTTTTACAGCCTATTACGTCAGATGCAAGCTCAGCTTGCGTCTTGGATTTTACGCTTGGTTACTGAACTTTAGCGTCTCCTATACTTTGTATGGGAGATGCTATTGTGGCCCCTGCAGATAGAGGACAAGCTATTACAACCTGCTTGCTCCCCAACTGCGTCTCACATGATTCTGAAAAGAATAGCTTTTCAGACCCTGGTGTTAAGTTATTTAGCTTCAGCACAATAACCGAACACAATGATTTAACACCACCTGAAAATAACACTCGCCATAGATCCCGCAGCGGGGCGAGCCGTGCGATCCGACACTCTCGCTCCATGGGCAGAGGTACACTTGGAACAAATGGTTCCCAGTGTTCCTTGTTCCTCCACGTATCACTCCACCACCCAACTGGATCTCATTGGGGTGAGCCCTAGTCAGTCTCCATAGAGTCCTGTGGCTGCTGGTGTCCTTTTAACACCTAACCAGTATTACGTCCTGTGGCTTCTGAGAAAGCGGTGTCACGGCACTTGGAATTTGAGGTCAGGGTGCAACGTTACAAAAGGCAAGAAGACCAGAATGGTAGTGTACAGGGATTTATTGTGAACCAGGTATAAGCGTAGACTGGGACACAGGAAAGGCATACACAATGGTATAGTGGAGGTCTTGGATATGTAAGTCTCTGACGCGGGGTCTGGGAGACTACAAGCAGGAACACAGTAAGGGGGTACTCAGAAAAGAGGGAAGGAATATAGGCTTCATGGAGGTGAGCACTCGAGGACGAATACAATGCAGGAGCCCAGAAAACGCCATATCTGCTTACGAGTCAGAAGTAGATAATTGGGCACCTGGCTTTCTACTTGTGCATAGAATGGAAGACCAGGAGTGGACTCGAAAAACCAGGTCTGGAGCAGTGGCAGGAAAGGTGCAGCCAGAATCAGGTGGTTGCACTGGCGTGTGCCTTCTTATGACGTCTCCATGGCCCGTGACTTGCAGCTCAATTGTAATACAGGTGTTAAATGGTAAGCGCTAGTGGAAAATTGCAGACGTTTAGGTTCTCCATTACCGATTGTCCTTTAACACCAACCTTGAAATAGGGCCCATTGTTTTTATGGTGGAAATGACATGATTTGTGTATGGTATGGATGTGTAGAGTGAGCATAGGCAACAAGCCTGAGGTGGCGGTCTGGCTACTATCCCTTTACTGTGCAGATGGATGGATAGTAAGTGGGGAGGGGTCTTTTTGGAAAGCTAATGGATGTTCTTTTGTAGATTGATAGAGCAGTGGTTGCTGCCAGGCTTTAGAAGATTTGGGTTCAGGTTGTTGAATGCAAGGAATACTGTGGTCAGGAGATAATACGATAGAGCGGTGGCAACGTTTTGAATAGTTGTTTCCTGGTATGTATTATCCAGATGTTTGCTAAAATCTTTCTAATGTGGTTTATTTTTTCAGTTATTTGTCCGAATTCTGCGGCTCCTGGTCCTTCAAATCAGTCCATGGATGTGTTCTTTCCCAATAGCACGGACTTTGAAGCATTCCAGTTTTGGTGGAGTAAAACCAATACGGTTCCTTTTTACATGATCGCGGTTCTGCTTCCTCTTCTGAACTTCCGATCTCCATCTTTCTTTGCCAAGTTCAATGTCTTAGGTAAACCTCACTCAAGCGCTCCTTTAAATTCTAATTAACCATCCTTCTAGCTTTTGCAATAGATTAACTGGTCCGGATCACACGTTATTGTAGCCTTTTGGAATTTTTTTCTTATCAAAGACAAATCGCTACTATGCTGCTCTATTACTGTGGTTTTTGTAATTCTATTAACCTCCCTGGTGGTTTTCCCGAGTGTGACTCAGGGTTAATTTCATTGTTGAAAGCGGTAACCCCGAGCCACACTCGGGCTGCATACATACCTGTCCTGCGCTCCTTCGCTGACCTCCGCGATCGCATTCTCCTCCAGCGAAGTAGGACCATTAAGTAGGACGTCGCGATCGTCTGGAGGTGACAGCGGAGGTCAGCGAGGAGCGCAGGGAGAGGTAATGTATCTAGCCCAGAGTGTGGCTCGGGGTTAATGCTTTCAGCAATGAAATTAACCCCGAGCCACACTCGGATACCGCTATGGGGTTGAATAAATTGTAACGATTCTGACACAGAAAAGACTGTGGGGGTGGCAGTCCGGGGGGGGGGAATCTCCCTCCCCAGTCTCCCTCCCCAAATCACTCTGTGTCTGGAGCCCGTTCCCCCCCCCTCCGGACCCGAGACTGAGTTTAGTGGCGGCTTCCCGGTTAGTGGTCTTCCTTGTGGCCTGGAGCTCTGCCATCTGTCTCCCCGTACCTTGGAGGATAATGTTCCTGCCTGAGGCCCTGGAGCAGGCTGTGGAGACTAAGGGCCCCCGGACGTTTGGGATATCGATGTACAGTTGTGTTCAAAATTATTCAACCCCCAATGCTGTAAAGGGTTTTAGGGAATTTAGTGTACATTTGTAATTGTATTCAGAATGAAATCCTACAAGGACTTTTTAAAGAACCATATGCAACTAAAATGACATCAATTGGTTTTGTAATACAGTAGTAAATGTTTATTTTGTGAATTCTTCATTGACACAATTATTCAACCCCTTAAAGACTACTACTCTGAAGAACAGAGGTTCATTCAAGTGTTTTCAATCAGGTATTGAAAACACCTGTGGATGTCACGGAGCAGCAATAAAGCATAATAAGCACCAATTAGGCAGCTTTAAAATGACTGATACTCAGCTCCTTCTAGACATTTACTGGTGTGGTTACAAACATGGTGAAGTCAAGAGAATGGTCCAGGAAGACAAGAGAAGAGGTGATTACTCTTCACAGGAAGGGCAATGGCTATAAGAAGATTGCAAAGATGTTAAACATACCAAGAGAGACCATAGGAAGCATCATTCGCAAATTCAAGGCAAAGGGCACTGTTGAAACGCTACCTGGTCGTGGCAGAAAGAAGATGCTGACTTCGACTGCTGTGCGCTACCTGAAGCGTAGAGTGGAGAAAAGTCCCTGTGTGACTGCTGAGGAACTGAGAAAAGATTTCTCAGATGTGGGTACTGAAGTTTCAGCTCAGACAATACGGCGCACACTGCGTAATGAAGGCCTCCATGCCAGAACTCCCAGGCGCACCCCCTTGCTGTCTCCAAAGAATAAGAAGAGTCGACTGCAGTATGCCAAAAGTCATGTGGACAAACCACAGAAGTTTTGGGATAGTGTTCTGTGGACTGATGAAACAAAATTAGAACTGTTTGGGCCCATGGATCAACTCTATGTTTGGAGGAGGAAGAACAAGGCCTATGAAGAAAAGAACACCTTGCCTACTGTGAAGCATGGCGGGGGGTCAATCATACTTTGGGGCTGTTTTGCTTCTGCAGGTACAGGGAAGCTTCAGCGAGTGCAAGGTACCATGAATTCTCTTCAGTACCAAGAGATATTGGATGACAATGTGATGCAGTCCGTCACAAACCTGAGGCTTGGCAGACGTTGGACCTTTCAACAGGACAATGATCCCACGCATACCTCCAAGTCCACTAGAGCATGGTTGCAGATTAAAGGCTGGAACATTTTGGAGTGGCCATCGCAGTCACCTGACTTAAATCTGATTGAGAACCTCTGGTGGGACTTAAAGAAAACAGTTGCAGTGCGCAAGCCTAAGAATGTGACTGAACTGGAGGCTTTTGCCCATGACGAATGGGCGAAGATACCCGTAGATCGCTGCAAGACACTTGTGTCAAGCTATGCTTCACGTTTAAAAGCTGTTATAACTGTAAAAGGATGTTGTACTAAGTACTAAGATTGAATGTCACTTGGGGGTTGAATAAAACTGATAATGATGTGAGCACAGAAAAGACATTTGTGGTTATTTCATTATAAATGTTATGTTATATTTGTCTGACCTACACGTGCCTCTTTGATTTAATTGTAAGCAAGATGACTGAATGATCAAAATCAATGTCAAACTGGCCAAAACACTCAATTTCAGTGGGGGTTGAATAATTTTGAACACAACTGTAGTTGCTGGGCATGAAGTGAGTGGAAGCTGGCAACAGGGCGTCTCCCCTCCTCCCCCTGGAGCGGTGCTTGCGGGCCTCGACACCTGCTGGGTGCTGCTGCCAGAAGACAACCACGGGCCGCTCACAAGGGTATGGCATCAGCTGATCGCTGCATTCCAGCAGTGTCAGTACACAAGAGTGCGAGACCGCTGCTGCCCCGTCCTTGATGCACACAGATGGCCTGAAGTCTGCCTAAGCAGGGGGGGGGGCGCAATCTTGTGCAGACGACGACCCAGATGGGTCATGGCACCAGAGCTCGGCGGCACCTCTGGATGTGGACACTGGAGTGACCCCGGCTGACTGGCCTGCCACAGAGGTCCTCGGGATGGCCGTGCTGAATTTCCCTTTAGAGGAGATGGCCATGTTGGTGTGGGAGCCGCGCCTCCAGCGGGCCTTATGTGTGGCGGTTGAGATCAGCGGAGAGGCCCACCCAACATCGTAGCTGGACACGGGCTGTGAAGCTATGTCCTTCTGCACCTTTTGTTCCCTTTTCAGCCCCAGAAGACCAATTTTTGGATTGCGGGGTCCCCCCCCCCACACAAGCTGAGATTTTCTGTTTTTAATGAGCCCCCCCCCCCCCCCCCTATAATATGAGGACGTTTTTGTTTCTCCCTGCTTTGCGATACTTGCAACATTTCCAGAGGACACTTGTTTTTCTGTGTTCTTCCTCAGGTGACTTTTTATTTTTATCCTTTCCCGTGTGCGTGCTGTTTGACTTGCTATGGCCCTTCGTGGCCATTTTATTACTTTTACCTGATAGCTGTAATGATGACATTCTTTCAAATTAAAAATTTATTACTATAGAAAAATAAAGAGTTGTATAAGTCTCCACTGATTTTTTTTATTTTTTTCCTTTCATTTTTTTGCAGGCACTGTGTCTGTCGTGTACTTGTTATCACTTGTTACGTATAAAGCTGCACGCCAAGGATTTCACTTGCATTTTCAGTGGAAAGGAGTCTCAGACTTTTTTGTGCCAGGTAAGATAATTTGATGAAAGCATCAGGTCACCGTAAGAACATTCGAATTGTTTACCTAATATCTAGACATGCCATATCAGTATTTGGGTATAGAAAAACTCAACCTACGACATTATTTTCAAAGTTGAATACATAAATCTGATATGTGAATTAAGGCCGTCTTATCCCTTATCCTTAATTGACACCACTCGCAGGGTGTACCGAGATAGTTGTGGGAAGCAATCTATTGAACATAGAAAAAGGCTCTTGCCACTGTTGGTGATGGGGGGGGGGACCCCAATTTAACAATTGAAAAAGATAGTGGATATAGCCAAATAATAAAATAAAACTTTGCTCTTATTGAGAAATGCAGTAAGAGAATGCTTTCAAAGCTGTATTGCGGTCATAGACCGTCGCAGTGCTTACCTAGGACAAACCTAATGTATACATGTCTCAGCAGAGGCGAGAACATAAGTAACATAAAGGCCACTACAAAAAAGAGGCCATAAAGCAAGTTTGGCAGTGTTCTTGATTGGAAATACTAGCACAATACTGGACCCTCCCTGGAAACTGATATAGGGAATAAAAGGCAGTATGGAAACATTGCAAGTATAAAATATGATGAATGGAAACAGGCCTCCGAGGGTCTGTGGGTATAGGAAAGCATGAGAAAACATAGCCTTTATGAAGAGCCCTATCGGGAACAAACAATGCAGGCTTGGAGAAAAATAAAAAGCCTATGCAACAACTAGGCTGCACTCTCGGCTCCTGATGACGCTGGTTTATACCAGGGGAACGCGTTGAGCCAATGGAGATGTTCAATTAGTCCTTTGTTTTAGGGACCCTTTTAATCCTTGCTCTGGAAACTGCGTTTTTTCTGGCTTGATAGAAATATTCCTTACCTACTGGGAGCGCTCTAAATTTAATTAACTAGCTCAGGTTCAATGCACTGAGGCCAGGCTGTCTGTTTGTGGCTTGTTTCTTTTTCCTTCCTCCAAGCCTGTATTGTTTGTTCCTGATAGGGCTCTTCATAAAGGCTGTGTTTTCTCATACTTTCCTATACCCACAGACCCTCGAAGGCCTGTTTCCATTAATTATATTTGATACTTGCAATGTTTCCACACTGCCTTTTATTCCCTATATCAGTTTATAGGGAGGGTCCAGTATTGTGCTAGTATTTCCAATCTAGCACATTCCCAAGCTTGCTTTATGGCCTGTTTTTTTTCTTTTAGTGGCCTTTTATGTTACTTATGTTCTCGCCTCCTCTGAGACATGTATACGTTATGTTTGTCCTAGGTAAGCACTGCGACTGTGTTTGTCTGCCTACCATAATACAGCTTTGAAAGCATTCATTACTGCATTTCTGATTAAAAGCTAAGCTTTATTTTATTCTTTGGCTATATTCACTATCTTTTTCAATTGTTAAATTGGGGTTACCCCCGTCACCAACAGTGGCAAGAGCCTTTTTCTATGTTCAATAGATTGCTCCGATTCGGGAACCCATTGGGGCAAAAGTGAAAGGCTAGTAAAGATTGGTTCAGAAATAACCATGTGACCTTAGAATTACAGGAGTTGAGACACCTTAAATAGGATGGAGATACAATGTCTCAGTTGCATCCCTGACAATCCAGTGACTAAATGCACGTCAGATGCCTGCTGCACAACTAGATTCCCATAAGCGTGTCCAGCACACCCTAATGTTGGATGAGGAGGTTCTCTCGCCTCCTATACTGACAATTTAGATGTCCCTTATCTAGTTTATGATAAATATCATAAAAACTGGCTGTATCTCTTATTACAGGTTTGATATTTCTAATGAAAAATGTGCATTTTGTGCAAAATCTTCTAAACACTAGTTTTCAATTAATAATTGTTCCATGGGTGCACACCCTAACGTTACAGGCTGCGCACACCAGTGTATACTCCCGATTATGAACACTTTCTAGTTGAAAGCTTGTGTACCAGGGAATTACTAAATGGCAAGGCAAAAGGATTAATGAAGTGCATTTGTATTTTGATGGGAGTAATCACTGATTACTTGTTACTGCTCCTACAGCCCTAGAGATGCACATTGATTGAAGCAGGCAGCTAGATCACTTAGACCAGTGGTTCTCAACCTGTGGTAAGAGTACCCCAGGGGGTACATGTACCACAAGTAGGGGCATGCCTAGGTTTCCCACCCATCCGGTTTTAACCTGGACCGGAAGGGTTTTGAACCCTCTGCCTGGTTTTCTGAGGAGTCTAGCCACAGACATGCAATCAGGAGAACATGGGTGCAGAAGGTGCCACCTAGCACTGCACCGCGCAGCTAATGGACACCCCCCCCCCCCCCCCCCGTGCCTCCTAGGACACAGATTGGAATGCAGAGCTCCCGCTGCAGAGTCTGCCTGTGTCTCTCCTGTGTGCTGGCCCCTCCCCCTTCTTGCCGGCAGCAAATCCTGACAGAGAGATGCACAGGCAGGACTCTGTCTCCTCTTTCTCTCTCTCTCCCCCCCCCCCCTCCACTCTGACCCCTCGCCTCCAGTCTGACCCCCTTTCCCCTCTCTCCCCCCCTTTCCCCTTCCACTCTCTCCCTTTCCCGTCTTCTCTACCCTGTCCCGTTTTCTCCCTCCCTCTGTCCTCTTCATTTTTCTCCCCTTCCCTCCCCCCTTTTCTACCTGCCCCCCCCTCTCCTTTTTGCTGCCTCCCCCCTCGCCATTCTCACTTTCCCTCTCCCCTTTTCTACCTCACTCTCCCGGTTTGGGATTATGTATGAGTGTGTCTGCAAGTGTGTGTATGTTTGGGATTGTGTGTCAGTGTTAATTACTTTCTCGAGATAGGGGTACTTAGAACTTTCTTCTGTCTCCTTTTTTTTATTTTGACCTGCAGAGGTACTGTTTCATAAAAGGTTGTGAAACTGAATTAGTCCACTCTGTGTTCTGGGGTCATAGGAGCAAAGTGTAACAAGTCACTCTTGCATAAATATAACTAATGATGATCTTAATTCCTTATATAACTTTGCACTTCAATGTGATACATTAATAAAACCATAAGCATTTAATTTCAACTTTAATGTCAAAGTTTCTTTAATATCTGCGTGCACCAGGGTGATCCTCGGTGAATCTGCAGTGTTGGGCAGCTTTACGTTGCATGTCTTGATGGATATTGCAATTAAAATAATAGCATTACTTCTTCTCCCCGGTATGTTAGAATTCAGAACATCATTTCCTCAGCTTACTGGGATCCTAACCCTCGCATTCTTCATCCACAATTGTGTCATCACCTTGCTAAAGAGCAACAAAAAGCCAGAAAACAATGTAAGTATGACAGGGTGAAGGTGGGTTGTGCTGGTTTTACTAAGCAACAATTCAGACTTTTTTAACATTTGATTATTAAAATCTTTCGGCCTTCAGGGAATACCCTAATTTGGCATCTGGATATGGAGTAGTGGGCCTTTTTCAATTTTTCTCTTAAGAATAACAGAACACTTTATTCAAAGTACCCCTTAAGGTGAAAGTGTGTATAGGACGATGTGAATGTAGCATTTAGTCGTAAACATAAAGGGGCCTTAAAACCTGCGTTTTATAGTTTACGATTACAGTTAAAAATGTCGTCGCTTCTCTCTATTCTGAAGGGGGGTGGGTTAAATATGTGTAGATACAGGTTATCTTAATCTTGTGTGTGTGTGTGTATATATATATATATATATATATATATCTCGTTCTATCTATCCTGGGCAGTTGATAAAACTGTAGTATTTCTACTGGGTTACCAATTCTGGACATTCTTAATCCCTATCCAAGGGCAGTGGATGAAGGGCTAAGGCTGGGGGTCGGCGAGCGTTTTTAATATACCGAAGGAACATCCGTGAGTGGACGTTGCTTCCACTTGACGCCCGTCTGGCCGCCTCGCTGAGTGCACTTAGTGCGCTCAGCGCTGCAAGGCTCGATCCTCCTATGGAGGATCACGTTTTACAGCTCCATCCAATGCACGTCTAGCGTTTCGACGGAGGCTTTTGGCACGTCCCCTTGTAGCACGTCAGTACGGAGGAGGGGACATTAGTATGGGCGCACCTAGTACGCTCGTCTGACCCCGGCCTAAGTTAGAGAGCAGTGGAGTTGTGTGGTGGTCCAATGACCCTATTATCTGTTCTGTGAGATAGAGGAATATTTTTACATTATATACATGTGGAGACTCTCACGTGACAGAGTAAGCACCCTGCGGTCTTGACCCGTGGGCAGTGTGTGACGGGTTAAAGATTGCAAAGTTGCCAAACAACTTCCGATAACCTCATAGGCTGTGGCAAGGTGTACTAAATAGATGGTGAGGATCTGCCAGAAAGACTGGCACCTCCATTAGAAGTGGGAGAGGGTTTGACTGGAGCAGACACTCTTAACAGGGTTTATGGTTTCTAGTAGGTGGGCTGCCACTAGAACACCTGAATTGCCTGGTTATTTGAATAATACTACATGCGAACTGTCATAATGTGCTACTGTAGAAGTTAAAATCTCTCAAATTAGATGTATCCTTTAAAAAAATTTAAAAGAAACTATTTTTTTTAAATTTTGTTTTCCTTTTGCCTTTCAAAGTGACATCTGGTTTCTGTCTTTCCATACCCCTTACTCTAGGTAAGAGACCTATCCATTGCTTATTTGCTAGTTGGCGTAACATATGTCTATGTTGGCATCATGGTATTTGCTTCATTTCCTTCGCCACCATTGGCAAAAGAATGCATTCAACAGGTATGTAAAAGTCCAGAAAATAATTTCTTCTGTTCTGTTTAACATTTTTCTCATTTTTGTTGTTTTTAGCCCTGGACGTTTAACTGATGGGCAGTGAAATCGGTAATGTTTTGAGTAGTAAGAATGTATCCCGTAACACCGCAATGTCCTGGAGCTACATTTTCCTTTTGATATTGGTAATTGTGTTTGCTCTGGTTCTTACTGGAAGTAATGGCTGATCAATGTTTTCATTTGAACCTAAAAAGTGATGCTTGACTGCATGCTAATAAAAAAAAGCAACTTTAGCATTGGTGTAAAAGCTACTTCTATCTCCCTTCTAGAACTTCCTGGATAATTTTCCAAGTAGCGATATCCTAGCATTCGTTGCAAGAATATTTTTACTGTTCCAAATGATGACTGTGTATCCGTTGCTGGGTTATCTTGTCAGAGTTCAGCTCTTGGGACACCTCTTTGGAAAACCTTACCCAAGGTAATTTTATGATTGATTTTTTTTGCTTTCCTAACCTTGTGTATTCTCATCAATCATAGCCTCAGGGAAGGACCTACAACTTTTGGCCATGAGGCAAGGGGACACAGTCCCCAACATATTGTAAACTGACCCTTTTTGTTGTTGGTTGTGTTGGTGCGTATTTATATAGAGCTTCAATGTGTGATGCGAATGTAACAGATCAAATAATTCCTATGTGTCCTTCTACCAGACTTTTTGTGCCATGTAAAATCTTGTTTGCAAGGTCTTGTTCAATTTCAGCTGTAACACTTAATGGAATCTTAGAAACTCATTAGTGTGTATATATACCATGAGCCTTGACTGTCAGCACTTATGGCAGTGCTGCGTGGCATAAAATTCCCTTACCGTTTACTAGAATTCCAGCTTGTAATGGTGGTAATTGCTTCAACTGACTGGAATATAATCCTTATTGGGCAGTGAGTGCTTTCGATGGGCGCCTATACACTTTTGGTCTGGTGGGAGCACTAGTAATATCGGAAAGGGGGGAGAGTCATTTACAAAAATAGAGGGATGGATAGAAAATTAGATAGCGATACAGCCTGAAAAATATGTAGCAAAAAACCAAACCCATGTGGTTTCCAAACCGGCTGAGGTACTGCACATCAGGTTACAGAAGTAATTAAAATGGGTAACCAACACTGGCTTGTCCGAGCCCTTAATGTTTTCTCGTTCAAGGGGAAAGCAGGGCAGCTCTGGAATCAACTGTTTTAAATCAAGACATCCTGAAGGGCCAAGTGAGGCAACCAGAGCCATGGTAGGTGCTGCACATGGCACAGCTTTTTGGAAGTACCCTGGCTCACAAGCAGAGGCGTAACTAGAAACCTCATGGTGCAGGAACCAGGATGCCCCACCCTAGGCAAAAATTATATTTTGTCCCCCTCCCATCAACATGCATTGATCCTCTCCAGGTCCACAATGTTGACTCCAGACAGTGTCCCATTTTTTCCAGGTTCACTATAACCTCTTCAGTCCATCCCATTTTTTTTTTTTTTATTTTTTTTTTGTAATGTGCACTATGTATCTCACAAAACTCCACAGCAATAAACCTCAAAGCAATGTGCGGTGTGTATGAACGTATCAGAGCTCCACAGTAATGTGCAGTGTTTATGAATGTATCACAGAGCTTCACAGCAATAAAACTCACATTAATATGCAGTGTAAATCAGGTTTACAGCAACAAAACTCAAAGTAATCTGTGGTGTGTATGAGTGTATCACAGAGCTCCAAACTCTAAAACTCACAAATAAGTATAAAATAAATTTAGAATATAGATCACCAAGAAAGAGCACTCCATTTTATTGACCACCTTCTTCCATCATTTTCTGTGGCCAAAAAAAAAGCCGTTTTATAAATGTTCAAAAAACCTTAGGTAATAAAGGATGGATTCAGTTCACAAAGTGTGATCATAATTTGCTTAAGCCTGTCAGTCGCCAATCTATATATGCAAGCCCCCAGGTCCAGGCATGCAAGTGTGAGCCCCCCTGGACTCAAGGGCCCGGGTGCGGTGGCACCCTCTGCACCCCTGGTAGTTACGCCCCTGCTCACAAGTTCCTTCTGGGTTGGAGGCTAAAGGACGGTCTCCGCTCTAGAGTTGAATGTTCACCTGGTCAAAAAGCCTAGGTTCTTAGCTGCAACATGATTTCATTAAAGAGCCGTGAGCAGACAGACCCTGGCTGAATGATCTCAAGTGACCGAAATGGCATCTGAGCATCTTCTGGTGCCGTAGCGGCCTGTTGAATCCTTTTTTGCAGAGCTGAACAGTGGTTGCTTCAGCTGTTGGGAGAAGGTGAAATGCCCGACCATTGACCTGCTGGTGCAGGACAGCTCGGGCAATCTTCTCTGATTCTCCCCCTACATAAATGTATTGTCCCCTCTGGCACTTCTCCAAGGATGGGACAGGCAAGTCACTTAATTGCGGAGTGAGGTATTCTGTTCAGTAGATGTTTGCCAGAATTCCAACACATTGGTCCTGGGAGCCAGTGTCTAGCTTTTAAAAGGTGCAAAACAGCCTTCCATAGTGTACTTGGATCTTCCAAGAAGGGGGTTGTGATCACCCTTGGTCACAGGTCACATGTCAACAGACGTTGCTACGAGATTGCAGTCCAAAGCAAGGGCTGGCGCCAGTAAATGGACATCCTTGCAGTCACAGGTTGTCTCAGGAGGAAAGCATAGCACCTTCGAGACAGATGTCTTGTGTCCGGTGAGTGTCTAGAACAATAGGGTTCTTTCTTTTTTTCTTTGTTGTAGAGGTCGACAAAATTGTGGGGGGTATGACACTTTTGCAATATGTCCAGTACTCGTGTTATTGGCCATCTTTGCTACAATCACATTGGATTAAAAACCAGGAGTGTGACACTGATGTGCAATAGGGAAGGCCTAATATGTGTGGAGAGGGATCATCGCTGCTAGGAAGACCTGATCGATTTAAAGCTTTTGTATTTTATTCTGCTGAATATTGGTTTGTAGCGACACGTGGCTATCTCCGTTTCTGTTTTTATCTTTCTTTGTGTTCTGTGTATTTTGAAATGTACAACAATGCAATGTAAGTTTATGTAAAGATGTTTTAATTGCCTTGGTTTCAAATGTATTTAGTGTATATTCTTGATGAAATCAAGCTGTTGCTACATCTTTTGTTTATTTGTAAGGCAGGCTAGCTAGACCAGAACTTGGGATTCATCCAGGGAAGAAATGGTGTTAGCCAGGGCCTGAAGAGGGTTTTGCAAGACGTCTACGTCAGTTTTAAAGAAACCATGAAATCTAATGCTGCAGGAATATCCTGCAAATCGCAGAATGAAATAGATTCTAGAAATTCCCTTTTTACTTGTCTTCGAAGAGTAAAATATTCAAAAGTGCGATCATAAAGTGTTTGCATTCCAATACAATGGAAAACTAAAATTGGCATATTTGCAAACCTAGTGTATTCTGTGATCGGTCTACTGCTCTGTGTATTACTTTGACAAGCTATGAAGAGCAACCCTTTCTCTCAAAAAATCTAAAACTCTACCCTATTACAAAATGTGCTTTCATTCTTTTCGGAGCATTTATTGTATTGTAAATGTGTTTTTTTTTCTTCTCTTCAATTCTTTCCCTCCAGTGTATTCCATGTCCTGGCTCTAAACATTGCTGTTGTCGGAGTTGGAGTGATCATGGCCAGATTCTACCCTAATATTGGAATCATAATCCGGTAAATAGCTGAAAAGAATGGGAGGTTACTTGAAAAATGCATTTTAGACACGTCCTATTATGCTCGTGTACCATTCCTAAGCAGTGGCTTAAGCCAATATATTTTTCAAAATTTTAAATGTTATGTACAAAAACATGGCGTCATATTGGGAAAATTGGAAGCAGACCTGAAATGTCAAAATAGTGCTAATAGTGCCAAACTAGAGTAAGGACTTCACAATTTAAACTCCTGGTTAGTTGTTGAAACTACTAGTGAATTCCTGGATTTGGGGTTCATAACCTTGGTGGGTCCTGCTTTATAAGGGTTGGCTGTCAGTTGGTGGCGGCTACAAGGTATTTGAACTTGGTACAAGTCCAATTTCTTGAAGGCCAAACAGTTGTCAAACTTGGAGACTTCATCCCTTGAAACCTCAAGTATTCTTGAACTCTGACACATTTGCAACGTGTTTTAGATTCCTTCTCCAATAACTTATTTTTTTTTTCTTAAATGTGAACACTTTTGACATCATTATCCACTGAACTCTGATCAAGAGAAATTCACATACGCTCAAGACCTTAAGCTCTCCAGATCACTTGGTCTAGGGTTTCATGTCCAGTCTTAAAGAGACTCTCAAAGTACCATAACCATTTCTGGTTCACACAGTAATGGGAACCCAAAAAAACGGCTTCAAATTGGTGTGAACTGTTGAGTATTTGCTGCTCCCTCATATCTACTCATTTACAAGTTTGGACTCTTGATTCCGTTCTAATTGTTGCATAACCCAATTGATTGCCGACAGCTGTTTGTTCTCGGAGTCCACCGGAGGTGGGTAGATTTAAAACTCCAAAATCACATGACTGGACTTCTGGAATGTGTAGCTTCTGTACACAAGCCGTATTGATCTTGTGTCTTGTTTGACACATCAGAGCACAAAACTGTTTTCACACATGGCAACGTTTTTTCGTAGGTCTTTAATCCTGGATTTTTCATTTAGTGGCATAAGCCTAAACGTGCAACAGCAACGATCTTAACAATGATGATTTTATTTTAATAAGTGGTTAGAGGACTACACGGTTCCCCAAACTGCAGGTTTATTTTGAATGCATCTGCAAATACAGCAGAATTTCAGCCAAAGGAAAGCCTGAGTGAGGGCTGTGTATACAGATTAAATCAGCACTTTTGGGGAACTTTGTTATGATTCTTCCACTTGTTGAATTCTTGTGTAGCCTGTGACTGTATATTTTGACATGAAAGAAGAAAGGTCTGCTTTGGAGATTGGTGGGACAGCTGGCTCTATCTACTGCCCATAGACAACTTGTGAAGTAGAATGCAAGTGAAAGTATGGAACTGTATCCTACCCATGTATCTGCTGCTTTGACCCAGGGCTATACTGTGCATCCAAGAACTCAATTCTATCTCGGGTGTCAATCCTAAAAAAAAAAATACATTATAAATGTCTGTAATATGTGAAAATATCAAATTTTACCTTTTTTTTTTATCCCTTAGGTTTTCAGGAGCAGCTTGCGGACTTGCATTTGTGTTTGTGTACCCTTCTTTAATACACATGATATCCCTTCATCGCAACAAACAGTTAAAAATGCCCTCAGCAATTTTTCACACGTTCGTCATAATTTTAGGGTTGGGTAATTTAGGTGCACAATTTATCATGTGAATTATTTTTTTTTTGTAGCACTGCTGGTTTGTTACTGGGACAATGGGTTAAAAAAACAAACCTATAGTTGTTTTTGTTATATAGATGTATATCTATATTTTTTACATTTGCACCTTGCATCAGCTGTTTTGTCTGCCTCCACAATGGTGTCAGGGGCAACATTCAATGTGTGGATTCTGTATCTTCCCTCTTCTGGGCAGCAATCACATTTACTGCTATTACTTTGAAATACGTCTAACATCTCCTCACATCTGTGATGTGGAAATTTATAAACCGTATGGTCTGATCACTGCAATTATTTTTATATACTTTATTTATAGACCAAAGTAACACTTCATTACCGTTACGGTTCATAAAGAAGCAACAGGCGACACACGCCATTTGCACCAAAGCGTCTCAGTTTTCAGCATTAAAGATCAACACTTACAATCATTATAAAAGTGAATACATGTAGGTGGAAAAAAAGGAGGGAGTCTGTTCTCTGGCTAATATGTGATAGAGGCACTGGTATCTAGTCCTCTATATATGACCAGGGATTTACATGCAATGTATAATGCACACTTTGATATGCGTTAGTGTGTTAGAGGTGTAGGCTGGGGTCAGATGTGCGTTTTGCAGAGCAGAAGGAATGTCCGTGAGAGTAGACGTTCCTTCCACTCTGCTGCCCGTCTGGCCACCTTGCTGAGTGCAGTTAGTGTGCTCAGCGCTGCAAAGCTTGATCCTCCTATGGAGGATTGCGCTTTGCAGCTCCATCGAACGCTCGTCATAGTGCTTCAGGGTGGCTTTCAGAATGTCTGTGGCACACCCCCTGTAGTGCGCTCAATTCTTGCGTGCGTTACAGCGTGTGGACGCAGGGAGGCACATCAGTAGGAGTGTGCTATCTGACCCCGGCCTTAGAGGTTAGGCTTTATTCCTTGCCTACTTCAAATCATGGTTAACGTGCTTTGGCTAAAAAGAAGAGTTCCACTAATAATCGATAATTTCTTGCTAGTCCAATAGGTCAGTGGTTCCAACCCTGTCTTCAGGTCCCCGAACAGGCCAGGTTTGCCAGATATCTGAAGCACAGGAGATGATTTGCTACATAGTGACTGCAGGATTCAGTCTGCATTTCCCCAAGGTAATCCTTAAAATCTGGCACACTTGAGGACAAAGTTAGGAGCCACTTGCAATAAAGTGAAAAGAATGTTTACTCCCTACACCCCGCAAAAATAAAAAGGTGATTTTCAGTTGTATAAGTATAATATACATATATATATATCTCGTGGTGGATTCACTCTAGTCCCCCTCATCTAGAGGAAAGCATTTTTAAAATAATCCAACATGATTGAAACATGCGGTTCCCCCGTGCTTTAATTTTTTTTTCTTTCCTTTCTCCATCCCTCTGGAACTCTTGACGTCCATAAAATGTAGTAGCAGAAATCTTCACGTGCCTTCTGAATGCTGGCACTCTTTGGTGTTGCTGTGATGTTATATATTGATTCAGCCTTTGAATTCCTTTCCCTAAGGTCACTCTGAAAAATCAAAGATTATTCCAAATTAGGTGTATGTCCCATCATAAACTAGTGTTTGGATTTGAGGGGGGAAGGTGTAATTCTGTACTTTGGTGGTGAACAACATGTCTTGCCAGTCACAGTTCTGCCTTTTCTTGCAATTACAACAAAACAAAGTGTATGAACAAGTAAAAATATTAAGTTTGTTTACTGTGAATCACGAAGCATTAAATAGAATACTTTTGTAAGAAAATCACATTATGTCATTGATTTGTATTAGCAAAACTTGCACCACTTTATTATATAACTTTATTCTTTACCTGTCTGTCTCAAGATAACGAAGCAATAAAAGGGAAAGTAGCAGTGTTGCATATAGGTCTGTTATTTTTTTTCTTTTGTACTATTTCTCTGATTTGATATCAATCCATAGCTTTATATGAAGCTCGCTTGCTTGGATACAGGCACAGCAGAAAATGGTTTCAGATGTGCTCATGAGCAGTGTTTCCCAAACCTCTCCGGGACCCTCAACCCGGCCAGATTTTGCAGAAATACAGACGGAGTCAGGGCCGGATTAACATAGGGGCGGATGGAGCGGTCGCTCCAGGCCCCGTTCTAAAAATAGGCCCTCAGGAGCTGGTTGTCTGATAGCAAGTGCCGAGTTTGCTTTGATCAGCCATACCTGCAGCAGAACCTGGAACGTGGATAAAAACACAGCGTTTCCTTTGGGCAGAGGTTGAGAGGTGGAGCTACTCTTTGAAGCCACGTGCTGCCCCTTTCCCTGCACAGTATGAAGAGTTTGAGAAGCTTTTGCTCCAACCACCGGGAGATAAGATAAGGATGCTGTGGCTATGTAAAAATCTCTCCCTCTTATTTACACTCAATTATGTCTCACAAGCTCCAGAATGACATGGGGGGGGGGGGGGAGACCGTAGCTAACAGTCAACCAGGCTGCTGAAAGAGCAGCTACATCTTAACCTGCAAAGCAGTTATGTGCAAACAGTGTTTAATGTAAATTTTTACCACTTCTCCTGCTGCTCTAGTTGAAGATATTTTTTTTTGTGTCTGTGGTGTGGTCTATATATATTAGTGTGTGGTGTTCACATATGTGTCTGATGTATACATGTGTCACTGTGTATATATGTATATAGCTGTGTGTCCTCTGTATATAGCTGTGTGTCCTCTGTATATAGCTGTGTGTCCTCTGTATATAGCTGTGTGTCCTCTGTATATAACTGCGTGTGCATGTCCTCTATATAACTGCGTGTGTGTGTCCTCTATATAACTGCGTCCTGTGTATAGCTGCGTGTGTGTCTTCTATAGAACTGTGTCCTCTATATATAACTGTGTGCGTGTCATGTGTATATAGCTGCGTGTGCGTGTCCTCTGTGTATAGTTGCGCGTGTCCTCTGTGTATAGTTGCGCGTGTCCTCTGTGTATAGTTGCGCGTGTCCTCTGTGTATAGTTGCGCGTGTCCTCTGTGTATAGTTGCGCGTGTCCTCTGTGTATAGTTGCGCGTGTCCTCTGTGTATAGTTGCGCGTGTCCTCTGTGTGTAGCTGCGCGTGCGTGCGTGTCCTCTGTGTGTGTAGCTGCGCTGTGCGTGTCCTCTGTGTGTGTAGCTGCGCGTGTGCGTGTCCTCTGTGTGTAGCTGCGCGTGCGTGTCCTCTGTGTAGCTGCGCGTGCGTGTCCTCTGTGTAGCTGCGCGTGCGTGTCCTCTGTGTAGCTGCGCGTGCGTGTGTCCTCTGTGTAGCTGCGCGTGCGTGTCCTCTGTGTAGCTGCGCGTGCGTGTCTCTGTGTAGCTGCGCGTGCGTGTCCTCTGTGTAGCTGCGCGTGCGTGTCCTCTGTGTAGCTGCGCGTGCGTGTCCTCTGTGTAGCTGCGCGTGCGTGTCCTCTGTGTAGCTGCGCGTGCGTGTCCTCTGTGTAGCTGCGCGTGTGCGTGTCCTCTGTGTAGCTGCGCGTGCGTGTCCTCTGTGTAGCTGCGCGTGCGTGTCCTCTGTGTGTAGCTGCGCGTGCGTGTCCTCTGTGTGTAGCTGCGCGTGTGCGTGTCCTCTGTGTGTAGCTGCGCGTGCGTGTCCTCTGTGTGTAGCTGCGCGTGCGTGTCCTCTGTGTGTAGCTGCGCGTGCGTGTCCTCTGTGTGTAGCTGCGCGTGCGTGTCCTCTGTGTGTAGCTGCGCGTGCGTGTCCTCTGTGTGTAGCTGCGCGTGCGTGTCCTCTGTGTGTAGCTGCGCGTGCGTGTGTCCTCTGTGTGTAGCTGCGCGTGTGCGTGTCCTCTGTGTGTAGCTGCGCGTGCGTGTCCTCTGTGTGTAGCTGCGCGTGCGTGTCCTCTGTGTGTAGCTGCGCGTGCGTGCCCTCTGTGTGTAGCTGCGCGTGCGTGCCCTCTGTGTGTAGCTGCGCGTGCGTGCCCTCTGTGTATAGCTGCGCGTCTGTGCTCTGCATGTAGTTGTGTGTGTTTTGTGTACGTGCCTCAGTATTTGTAAAAAAAAAAAAAAAAGCCCACCAAAATCCTCGGCACCAGGCCCATGATGCTCTTAATCCGGCCCTGGACGGAGTACTGCAATCACTGAGCAGCAAATCATGTCACCTGTGCTTGAGCTGTCTGGCAAACCTGGCGTGTCAGCGGGTCCTGAGGACCGGTTTGGGAAACACTGGACTAGAGTAGAAGGTAGCGATGCACTGATACTAGTATCGGTGACGATACCTGGTCCTGCACGAGTACTTGGTACTCCTGCAGATGCCCCCGATACCTCAGCCAATACCGGAAGCCACGAGGGGCGGGCGCTTCTGGCAGAGTGCTCTAACTGCACTCTGCTAGGCCCCATCCGGGTGGATTTGTTTCTTTGAGCGGCTGCTGGCCCGGCAAAGGTTGCAGCCCAGCCTCTCGCTTCACTGGGGAACCGCCAGCTGCGGTCCTGCGAGATCCCGGTGTTCACGAGATGTCGTGAACTCTCGGATCTCGTGAGATCGCGGCTGGTGGTTGCCCAATGAAGCGAGCGGCCAGGCTGCAACCTTTGCCGGCGGCGGCTCGACGAGACAATGCCACCTGGATGGGGCCCGTTAGAAGTGGAGGCTGGCAGAGTGCTAAAGTCTGTGGGGGAATGTGTGTGTGTACATACACAAACACACATATCCCCATAGACATACATACAGTTGTGTTCAAAATTATTCAACCCCCACTGTAATTGAGTGTTTTGGCCAGTTTGACATTGATTTTGATCATTCAGTCATCTTGCTTACAATTAAATCAAAGAGGCACGTGTAGGTCAGACAAATATAACATTTATAATGAAATAACCACAAATGTCTTTTCTGTGCTCACATCATTATCAGTTTTATTCAACCCCCAAGTGACATTCAATCTTAGTACTTAGTACAACATCCTTTTACAGTTATAACAGCTTTTAAACGTGAAGCATAGCTTGACACAAGTGTCTTGCAGCGATCTACGGGTATCTTCGCCCATTCGTCATGGGCAAAAGCCTCCAGTTCAGTCACATTCTTAGGCTTGCGCACTGCAACTGCTTTCTTTAAGTCCCACCAGAGGTTCTCAATCGGATTTAAGTCAGGTGACTGCGATGGCCACTCAAATGTTCCAGCCTTTAATCTGCAACCATGCTCTAGTGGACTTGGAGGTATGCTTGGGATCATTGTCCTGTTGAAAGGTCCAACGTCTCCCAAGCCTCAGGTTTGTGACGGACTGCATCACATTGTCATCCAATATCTGCTGGTACTGAAGAGAATTCATGGTACCTTGCACACGCTGAAGCTTCCCTGTACCTGCAGAAGCAAAACAGCCCCAAAGCATGATTGACCCCCGCCATGCTTCACAGTAGGCAAGGTGTTCTTTTCTTCGTAGGCCTTGTTCTTCCTCCTCCAAACAGTTCTAATTTTGTTTCATCAGTCCACAGAACACTATCCCAAAACCTCTGTGGTTTGTCCACATGACTTTTGGCATACTGCAGTCGACTCTTCTTATTCTTTGGAGACAGCAAGGGGGTGCGCCTGGGAGTTCTGGCATGGAGGCCTTCATTACGCAGTGTGCGCCGTATTGTCTGAGCTGAAACTTCAGTATCCACATCTGACAAATCTTTTCTCAGTTCCTCAGCAGTCACACGGGGACTTTTCTCCACTCTACGCTTCAGGTAGCGCACAGCAGTTGAAGTCAGCATCTTCTTTCTGCCACGACCAGGTAGCGTTTCAACAGTGCCCTTTGCCTTGAATTTGCGAATGATGCTTCCTATGGTCTCTCTTGGTATGTTTAACATCTTTGCAATCTTCTTATAGCCTTTGCCCTTCCTGTGAAGAGTAATCACCTCTTCTCTTGTCTTCCTGGACCATTCTCTTGACTTCACCATGTTTGTAACCACACCAGTAAATGTCTAGAAGGAGCTGAGTATCAGTCATTTTAAAGCTGCCTAATTGGTGCTTATTATGCTTCATTGCTGCTCCCACAGGTGTTTCAATACCTGATTGAAAACACTTGAATGAACCTCTGTTCTTCAGAGTGGTAGTCTTTAAGGGGTTGAATAATTGTGTCAATGAAGAATTCACAAAAGAAACATTTACTACTGTATTACAAAACCAATTGATGTCATTTTAGTTGCATATGGTTCATTAAAAAGTCCTTGTAGGATTTCATTCTGAATACAATTACAAATGTACACTAAATTCCCTAAAACCCTTTACAGCATTGGGGGTTGAATAATTTTGAACACAACTGTACATGTACATACCCCCCACAGACCTGTATATACACACACATACCCCAAAGACATACATACCCCCCCAAAGAGAGAATATATATATATGTCTTATTGGGAAGCGGTCACATGACATTAACCCCTTCACTGCTGAGCCATTTCACGTCTTAAAAAAACACTTTTCTTTTCTGTATTATATTTCTTTACTAACCCTTTCGCTGCGGTGGAGGCGCTGAGCGCGTCCAACCGCATGTCACGTTCCATGCGGTGGACGCGCTGAGCGCGTCTTGCCTTTGGGGTCAGCGTTCGGCCGGGTTCCTCGATGTCAGCCCAGCACCCGGAACCGCCGCCGGAGTAATTGGGTGTTATCGCGGCGGCGCGATGACACCTAATTCAGGCGCCCCCCCCGCATGTGCGAAAGGGTTAAGCTGACTTTTTTAAATTTAAAAAATTTTGGAAAAAAATATTATTGAAAACCCAAGAGATTTGCTGTTTACACCTAGGAATGGTAATCTAGCGTGGCAATTTACAAATTTGTTTAAAGCACCATCCATTTTCCTCATTGACTGCATAGCCTGAGTTGATATATAGATATATATCACTAACCATGTCAATCATCAACTGTGAGTTTTTTGTTTTCTATAATCTTATGATTTATTGGGGTTACTGGAAAGATGGTTAAAGAACATATAGCTACATATACCGTTCTGCATTTACCGTCTCTTGTTACTTTTAGGCTGGGGTCAGACAGCGTAGTGTTCACGTCCGTGATTGTGCCTAAAAGTACGTCCGTGATAGCATGACAGCCCATCGGAGCCCGTTACACGAAGTATGTCCGCACTGAACTGCGGACGCACCGCGGCCCACGGACGCAAGGCAGGCAAGAACGTACAACCCCCTAGAACGGCCGCACAAAGTGCGCTGAGTCCGCAACGTCCGCATAGCTTTGTGTGTGAGTGATGGGACGTGGTCAGATGGACTGCATTTATACGTCCAGCATTTTTCACGGACAAAATGGTTTTGCTTTTTATTTTATTTTCTCTCCTACATCCGGCAAAATAAATATGTCAGTGAATAAACGGACTGTGTGGCCACTACTGCGTCTTCCGTACTGACGTACATCCGTGTACACGGACATACAGTCCGTAGAAATCACACTCGTCTGACCCCAGCCTTAGAACCGTATAGTGCCTATTAATGTTGTCCTTATTTAATGTTTAGAAAAGCACATCTGTTTTACTTTGATAAAATTAAACTTGAAATGCTAGTCAGTTTGTTTCTAATGTAATCTTTTAACATGTTTTGGGTTTTCTATTGTATAAAATGTATACAGTATCTGTTCACTTCTGTTTATTGTCCTCACGGTGTAACAATATTCAGATAATCAGTTTACTTTTGTAGATATTCATATTATAAACTGCCTGACCAAAAATGTCACATACGCTAATTTGTTGTTGAACCACCTTTTAGCATTGGGGGTTAAGGTCTGCATTGTGTGGTGGTCAATCCATGTGTGAAAATAATGCCTCATGCTCCCTGATCCACTCTTGTACAATTTGAGCTCAATGAATCCTGGCATTGCCATCTTGGAATATGCCCGCTGTGCCATCAGAAAAGAAAAAAAAATCAATTGATGGAAAATCCTGCTTATTCAGGGAGTCGCATGACTCCCCCCCCCCCCCCCCCCGCATGTAGCCTATTAACTACTGGAGTAATTATCCACTGGAAGTTGCACACCCATTTGGTGACTTTTTTTTTTCTCCATGCAATGTATACGTTATAAACCGGTTAGAAGTTGCAATCCAGATAAGTATTCATTAAACTTGACTCACAATGTTTGGCAATGGACATACACGTCAGCCGGGTTGTGAGAAGCTCCATATTCACTTTGCATCCTTTGTGACAGAATCAAGAGCTGCTCAGTAATGGATTAACTACCAGTAGTAAAAGGTGGCCTCTAGTTAATCTATAGCCTGGCACTATGTCAGAGTCTGGGTGACTGCCTGCACCATGAAACCTGTTGCTTAATACCATAGTAATCTATATGTTTAATCCTGGGTCTTTTTTAGTCCCAGGGAATTAACCAGATTACAAGCAATCCGGATTCATTGTTTTTGGGATTTTTTTTAAAAAAGTGTTCAGTATTCTATTGTTTTGATATCTGCTTTTTTATTTATCTTTGAATCTTGCAACATAGTTCTTCAACGGAAAAGCTTTTTTCCCCCTTTTTAAGACTTGATCTACATCTGCATCCCATTTTTGTTTCTTTTGTGGTTGAGATTTCGTACAGTGTGATGCACATGTGGAACCAATTTGTTGTATTACATGACTTGGGCGCATTGTTTTGTTGTGAAATCTATAGAATTTGAGATGGGTAAATAGGTTGCAGCTGTTATTCTGCTCTTTTTCTTTACACAATATAAAAATCAGGCAAACAGTGCTGGATTGAGTGTTTGAACCTGAAGATCTTGGAGTGTCTGTTATTTCATATCTCATTGCCTCTGTCACTTCTTTAACCCCCCCCCCCCTCCCCAATTATGTGTCTGCCACATCCCTCTCAATCCCAATAGGTAACAAACTGGTGTTGACATACTTCTGACATTCTTACTGTGCCTGTTTTGGGTAAATATGGCTGCAGCTCCATTATCTGCTATTACTCTGCTCCTGCCAGCGAATATCATGCATTATAAATTATATAATGTCAACAGTGTCCGCAGCACATTACAATAAAGAATGGGGAATTAACCAAGTTACAAGCAAGCTTGAACGAGAAATGAGAGCTTTATGGTGGGTCCTTCTCCGATGTGTTTACATTGTTGAATTGGAGAAAAGCAATAGGAGTAACCACATCATGATCACGATCAGGGCCGGCCCAAGCCATTGTGCTGCCTGGTGTGATGGATGAAATGCCCCCCCCCCAAGAGAAGAAAAAAACCAAACACATGACCGTATCCTAGAGCTCCACAGCAATAAAACTCACAGCAATGTGCAGAGTGTATGAGCGTATCAGAGCTGCACAGCTGTAAAATGCACAGTAATGTGCAGTGTGTATGAGCGTATCACAGAGCAGAGCTTCACAGTTCACAGCAATAAAACCCACCGTAATGTGTGGTGGTGAGCAGAGCAGGTGCAAGGATGAAATGCTGCCCCCCAAAAAAAACACGCCCACCAAGAAATATAAATCCATTATGTTAATATATACGGTATATGCATCCAGGATGCGCTGCATCTTACTCAAATATCCAGTCTACTAAAAAGCGTCCATAGGGGTGTCGTCACTGTGCTCAGGTACACCCTGATGACAGGTGATATAGTCCTGACTGTCCCCCCCCCCCCCACGTAACACACAAGGCAATGCAAAGGATAAACCTGAAAACCCCACAACCTGAAGAGGTTAAAATGAGAAAAGATATTTATTGTGGTTTGGAGTCAAAGACCAAATGGTGAATTTGTAAATTACCATTAACCAATAATGGTTTTGCGTTAATTAAGGGCTATTTTAGGCACACTATTATTAACCCTTTCTGCCTCACACTGTTAATGCTAATTTCAGATACACAATAGTATTAACCCATTCAGCTCTGCACTATTAACCCTCTCCTTCAAATATTCTACTAACCCTTTCAGCCACACTCAACCATTAAAACTTTTAGTTGCAAACTATTATTAACCATTTCAAACACACACTTCTGTAATCCTTTGTCACAAATTTAACCCTTTAAGCCACACACTATTATTGAACCTTTTCATCAACAAACTACAATTGGCCCTCTGTTATGCACTATTAACCCTTTCAGTCACACACTATTCTTAACCCTTTCAAACAAACCCTTCTATTAAGCCTTTCAGTCATACTCTCAATAACCCTTTAAGTCCTCCACTTTTGTTTACCCTTTCAATCACACACCACTTTTTAGTCATTGTTACAACCTATTATATATATATTGTGCAGAAAGGGTTCGTTTATATATAAACACTATTGTTTTAGAAATAGTTTGAGATAAGGAGGCTGATGCATGATAAGTGGCCAGTTATTTTGTTTGGGTGGGGTTTCTGCTTGTAAACATCTTTTTTAAAGTCATGTGTGGGATCTTTGTAGGAATTACAGCTTACTCTGCATTTTCTAGCAGAAAGCATGTTCGGTCAAGTGATGTATTGCCCTTTTAGGACCTCACTGAACTCCTTAAGCAGCTTTATGAGGACCTCTGTGCAGTCATTGATTGATTTTTTTTTTTCTTTGATTTTTTTTTTCCCCTGTCACAGGGGTTGCAGAAGGTGGTGGGGGTTTTGTTGTTGTTTTTTTTTTTTCACTTTTGGCTTACAGCACTGCCTTCCGTGGGGGCACTGAAGCAGTTAATCATACTAGTTTAATTAACAGATCAGGCTGGCTGACTGGTGGCAGAATCAGGGGAAATAAGAAGCGTTTCTGATTCTGCTCATGTTTGAGTCTGCCAGCCTGTCACTCAGTCAGTGCATCGGGAGCTAAGACAAGTGATCGTATTTGGGGGAGAGGGCAGCAGGGCAGTCCCAGAAACCCCAGTAATGAACCTGCCTGGTCACTTGTGAAGAGAAGCTGCTCCTGGGTCTTGGTCCTGACACTGTGCCGCTTTCCTTCCTGCTCCTGGAGTCACAAGGTCGCAGTCTGTTTACTCAGAGGCCGCTAGCAGCCCAGACACACATGACTGCATTTTAAAAAAAAAAAAAACGCTCTGAAAAATGTGCCGCCCGGACCAATCGCACCACTGTGCTCCATGGACGGGCTGGCCCTGCTCTGATTCCCCCAATACGCATTTTGTCAGACTAGATTAGGGGGGAGTCCAATAGGGTGAGGTAGGTCATTCCATACGACTGGTGCTGCCTTTGAAATTTTGGAGGTGCTAGTTAGTGGTGCGGGTAGAGGTCGCTTGTAGACTGGTCTTTAAGGGTAATGTTTGTGGAGTAAGGAAGGGTAGAGTTATTGAGGGATTTGAATGAAAGTATCAGTGCACTGAGCTAACGAATGAGGTCAGAGCTGTCCCAGGCCATCAGAGGCAATGCATGGAGCCTGCACAGCCATTTTCTAGATGACTGACAGGTGGCACAAGTGGTAGGGCATCCAAGCCATCACATTTGATTCTAGGCTCCAGGGTTATTTTTGGTGTTCGAGTTGGTACATGCAAGTAGTTAAGACTTTTCTGCAATGATTGTTAAAACGCGCCATATTTTGGGAGATGTCTGTGGTTAAGTCCTTTTCCCAGGCATCCATATAAGGCAAGATGTCAGGCATTTCACAGCAGTTCTGTATATTAAACAATGGTGATGAGGCCAACAGGTTTTATTTCCATTTCAAGCATAAAAACCCAAACCTAGAAGTTTCGAGTTGAGTATCTTCCTACCGCAGTTTAGCGACCAGGTATTGAATCTGAAAATATAGAATCCAGGGAATGATGCATTTACTAAAACTGCCAATTCCACATAGGGGGATACTGTTGAGTAGTCCTTTTTTTCTAAAACCTCTGCAATACTGTATAGAGGTTTATTGTGCCAGCAATCTGTAGGAGGGATGAGCTGGTGATTTAATAGGCTCGCATCAAGGTTGTGGGAAGTGAGGCCTCTGAAGGACCGCATCACAAAACATTACTCTTACATTGTTCTTGTATATCAGGTTGGGCACTCCATGTCTGGAATTCTGAAATCTGTAAGACTCCGCAATTTTCAGAGGCGTCTGAATTCCAGAAGTACTTGCTTCCCTTGCGGACCGGATGGGTCTTGCTGCAATCCTGCGATCCTCCAACTGGAGCACATCACTAAATACACTCTAAGGTACTCTGGGCAGCCTCAGCGTGGGACATGCTGCCCAAAAACATGCTGTCTCTGAGTGGCATGTCCCATGGAAAAGGCTGTTCAGTATCTCCCATTGTGTGTACGTGCTGGACTTGCAGTGTGTAGTTGATCACTGCTCCCTTGCCCGTTTCCTTTCCCCTCTTACAACGGAATCTGATTCCAAAACGAAGGGTGCTCAACCAGGATACCTGAACTCTCCCAGCTCTAGCTAAATTTCTGAAATATTTTTCTAACAACTGAAACTCTTTGTATAAATCGCCCTTACTGGCATTATTTAAACAATGTCTCCTAAATCTTCTAAATCCATTTCAGGATGAGTTTCAATCGACTCGGCTCCTGGTTGCTATAACTGTGTTTGTTTCAAATAGGCTTTTGATTGTCTTGCTACTCCTTTTTAATTACACAAAAACCTCGATCTGACAAGACAATGTATTTTGTATTTCACTGCACTCATTTTAATCTTCTAAAATGAACGAAAACAGAAATGTCGTTCTTGTGCTTTTGAACATATTGTAGTGAAAGATTACTACAAATCTAATTACAGTTTACATAAACTTAGAAATTATTTGGCAGACAGGTCATGTCTGAACATACCTTGACTTCAAAGGGGTCCATTTACCTTCCAATACACATAGTAATGCGATCAGCTCAGGTATTCCACAAACAACGAATGCAAAAGTTTTTTATTTTTTTAAAAACCTAACGCACTATTGCTACGTGTGTAGTTCTGATAACAGCATCTATGCTTTGACAGTGCTGAATCTCAAGCTGCCGCTTCCTCTATCCACAAGCAGGGGAAGACTGAGAACAAATAGTTCCCAGTGTTCTTACACCAAACATTATCTCTGCACAACCCTGTCTACACAGCAAGGGTGTGCTTGCTCTTTGGAGTCCTATGGTCTCCCACACAGCTGAAACCAAGGGCTGTGCGCTTCGTTGCTCCCGGTATCAGCGCCTCCCTGTTACCGATAATGCAT
This sequence comes from Leptobrachium leishanense, assembly GCA_009667805.1. NCBI lineage: Eukaryota > Metazoa > Chordata > Amphibia > Anura > Megophryidae > Leptobrachium > Leptobrachium leishanense. The sequence goes on along the minus strand of CM019063.1, from coordinate 15,894,819 downwards.
GTGATTCAGCAGGTTATTATTATTAAGCGCCAACACATTCCACAGCGCTGTACAAGGTGCAAAGGGTAAAGGACAGGACAATTCTACAATACAGGAGACCGGTCAGTATTGCTGCCAGCAGACACAGGAGGACCTGACGGCCCTATTCCTGTGGGAACTTAAAATATAGATGGGTGAGGGGATTAGAAACAGGAGGGGGGACTGCAGTGATGAGTTAATGCAGAGAGAGGTGAGGACCAGGTTGGTCGTAATAGAGCAAACAAAAGGAGCTGCAAAGAGTTCGAGTCTCGCACCAATTTTCTTTATTCTGTGTTTAGAATTTTTTATTTTGAGAGCGTGGCAGCAAAACAATACGGTACTAAGCAAAAACAATGGCCACGCAGGGCCAGCCAAACATCAAACATAATAAGTAACAAAACAAGTCACACATCGAATATAACAACTACCGTAAAGGGGGAGCAAAACAAAGCAAAAATGTCAGGTGGGTGGGCCCAGGAGGGATCTAGAGAGAAATAAAAAAGGGGGAGGGGTAAGGGACTGCTCTGCTGGTTGTGGCATTCCCGGATCACCCTGGCAACCCCAAGGAAACTGGGGGCCACGGCAGAGGCCGGGAGACAGGGACCAAGAGTAAGGCCAGAGCCTAGGTAGCTATCCTAGCGGCTCATCCAGGGTACTACCCAGTGTCCAGAGGGAAAAAAGAAGGGGGGATTCTAACGCTCCAGCACAAAGCCCCAGAACTCAGCAGGTACAGCTATATGATTGCTCAGGAAAACATACAGAATGGATGGGGAAAGACATAAACAGGAGAGGTCGCTAGCACAGCTGCTCCAAAATACGGAGGGGAAAAAAGGAAGGAGTCCGCAAAAGGGATTTAACGTTCCAAAAAAGAAAAACAAAAATTAGAAACGGTCCCATGATGTGCCGGAGGAGAGGTCTGGGTCCGCAGAGGTGGTGCCCTACAACACAGTCGTCGAGGAGCAAGAGGGTGTCGGTGGCAAAATACCCATCTGAACGAGGAAGGGCTACACTTCTGGGGAGCTGACCGGGTGAAAAACTGCATCCCACAAGATTGCTAGCGTTCCAGAGTCACCCCCTCAGCGATAACGGACCTCTGCTGCTCTCCCTCCTGGAACCGGTGCCGGGACACCAGCGTTAGGAACGGCAAGTCGTTGAAATGAGAGCGGGACAAATTCTCAAAAATAAAGGGGGGCAGAGACCACTGTTGATGAGTGTGGACGTGTTTCTGCTGAGCACTCTGACCTGGCGTTTTGGGTATTATTTTTCACGTCCCACTGTTGAGGAAGGCTGCTGTTTTTGTACTACGAGATCCTGCCGCCCTGGGGAGTTGTTTGAGACCTGAGACACCGCTCTGCAGCTCTTTATTGCACCGCTTGGGTGCCATGCTGCTTTTTGCGGCCTAGCTGCAGGTGGCCATTTTGACCACCTGCTCCGGAGTTGCGGGTCCGTGCCGGCGGTGACCTCGAGTGACATGGACACTGTTGGCCTTCCAGCACCTGTTCTACCTCCGGGGGGCTGCCTCCCTCCCCTCTGCAGCTGTCTGATGACAACCGTGATTCTCCTCTCACTAAGGGGATGCTAGCAGACTTCATGGAGGAGATGCAGAGGCTCTGGCACAACACTTGGCGGGAAGCTGGCTGGTCCTATGGCGTGGATTTGGCTGCGAAGGAGAATGGTTACCTTGCGGAGATGGCGGAGGAGCCGCGGCCCTGTGATACTGCAGGGCCTGTGACCTGGTGTTATGTTTCGGCCCTGCCCCCTGGTGGTGAAGGGCCTCCATGGCTGTTTTCCCCTGTGGGGTGTCTGGCTGTGCTGGTTAGGGCTAATCTGGGGTTCTGTTGTGATCACCTGGTCTGGGGTCACATGGCCCAATCACACAGACCCACTCCCTTTATATATCCTAGCAGCACAGAGCCTGGTTGACGGTTTGTGGAGTTTGATGGTGGTTGTGTCCTTCCTGTTTGTTCCTGAGTTGCTGCAAAGCATTCTAAGTCCTGATTATTCTGGATTTGACCTTGGCTGTGTTTTCTGACGTTCCTTTCCTGCCTGCTCCTGGTACTTTGCATTCTGATCTGTTGCCAACCTTTGCCTGCCTGACCATTCATATGTTTCATGTTTCCTGTACCTTGTCTGTCTTAGTTTAGTATAGTATATTCTCTGAGGCCATTAAAAGGACCTCTTCAGTGCAGGATTTTTGTTGTTAAATACTACAGTAACGATACCTATGTGATTCTACTCACGAAGCATGAATTATCTAGATCAAGACAGTACTGGTTTTAATGGAAGAAGATAAAAAATACAACTTTACACAGTGCCAGTATCACATAAAAAAGACTTACAAAATATACGTTAAACGTACAAATACAGTGCTTGAAATAAAAGGGGACTTACATAGAAAATCTTATTTGAGTAGATACTTCCATGGTTATTTCCAGATTTCAGATGTCCCAGAAGGGTTCTTAGATGTTCACTCAACCCAGCGTTTTGGAGAAATACCCTGAGTAAAAGCTGGCCCCTCACCCTCTTTCCCAACCATTTGGTTCTCGGATCAAGTTTCCCTGCAGTCCCAGAGCAGATCCGATAAGAGCGTTGTTAAATCCAGTGACCTTTTGCTATGCAAACTCCATTGCAATGACCAGAGGAAAAAAAACACAAGTTCTGTGTTTAAAATCTTGCAGAAAATGATGCCCGTTTGTAACAATACCCATGTTTATTCTCTGAGAAACGATCCCCTCCATGATGACACCCCCCTTGCTGTTTGATGAGACCCTTTCTGTCGCCATTGCTGTGTTGTGTTTGATCTTCCCCCACCTTTTTTTTTTTCTTTTCTCCTGTGTTCCATATGGCTTTGTGGATCTGCCTACTGAGTACTTGAGTCGGCGGTAGTTCACTTGGTGGGTCATTGGGACCCCTTTATTTTTTTCTCCCTTCCCCCCCCCTGGTGTGGGACACTGGGATGCAACCTGGGCGAGCCGCTGGGATGGCTACCTAGGCCCTGACCTTCCTCTTGGCTCCAGGTCTCCCGGCCTTGTGGCCTCTTTCATGGCCTGCGGTTCCCTTCGGGTCACCGGGGCGAGCCGGGAATGCAGCAAATTGTTTGGCGGTCCCTCGCCTCCCCCATCTTTTTTTATATTTTTATTAATTTTCCTTTTTTTTTTTTCTTCCTGGTTCCATGGCACTCTTTGTTGACATCCGTCACTCTTTTGTTTTTCGCTGAATAAATCCACCTGCGGACTCGTGAGATCCCCTTCCTTTTGTTTTTTGTGTATTTTTTTATGTGTTTACTGTTTGGCCCTGTGAGGACATATTTGCTTGTCGGTCTGTGACCCATGGCACAAAATAAAAATTTGAATATAAATAAAATAAAGCGGGCTCTCGTCTGTGGCAGGGTAAGAAGGTGTGATTTTTCAGAAGGCTCCCGAACCACAGCAAGGATGTATCTCGGCATGTCCGCTGGGACCGCAGCGGCCTTGCCGAGACTAACAGCAGATACAAATGGCAGAAGGTGGGAATCCGGGAGAGCCAGAAGAGAGCAAGCCATGCGCGATTTTCTTTTTCTCCTCCAGTGGTTTCCAGTTGCCGGCTCGATCAGGATCAGACTTGAGGTAAATAAGGCATACTGGATGCTTTGAGGGGAAATGACAATCATGCATTGATTTATTCAAGGTCAAACACAGTTTACATTTCAAATCAGTTGTACAGGCAGAGCTCTAAATCTAGAGAGCAGGAAGACCCCCTGTGATGATCTTTGAACAGGGGCTCCGAGGCATATTGCATTGAAGGTGTTTGTTGAGCAGAACAGGGTCTGATAGAAGGTAAAATACACGAGAGCCCATTTATACAATACTTCAAGTGCAGAAGATGGAGAATAAAGTGGTTTATATTTAGACCTTTTTACACCCCCCCCCCCCAAAAAAAAAAGTAAACACTGGCTACATCAGAGCTGAGTAATTGTAATTTATCCCATATAAAACCACACATGATGTCTGGTTGTAGGATGCATGAGGGTTTACGTGGCAATAAATTATTTATTTATTTTATTATTATTATTATTTTATTTAATAAATGGTTTTCTTATCACAGCTCTCATGATAAAGAATAATAAGTATTAAAATTAATACATACCCATTATATAATGCTGAGTAAATTATTTTTGCAAATGCGTAAGCAAATTAAAAAGGTGAGGGTTTGATAACTATGACTTTCACATCTTAAGTGGCATTCCCTTTTTGCTCATATCAACATAAACATGGTTATTCAGAGAGAGGTAAAAACCAGGAGAATGACTGGAGAAGTGAAAATTCTAGGTTAAAAATAGCCAAACCAGAAAAATTCTCCCATTTATCTCACTTTCCAAATTTGGTCTAGATTGTTTTCTTCTCCTGCCAATTCTCTTGATTTTCACCTCTCTCTGAACAACCCCCAGAGTCTTCAGGTGTTCCAGTGTAGTTTCCATTTCAGAGTGGGTAATCTGAGATTATCAGGGTTATTCAGAGAAAGGTGAAACTCTGGAGAATTGAAAACCTAGGTCAAAATAGCGAATTTGGAAAGTACATTAAATGGGAGAATTTTTCTAATTTGGCTATTGGGACCTAGACCTTTCACTTCTCAAAGTTCTCCAGAGTTTCAACTTTCTCTGAATGCGGATATCTTTGCAAGGTTATCCAACTTATTTACAGCACTTGGCTCCAGCGTCTCATCTAGTATTTTGGTGATGGAGGTTCTGGATTCCAACATCGGGGTTGTGAGAGCCCTATTTAAAAAGAACCAGCATCTAAAGTCTTGCATTTCACTATGACGTAAGTGAGGAAAAATGCTATATCTTTCATCCTTTATACCTGTAACGTAAATATTTAATTTCAGTTTTCTCCCCTCTCAACACACCTAACACAACTTCATCTTCACTGCCAGACTTCAGTTAGGTTTTCTTTTACAATAGCCACTTATATTCTGAAAGCCATGTCATTGGTTCTCTTAACCTCCCTGGCGGTTTTCGCGAGTGTGGCTCGGGGGTTAAATTTCACTGCCGAAAGCGGTAACCCCGAGCCACATTCGGGCTGCATACATACCTGTCCCTGCTCTCCGTTGCAGACCTCCATGATCGCATTCTCCTCTTGCGATCGCGGCGTTCTGGTTCCCTTCTCGCAAGAAGGAAACCAGGAAGTAGGACGTTGTGATCTCTGGAGGAGACTGCAGGGAACAGCGAGTGAGCACAGCGACAGGTATGTATCCAGCGGCAGCCCGAGTGTGGCTCGGGGGTTACCGCTTTCAGCAATGCATTTAACCCTGAGCCACACTCCGAAAACCGCTAGGGGCCAAATAAATTGTTCTGATTCTGACATAAAATATGTCCGAATCGGAACGCTAGGGAGGTTAAGAGAAGATATAACCTTTGCTCTAAGGGAAGATGTAACCTTTTTAAACTTTTTTTTACAAATCTGCATGATTTATAGCAATGGAATATTCAGGTACTTCAATTGCTGTAGACCAGTGGTTCCCAACACTGGTCCTCAAGTCCCCCGAACAGAACAGATTTGCCAGATATCTGAAGCACCGCACAGGTTTGCATATGATTTGCTGCTCAGCGATTGCAGAATTCAGTCTGCATTTCCCCATGGTGTCACAGGCGCACCGGGCTGGAGGCATGGTGGGCCCTTTGTACTGGATGTTGTTAAGCCCTTTAGGTAGGTTTGTTGCAGGCTCCATGATGCAGAACAAAACACACAGAATAAACACAGATGCTGGACTCGAATGACAGAACTGGAGTAGCACAATACAGACATGAGGAAACCCTGCACTGGGGTAAGGTCCTTATAGTGGCCTTTTAAATTTATGCAGGATACAGGGGCAAGGAATAAAAACCACCACAACAACAGGGGTAGCAAGAGACAATAATAGGAAATGCCCAGCAGCAGACAGAACCCTGAACTAGAATGTGGTCCTTGAGCTGGCCTCCCTAACACAGACTATAATATGCTGCTGGGCAAATACACAAAGACAAGAAAACAGGACACACAGAATAAAACCAGGAATAATCAAGAGTAGCCAGAGAATGCCAGAAGGTCTAAATACCAGAATAGAGTGTCAGCTGTATGCCAGGGATCAAGAGCCAGGAAAGCAGGTCAGACAAGCCGAGGTCGGTACACAGAATTATCAATATACCGGGTACGGGGAGCAGACAGAATAGTCAAGAATACAAGCCTATAGTCATACACAGAATCACAAAATAGCAGACAGGGATAATCCAAAAGAGAAGTAAATAACAGACCAGGATCATACACCGGAATAGCAGAACAAATATCACGATCGCAAACACAAGTAAATAATGACCCATCCAGGAGCAGGGAGCTGATGCATTGCTGGCCATATTTATTAGAACAGGGCAGGTCATGTGACCACAGGCAAGATCAGCCACAGGGAATCCAGGAGCGGAGAGCTTGGACTGGCTAGCCAAGAACCCCTTAAGAGCTGGCCTGGATCGCTGTCCCCACCAGGGGGCCTGGCTGAAATAGGAAATCGTGACACATGGTAATCCTTAAAACCTGACCGGTTAGGGGTACTGTCTAGAGCACTGAAGTTGGTGCTATAGACTATGACCAACCCCGGCTGCTCTGGCTACTCTCTTACCTTAGTGTCTTATTAAGGAAACCTGTCTCATTGTCAAATGAAATATACTGTATTGTTCGCGTGCTCCTAATTTAACGTATTTTTTATGGCTTGGGAGACACCTGAGGAAGGATATAGCTCCTATAATGTAGTGAACTTGGATGCCTCCATAAAATTGATAAGATGATCAACTTAGTGTCCATGAACAATGTGTGAGGTTTTACGCGCTGTGGAACATGCTGTTTTTTTTCAGGGGGTACTCGGGGGTACTCAGTACCGGCACCTCACCACCAGCCAGAACTAATAGAAGAGAGCATGATGCTCCTCCCTCCTCCTGCAGTGGCAGGCAGAAAATCGGAAACGCTCGGCAGTTCATGTTGCTCCTGAATGCTTCCGTTTGACAGGAGTGTATACCCCCTCCCCCAGTAAGTGACAAGGGAGGGCTGCTCTCCCCTCTCTCTGCAGCCGCTGAAACTTTGAACAGTATGGGGAGGGGGGTGCAGCATGTTTACACACATTTGCCAGAGCTGCGGATTGTCAGGCAAGCGGTGTGATCAGAGGAGCTGGCACTGTAAGGTGGTAGTGAGTTTCATTGCTGTGGAGCTCATACACACTGTGCATTACTGTAAGTTTCATTGCTGTGGAGCTAATACACACTGCGCATAACTGAGTTTTATTGCTGTGGAGTTCATACATACTCTGCAAAACTGTGAGTTTCATTGCTGTGGTGCTCACAAATGCTAGGGGATTATCCACTCAGTGCCATCGTTACAAAAAAAACCTCAGCTAACTGCCCTGCAATACAGATTTTTCTTGTAACAGAGGCACTTAGTGGATAACCCCCATAGGGTTACAACAATAGTCATAGTTCATTTAAAGGAGCACAGTATTAAAAAATATGGTTCCCTTTTATAGTGTCTTCCTTTAAATGAACTACAACTATTGTTTATGAGGACATGAAAATAGTCATAATAATCAGTTTTTCCTTGGGTGTGAGAGTACCCCCACCTATTTTTCCAGAAAAAAAAGCACTGATAATAATAATTGAGTCTGAATGTGGAAGGTATATGTGGAGATGGCCAGGGAGCATACAGAGCACTCAAATAGATTCATATCCCATACAAAAATATGCAGAGCGGGGGGCGTGGCTTGGCTGCCGATGGTGATGGCCACCTGAGCTGTTAGCTCCGCCACGAGACTTTGCAATCCGCTTCTATCCGCAGACCTTGAATTCCCCGGAGACATTTGGAGGACCTCCACGATGCCGGCTACTCATAAATCTCCGAAATGCGGTAAGCAGCGGGATGGTTCTGTGGTCGCGCTGTTTTCTGTGAAGAGGCAGGCGGCCTCCCAAGATGGCAGCCGCTCCTCTTCCCGCCACAAGACGCCGGTCTCGGAGGACGAAATGTCGGAAGGGACCCCGGCAGAAGCTGATACCACATCCATATGCGGGATATGCGCACATACCTGGCGGGGGAGATCGACAGGAGCACGAAGATCATGCAGGCAGACCTCATGGTGCTGGGTACGAGATCTGCTGAGCTCGAAACCAAGGTTGACGACATGGCCGATGCTCACAATGCAGTGGTGGACGGCACAAATTCGTTACTACGCAGAGTGGAGGACATTGAGGTACAGATGGAAGATTTATCAAACCGAACGCGCAGATACAACCTCCGCATAAGGGGCCTTCCCGAGGGCGAGGGTTCCCTGGCTGATTTGGTGCGAGACCTTCTACGTCCCCTGGCCCCAGACTTACCAGAACAAGCATGGATTTTAGACCGCGCTCTGCGTGCCCGGAGGGCAGATGATGAACACCCGAGGGACGTAATCGTTTGCTTCCTGCACTACTCCACCAAGGAGCTTATTCTACTCAATAATAGGGGTGCCTCAATTTCGTATGAGGGTACCCCATCTTGCTCTTCCAGGATTTGACCCCCAATAACGCTACAGCGCCGGAGGGAATGGAAACCCGTCGCAGACCTGCTCAGAAACCACAAGATCCAATTCTATATACAAACCGTATGGTAGGCGCCCCTGCTTGTGCCACCACCAACTCTCCAAAGCCAGCCAGCAATCAGTGGTTTCCCCCAAACCAGTGTGCAAAGATGGACAAAATACGTATCTGGCGGCGTGACGACAGTCGCTCTTGGGTCGTAAGGTGGTTCTCTTTAACTGGTTCTCTTTAGATATATCATCCTCCTGTATCATGAAAAACAGTAAAGAATACAAATAGTACAGTACGAATATGAAGTGTGAGGTAACTATACAATATAACGATCCCACTCACAAAAAAAGAGCCCTGACGCTGGCTCTGAGCGGGTCATCACATATGGGTCCTTTATTCCTGTATCAAGAGAGGGAATCTTTTTCAATCTCGGTACATGAGGAGACACAAAGAAAAAAGGAAACTTCCTTGTGCAGATCTACTGACAGTATATTGGAAGAATTGGTTTGGCAATCAAACTCACGTGTTGGAGCTTATAGCCAAGCTCTGGAGTGAATAACCTGTGGACTTGTTAAAGGTCAAGCCCATGGAAACCCTCTTGATTCAGCAGCACAACGGGAACTGATGCAAATAGTAGGATTTATTAAAACATAAAAACAGTTAAAAAGAAATTAACCTGGCACAGCCAGGTAACCAGACGCGTTTCGCCGCGTACCACGGCTTCCTCAGTGGTTTACAGATAATGGTTCAAAGGTTCATATATATATATCCTTACAATCCTATACATTTAATTGTTCCCAGGTGTGCGTTGCTGTTTCCGGCGTGCGATTCACGCCTCAAGTTCCATTTTCCCAGTGTCTTCCGCGGGTCCGCCATTTTGCGCATGCGTGTTTCCGACACTTGCGTTCCAAAGTCAATGTCTGCCATTTTGCGCATGCGTTCTAGTTCGATTTGCGTGTCACCTTGCGGTTTCGGTGGATTTGGGCGTCTCCCTTAACTATCGGGATCGATCATCCGGGCTGAGAGGAGACCAGATGGGCCCCTAAACAGCTCCAAATGTTCCAAATTTGCCCTTGATTAATAGAAACATTATATTTATACTGTTGTGGGCAACATTTGATGTTATCAACCATATAGTCATATCCATAAATCTAGACCTTTCCAAATCCACGTTTCATGGACATCCCAAGCAAGGATTATAGATATTCTTTTATTACTAGCCATATGGGATGCATTCTATCGATTTAATGAAACCAAATGTGACTACAAGTGTAACTGCTTTTATTATTAATATACAAAGTAAAAGCTGTGCGTTTGCGATATGTGAATATTAGAGTCCATTAGGACATGTGTCTTATAAAGAATATAGGGTTTAATCTGATCGGAAAATGTGCCGATGGGTTAGTATGTAATACTAATTGTCGTGCCCCCGGCTAACCAGAATATTATGGTAGCTATATTTATGTGTGTGGGCCTGTGTATACTGTAGTGATTTAGACCTATAAGTACAAACTTGATAGTGTATCTGGTAATGTGATAATCACCGCTATGTGATATTATTATTTTTTGTGAATTTTTAATTAATAGTTTATATAGTGCCATGTGCCATGTCTATATTAGTTAAATCCCAAACGTGGAATTAGAGAGGCCTAAACCACCTCTAAAGGAAGTGAATAACTTTGAAATCTTCATTTAATCCATTTGGCACCATAGTGCCGTGTTCAAAAATACACCTCATCTCTGCCCTTCCCAGTTTCCTAGGTAGATCTTCTTCTATCTCTATTTTCTTTATCTGTTTCAAAGCCCAGAATTTTATACCCACAGGTGAGTTGTTATGATGTGTTTTACAATGGAGTGAGACTGAATGCTTTTCATAGCCATTCCTGATGTTCCTGGCATGCTCTGCTATTCTAACATTTAGGGCTCTTTTGGTGCGACCTACATATCCTAAACCGCACGGACACTCTCTAGCATGTAAATCACATTTTTAGAACAACAGTTAAGAATGCCATCTCTTAACCGATTTTTTTTTTTTTTTTCTGTTTCCGGTTAAAATATGAACTAATATGGTTTCTCTTGTTGCCAGTAGACCTGCAAGCTAAACACAGGCCACACTGGTAAAAACCTTCTTTCAACCCGAAGTGGTTTTTACCGGTGTCGTCCTTTTTTCTGGGTTTGCTACGTACCAAGTTAGATTTTATATTCTTGGTCCCTCTGAAGACTATTTTGGGAGTAGGCCCTATAAATTCTCTCAAATCTACATCGTTATTCAGAACTGACCAGTGCTTATTTAAGATTTTCTTAATGCTTTTCGCCTTACTATTATAGTCACAAATGAAAAGTACTTCTTTTTGCTTCTTTACTTTTAGGTTTATACTTGAGAAATTCATTCCTGTCTGTTTGGGCTAGCTCTAAGATTATATTGTCTAGTTCCGTTTCTCCATACCCTTTCTCCAAGAAATCTTGTTTGAGAGTCAGAGCTTGTTCTCTATAGGTGTCTGTGTCTGTACAGTTCCGCCTCAGTCTAATAAACTGTCCTTTCGGGACGCCCTTAAGCCAAGGGGGATGGTGACAGCTGTTACAGTCGATAAATGTATTTTTATCGGTTTCTTTGAAGTGGGTCTTTGATTTAATGCATTCGTCCTCCACATACACTTTTAAGTCTAGGAAGTTAACCTCCTTTGGACTCCAAAAGTTGTCCAATTTGATACCCCATTCGGAACTATCAAGACTCTTAAGAAAAGATCGCAGATCTTCTTCTTCTTCCCCTCTCCAAATGAAAAAGACGTCATCAATGTAATGCCTATACGATTGGACCTTTCCTTGCGCCCAGCTACGCGAACCGTAGACAAACCTGGTCTCCCAGGCTGCCATATATAGGTTGGCGTAGCTGGGCGCAAACTTGGTGCCCATCACCGTGACTTTCCGCTGGACATAAAAGTCCTCTTCAAATTTAAAATAATTATTGTTCAGAATGAATTTAACACTTTTAATTGATATTGACCATATGTCGTTTATCCTTAACTCGGTTTTCACCATCTCTTCCTCTAACTTCATTAAACCAAGCTCATGTGGTATGCTGCTATATAGTGCATTCACATCACATGTAACTAGGAGATCATTAAACCAAGATCATGTGATGTGAATGCACTATATAGCCGCATACCACATGAGGTGCCGGAACCGCAAGGTGACACCCAAATCGAACTAGAACGCATGCGCAAAATGGCAGACATTGCCTTTGGAACGCAAGCGTCGGAAACACGCATGCGCAAAATGGCGGACCCGCGGAAGACACTGGGAAAATGGAACTCGAGGCGTGAATCGCACGCCGGAAACAGCAACGCACACCTGGGAACAATTAAATGTATATGATTGTAAGGATATATATATGAACCTTTGAACCATTATCTGTAAACCACTGAGGAAGCCGTGGTACGTGGCGAAACGCGTCTGGTTACCTGGCTGTGCCAGGTTAATTTCTTTTTAACTGTTTTTATGTTTTAATAAATCCTACTATTTGCATCAGTTCCCGTTGTGCTGCTGAATCCAGAGGGTTTCCATGGGCTTGACCTTTAACAAGTCCACAGGTTATTCACTCCAGAGCTTGGCTATAAGCTCCAACACATGTGAGTTTGATTGCCAAACCAATTCTTCCAATATACTGTCAGTAGATCTGCACAAGGAAGTTTCCTTTTTGCTTTGTGTCTTCTCATGTACCGAGATTGAAAAAGATTCCCGCTTTTGAAGGTCGTGGGTCGCCTCTCCTGATACAGGAATAAAGGACCCATATGTGATGACCCGCTCAGAGCCAGCGTCAGGGCTCTTTTTTTGTGAGTGGGATCGTTATATTGTATAGTTACCTCACACTTCATATTCGTACTGTACTATTTGTATTCTTTACTGTTTTTCATGATACATGAGGATGATATATCTAAAGAGAACCAGTTAAAGAGAACCACCTTACGACCTAAGAGCGACTGTCGTCGCGCCGCCAGATACGTATTTTGTCTACACAAGATCCAATTCGCTTGGGGGCATCCCTTGAAGATCCTGGCTTTCCTGGACGGCCGTACCCACGTTCTGCAACCCCGGACGGATCCGGGCAGATTTTTCAAAGCCCTTGGTATTCCTCCACCAGACGACTTTGAACTCCTGGAACATCATCCTACATCCCTGCAACATTTCCCCAGAGAGTGGTGGAGTACCGTTGGCGGCAGTAGGCGTGGTCGCTCTGGATGAACCCCGACTTGAGGTGACGTACCCTGTTTTTTCCTGACCAGCCTCACCAACCTTTTTTTGGGAAGACACAATGGGCCAATAGCTGGTGCGTCCTGTGCGTCTACCGCACAATTTCTCCTTCTCCCCACGCCCTTCGCACCCCTTCTCTGGGACACATCCGCTCGACTGCGATCCTCTCCCACCCCCACGACAACCCCGAACTGAGGGACACGGGTGGCTGGTGTGGACCCGTGGGGAGCCTTTTTTCCCTTTCCACTGGGTCTTACAATTCATTAGACACTCGTGGCGGGTGAGGTGGTATCCTGGACTCGTGATGGAGCCGAACTTTGGGTTACCTCCCCCCCCCAATTCTTTTTTGCCTGGCGATATGTAAGCCCAGGCCTTTTTTGGCTTTCTCTTTTGAGTTTTTTTCTGTATATAGTTCTGTGTGTTTGATGTTTTTATTTCTTTTTTTTGTCCCTGTTTTTTCCACCAGGCTGCCCCTACGGGCTTATTCACTAGACTGGGGATGGGAGGGTGCCCTGGGATGGTACGGGATGTGGTACAGAGCCTCCTTTTTATGCTTTCTCTGACTGTGCCCCCTGATGTCCGTTAAGCTCACCTCCCTAAATGTGAAGGGCCTGAACACCCCGAACAAGCGCCGCCTCTTACTGCGCAGCCTTAAATCGGCTAAGTCAGACATAGCATTTATTCAGGAAACCCACATTAACAAAGTGACCAAGGTCAGACTCACAGATAATTTTACACTGTGGCGGTCTCAGCCCACTCCGTCGCTAAGCGCAATGGGGTATCCATCCTCTTTCGGAAGACATGCCCCTTCAAGGTTACGTCCGAGGTGTGTGACAGTGACGGTAGATTTGTCCTGGTTTCTGGGGCACTATACGCATCCACTTGCCATCTCCTTAACATTTACGTTCCTAATACACAATCCGAACAGTTCTGGTTAGACATGACTGCCTTGGTGGCCTCCCTCCCTCCTGGCCTGGTGATAGTGGGAGGTGACATGAATGCGGTCCCCTGCGCGACTGTTGACAAGCGATCCCCGGCAGGGACTGCCCGGACACCGGGACCCAGTGGACAGGATAAGGCTTTTTACACTTTCCTTAGACGCTCAGACTTATTGGACGCATGGAGGGTTCTTCACCCTGACGAACGGGATTTTACATTCTACTCGGCTCCACACGGTTCATATTCACGCATAGACCTCTTCCTCTGCAACTCAGCTAGTATGACCAAGGTTTTGCGAGCCGACATCCACAGTATTACGTGTTCGGACCATGCAGACATTTCCCTACAGCTGGCTATCCCTCAATCCTCTGGTCAGTGGAAGTGGAAGCTGAATGCATCTCTTCTCTGCGACTCAGACATTGTAGCGCAGGCACGGGTGGCCCTTGAACAATATTTTTCCGAAAATGCTTCAGAGGAGATGTCCCCGGCCACGGTTTGGGTGGCTCACAAAGCCGTACTACGAGGCCACTTCATCAAAGTAGCTACGTTTCGGAAGAAACAGAAACTAAGTTTGGCCCTAGATCTCCAAGCACAACTTCACTGTCTGGAGCAACAACACAAGGCAGATCCCACCCCCACCGGGTTTGTCACCCTCAATGAAGTCAGGAGAGCTCTGAAACAGCTCTTCCTGGGTGATGTTACCAAATCCTTAGTGTGGTCTAGGCGGACCTTTTACGAACACTCCAACAAATTAGACACACTCTTAGAGCGAAGCCTCAGAACTAGGGGGACTTATAAATCTATATCCTCTGTCAAGGCGAGCGACGAGAGGGTAGTTACGTTTCCCGACGCTATAGCTAAGGTTTTCACCGAATTTTACGACCGACTTTATAACCACTCCAGGGCCCGGGGGGAGGGTGACGGTAGCACCTCGGACTTGATTGACGACTTCTTAAACTCCACACCCTTGATTGCCCTCACCCAACCCCAGTCAGCCACTCTTGGGGAGCCGATTACCATGCCGGAGGTCAGCAGGGCACTTGCCGGCCTGAACGGTATGAAAGCCCCTGGACCGGACAGTTTCCATGGAGGTTACTATAAGACCTTCAAGAAAATCTTACTCCCACATTTGACCAGTCTCTTCGACGCGCTGCGCGGGGAGACCCGCCTACACCCGGACATGACCCTGGCCGACATTGCGCTGCTCCCGAAGGCAGGGAGGGACGCCTCGAGACCTGAAAACTACCGCCCCATCTCCCTCCTGAACTTCGACATTAAACTCCTGGTCAAAATCTTGGCAGATAGACTGAATCTCATGCTGACCTCACTGATACATCCTGACCAGGTCGGCTTCATCCCCGGTCGACAGCTGTACGAGAATACGGGCCGAGGTGCCGACCTGGTGTGGTGGGCAGGATCGACTTGAACGCCATCTCTGCTTCTTTCCCTGGATGCGGAGAAGGCCTTCGACAGGGTGGAGTGGTCCTTTCTCTTTCGTCTTTTGGTTCGACTGGGGCTACCTGACAATTTCCTCAATGTGATACAGGCCCTTTATGAAAATCCGAGAGCGCAGATTAAACTCCAGGGTGCCTCCCGTTCCCCTTTCAATATCTCCAATGGCACGCGACAGGGGTGCCCTTTGTCTCCGATCCTATCGTGTATACGCCACTCCCCGCATATACAAGGCGTCCCTTTGGGCTCCCAAATGTTTACAGTATCGGCTTACGCAGATGACATATTGCTCTCCCTGACAGACCCCTTACGTTCCATGCTCCACCTCCATGACTTTTTGACCTCCTATGGAACTCTTTCAGGGTTTAAGGTCCATCTTACTAAATCCCAGGTGATGCCCTTACACATGTCACCAGAGACGGTTGCGGATATGGCGTCCCGTTTCCGCATTCCGATTGTACGGACGTCGTTAGAGTATCTTGGGGTTTCCCTGACTAGCGACCCCACACGTTTGTTTTCTGCCAATTTCCCACCCGTGATACGACAGATTCGGAAGGACTTAGAGGACTGGACTGAGAAGCCAATCTCGTGGATCGGGAGGATCCACTCTGTAAAGATGAATATTCTACCCAGGCTCCTGTTCCTTTTTCAAGCGCTGCCAGTGGCGATCACTCGGAGGGACCTAGCAGGGATTCAATCTGTGGTAGACGCGTTCATTTGGCAGAATAAAAGACGGAGAGTAGCCTGTAAAATATTATATCGTCCTAAAACTAGAGGTGGATTGGGTCTCCCTAACCTTTATATGTATTATTGCACGGCGCAACTGGCGCAGGTAGTTGCTTGGCACGCACCAGCGGAGGACAGACGTTGGGTGGCACTGGAGACTGCGCTTATTTCCCCTGACCGCCCACACATGTCTGCGTGACTACCCAGACCTTCGCGCCCCTTGCCCCGCACGGTTTGCCCGGCGATGGCCAACTCTTTACGAATCTTCGACCTCGCCTTCTCCAAATTCTCCTTAGCCACAACTCCATCACCTATGACCCCACTTTTCCGCAACCCGACATTCCCGCCAGGGATGAACCTTTCAGACTTCAAAACACTCGAGGCAACGGGACTTAGACGTTTTGGTGACGTATTGACCAAGGTTAGGAAGATAACCTTTGCAGACCTCTCCACTAGGGCCGTACTGAGACCTTTTGACTACTTTCGCTTTATGCAGTTGCAGCATTATATAGATTTGGAGGCCTTAGTTCACATAGCCAACACACCCCTGAACTGGTTTGAGAAGCTCTGCTCTGCGGCGAGTGTCCCTAGGGGACTGATTTTGACTATATATTATTCGCTGTGTTCCGGCTCCAGGGAATGGGGCGAGCTAGCCTATTGCGCTCGCTGGGAGGCCGATTTGCAAGAATCATTGACGGGGAATGAATGGGAAGAAATTTTGGAGGCTACGGCGAAGTCCTCCATCTGTGTTACCCACCAAGAACAGACCTTCAAGATGCTATTTAGATGGTACACAACCCCTGTGCTCCTATGCCGGATGAGAAGGACCGCTACTGATTTATGTTGGCGGAACTGTGGATTGCAGGGTACCTTTATACACTTTTGTGGTGGGACTGCCCGAGGGTCAAGGAATACTGGGGGAGGGTGGGTCGTTTACTGACTTCGGTAGTCCAAAGACCCGTCCCTGTGGATCCTTGGGACTTCTTACTCTCTCGGCCGAAACCTGGTTTCACGAACCCCGAGCAGGCATTCCTACGATGTATCCTCCTGGCCGCCCGCAGATCCCTGGCTTCTTAATGGCTGTCGGATGTCCTGCCTACAATGCTTCTCGTGAGAGCTAAAGAATCCGATGTGAGGCTCATGGAGGAGCTGACAGCAATTGTACGCCAAACCCTTCCCAAATTTGAGAAAATTTGGCATCTGTGGGATGATTATTTGGGAGTAACAAGTTGAAATGTCTAAGACCTGGTTGGAAATGTCCACCCCTCCCTTTTCTTTTCACTTTTTCTTTCTTTTTCCCCCCTTTTTTGGTTTGTTTTTATTATTTGTCTTGGTCTATGCCCATTCTCAGATGCGGTTACATCTAGGTACCTGTCAATTGATCTCTGTATTTTCATATGCTTGACGAGAATTGTTTGTTGTACCGTGTTCTGTTTAAAAACACTCAAAAATAAAGAATTGAAAAAGAAAAAAAAATACGCAGAGCATGATACTCAGCCTTTTCTTTGACCAAAAGGCACTGTCAAACTCCAAGTACATTTTGTGCCAATGTTGGATGTGGGATAGTATAGGCAGTGGTCAAGTTGAACAGGAAAGCTTGGGATTTCAGTTCTTCCACTACTTTTGTTCAGGAAGAACAGAGTTCTCCTTTAGACTGCACGCTGAAAAGTGTATCATTAGAAACATAGAAACATAGAAAAATGTCGGCAGATAAGAACCTTTCGGCCCATCTAGTCTGCCCAATTGGATACTTTACTTGGATTTATCTTTTGTTTAGGATAGCCTTATGCCTATCCCATGCTTGCTTAAATTCAATTACTGTTTTGGCCTCTACCACTACATTGTATGTAAACCTCTAAATATGGGTGTGGAGTTGCAGGTTTTTGTGTGACAGGTCAACTGTTAATTGGGAGAAAAAATCTTGGAAAGTTCCTACACTTTATATTTTTAGGACTAGACCCCTGGCCATAAAACTTAAATATTCATAAAGTAAGCGAAATAGTTTCAATGCCGTGAAATGATGTACTAACGCTCTGGGAAGCATCTAAATCTAAATGTGATTTCATATTTGAATTGGTGGCTTAATTGAGCTTGAAGAGCAGCACTTCTTAACACTCGAAGTTAAACACTGGTTAAACTGTTGGACGTATTATTTTTGTTAAACTGAGTAATGCGTGAACAAACTAAAACCTGCTTCTGAAGTTCTGATCATAGAATGCGCTGGTGGTACAGTATGAGAATATTTCTTTGTGTAAGGAAAGGATCCTTAAACTGAAGGTTGTCTTTGTTGGCTTGAATTATAAAGTTCAGAGACTGTCTGAATTAGGTACCCATAAAACCACATCTAGGAACACTGTAAAGCTTAACCTTTGGACAGAAACCATAATGTTGTCTTGGGAGAGTTTTCCGTTTGAAATGGAACGATTCTGGGTGTCTACGGTTGTAATATTTCACAGGCGGGTTATGTTGAAAGTTGAAATGATTTTTCCAAACTGGCTGAAACGAGCAAAGAAAACATATGATTTTCGCTCAGTATTGTACCAATAATAGTGAGAAGCTGTGTGTGTTACTGTGTGTGTTAGGTGGATATATAGTACAAGATCAGTAAAATGTCACCAGCAACCAACCGAAAATATACCCGATGGTCACCGACAACTAGAGTGTCACAGAACACCTCTCAATATATAAATCTTCACATTTTAGGTGAGAAAATGGCAATGTTGTAATCTAAAAGTAATATTTAGCATAATATTCTAGTCCAGTTTGGTTACGTTTTTCCTGCAGTGAGGATGGCTATGATTGAAGGCCTTGACGCCTGCCTAGAGTTATTAGAGGGGGGTGACGAGAGACCGCTCACGCGGGGGATGTGGAGCCGGCTGATGTTCATACTGCGGGCGTGCAGAGGAGCTCAGGGTCCCCGCCCAAGTGGACTGGGGGCGGCCTTGCCCTGCGGCTGCAGGGAAGGCCTGGAGGTTGGGGATGGAGAGACAGATGGAGGTATGTCGGATGTGTTGCTGCGTGACCCTCTGTGCTCGGACGCAAACCAGAGACCGAGCGGTGGCTGGGTCTCACCATCTGAAGCGCCTGCAGTGGGAATGGAAGATACGGCGGTATCTTGCGGGGCGGCTGCTCTTGAGCCATCCGGTGGCTTACCTGTTCGGCGGACCCTCCAGAGAAGAGACACACGTGTGCCTGCTGACAGTCCTCGAGGCCTGGTCGGGGCGAGAGGGGACCTCGCCTTTGACTTTCTTTGGCTTTCTCACAGCCTCCATGCCAAACCAGTCTGAGGGATTAAAAGGACCTGGGCGATGCTGCATAGCCTTACCTGTGGCGGACCAGCCTCCCCCATATTTGGTGAATTGACAGCTTTCTGAATAGACTAACTGCTGTGAAATTGCATCATACTGTGAAATTCACCGTTCGGTGGAATGTGGTGGTAAATTGTCACTTATTGAATAACCCTTTTTATGATTAAAACTGGAGGTGGTGGTCAGGAAGGGTTAAAATGTAACACTTCTGCATGTATTTTTAGATGTTATTACGGTGCAATGATGCCTCAATTTGTTTTGTCTTGTCCTTGTCATGTGATGCGTTTTATTGTCTTTGCCTATCTGTGGGCATATTTGAAATGGGATTATTCTAAAAATGGTGACTGTGGTGGCTTGATCGGCTCCTATATAATGTTTTTCTGATTGATATGTTTGTATTTCACCTGGTCTACCTTCAAAAATATAGAAAAAAAATAAAATGTAACATGTCTGCCTCCTGTTTTAACCTTAGTCTCTCTCTAACTTCTGCTTGTAATTCTTAAATATCTATGAACTTTCAACTCAATTAATCATGATGAAATATAGTCATTTTCTAAAATGTCATAGTCATGTGAGACATGCAGGTACAAAGGCCGCAGCAGAAAAAAAAATGATATGTGACTAAGACAAATTATTTTCTGATTATGGAGGAATAGGATATTGCAACATTAAGTACGCAAACAAAATTTGTTAAATGGTGAAAATATGTACTGGCAGCTAGAAACAACTGCTGGCAATTTAGGCTTTTAGTATTGAATGATTTAGTCTTGACCCTTAGGAAAATGACTTGATTACATTGTGGATTACAAAGTAAAGTGTAGAGTTCCTGGATATTGCAGGTGCAGAGGTATATCCCAAATCCTTTACTAAATTATGATGTGTAAAAAAATATAAAAATAAATATGCATAGTGATTTGGTCATGATTGCATGTAAAAAAAGTTATAAAATATGCTGTGTTGTTGTTTTGGGTCTTTTTTTGTATCGACTATCCAACAGAAGTCCATCAAAAAAGACTTAAAATAAGGAGGAGAAACATACAATAGTATATATAAAATGCAGAGTGTCTTGAACAGTACACTACTTTAATCTATGGCAAAGAGTTTTTTCAGATTTTCCTCCATCCATCTAGAATAGATTGTAATATCCCATGCGAAGAATCAACCTCATCCCTTCTGTATCGGTTTGTCGAATGTCACATCTTCAGATATGTGTCTTTTTAACCGTACCAGCTATACTTATGTACAGCACTGCTGCATGTGTTGTTGGTCTTTAAATGAAGCGTAGTAATTAGAATAATGAAGTAGGAATAGATTGGATAATGACATGACAATTGAGTAGTCCAGTTTCAGAGGTCATGACAGTTACAAGTTTTTATAAAGTGATAACAGGTTCCGTAACGCTGTACAATGGGAGGCAGAATAACAAATATACATACAGGTGCAACATCCAGTAAGGTAGGAGAGAGGACCCTGTTCGAGAGCTTACAATCTAAAAGGTGACACACTAGGTGAGGGTTAAATAAATGAGCCAAACCAACCACTTCCTGTACTTGCAGTAAACGGGGTTCTTCTGGAATCTAAAGGAGTCCCAGTCCTGCTCGTCTACATATGGACAGGATATAGGAAAAAGCCCAGATCCTTCATTTCCCAAATATGAACTCCATTGCCAAAATTAACCATATAACCTTTCCTAGCTCCAAAATGGCCAGAGGAGTAAATTGTTGTGGGCTCTACATACATCTTAACTATTTAGAATGCTGCTATTGCATAAACCCTTTACAATGTCCATCCCCACTCTTAAATAAAACTCATACCCAATTATTTTACCAGTTGTTGACATTGTATTTAAGGTGTTAATGAAAATTCTCAAACATTTATATAAAACTAATATAGCCTGCAGTACTGTACAATGGGCAAGGTGACCAAACCAGAGGTGACAGTTAAAAAATATTGCAACTGACTGTGGTATGGGAAGCATGCATTGTAGGCTAGAATGTGGGTGCTGGTTTGAGTGTAGGATAATAATCAGTCCAATGCCATAGATCAGCGTTTCCCAAACCTGCCTCAGGCGTGGACCTGCTGACAGGCCAGGTTTGCCAGATATCTGAAGCACAGGCAGGGCTCGAGTCCTGCGGGAACAGTGTTCCCGCACTTCTCCCACAGCAAGAATGTTGCGGGAACGCTGCAGGAACGTATGTTCCCGCTGTGGGCCGATTTAGTTTATCGCTGGGGCCAGTGGTGTATTCAGGTTTTGTGCTGCCCTAGGCCTGACTAAAGTCGTGCACCCCATAATTAAAATTTGAAGCACCCCTTCCTGTCAAGGGCACACCTCTTCCTGGTTAATCCCCACCCTTCCTCTTTAAGCTCCACCTTTCCTCTCTCTTTATATTAAAAGTGGATACCAAGTGCCTACTTGTATATTTTGTATACCATTTCAAATGTATCTATTGAGATAAATAAAATTATGAAATGTTTAAATTCAAGCATTTTTACAAAGAACAGCCACGCATGTCAAGTATACTGGATCACAGCCGCTCTAATTGGTTGAACAATAAAATCCACAGAAACGTGCACTGCATATGAGCGTATCAGAGCTGTACAGCAATAAAACCCACAGAAATGTGCACTGTGTATGAGCATATCCCAGAGCTCCAGGGCAAGAACTCCCAGTAATATGCAGTGTGTATCACAGAATCCACTGCAATAAAACTCCCAGAAATGCAATGTGTGGTGTGTGTCAGCGTATCAGAATCCACAGCAATAAAACTCCCAGCAATGCAATGTGCGGTGTGTATGAGTGCATCAGAATCCACTGCAATAAAACTCCCAGCAAACCGAGTGTATATGAGCACACAGCCATTATTTATTCTATACTTACCGGCCTCCGTCCGCGGTAGGGCTGTGTGCAGAGTCAGCAGGAACGGTGTACGGACTCAGCAGGAGGTCCCTCCAGGCCACGTTAGGATCGCGGCTGTGCCTGTGCGTGGAGCCATCTTGTCAGCAGTGGGGTGCCACTGCCAGAGGGTGCACCCTGGCTTTGATTCCCTTCCCGGTGGGTGTTCAGTCCAGAATAGAGTGAGTCTGTGTTAACGAAAGGGCGGGCAGCTGCGTGCGTGTCACGTGGTTCAGCCAGTCAGGTGGTACTGAGACTCCGTACCACCTGACTGGCCGGACCGTGTGACCTGCACGCACGGAGCCTCACCAGGAGCCAGGCAGCTCAATGACAAAATTCTATCACTGCAGTGCTGGTTAAGGAAAGGTCCACTTTAAACAGCAGTAAGCAGACAGGGCTTCATATTCTGCTGATTACCCCCCCTTTATTGTCATCTTCTCGCTCTGCACACAAATCACATCCCCCTCCCCTCTCCTAGAGCTGCTGCGGAGAAGGGGAGGATCTATGGAGGGAGGAGAGGGGGATTTTTATTCTAGTCGATTTTATTCCTTATGCAAACGCTCTGCTCCGCTGTTCGTTGTTTGAGAACACCGCTTAAAGCTGACACACAGTGACAGTGACACCTCCTAGTACCCCCTAATGACACCCCAATAATCACTGGTACCTGGGGCGGCCCACCCTCCGCCACTCCCCTAAGTACACCACTGCTCTGTGATATGCACACAAGTTTGGCGAACTGCCAGCAAGTACGGTGCTGTTTGAAGGCAGTGCAAATCCCCATAGAGAAGTAATTTTTAATCTATTCAGAGAACACCAAACAGCAGAGAAATGGCAGCGAAATGCGTGCCCTGATGTTCGGTAGTTTCAATCAGCAGGTTTATTCAGACGAACCCCCAGGTTTCAATGTTAAAAATAATCTCATTTTTATGCAATATCTAATACACCATTTATTATTTTAATCTGCAGTAAAAAGTCTTTATTGATTTTTAGTACCTTTTAGTCATTTTTCAGATTTTTGGCAACATTTCCCACCTTTTTTTTAATAGCGGTTTTTCTTTTTTCTGTAACAGAACTTTTTATTATCAATCATAGGATCTTATATGTAAATTCCAGACATTTTTGTTCAGTAGTTCTTTTGAAAACAGCAGGCCACGGGTTTGTGGTGGCAGCATTCAGTGGCCGACTCCATGCACTTTGGGGACCCTGCGGTGAATGGTGAATTCACTGTAGGGTGGGGAAATTTTATTCCCCGAAGTGCAGGGAACTACAGAACACCAAAATGTTGGTGTCATTTCGGTGCTCTGTGAGTAACCCATTTAGTGGTGAGGTTTTCTGCTGCCCCCTGGAAAGAGTGAAAGCCTAGGCTTTGCCTACGCAGGACATACTTGAAAATTTGTGAAATCTCAATGTATCCTTCCTGGTAAAATACTTTGCAAAAAAAAATAAAAAATTGGGGGTGGGGCCACCTGGTGCGGGGCGCCGCCCCCTGGAAAGTGCCGCCCTAGGCCAAAATACACCACTGGCTGGGGCTGCTAGCGGAATGCATTAACCCCCCCCCCTCGACTGGCCCGTGTTCCGAGCGCTTCCTGCCTGCTTCTTCACGCAGTCACCGTCTAAAGCCTTGTGAAGGCTGTGACGCGGCCTACTGCCGAGATATCACGAGTTCGCATCACAGCCTTCACATCAGAAGAAGCTGGGGGCAGCGTGCAGGAGCTCGGAGGAACACGCGGGAGGTCTGTCTGGGTAAGTATAATCCTGGGGTTTGTCTGGTTATATCAAATTCTGGGGTCTGCTGGTTATATAAATTTCTGGGCTCTGCTGGCATATACAAATTATGTTCTCTGCTGGTTATATAAAATTCTGGGCTCTGCTGGTAATATACAAATTATGGGCTCTGCTGGTTAAATAAAATTCTGGGGTCTGCTGGTATATACAATTATGCAGCATGGGACTCATGTTCACCCCTTTTCTTAGAAGTTAATGAGGGAGGTGGTGCAAGAGGTCACACAATCTCAACTGGATCATTTAACTAGTAAATATTCCCTTATTTTGGATCTATACAGGGTTATTCAGAGAGATCCGAAAAATGTCACCACACGTTCAGTCACCTTTCGTTCCCTGCACTTCGAGGGCGATTCTAGTTCGCCGACCCAGCGGTGTATTCAGCAAGCACCACAGGGCCCCCTTAGGGCAGCGAATACTCGCCGGAAACCCGCTGAACCCGCTGCAAAAACCCCACCCAACGCCGAAAAAACCCAACTAGCCGCCGTTCGCAGCGCAGAGCAGATGCTGGAAAAACATGACAAGCAGACGAACGTGGTAGGAAAAAAAAAACAGTACGCTTGAAATTTGAAACGCTGTTTGTCTGGAATTTTCATATAAGATCCAATGAATGATAAAGGTCTGTTAAGGAGAATTGAATAAAACTATAATAAATAAAAAGTTGCCGAAAAAAAATCCAGAAAAATGCCTAAAAGATCTTAAAAAAAATTAATCTAGAAATAAAGAGACTCTTTACAGCAGAATAAAATAATAAACTATTAGATATTAGATTAAAACAGGAATATTTTTGACATTGAAGCCTATGGGATTCACCTGACTAAACCTGTCGAATGAAACCACCAAATAGCAGGGCATTGCGGCAACTTTTCTCTGCTGTTGACTCTGCGGTGTCTCTGAATAGACCAACCATTGCTTCTCTATGGGGATTTCAGTGCCCTCGAACAGCCACTGTACGTGCAGGCAATTCGCCAGAATTTGGCGAACTGCCTGCACTCTGAAAAGCCGAATGGCCCCGTTCGCTGAAATTCAGCATCTGGTAACATTCCGGATCTCTTTGAATAACCCCCATAGTCTATAAAGAAAGCACTTAAAATGTCAGGACTTGTGTATCCTCATGGACCTATTCCTCATACAAGCCTTACAGTGCTACACCTCTTCTCCAACCTTGGGAGGTGTGACCATAGACTAGACACCACCCTCTCAGTAAAATAATGCTTCCTGATGTTACTTTTAAACCTTTGCCCCTCTAATCTAAGACTATGTCCTCTTGTTTTGCTACTTTGTTTCCTTTTAAATATACTCCCTTCTTCTACCTTGTGGATTCCCTTTACGTATTTAAATGTTTCTATCATATCTCCTCTGTCTCGTCTTTTTTCCAAGCTATACATGTTAAGATCATTAAGCCTTTCTTGATAACTTTTCTCCTTCAAGCCGTACAGCATTTTAGTAGCCCTTCTATGAACTCTCTCTAAGATGTCTATATCCTTCTGGAGATACGGTCTCCAGTACTGCACACAGTACTCCAAGTGAGGTCTCACCAGTGCTCTGTACAGTGGCATGAGCACTTCCCTTTTCCTACTGCTAATACCTCTCCCTACACAACCAAGCATTTTGCCAGCATTTCCTGCTGCTCTATTACATTGACTACTTACCCTTAGATCCTCTGAAATAATAACCCCTAAATCCCTTTCCTCTGCACTCAACCCACCCCAAGTATATTTGGCCTCAGAAAAGAGACATGGACCTAAACTAGGAGACTTGGGTATTGTTGAGGTATCAAAGTAGAAATTGTAGCAAAGCAAGAAAAGCCATTTATCACTTTGTTACTATCAGCAGCCCTGGCCGGAGAGTTTGCACAAGGAAAACTAGCAAAACTATTCAGCAGTTAACAATCTAGTTCAAAAGATCAAATACATGACCAGACCAGACAATATTTAGAATTAGAAGTCATCCATTATTGGAAACTACACACATTCAGAGGCTTTGTTTCTTTGTTGTTAGGCAACAGAAATGCAACCCCATGTTGTTTGCTGTTGCAACCACTTCTGTATGTGATTCTTTGATACGAAAAAAAAATGCTGATCTATATAAAAGGGAAAGATGCCCTGTCAAATTTTTGCCCGACAGGAGCACTTTACATGTAAGACACTGTAACAGACATTAGAATCGGATCACATATAAAACTTAAACCAGCACATAAACACTGTAAATATTTGATCAAAAGTGTACACAGGCAAGAGACAATAGTACATGCACTATTACAACAAATAAACAAAATACACCAACCAGGCAGCTCCTTCTGCGATCTCTCTCTTCCCATGTCTGTGGAAAGGTCACGTGTACAGATGAATTTACCAATGTGGATGTTATATTGGCTTCCCCAGGGTCACATTTTTATTGTAGCAAAGTAAGACACACTGAGAACCAGAGATGTGCATTCTTGAAAGAAATAAAAAAACAAGATTGGAAACAAATGGTGAAAAGAAATAATTCATAGGGATGTGCCAAATCTGAACGAGTTCAACTTCTTTCTTGGAAGGCTTAATGTAACAAGGTAAAGGTCACAGATGAAGGCTGCTTAATCTCCAGAAATCTTCTTGAGTTTGAGCACTTTGTGTAGAAGAACACGAAAAAAATATATAATATGCAATACAAAAATTCTAGCATTTTACAGCCAGCCAGTATTGTTACATGGGTTTAAGGATTAGTACAGTTTGGGTAATGTGAATTAGGAAGAATCCCCCAGAAGTTCCTCAAAAACAGAAGATCAAAAAAGACTGAAGAGGGCTAGTCTGGGATAACAAGACATTGTCCCAATATCATTAGATTAGGTTATTTTTGTTTATTATATGCCTTTTATGGGGCTGAAAAATGAAAATGCCAGACTGTAATTTTATTTAAGCAACATGGGTACATGTTACCTTCCAATTTCTTTGTTGGAGGGGAGGGCAGTCTTTTTTTTTTAATTGGGTGAGAGGCTAAGATCTTCAGGACCCCTAACTACAGGGGAGAACAGAACAACGGAATGTCATGCC
The DNA here is from genome assembly GCA_009667805.1 of Leptobrachium leishanense. NCBI lineage: Eukaryota > Metazoa > Chordata > Amphibia > Anura > Megophryidae > Leptobrachium > Leptobrachium leishanense. The sequence goes on along the minus strand of CM019063.1, from coordinate 15,867,861 downwards.
GAACCCGCCATTCATGGATGGAGGGACGATGTCCCTTGTACAGCCAGACTTTCCCCTAAGACTTTCATTTTTATGGAAGCGGACCACCCGACTCACTGACGCAAACAGTCCATCACCCCCACCTCACAGTCCTCCACTCTCACCTCAGTCCTCTCCGGTTTCCACCCCAACCCTTCTAGATTGTGAGTTCCCATGGGACCAGGGCCCTCGTTTTCTCTCTTACTAGTTTGTCAAATGTTGTTCAATGTATTGTAACCTGGTTTATATTGTGCCCATTGTACAGCGCTGCAGAATATGCTGGCGCTTTATAAAGAATAATAATAATGTATCCCCATTGCTTGTTTTTCTTGTCCTCTCCTGCTGCTCAGTGGAGACTTAAAAGGTGGACACATGTCCAACCCCTATATTTATTGCTTTCCTACTTGCATTAATGGCATCCTCCCATGCTTGAGTTGGAAGAATGGACACATGACATGACCACAACCCATGTCTCTTAGCCCACCTCAAAAGAAAACTATGATCTATCCTCCACTTTGTATTACTGCCTTCACCCATTGTTCATGGTCTGGGGGTGGACAGTGCTATATTAAGGGATTCAAACCTGGGTCTCCACAGTTACTTAGCAGTGATGTTACCTCTAATCCATCCAGCCTTTACAATAGCCCCTATATTAATACGGCACGGGAGGCCAGACACTGGGGACTGGTAAAGGTCACCCCCTTTGAGTATTAAACACAAATCTTTGTTAATAAACCCCCCCCCCACAAAAGCGCCAACTATAGTCTTAACCTACTGGTTTGCCTTTTCGATGTGGTGCAAAGATTGAAAAATCTGTGGTGTAGGAGATAGGGCAGATGGTGTGTTATAGGGGTCATTCTGACCCCACGTATGCTTTTATTAACTTTTTTTACAGTCGCAGTCGGCTGGCAAGCAACAGGCACCCGCCTCATAACACTGCACACACAAAATAACAAAAAGTAACTACCCGTAGATACTAGAGTACAGCGCGACCTGAATATAACGCGATGGATAGAGATTATGGGAATGAGAGAATACACAGGACTCGAATATAACGTGAGGCACAAAATTTTTCTATACCGGTAAACAATTAAAATCCTTCCAGGTTCTCTTAACCCCTTAAGGACGGGAGTAATTTTACAACTTCGGCGCTGTTTCGAAGTAGAAGTTTGCTGAGCTCATTTTGACCGTTTTTAAACGTGGTTTTAAGTCACGTATTATTATACCACCCAGACAAATTATATATCGTTCTTTCCGGCAGACTCGGAAGATTTAATAATATATCATTATTATATGTATAGGTCATGCCCTGCCAAAATGCTGTAACAATAAATGTAAAAAAAATGTGAATTTTCAATAAAATTTTAATCATCCACAGTGTGTAAAGTGTTGTTTTTTTTTAATTTATTATCCGAGCCTTTGCGGTCGTATGCTATGGGGTAGATTTGTTAAAAAAATTAGAACGGGGAACCCATTTTTTTTTTTTTTTTTTGGGATAAATTGCGTGATTTTAGCTAAACCCCCCCAAAAAAAATCATTAGTGAAGCATCATTGTTCACATTATAATTGAAATGTGAACAATAGTGCTGCATTAGAGAAAAAATAAACTTTATTTTTTTATTTAAATTTTTACTTTTTTTTTACTTTTATTTTACTTTTAACATGGTCATGTTTGATATCGTTGGAAAGGCCATGTTCTGTCCTTTCCAGCAATGTCAGACATTACCCCCTAGCTGCCACCGATCAGGAGATAGGGGGGTTCTTTAACCCCTTTATCTCCTCTATGGGATTTTCATAGGAAATCCCATAGCAGCTAGGGGGTTCCCCGGTTAACTGACATCATCACGCATGGCGCGATGAGTCAGTTGACTCGGGGGGACCCAGAGGTGGGGGCTGCCATCCAAGATGGTGGCCCCCGCCGGAAAATGGCCACGGTCTTGCACCGATTGGTGCCAGGCCGCGACCTGGCAACTAAGGGGTTAATCCCCTACATCGCTGGAAAGGTCAGGCTGTGACCCTTCCAGCGATGCTGGCCACAGCCGCCTAGTCCCCGGCGATGGGGAGATAGAGGGATCCAAAGGATCCCCTCAGGCGCGTCCCCTGTGCCGGTGGGGGAGGGACGCCTGAAACTGACGTCATCGCGCCGGTGCCGCCGGGAGGAGGGATTCACGCAGATCTGACTCCGCGGGAGTCAGAGCAGCGTGGGAGCGACCGGAGGAGGTAAGTATTCCCAGAGGGGGGCTGTAAACGCCGAGGACGTACAATTACGTCCTGCGGCGTTAAAGCCCACCTAATGCAGGACGTAATTGTACGTCCTGCGGCGTTAAGGGGTTAACACAGTCAGGCTACCCCTCAGGCCAGGGTGTTCTGCTGTAGAATGATTACAGTTGTTACCAAGTATGAAGCCGCCACTCACTCATCTTCTTTACTAGCAATTTAGATAGCTGGCAGAGGCGAACGAGGTGAATGATTGGCTTAAACCGAGCGTGACCTCTGTCCGTGATGGATCCCACCTCTCCCAAATCCGGGAGTTCCTGAAGTGTTTGCAAGCATCAGGGAGCCCATATACACTTCAGCGAGACTACCGAAACTTCCAGAGCAAGGCAATTTTTTTTTCTTTTACACACGATGCAGATGTCTCGAATAGAACACGACCCCTCCCAATTTTAAGGTAAATTTTTGTCACAAATCTATCAGTATACTCGAGTATCTACAGTAATAGCTCATTACGCAATCTGTTTTAGTGCGCATGTTTCAACAAGTTGCCGAAAATTCACACACACAGGTCTCAATAGTAAAGATAAAGGACAATGATCCTTCTGTCCCTAAGCGTGTAAAGCAGAGCCTAATCCTCTAACCTGGCCAGATGCTTTGAGTAGTTTTCTTTATTTTTAAATAAAATATTATCATCATCATCATCATCTGGTTATTAGTGCATTTTCCTAGTTTGGTTCTAAAATAAAAAAAACCCATAAAAACCACCAGCAGTTTGTACCATTTAACCACTTGGCTGCTAAGGACGCGCTCAATGCACGCGCGATCCGTGGCAGCTAGGGGTTAATGTCTGGTATTGTTGGATCGGCCAGAGCATGGCCTTTCCAACGATACCAAACATGACCATGTAAAATTTAATAAAAAATAAAAATCTAATTATGTGAACAATGATGCTGCACTAACGATTTTTGTATGGGGTGCGTTTGTTAAAAAATGTGTAATTTTCCCCCCAAAAAAATGTAATGAGACCCCATTTCTAATTTTTTTAACAAGCGCAACCCATATAAAATATAGCCACGAACGCTCGCATGTTCAAATGTGAAAAAAAACACTTTACACATTGTAAATTTTTGAAAATTCTAATTTTATAGCATTTTTTGTTATAATATACAGACAGGACATGACTTATACAAATAATGACATATTATGAATCTGCCGAGTCTGCCGGAAAGAACGATATACAATATGTCTGGGTCATAATAAAATAAGGCTTCAAAACGCGGTTAAACATGAGCGAAAACAGTAAAAATGAGCTCAGCACACAGGCGTGATATGCCTCAGCAGCGATAGTTAAAATGGATCTCATAATGACACACTCTGCTGAAGGTTATCCTATGTGTAGAGGTTTCTCTAGGCCATTTAGTTATAGTGTATATTTTAAAAACATGCGTCCTTTAATCATGGAGTAAATCCTGCTCTGAAAGTCTAATGTTGATCCCTGGATCATATTGTTATAATGAATGCCGCCAGATGAAGTGACTTGGCAACATGAAAACAAATAATTGTGAGATTATTGTTGCGATTCAATGTGGAACTTTGATCTTCCATCGCTTTGGCTAGAGGCTTTCTGGCGCACTTCACTACCTGTGATTAGGGGGTTTTGACCAAGGGATTTCTTAATTCAATTTAGATTAAAATGTCCTTGTGCATTTAAACATTGGCGTGTGTTTAAATATGGTTTACCACAGCGTAAATGTTGGGGATTCGCCACTAAACTTGCAAATTTAACTTGAGATGAGGAATAAGCTCACGTTCAATGTATTAAGTTCACGTTCAATGTATCAATAAACAGTAAAACAAAAATGTAAATTTCAAACCTCCGAGCTGAGAGCAACTCAAGAATTAAATTTACATCCAAACTATTAACTGGGGCCATAGTATACAATATGCCGCTCTGGGAGCATGGATCATCAGGAAAAGTAAATTGCTGTTGTGGCAATGGATGGCATCTAGCACAGAGCTGTTCAGCCCTCAGATGTTGATGACCTACAATTCCCAGAATTCTTTGAATGTAACAGATACCCAGGGAATGAAGAGAGTTGTAGTCCAAAACCACCTGGAGGCCTGGAGTTTGACAGACCTGCTCTAGCAGATAATAAATTGCTATAAAAAGGGATTAGGCTGTGGAAATTTACAAGGATTCTTCTTCCTTCCTCCTCCTTACACCAGGCGACAGCCCAAAAGTATTGGGGGGGGGAGGGTCCTTTGGACCAGTCTGCCTTCTCCTCCCCTCAAAGGCTAGGAGTTTTGTGGTGGTGGGGGGGTTAAAAAAAAGAAAAAAAGATGACACCGCTGGTAGAGGCACAGTCTGCCATTTCCAGCAGTGCATCTTTAACCCATTTAGGTGCTAGATCGCGATTCGGCACCGGATCACAGTCCTCTCGCAGGAGGTGGCCGACATCTTTGTCAGCCAAGCCTCCGAGGCCTCCCCCTACCCACTGACGTCAGTTGGGCAGTTAACACCTAGCTGTCAAGTGGTGATGTGGGGGTGGGGTCATTTGGATCCCCGTATCTCCCAAACGGTGGAACCTATACAGTCATGTTAGCCATCATTGAAAAGGCCACAGCATGGCCTTTCCAACGATACCAAACATGACCAGGTTTGGTGCAACAAAAATAAGTAAATAGTTTTTTGTTTCTTAAAAATTGTCTGGGTTGAATAATAAAAAGGACTTCAAATCATTTTTTTTTTGATATTCAAGTTTTATATTTGAAAAGAACATAGGCCAAACAGTGAGAGACATACGTATGCAGGAAAACAGACTGACAGTGCATCATAACAGCCACACAGGGCCAAGTCTGAGAAGAAAAAACAAAACCTGCGAACAGGAGAACTGCAAAAATTGAAAAATTGTCTCGAGATCACAGGAAACCAAGAAGAGGGGAGGGGGAAGTGGCGGGTTGTGGGAGGGCCCTTGTCGTGACTTTCCTGGCACACTCCCGGGAGTCCGGAGACAAGAGGAGGCCATGGAAGGCAAAATGTAAACGAAACCGGGGCATTCATGGGCCAAGTATGGCAGGCAGAGCCATGGTGGGTGCCACAGTGGCTCACTGCGAGGGAGTCCCGTAGTGCAAAAGAAAAAAAAAAGGCCCACAGCGCCTGAAGTGGAAAAAGATTAAAAAAAAAACACCACAGGTAACGATATGCCAGGAAAGTCTTGTCCACAAAAAGTGTCTCATAAGTTCAAAATCAGAAGGTGGTGGTGGGGTATCATCAGTCCCAAATGGACACACATCCAAGAATATGGGAACAAACAGCCAGCATAACAAATGGGAGCCTCATCGGGTGACACATCAGGCCATCGCTGCAGGAAAAGAAAGCCATCCACAGAGCAGGCTAGGCAGTGGATCCTCGACAGCAGATCAGCCCCTGCGCCCATCCAAAAAAAAAAAAAAACAGGACCATCCCGCAGCCGCCATACAGACCCAGAGCCATGAGAGGGGGCAGAGGGCCCCGCCAGGCTGCAACAGCCTTTGATCCGACCATCAGCTGCCACCACAGGTATATGTCCACCAGGGAACCAAGGGGCACAGTCAGAATCTGCCCAAAGAAGGGGACTCCCCCAGGGCCACCTGGACGCAACCATCAGGATCTCCACCACAGGACCTCCATCTGTCAGAGCCGGAGGTAGCACATTGCTCCTTCAGTCGAGGATCCACAGGGTCCAAAATTCCCAACAACTCCACCAGCTTCCCCCCTGAAAGTGGCAGGAAATCAAGGGCAGCCATCGGCTTGAGGAGCTATGTCAACCCGAATGAGACAACAGGCGGGTGTGAGCCACCACAGGTCAAATGACGTAGCAGACCGTGAAAACGAACACCAGGGTAGGCCGCACCAGGAGGCCCGAAGCTCAGATCCGGCGATGGCTAGAGGACCACCTACTCAGGTATCACAGCTTCCAAGCAGGGGTCTCTAAGCAGACAAAAGGGACGCCAAAACGCAATATGGCAGAAGTCAGCAGGAGAGCTCAGCAAAGTGCGTCCATTCCTGTTTGTGGTCAGCACCACCCTCTTCAAAATCACTTTTAAATATGGAGCAAAAAAAAAAAAAAGTCAAATTGAGCTAAGCACACCGAGGTGAAGTGGCTAAGCAGTGAAGGGGTTAAAAAGCAAAAACATGTAAACATTGGGTATTTCTAAACGCAGGACAAAATTTTGAAACCATTTAGCCGGGGTCTTATTGGGCAGTTGTAGATTTTGGAGGTCAACGTTCAAAAAGTGTGATTTTTCCATCAGGAGTTCATAATTTTTTTTAAAGTAAATCATACGATGGAAATAGCGATATCTTTAGGAAGTCCATTTAATGGCGAGAAAAACTATATAGTATGTGTGGGTTTCATAAACGAGTAAGAGGAACATTAGAGCTAACAAAAACAGCGCAGAAATGTAAAAACAGCAGTGGGTACTTTCGGACAGACAATGGTAAAAATCGCCTGGTCACTATGGGTTAGAATGTACATCTGTAGCCTTGTTAGCAAGAAATGGGATCTGCATTAGTGAAAAGAAATGACATGCACCAACAATAAAAAATGCAAAACTTTATTCAGATCGATAAAGGCATAAACACATACAACAGAAATACTACAATCAAGTCGGTTATTCAGCTGATTTCATTAAATCATATATACAGTAATGATCTACTATGCATTGGTAAGGATCACAATACTTACACAAGTAGGAAAACCAAATACAGCATCATTACCTTCACAATAGCATGACAATGGGTAAGGGACCATGGACTAGGAACCCAAATGATCTGCATTTAGCCAGCTATCCATGCTGTTAGCACTACCTTCATCTCAGGCCGGGGTCAGACAAGCGTTTTGCAGAGTGGATGGAACATCTGAGAGTGGACATTCCTTCCACTCGGATGCCAGTCTGGTCACATCACTGAGTGCAGTTAGTGCGCTCAGCTGCTGCAAGGCTTGATCCTCCTTTGCAGCCCCGAACGCGCATCGTAGCTCTTTGATGGGGAGGCTTTCAGAACGTCCGCAGCACGCCCACTGTAGCGCACGCAATTCGTGCACTACAGCATGTGGCCAGCCCCAAAGCGTCACACTACTGCACGGATGCCAGGAGGTACGTCAGTACAGGCGCACAGTGCACTTGTCTGACCCTGGCTAAGGGCTCCAACAATGAGTGGTCGAACTGCGTCAGAGGAAGATGTCCCTTTCTCCCAACTACAGTGGAGGCTCAAAATCCCGGTCAGTGTCAAAGAAAGTAACTGCTGCCCACTATAACCTGTTAGAAGGAAAAAAAGGGGTTACAGACCTACGCTCTGCATCATTTCCTGATCCTGTTCTGCACATGTCTTGGCCGGTTTCCTCCAACACATGTAGACAGGGTGAGTGGCAGAGAGCCAGAGAGAATCAGCACACTGAGGAAGCCGCTTTCTTCTGAGATCAGATCCATAAATCAATTTTATTAACCAAACACCAGGAGGGGGGGGGGGATTACATTGAAATGTTTTGTCCCCATTCAATAAAATAAAGTGAGGTGCTGCTCCTATTGCCCCAAAAGAACAGCACACGCTGGCAACAGGACACTGTCATTTTAAAAGCATTACCAAAGCCACCTCAGCTGTCGGTGTTCAGCTGCCAAGTGAGATCAGAAAATCCAGCCTACATTAGATGATTGCAGTAACCAAGAAATTCAAAACACACAAATATACAGATTAACACAGAAAATAAATATGTCGAAAATATATTCACAGGTGCATTCCGTATCAAGGTATGTTAATAGAGATCCCTTTAGTGACTTAAGACTGGGGGAAGATTTGATGGCGTCTGGGAGATTATTCCAGAATTGTGGTGCTCTGTAGGAAAAGGAGGATCGAGCCACTTTGTATTGTGGTACTGCAAGGAAGGTGAACTACATCTTCCATGATTCTCTGGCCATCTATTGCCTTCAAAAGAATTCTTGGAATTGTAGGCCTAAAACAAGGGGGGGGGCATTGTTTGACAGGTTAGAAGTTTTTATAAAACGCTAGCAAGTTCTGTAGCGCTGTACAACGGGTGAGACAGAATAACAAATATACAAGTTAAACACAGAACAGTAGGTGAGAGGACCCTGCTCGAGAGCTTACACTCCGAGAGGACACGGGTGACACACTAGGTGAGGGTAAATAGAGAATGTGAAGTAGCAGGGTGCATGTGGGCAGATGGGAATAAAAAATGCAGGGGGGGGGAAACCGGCTTCTCTAAAGTAATGTGTTTTCAGTGAAAAAGCTGACCCACTTAACAAGTCAGTCAACCGAAAGAAACGCACTCGACGCGCGTTTCGCCTTACACAGGCTCGTCAGGAGTGCACTCCTGACGAGCCTGTGTAAGGCGAAACGCGCGTCAGGTGCGTTTCTTTCGGTTGTGAGCAATCTACCCTATCCCCCAAATCTCCTTTTTGAATATTATGCCAGTGCATGGCTCATTACTACAGTATATTTGGCTGCTGTTGGTCATTCTGAATTTAAATGTGGGCATCTCGTTATTTGCATCTGCATGCCAATATTGAAGGAAGATTTTGGTGGACTCCTTTGGGGCACCCGTTTTCAATATATGTGATAAATTGAGGGCTATCTGCGTAGAAGCTTGCCCCTGCTCACATAGTTACTTTTATCAAGTATTCTACTATCTCCGTGTACGACTGAGCTTTGCTTCTATACATGTATCAACTTCCAATTTACCTAGATGCAATTGCAGCCTCTAATAACTTGAATACTGAGCGCACACGTTGATCAGTGTATCAATTAGAATACCTGTTGGTTTTATTTGTGTATTTGTGTTTGGTGATCACCACGTGTTGGTTTTAGAATTTGGCTTATGGACACAATAAAATTGATTTTTAAACACCCTTTCATTGATGCATTGTGTTCCCACTGACTTGTTCAGTGGGTCAGTTTTATCTTTGCAACTAATGGGTTTTAACCACTTCGCTGCAGAGGACGCGCTCAGCGCGTCCTGCCGCAGGAAGGGTTGGCTGCAGAAGACGGACTGAGCGCGTCCTCCCGAAGCAGCCTGCGATCGGCCAGATTCCGGCCGATCGCTGTGCCCCCCAGTGCAGGCTGACATCTTGGATGTCAGCCCGTCAATCCGGGACCGCCACGGGCACAATAGATGTCATTGCGGCGGCGCGATGACATCCATTTCAGGCGCCTGAAAGGGAGGGGGGATCCTTCGGACCTCTCTCCCTCCCGATCGCCGGGAGTTAATACAGGCACCGCTTGGAAGGGCACAGCCTGCCCTTCCAAACGGTGGCTGTCATTAACCCCTGGGGAGCCGGATCACGAATCGGCGCTGAAAATCGCCGGTTTGTGATCCTTTCCCAGAGCTGGCCGACATCTTGGATGTCGGCCAAGCCTCCGGGAACTCCCCCTGAGGACTGGCCTCATCGTGCATAGCACGATGAGGCCAGTCCTGGAGTTAACCCCTAGCTGCCACCATTGGTGGAGATAGGGGGTTCCAATGAACCCCCTATCTCCCGATCCGTGGCAGCTAGGGGTTAAAGTTTGGTACTGTTGGATCAGCCAGAGCATGGCCGTTCCAACGATACCAAACATGACTATGAAAAAAGTTTTAAAAATAAATAAATTCCCATTTCAATTATAATGTGAACAATGATTCTGCACTAACGATTTTTGTATGCGGTGCGGTTTTTAAAAATCGCGAATTTTCCCCAAAAAAAATGTAACGAGACCCAATTTCTAATTTTTTTAACAAGCGCACCCCATACAAAATATAACCGCAATTGCTCGCATGTTAAAATGTGAACACAAAACACGTTACACGTTGTAAATTATTGAAAATTCATATTTTATTGCATTTTTTGTTATAATATACAGACAGGTCATGACGTATACATATAATAATGACATTATGAATCTGCCGAGTCTGACGGAAAGAACGATATATAATATGTCTGGGTCATATACTAAAATAAGCCTTCAAAACACGTTTAAACATGATGAGCAAAACCGGTAAAAATGACTTCAGTACAGAGGCGGGAAATGCCTCAGCAGCGAAAGGGTTAATACCTGTAGCATCTTGTGATACTATTTCATTGTTCCATCTCTTGTATCCAAGGTGTGACATTACCACGATCTTTATAGTGGGTTATTATTCAAGGTGTTTTCATTGACGTCTTGAAGGAATGGAAAGACAAGGAGAGTCTGATGATGCGGGAGAGTTTGTTCCATTTAAAGGGGGCAGCTCAGGAGAAGTCTTGAAGGTAGGGGTTAGGGGTGCGGGTACCAGAAAACGATCAAATCATTGGCAGAGTAAAGTGGTCAGGTGTAGCAGTTAGTTAAGGAGATGTAGGCAGCGGGGAGGTGGACTAAAGCGTCCCTTTAAACCAACAATGGAAACAAAACTCCGTGCATGATAAACAAGAAACGTGCACATGGAGTCACAACAAAAAACTCCTTTATAGTACAACGGTACGTAGCACTATAAAGCGGTGGCTGTAAATGTTAGGTCACCGCTGCCTTGTCCGCACTCCAGCATGATTGCCAGCTTTCCACCGCACTTGCATGTCACTGCATCAGCCAGCCAGCCAGCCAGCCAGCCAGCCAGCCTTCCCGTACAAAGCTGTCACCACGTGCATCTTGCAGTACGGCCTCACCCTGATGACGTCACGATGCGACAGCCGAGAAGCTGCCGCGCGAGCCTCCCCCCTCCTTTTCCCCCCCTGGCCCCGCCCTTCAGGATTGAAAAAAAAGCAACAAGTCGCACCCTTTGCCTGGCAGCATGGCCACGCCCTCGCTCCATCGCCGCCTACCCGAAAGGGACCCGCCCTCTTTGAGCGATGTGGCCTGTGATTGGACGCGAGGCCTGGCTGGGCAGCGTGTGCAGGAGGATCCCCGAGGGCATTGTGCCCGCCCATCAAGAAAACCCCAGCAGCTGGAGAGGCTACTCCAGCAAGCCGTGCTGCCTGTCTGTCTCAGCGCCTGCATGCCATGCCTGTGTAAGAGCTGCACACCGCCGACTCCCATGCGCTCTCTGCGCCTCCCAGCTCTGTGTGTTGTGAAGGTTTCCCTGGAGTGACCCTGTCTTCCAGACCATTAACCCCAGCTTGAAGGACTGACCTGGGAGCTCGCCATGTTTGACAAAACCAGAATCCCATTTGTTCTGCTGGACATAGTATGCGTTGTACTGGGTGAGTATTGTCATGTGCCTGAACAGCATGTGCTCCCCCTGGGCTGCTGTGCCCCACACCTTGCCCTCTCTCCTCTTCCTGGCATGACCCTGATCACTGACCCCCCAGCTTTGCATGCTCACCTTCCCCAGCTCCACTGGTTTTGTCTTCTGTGTCCACTTTTCCCAGTTAACCCCTGAGTTCCCTTGTCTGGTTCCAGTACCAGCCTGGTAAATCCATAGATTAGTTGGCTATTTAACCATATGAATGCCAGGGAGAAGAACGACTCATTGCACCACCTTGTTATAGGTTGCGATGCACATCATCATCTGTCATGTCACTCTGATGGTGGCGCGTTCGTGTAGAGCCATAGCTTTCTGCTCGCCATAAAGTGCCAGAGCTATAAAGTCAGCGTTTATATGGGATCCCTATACAGTGGCGGGTTATTGTGCAGGCTCAGGGGATTGTGGGAGCAAGAGTCCTATTATTACCAAAAAGCACAATGGGGATATAAACCGTTGGCACCACACTACATTTTTTTAATTTCCTAGAATGGCGTCCATGTGCTTTTGTCACAGTTTTAGTGTCCAAAAAAAATGGGCCTCCGCTGTGTCTTTTTTGATGCTGGTATGTCGCAGGAGAGCGAGGTAACACCTGATGTTAGCTGTGTGGTCAGCCTTTTTAGAAGCTGGGCAGTCGCCATGGAAACAGGAAAGGTCTGTGCGGCATTGCCACATTGCAGTGGCGTGGGTGATCATTGCAGTCCGGCATGGCACTTCGCCACACTTTAGGCAACCGTGGCCCCTCCAGATGTTTCGTAACTACATCTCCGGTGGTTAGGTTGGCAGAGACTCATGGGAAATGTAGTTCCAAACCATCTGGAGAGGCAAAGCTGCTGACTCATGGTTTATGTATTCAGTCCATGGGTTTCTAGAACTCTCCTTAATGACATTATATAGATAAATGACCCAGCGCCTGCGAGGCAAAGACGCAGTCAGGGGTATAAATAAATCATCACAAATAAAACAACTTTTACTGTCTTTTGCGTCCCCGAACGCGCCGACTTTTAGATTTTAACAGATTCTTCTTCAAGAACCCCTTAAAGTCGAGTCAAAGCGTCAATTCAAATTGCCACAAGTTTTTACTTATGAAGATCCTGGGTGCGTCCACATCTCAGAAATACACGTATCCCTAATATATACGCATCGGAGGTGTTCAAGGAATCTGTATTGACGTTTCGACTCTCAATGACTTTTATTGAACATGTCAAATCTAACGATTGTTTTTTACTCGCTGGAAAGTCCATGGAGTCAAAATCGTTTTATTTAAAAAAAAACAACATGTGGATGTAGTCCTGGACTGCTATAAATTTTCACAATATACTAGTCCATGACTGCATCCACATGTTGGATTGTTTTTTTTGTGTCTCCTGAATTTCAGCCCCAGGGTGACAGCTGCTGTTTATCACTTTCAGATCAGCGCTGAATTCTTGGATAATCTGTATATTTATGTTTTGAAGCGATGAGGCGGTTATCTAACATTAGTCCCGGGTGCTCACACGTTCCCTCTGCGTGACTTTTCCAGTGTAGCTAGTTTTGAGCTGTGCTGCACGACTGTATTTACATATGTCAACCTATAGAGTCCAAGTTTGCGTTCCTGCCGGACACTTTCGTAGCTAAGGTTACTGTCCGTTCATGGTTTGGGAGAAACGCTGTATGATTTACGCCTAGTATTCACTTAAGAACTCCTGCAGTACCAACGTATTTATGTGTCTGATGACTGTCAGAGGTGGTGGATCTAGTGAGTTTTCTTGTAGTCCTTTTTTTTTAATTAATTTTTTTTCTAGTTTTATAAAAAAAAAATAACTTTGCTGAAAGCCTGTTAGTTTAGTTCTTCTCAACCTCAGTTTTTGCAGGAGGAGATATGTGTCGACTACACTGTCTCGTTCCCATTTACTTAATATTTTGTGGTTCGAAAACCTAGATCGTTCAGTGGTTGATACCACAACTAAATTGTTTAAGCCGATTGTACCCATCCTAGTGACAGCCTGACAGGATTAGTGCTGTGCCGTGGCTCATTTGACAGGGAAACTATATATATATATATATTTTTAGGCCGTTAGTCCAGATGCCAAAATCACGGGTATAGCAGTACGTAGTGATACCTTCATATGTAGTCAGTATTTTCTTTATGATCTGTATAATTGTTGGTGGGGTGGAGTAATTCCCTAACAAAGTTTTAATCTCCCTCACGTGATTGGTGGCATGCGGCAGAGCCGTACTGCCAGACCGCCCTCCGCTGAGTCTGTGTGGCTGTTAGCGTGCCAACGTAACTGCTGATGGACAGTGGAACAATGTTTGCACGATGCCCCCCCTAGTTGTCTTCGCCTTTTTGAGGGTGAAACATGACATTGTATTCACCACCATTCAGTGATGGGCAAACTGCGTTATCTCACTAAATGATGTAATGTTGCAATGATCTTTAAGTCCAATGATATCCACCCCCGGATGGAGTATCGAAGGCAAAGTGCACCTTGACAGTACAGCTGGTGGGCTTTAATAGGATGGCGACCTGTTTATTTCTTGTGTGGTGTGACGACTTACATCAAAGTGTTTGAAAACCGGTTTAGGGTGCAGTCTAACATGCAGCAGGTCTTGACAGTACCAGCCACGGGCTCCTAAATATGCTCATTTTGGTTGAATTGTGTTTTTATATTTGGCCTAAATATAAATTTACTTTTGGGAACCAACTTCACTTCCTTAGGATCCAGGTAGAGTTCTGTATATGTAGATTTGTGTCTAATAATCCAGAGTTAAATCCCTTGGACTAGGTGTCGATCTTCCAGTTGTATTTGTCAAGCCCTGGTATTAATCAAAAAATCTAGTAGCCTGTGGCTACTGGTCCCCTGGGTTTGTCAAGCCCCGTTCTTTAGCAATTTGTATGTAAAAGGATTTGCCTGGCTTCTAAAGTCTAAACAGTCTCCTATGTTTAGCATAAACTTGTCAAGCCCGGTTTTATAGGTTCAGCTGGAAAACTGGTATTTTATGCTGTTTTGGATGACATTTAATGTGATGCTCTGTGCTCTTCGTGCTGGTGGATAGATGTGGCAAGATGCAGGCGTTATGAAAGCCTATTGCCTTCTTCTGACCCAAGTTATGGAACGTTTTCTTTGGAGGGGCATCTTGTGAATGATGTAATATTGCTCGAAGGTTAAATCTGTGACTCATTTTATTGCAGTTTTTTTTCTTCTTTTGAAATCCTTTTAATTGCCTTTTTTTGAACATTAGTGTTGTGCAGTATAAAAGGATCGACGTAGAAGGAAGTCCCATTTGCAATTACCTAAAGTTCTGAAACTTGGGAAAAATTGTTAATGAATAACATTTTGTTGCCCTGTGCTCAGGGTTTGTAATGTCTCGGCGGGTTTGCCAAATGTTTGTATTCTGTTTACTGCAGAGAAGTTTGTTGAAAAAGAGTTTTATACTGAAGTAATTGTGTTGTGGAAATAAAGTGTGTTTCTTATCTCTAATTTTCCAGTCTGTCCTTATGTTTTATCTCGTGCCCTTTGCTCCTCTTTTTATTAGTGCTACAGAGTGATACAAAGTGTGGTGCAGCTGCAAATACAGCTTCAGCAATAGAAATGCGTCAAAAAATGTTAACACAAGTGTGAATTGCTTTCACGTGCATTTTTGGGGGTTATTCGGGTACCGCCAAAGTTGCAAACCTTGGATCAAATCTCCACTGTGCAATTCTGAAGAATTCCGGCATGTCACAAAAGTTAAACACAAAGCATGACAGTAGAAGCTTCATAATGCGGCTTCTCCCGCTGCTCCTCGGTTTAAGTTTAGCGGATGCCAACATTTTTCTGAGTTGCAACAACCCATTGTGTTTTTACCTCACTCCTCCTTAGATCAGGGGTCAGCAACCTTGGCTCCCAGATGTTTTGGGAACTACATCTCCCAAGATGCTCAGTCACCCATTAGGCTGACTGAGCCACATGGGAAATGTAGTTGCCAAGGTTGCTGACCCCTGTCTTAGATTGTGAGCTCACTTGGGCACAGTCCGCTTTCCTATTGCTCTGTATTGCTAACTTGTTTTTTTATTCATTTTATGCACGTTTGCCCAAACCCGTTGTACAGCGCTGTGGAATATGTTGGGTGCCTTACATATAACTGACTTCTAAAAATTGCAAATTAAGGCTTTTGTCAGTCGAGCGTTTTTACGAGCGGAAGGAACGTCCGTGAGAGTGGACGTTCCTTCCACTCAAACGTCTGTCTGGCCACCTTGCTGAGCGCAGTTATTGCGCTCAACGCTGCAAGGCGATCACTCTTTGCAGCCCCGTCGAACTCGCATTGTAGCGCACACCATTCGTGTGCGCTACAGCATGTGGCCGGCCCCGTCGCAGTGACAATGCTGCGGTGGACGCCGAGAAGCACGTCCGTAAGGGCGTGCATATTGCGACCGTCTGACCCGCCCCCCCCAGCCTTAACGGTTGATATCAAGCTAGCTATACATAGATTTAAATAACCGTGAGAACGGTATTCTGGACTCTTCGAGTCCTTTTAAAGTGTGCAGGCTGGAGGGTTGTGCTCTGCAATTAAGTCTATAAATGGCAATGGAGCTGTATTAAAATAGGCTTTTCACGTCGCCTTGGAATCCGAAATTACTAATGGTCCTTGTGTTTAACTGTTTGCTGATGGGATGATTTTGAGCAAACAGGACCCAGCGTTTATCATCATTTCAGAAGTACAGTCTCTTTCATAGGGATACTCTAGTCTAGGGCTTAAAAAGGATGAGTTGAACGGCCCTTTCCCATTTTAACCCGTTAGATTATTTTTTAACTTGCGTTCTTTCCCGCGTCAGACTACATTGGCGCCAGTCTGGACATGACATGCTGTCTGTTTCTTGTGAACCAAAGTAGTTGTGTGTTTGGGGGCGGGGGACCTGGATGATCATTGTGGCATGCCACAGAGTCGTAAAGCTCTGAGCGGAGAGCCATCCTTCAGGTGTGCCCTCCGCTCAGATTGTGTGCATCATTGGCTGTCGGCACCAAAGTTTCTGCAGAGAGTCAATATCACATTCTCCGCACGACGGTCCCCTGTTAGTTCCTCCTGCATAGGGTTAAAGATGGTGGTGCCTGTCGCTGAATGGACTGCTAACTGCAATATCTCCTCAAAGGATGAGAGCCCATTGACTTAAGGCATACAGGATATCCACCCCATCCTCCCCTATGGGTTATCACAGCAAAAATGCACTTGGACCGGTCATGTGCCCTCTGGAATATGGCACCTGATTGGGGACACCAGAAGTTGGTGTATTTGGATGTTTTTAGGCCAGTGTCAGACAAGCATTTTTAAGTGCGGCAGGAACGTCCATGTGAGTGGACGTTCCTTCCACTCTGACGCCCATGTGGCCACCTCGCAGAGCACAGTTTGAGCCTTGCAAGGCTGAGCGCACTATTTCCCCCTATGGAGGATCGCGCTTTGCAGCCCCATCCAACATGCATCTAGCATTTTGATGGGGAGGCTTTCTGCACATCCGCTTCTAGCACTCCTTATTGGTTACCGTACCTACATCTAAATGCTTAATTTTCTAGAAGGTACTGGTGCATCAATATTTTTTCCATCGCTTTACATTCTTGATTCACACTGCAATGATTTTAGAATACTTTGTACCGGGGCCTTACAGCTACAGTTTAATACTTCTCTCCTCAGGATACTGTGGGAAACCTGCTACAAAACTGCTGAAACGTCAGCAAGTCCATTGCACAAAGTAGAAGTGATCACATAGTGCAGTGTTCATAAACCACAGCCCAATGTTTTGTGCTGTCCATGTCCTGCTGGCCAATTCAGCTCCTGAAAGCCATGCTCAGGCAGCTTACTGATTGCAACAGCGGTACCTTTACAGTGATGAAGCTTGATCTTCCACGTACGCAGAAGATGGCGTGCAATGGATTGGCGCTCATACTTGGCAGCTCGTTTCAGAATGCTCTCATTCTTTTATTTGCAGCTGAAATCCAGGCGCGGGCTTTCTCATAGACATAACTCTGCATCCAGGCTGAATCTCTGGCAGATTACCGACCAGCAGCCATAACCGTTTTTGGAAATCTAATGCTCATGCACTCAAATAAAAGCCGGCTGTTTCATAGAATATCCCTTGCAGTGTATTTAAAAGGTCCCGTGAATATTGGAGGTGCAGCCCCTTGTGAGCAGTAACCTCACTACCGGTCTTCTGTTACCATTTAACATGCATCTGTTTAAAACTACACGTTTTAAAGATCTGGGAGCTTAGTGTTTTCTAACAACCTGGAGGTATTTTTTTATATACGTGTCAAGATTTACACAACCTCCGCTTGGCCAAGAGTGCTGCGCACATACCGAACTCAGCAGTAAGGAGAAACGTTTATATTTAAATACCTTCGATCTACTCAAAGACAGGTACTTTTGCCGTGTAAAGACCCACAAGGTCAAGTGAGGTGTCGTTGGAAAAGCAAGAGTCTGTCCTTTCCAACGATCCCAACTATGACAATGTAACATATAAAAATAGAAAAAGGAAAAGTATTAAATGCAAAATTTCCTTTTTTGTTTCCTCTCATTTCTAAGGCTGGGGTCAGGCGAATGTGCGTGCAGCCGCACTTTATCACGGCCGTAGTAGCAGCAAATGACGGGCAATATACGAAGTACGGCCGCACAAAAGTGCGGCCGCTCAAGGCAAGCGGCAAACAAACGGATTTTTTCGAGTATGTGATACCGCTAGTACTGACGTACAGAGTGCGCTGCGTCCGCTAGCGGCATGTGTGCGTGATTAGGAGACGTCAGGCGCTGCTAATGTCCGGCCAACATAACGTCCAGACGCAAAAAGTGTTTTAATTGATGATCCGTCCAAAATCACGGTCGGAAATGCGCATCGTATGACCGCTATCGCGTATTCCGTGAAAAAAATACGTCATTCGTTCAAACGCACTTTTGCACGAACAACGCGAAAAATGCGTTTGTCTGACCCTAGCCTAAAGCGGTGGTATGTGTTATTATTTATAAAGCAAATCACGGCACTGGACTACCTCACCTTCTCATTTCCCATGCCGGGTCCAAATGTGGAGGTGATGGAGCTAAGCGTTATTACGCATTGGTCCATCTACGGACGTGGTCAGACGAGCATTTTGCAGAGCGGAAGGAACGTACATGAGCGTGGACATTCCTTCCACTCTGACGCCCGTATGGTAACCTCGCTGACCGCAGCTAGTGCGCTCAGTGCTGCAAAGCTCAATCCTCCTATGGAGGATACCGCTTTGCAGCCCCGTCAAACGCACGTCATAGCGCTTCGACGGGGAGGTTTTCAGAACGCCCGCTGTAGCTTGTGCAATTCATGTGCGTGCTACAGCGTGTGGCCGGCCCCGTCGGAGCTTCACAACGCTGCGACAGACGCCGGGAGGCAAGTCAGTACGGGTGCACATAGCGCGTTCGTCTGACCCCGGGCTAAAACACAGGCCGCCGCACCACTGTGAGGAGAGCAGGGGTCTGTTGGACCCCTGTGTTTTCTTTTTTTACACCCCACAAAGTCATGTTAGGTGTTATTGGACAGAATATGGCCTTTCTAAATGATACCAAACAGGACCATGTGAAATGTCATGTATAAAAAACCCACAAAAGATTTTTTTATTTCTTTCTGATTTATTCATTAGTTGTGCGGGTTCGCATAATTAAAGTGTGCCTGTCTGAAGTCCAGGGCCAATTTTTTTATTTTTTTTGTGTGTTTGTGTTCCAGTCCAGCCCTGCCGGTTCCTGAATGTTTGCCTTACTCTTTCTATATGTATATAAAAAAGGTATTGCCTGGCTACTTAACGGTGTGTAGTTGGCTCCTAGGATTTGGGGTCTACATTTGGAATTTATTTAGCCAGGGAGCGGTTATAGTCGGCCTCAATTTTTGTTTAATTTTCCTAAATTCTTTGAAATGGTTCTTTAAAGAGAACCAGTACTGGCCATGTTCAAGCTTGCAGCAATTTCCCTTTAAGGGGTGGATATCGTGTTGGTTGTAAAGATCAATGCCATATCACATCCTGTACTTATTCGGTGCCAGGGCAGCACAGTTGGCCCTTGGCATTGGCACTAGCGGCCGGCAACCAGGTTCAGAGTGGAGGCTTTCCTGTAGGGCCGCACTTAAGCTTACATTTGTTATTCACCCGGAGCATGTCACTGGAATTGAGTGACGGTTAAACTGTTGCCCAATAATTTGAAAAAAATGCTAACCCCTATAAAAGGGAGTGATTCCCTGTTAAATGAGGCTAGCTTGACTGGGCATGACAGGAGCTGTCTTGTTCAAGTGGACAGACTGTCAAATACATAGGATGAAAAGTGGCCAACCCTCCTTTTTAAGGTAATTATCATGCGATAAGCTGAAGCCATAAACCTATCCTGACTTGACATGCCATCGCAACTTGTCATTTTCAGTTAATGAATTATTTTTATTTAGTTCCCATAATTAATGATTCAGAAGAACTTTGTCATGAGTCATGATAACAGAATAACATTTATCAGCTACTGCGCCGGTTCTAAACCTTTCTCTTATTACCCGTAGATACTCAAGTATAGCAAGACCCGAATATAACCCGATGGATAGAGATTTATTATGGAAATGAGAGAATACTCAAGACTCGAATATAACGCGAGAAACAAAATTTTCCCTTACTGGTAAACAATTAAAATCCTTCCAGGTTCTCTTAACAGTCAGGCTCCCCCTCAGGTCAGGGTGCTCTGCTCTAGAATGATTGCAGTTGTTACGAAGTATGAAGCCTCTGGCCACCTGTCTTCTTTACTAGCGATTAGATGGCTGGGAGAGGCGAGCGAGGTGAATGATTGGCTTAAACCGAGCGTGCCCTCTGGCCGTGAGGGATACCACCTCTCCCGAATCTGGGAGTTCCTGAAGTGTTTGCAAGCATCAGGGAGCCAGCATTCACTTCAGTGAGACTACCGAAACTTCCAGGAGACTTGGGATCCAGAGCAAGGAAGGTTTTTTTTTTTTTTTTGAGGTTTTACACACAATGCAGATGTCTCGAATCTAACGCGACCCCCTCCAATTTTAAGGTAAAAATTTGTCACCAAAATATAGCAGTATACTCAGGTATCTACAGTATTAATTTCTTAGATTAAAGAGATATTCTACTAAACTGTCCACTCTGTCTTTTTTTTAAAGTGGTCAGAATGAGTATTGTCCCCCCCTCACTGCTCCAATCTGGAAGAACCACTAGGTGAAGTGGAGGAGTTTCCTCCGCCCTACCCAGCGTCCTCAGCAGCTGGGGTTTTGAATTTCTCGACTGTTGGTCACAAGTGACATTAACACGCAGAGCGTGTGCTAGACTGCTAGTGTCGTCTCTCTGAGACCAATCTAAGAGTGGCAGCCGATGGATTGGACCTTCACCTGCGCGTAGCTCCAATCCATTTTTCTGTACAGCTGCTACTGAAATTGCGTATGTAGACTGTGCAACGTCGATAGCGGTGCACAGTTTGCGGTTCCTACGCAATGCAAGTTGTGTAGGAGTGCAACTTGCGTGGGGGACCTTCAGGGATTTCCTCGAACCAAAGAAGAGGAGCTGCGCCCAGCGAGGGACTAAAGGGAAGTAAAATCATCTAGTAAAAAAATAAATGGGCAGAGGCTGTCGGCAGCCTCTGCCCAATTATTTACGGGCAAAAAAAAATAAAGGGATCACTATTTTCAATAGATTACCCCTTTAACCTTCAGCATATTTTTTTTATCACTCTACAATAATTACTGGCATAGGTCTGTGATGGATGAAGAATAAAACTTAAGCTGTTGTAGAACTACACATCATCCTGGGCCTGGGCAGGACAAATATGTATTCGTGTGAGCCTGGAAGAGAAATTGGGAGCCAACTATGGCTTGCTTGCATGTTTTAGTAGCCAGGCAAGGCCAGTGTCAGACGAGCTCACTACGTGTGCCTGTACTGACGTGCCTCCCGTCGCAGCGTTGTGACGTTTTGAAAGGGCTGGCCACACGCGTACGAATTGCGTGCGCTACAGCGGATCTGCTGAAAGCCTCCCCGTTGAAACGTTACGCCCGGGGTTCGGGGCTGCAAAGTGCAATTCTCCAGGAGGATGGAGCCTTGCAGCGCTGAGCGCACTAACTGCCGTCCGTGTGGCCACCTCACTGGAGCGCAGAGTGGAAGGAACGTCCACTCTCACAGACGTTCCTTCCGCTCTGCAAAACGCTCGTCTCTCACCCCGGCCTAATACACTGAACACAGACTTTCACATAAGCAACCAAATTTTTCGGAGCCTGTCGCTAACTGGCTTCTGGATGTGCCGAGCCCCGCACTAGGAGTTTTAAGAGATTAGAGAGTTTTGTGTGAGGTTTTAGTTTTGGGATCTGCCATTTTGTGAGTCGTAGAGCAAAGCGTCAAGACGTATGTAGAGCCTTGCTTAAGTATATATTCTCTATAAATCTGAATGCCCCTTATGAGCTCAAACCCCAATAACAAAGTATTGCTCAGGGGAACAGGTTTATGAATGAGTGTTTTTCTTCAAAGTGTGAAACACCGTAGCAAATCGCCCTAGTCAAGAGCGTATGAAACCTAGGAGAGGACTGTATATATTTATAGATGTACAGTATATTATTCTCTGGTTACTGATCACTCGGGAAGTGGTATTGATCTGCAGATTTTTTTTTATCCCTCCCTTCCCCCATCCCCCGTATGTATGTATGTATGTATGTATGTATGTAGTTTGTTTTTACAGCGTCTTAATGGGTTCCTGGAGGCAATGGAAGAGTCTGAAAATTTGTTTAACCCTTTCCATGCCTTTCCCTTTTGACATCCCGAAACATCCTGTAGTAAGGCTGCGGTCACATTAGCGTACAAAGTGCGTTAGTGTGACCGCTCTTCCCTGCATCTGTCGCAGCTTTGTGGTGGCTTGACTGGGAGGACCACACAGTGTAGCGTGCGCACTATTTGCACGCGTTACGACCGGATGTGCTTTCAGCCTCCCCATCAAAAAGCTACGATGGACGTAGGATGGGCCTACAAAGTGCGTTCCTCCAGAAGAGTATCGAGCTTTGTAGCGCTGAGCACACTAACGGAGCTCAGCAAGGTGACCACATGGGCGTCAGAGTGAAAGAAACGTCCACTCTCAAGGACGTTCCTTTCACGCTCAAACGCTTGCTCGTGTGACCGCAGTCTAAGCTGTTTGCACAGAAGACCGGACCACAGAATGACCACAGCTGCACGTATTCTGTTACGGTCTCTCGTATTCAGTCATCATACAATCTTATTTTACTTTTTAAGTAATGCAACTTAACCCAATAATGTAGTTTTATTTTATATTTATAACCTTTGTGCTTTAATTTTTTTTTATTTCAGTGTGTGTGTGTGTGTGTGTGTGTGTGTGTGTGTGTGTGTGTGTCAGTGACCTTTTACTGGTTCATACCTGTGTGTTTTGGTTTTGTTGTTGCAACAGACATTTTGTTTTCTGTCAGGTCTATTCACTAAAGGTGAAACTCTGAAGAATTGGCATAAACGGGGATAAACGTGAGGAATGTTTCTGGTTTGGCTATTTTGACCTAGAATTTTCACCAGCCAATTCTCCTGAGTTTCACCTTTTACTGATTAGACGTGTGTGTGTGTATAAAAATCACATACACCTATCACGATTGTTGCAATAGAGATGCACCGATACCGGGATCTGTATGATTACTTAGTACTCGTGCAGATGCCCCCAATACCTCAACCGGTACTTGAAGCCAGCGCTGGACTAGCTTGTCGGCCGGTGTCCGGGGGGCGAGATCTTATTAACTCCGGGATTTCGCGAGATCGCATTTGGTTCCCTAGCGAGCGGTCAGGCCTTAACCTTTGCTGGCAGCTGCTCGAAGGAACAAGGCCACCCAGAGGGGCCTGGCAGAGTGTTAGGAGGGCACCGATTCTATTGGCCTGGCATATTTTCTGCCATAGAGCGGTTTTACAAATCCTGCCCAGAATGTCAACTAAAGGCCCCACATAAAGGCTTCCGCAATCCACTGGTACCCCCTTCCTGTCATAGAGGTTCCTTTTTGAGCGGATCTCAATGGACCTAGTAGGGTCTTTACGGAAGTCCGCTAAGGGACATCAATACAGTTTAGTTGTTGTTGACTATGCAACCCGGTACCCCGAGGCAGTGCCATTACATAATGCCAACTCAAAGAAGTTAAAGATGTTCAGCTGGATGGGTACACCAAAAGATCCTCAAAGACCAGGGTACCCCATTCATGTCTAAACCTATGAATGAGTTGTGTAAAGTTCTTATCATTACTCAGCTAAAAACTTCAGCGTATCATCCTCAAACAGACGGACTGGTGGAGAGGTTTAATAAACCAAACCCTAGCTCCTTTGAGCACTGACTCACGTAGAGATCCCTTACTATCAGGTTTTTTTTTTTTTAAAACTAAACAAAACATAGGTTTCACCAACCTTAGAAATGTTATGTTTCAGCATTCAAGTTTCTGCTTGGAACCAACACACTCTGCTCCTCTCCACACAGGCACCTCCC
Source organism: Leptobrachium leishanense (assembly GCA_009667805.1). Taxonomy (NCBI): domain Eukaryota; kingdom Metazoa; phylum Chordata; class Amphibia; order Anura; family Megophryidae; genus Leptobrachium; species Leptobrachium leishanense. Next base: position 15,843,916 of record CM019063.1, on the reverse strand, counting down.
TCAGACTGAAGAGCAGGCAGTGATTGCTTTTTACTGCTGCTAATGACTTCCAGCTGACCAGTGTGTGGAGACTAAAAGAACCTCTCCGGCTTCCTTCTGTTGTTCACAAATACTCCCCCTGGAGCTAAACATCATATCCCTCCCTAAAAAGGTTAGAGGGAATATATACACCATCACAGATCACACTGTGCACTTTATCACAGTATATAATAGTTACATTTGTAGAAGATATACACATTTCAGCAATTCAGAGAACTGCTTACAGACCTCAAGTGCTACATTCCTCATATGCAGCAAGGAATTCTGGGAAGTACATGCAAATGAAGTCCACGCAAATTAAGTCCACAATTTCTCACATTTTTGCATCCTGGGCATTTGCTATATATGGGGAATGTAGCACATGAGCTCTGTGAAAGCGTTCTCTGAATTGCTGGGAGGTGTAAATGTCTTCTACAATTATAAACTTTATTATTTGCTATGTGGTGCATTTAATCTCACTTTTTGCCCTCCACCATAACTTAAGTGTGTGAGTGTGTGTTCTGTTCTTATTGGAAAGCGGTCACATGATATTAAAGTATCGGTACTCAGAATAGGTGCATCCCTAGTTTTCACGCACGTTTGTATCTGTATACTCGAATAAGACTGTGTTCATACATCCCAAATGTACAAAATGGGTCATTTTTGTATAAAACCACCTATGCTGCTACCACAGATTAAACGTAAATCCAATGATTGACAATGGGAGTTGTAGTTTAATAACATCTGGGGGTCTGGAGTTTGACAGCTCTACATTGGAGCAAGTGTCAGCAACCTGGCCCCAGCAGATATTCTGGAGCTACGTATTACTTTGGCAGAGACTCGTGGGATTTGTAGTTCCAAAACACTTGGAGGGCCAAGGCTGCTTAACCCTGCAGTAGAGTAACAAGAAATGCTCCTTCTCTTCAGATCATCTACTGAGGCGTATGTATTTATTTTTACATCCAAAGCGTCTATATTTTTCTCTTTTGCGCTTTATTAGGCATTTTATCAGTTTTGAACCTATGCTGCAACAGGATATATAACCTCACCATTGGTACTTTGAAATAATTTGTGCTTCTCGTTAGTGCCCAGTTGCAGAAAGCAAGGTTGTGCAATAGGACACTACTGTCTAAATTCCATGGCCGTGTAATCCCATCCCTTTGCAAGGAGCAGGTTGTCGCTCGTTTTTAATTTGTCGATCTGTATCGCTTTCATTCTCCTTCAGTGCGTTGCTACAGAACACGCAGGAGCCTCTTTTTTTTTTCCCCTCTTGATGGCCAGTGTGCAGAAGACCGGTCCCTGTGCAGGATTTGTTACACTTGTCATTGCTACAGGATGATCGTTTACACTCGCAATGCATAGAATATTTACATTAAACAAATCACATCCTGGAATATGTAAACATTTACCGGCAGATCCTCTTGTGTTGGGAATGCGATTTAGTGTTTGGTAGGTGCAGGTTGAAGGCAGCCAGGCTGAATAATTCCTTTCTATTGGATTGGATCTGTATGTGATTTGTATTGACAGTTTCCATGGGGGTTTTAGCCTCTGCCACTGGCGTGCAAGCGAAACAAAGGCCTCTGTCTTCCCAGTTTGCTAATCTCAATATGCTCATGTCTGTGTAATGGAAAATGAAGAGATCCTCCTGCTGCCCCTTCCCTATTGTTATGAGAAATGCCATATTTTCTTTCTATTTCCTTTTTTGTTATTCAACAGAGTGAACAAAGAAAGCTGGTGGGCTTTGCTTCAGCCTGTGTTCGCTCTGGTGGGCTTTGCTTCAGCCTGTGTTCGCTCTGGTGGGCTTTGCTTCAGCCTGTGTTCGCTCTGGTGGGCTTTGCTTCAGCCTGTGTTCGCTCTGGTGTCGCCATAGTGTGCTTTGTGTTGTTGATCAATAATTTCTTCCATTACATAGACCCATTTACCCTTTGTGTTGACCTTGTCTTCATAGGCACACGCTGTGAAAATATAAGCAACGTCACAAAAAGCACCAAGGAAGCTGACATTACTTTTTTTAGCAATATCTGGTAAAAACAATGTATATTCTGGTCAATATTTACATTTTATTCTTTGGTTGTTGCAATCTCCTTCCTTTTTAGTTGACACATTTTTACTGTGTCGATTATTTTGTTTGACACTAGCCGTGCCTTTATTTTGTAATTTGTTTTGCAGTAAACAATTCTGATGTTACGAGCATTAAATGATATTCTGATCTTTGCATACATGGCATAAAAAGCAAAATTCTCTTCCTCTGGATTGACATGACCTAAAATTAAAGTCTCACTTGGGAAATGTACTAAACTTGTGGGATCTACAGATTTTTGATTTGTTGTATTATTTGAACCCTCTCATACCACTAAAAAAAAATAATAAAATGTGTGTACATCATTATGGATAGATATACTTTCTTTCATTGTTTATATTCAACCTCCGTGCTACACAATGTGAGGGCCTACAGGATTGACATATTTTCCATTTAGATAAATACAGGGAAGGCTGGATATATATATATATATATATATATATATATTTTTTTTTACTTTAATTTTCTACTTGTGAGTATAAACCATAAGTGTCAGCACAAAATTCTAAAATCTTGATCTACTGTATATACGCGCCTGTAATCTAAATATTTACATTCCCTGAGCAACAGCTACGTAGGCTGCTGTCACACGAGAGCACTGATTGCGCACAGTGTGTCCGTTGAAATGGATGCACTTTATAACGGATGAGATTGTGGTTAACATAGTATCGGTTAGTTATGACTGACGTTGAGAAATAGAAAAAAATAAGCTGTATGCGGTGGTGTCTCTACGTCTGTAGCTTTTTCACGTCGATGCCTCAATGGCATTCGTTGCAACATGCGTTTCCCGTGCGCACGTGCTTTGTGAGTTGTTCTCCATTGACTCCTCTGAAAAGCTACGACAGACAGCAAACAGTGCGGTCAGGCGTACGTGCGAAGTGCACTCGTCTGACCACAGCCTTAGGACTCCCCCAATGGTTTTTATATTTTAAGGTGCTAGAAAGCTGTACGCAGAAGTATAGATAATTAATTAATGGGTATGCCCTTATAATCCCATACGTCTGCATTTGTGAACCCAGTCCAAGGCTCAAAAAAGTGTGAGTTGACATTTGCTTTCAGCTAAATATGTGTGTATGGAGCCATCTTCCTTGATTTTGCCAAGGCTTTTGACACCGTAGACCATGGCATCCTATTACAAAAACTTAAGAACTCTGGTATTGGTGATCGCACGTTAACCTGGTTCCAATCATATGTGTCTGATAGGTCTCAATTTGTGTCCATTTCTGACAGCACTTCCCTCCCCCTCCCAGTCACGTGCGGTGTACCACAAGGCTCAATACTCGGCCCCCTGCTATTCACAATATTCATAAACGATCTGCCCAATGTCTGCAAAGCTTCAACTGTACACATGTACGCAGACGACACTGTAATCTATACCAGCAAACCAAATCTCCCGCAGCTGGAGGCTGTGCTGCAAGAACAATTCACAGAGGTAGAAAGTGGATCGCAAATAACAAACTTTTTCTAAATACTGACAAAACTGTTACAATGCTCTTTGGAACCGCACCCAAATCTATCTTTTGGCCCCCACATCGAAAAACTCTCATCTAAACTCTACCCCAAACTAGGTGCCCTGTACAGAAACAAATCCTGCCTGAGCCCCGCGGTAAGAAAGCAGATTGTACAACAAATGCTTATGCCAGCCATTGAATACGGAGATGTAGTGTATGCAGCCGCCCCGCAAACACACCTTCAGAAACTTACTACATTGTATAACTCGTTCTGTCGCTTTGTGCTACAATGTAACTACATGACACACCATTGTGACATGTTAAAAGAACTAAACTGGCCATCACTGGACTCTAGACGCACCCTCCACCTTTCCAACCTGGTGTTTAAGAGCTTTTCTGGGAAGCTACCACCCTACCTGAATATGCTGCTTCCCTCGGCAGTTCTCTCATCCTATAACCTCAGATCCAGGACCAGCACCTTACTTGCAGTACCGCAATACAAAAAGAAAATGGCTCGATCCTCATTTTCCTACAGAGCACCGCAAATATGGAATAACCTCCCAGACACCGTCAAATCTTCCCCCAGTCTAAAGTCGCTTAAGACTTCCCTATTAACATACCTCAATACAGAATGCACCTGTAAACATGTAACATAATGACTTTATTTCCTCCATATTTATTTTTCTGTTAATCTGTATATTTGGTCTTGTGTTAATTTCTTGCATTTTACTATTTTGTATTTCTGTAACCACTCAATGTTCTCGAACCCAGGACATACTTGAAAACGAGAGAAATCTCAATGTATCCTTCCTGGTAAAATCCTTTTATAAATAAAATAAAAATATGAATACAGCAGTTACACTATGTGGTGATCCTTTTTTTTTTTTTTTTTTGGAGATATCCTGGAATTTATGAAAACTTGTAGAGCTCCAGGAAGCGCTACACCTTCTGGAATGCATTGTATGGACTTTATTTTTTCGTAACATAGAGGGATGATTTTTGGTGTTTAGCAGCATTGTGGATCACATTATCCCCACACTTAGGGCTCTATTACACTCTACGCATTAACCCTTTCGCTGCTGAGCCTTTTCCCGCCTCTGTGCTGAGGTCATTTTTACTGGTTTTGCTCATCATGTTTAACCGCGTTTTGAAGCCTTATTTTAATATATGACCCAGACATATTATATCGTTCTTTCTGGCAGACTGTGCAGATTCATAATATGTCATTATTATATGTATATGTTATGTCATGTCTGTATATTATAACAAAATATGCAATAAAATTTGAATTTTCAATAATTTACAATGTGTAAAGTGTTTTTTTTCACATTTTAAAATGCGATCGTTTGCGGTTATATTTTCTATGGGGTGCGCTTGTTAAAAAAATGAGAAATGAGGAATCGTTACTTTTTTGGGGGGAAATTACGTGTTTTTTAGCAAACGCCCCCCATAGAAAAAATCGTTAGTGCAGCATCATTGTTCACATTATAATTGAAATGGGAACAATATTGTTGCACTAATAAATCTAAAAAAAAAAAAAAAACATTTTTTTTTTTTTTTTTTTTTTACATGGTCATGTTTGGTATCATTGGAACGGCCACGCTCTGGCCGTTCCAATGATAGTAAACATTAACCCCTAGCTGTCACGGATCGGGAGATAGGGGGTTCATTGGAACCCCCTATCTCCACTATAGGTGGCAGCAAGGGGTTAATTTGAAAACTGGCGCCATCGCACTCTGCGCGATGACGCCAGTCATTAGGGGGATATCTCGGAAGCTTGGCCGACATCCAAGATGTCGGCCAGCTCCGGGAGGGGACCGCGATACGGCGCATGTTGGCGCCATATCGCGATCCAGCCCCCTAGGGGTTAAAGACAGCCGCCGCTTGGAAGGGCAGGCTGTGCCCTTCCCGGCAGTGCCTGCCTTTAACCGCTGGCATGCACTGATGGGGAGGGGGAGAGGTCCGAAGGACCCCCCCCCTCCCATTCAGGCACCTTCCCTGCAATGGCGGGGGTGCCTGAAATAGACGTCATCGCGCATGCGCGATGACGCCTATCGTGCCCGCCGGGGTCCCGGAGGTTGGGCTGACATCGATGATCAGCCGGAATACCGGCTGATCGCTGGCTGCAAAGGGAGGACGCGCTGAGCGCGTCCTCCGCAGCCAAGTAGCAATGCGGTTGGACGCGCTGAGCGCGTCCACCGCATTGAAGGGGTTAAAACGCGGGCGCAAGGGAGGAAAAACTGCGCCTGCAGTTTTCCCCTTGCGCCCGTGTTTTAACGCAGGCTTACAAATTTACAATGCAGGCGCAAAAAAGGCTGCCTGCGTTGTTTCCGAGCGTAAAATTCAGGGATGCTCGCAGCAGCGTTGAGCACAGCCACAAGCATCCACTCGCTGGAGTCCATAGGACTCCATTGAGTTCCTCCCTGCCAGTCACGTGACCAGCCGGATCTCGCCTCGTGAGATCCGGCTGGTCGGCGTAGTGATACGTAGGGAGAGACTGGGGGACTTTTTCCCCCAGTCTTTCCCTGCTCCCGCCGGCTGGAGAAGGCGGACAGAGTCGCGGGACAGAGGTTGAGTATGTGCTTCATTTTTTTAAGCCTGGTATTAACGAATTCTGCAGAAGCGGAATCCATTAACACCAAGTCCTGGCATCGGTTAACTTTTCGCTGACCAGAGCCAGGCGTTAATCAGCGCTGGGACTTTGTAATCCAGCACTGATTAACACTTTGAGCTCCCCATGTTAAGTATAGGGAGCGCAATGTGCAGTGACCTCGCTCTGAAAAGCCCAAGGTACCAAACGGGTTACTTAACTCGTTTGGATTGTAATATGCGGTAAATACCGTGGCAAACGTTAATGCTCACACATGTGAGCGTTTGCGTTAAGAGTGTAATAGGGCGTTTTTTTTTAGAAAGTATTTTTCCAGGACTGATACATTGTGATTTCTTCTTTTCATGTATGTCCTGGGTGGTGAGTATGTACCGTTAGGTGTCTTGCCCAAGGACACCCACTGGAGAAGTGCCCTGGCCGGGATTCAAGCCTGTGTCTCCATGGTTATAGAGCAGTGACGATACCTCTACTCCACCCAGCCGGTACCTGGTATATACTTGCACCTGTATTGTGTATTTTTACTTTTAGAATTGTATAACAAATGGTGCGTTTGCACTTAACAGTTAAATACATTTTATTTTCCTGATCTGTCATCCTGGCTTCCAGTAATGCAATGATGTATTATTAAAGCTGAGCACATTAGACCAGTAAAATTTATATACATTTTTCTTTTTTTCAAGCCGGAAAGCCGCACTTTTCCTGTACTAAGAATAACAGGTGGTGCTCCTTGAGACGGACACAACGAACTAAGGGGAGAGCACTCCATTATATGAATCTCACCATATAATCAATTTGGTTTTGTAATCTCATTGTCACTTTGGCTGTGTGTATCTGATGGTTTAACACAAATCTAGAAATACAGATTATTCTTGTCCCGCAGGTCTGCCTGCTTGTTGCGTAGCCTAGCTGGCATATTTGTCTGTAAAGGTATTCTGGGCCGTGTGAAGGGGGGGGGGGGGGTAAAATGAGAGCCTTCTTTATATCCAGGAAAACTAAAAATGAGGCTCAGGTGCTAAATACTAGGAAGAGTTATGGATATATTTATCCATAATGATGGGCCTCTGGAAATAGACACACAGAGCTGGGTCATCCAGGGTCAGGGTTGTTTAAAAACAGAAAAATGTCATTTCCTGCACTTAGTGTGAGGTTGTGGGGCCAGTCCTGAAAATGGTTATTGGCCTTTGTAGCCCCAGGGCCTCTTATCCCTTAATCCCTTACTGCTACTTGTAAGGTAACACCTATGCAGCTTTCTGATAATCAAGATATTTCCCCTCCTCTTTACATTCCTGCAATCTCTTTGAGAAGGCTGGTTATTTTGTGTGTGCAGGGAAATACATGTTAATGAGTCTGTAGCTTGCAGGGTCTCGCATGATAATGGATGTAGAGCTTCATAAAAATATAGGCTGATTAAAAGCCACCGTGGGAAGTCTCCTCTGCATGAGAGCTACAGCGTTTGTTACGGCTGGGCCTGTGCAGGGGGACGGATACAATGCAGCAGTGACAGCATTCCTCCAATCATCTGGATTTTAAAGAAAGTGGATTAATGGGCGTATTAACTGCTAAAGAATAGACATTAATACGCGGCTTGCTGACCCTGGGGATTCGTTTTACCTCCATCTCCCCCTGACGAGTCCTCCCTCCACTTACCACTCCTTCTCTATTCTTCTTCTTCTCGGATCAAACTAATGTCAGATGAACGCAGTCTGAGCATACTCTGCGTGCGTGCATAACGGACAGACGTACTGACGGAAGATACTGTAGACACCACACTGTCTGTTTTTTGGACGGATGTAGAAAAAAAAGGGAAATATGGGAAATAAAATTAATTATAATTTTAAAATACAGGTACAGTCAGCCAGACCATAAAAACCTCTGAGCGTCAATGTGATGGACGTCGCAAATGTGCTGCGTCTGACATCGCAGCATAACGCACACAGGCCGCTATGCGGACATGGCGCACTCTGCGCGTCCGTCTTAGCAGTTTTACATTCTTGCCTAACTTGCGTCCGTTTGCCACGTCCGTTGTGCGTGCGCAGTTCGCACTTTTGTATGGTGATATAATCCCTGGCACTGCTTGTGCTCTCTGAATCTTTTTTTTTTCTGCAGTAGATGCAATCAAAATAAATTTATAAATATATTGTAGTATAGCAACCGATCGGGATCCTTGGTTCCAACCAAACAGCACGGTCCTCTAGGGAAGAAACAGCCGCAGACTTGAAGATTGTGCAAATGGGAGGTCTTTTATTCCAGCACAAAGGAGCAAACCCCACACTTGGTTTGGGAATCACTATTGCAGGTGATTCAGCAAAAAAAATACTACAAAAGAAAACCTAACTATACATCCAACACTCCTAGCTATCTAGAAACCATAATCTCATAAACAAAAGGGGAAAAAAACAGAAGTGTTCTTAGAAGTGTTACTGCTCCCCGCCCTGCTCTGAGCTGTCTGATTAAACACACTGCTCTCTAGCAGTCAGCAGCCTGGGACTTTACCTGTGGCTTTAATTGATTAAAAAGTGTGTGAGCGGATAGAGGCCATGCAGGATTCTGGGTCCTATATACCGTCCCTCAATTACTTTCCCAGACATCCTGTTACCCAACCCCTACACACTGTGTGTGTGTATGTATATGTATATGTATATGTATATGTATATATATATATATATACAGTTGTGTTCAAAATTATTCAACCCCCAATGCTGTAAAGGGTTTTAGGGAATTTAGTGTACATTTGTAATTGTATTCAGAATGAAATCCTACAAGGACTTTTTAAAGAATCATATGCAACTAAAATGACATCAATTGGTTTTGTAATACAGTAGAAAATGTTTATTTGATGAATTCTTCATTGACACAATTATTCAACCCCTTAAAGACTACCACTCTGAAGAACAGAGGTTCATTCAAGTGTTTTCAATCAGGTATTGAAAACACCTGTGGATGTCACGGAGCAGCAGTAAAGCATAATAAGCACCAATTAGGCAGCTTTAAAATGACTGTGATACTCAGCTCCTTCTAGACCTTTACTGGTGTGGTTACAAACATGGTGAAGTCAAGAGAATGGTCCAGGAAGACAAGAGAAGAGGTGATTACTCTTCACAGGAAGGGCAATGGCTATAAGAAGACTGCAAAGATGTTAAACATACCAAGAGAGACCATAGGAAACATCATTCGCAAATTCAAGGCAAAGGGCACTGTTGAAACGCTACCTGGTCGTGGCAGAAAGAAGATGCTGACTTCGACTGCTGTGCGCTACCTGAAGCGTAGAGTGGAGAAAAGTCCCCGTGTCACTGCTGAGGAACTGAGAAAAGATTTGTCAGATGTGGGTACTGAAGTTTCAGCTCAGACAATACGGCACACACTGCGTAATGAAGGCATCCATGCCAGAACTCCCAGGCGCACCCCCTTGCTGTCTCCAAAGAATAAGAAGAGTCGACTGCAGTATGCCAAAAGTCATGTGGACAAACCACAGAAGTTTTGGGATAGTGTTCTGTGGACTGATGAAACAAAATTAGAACTGTTTGGGCCCATGGATCAACGCTATGTTTGGAGGAGGAAGAACAAGGCCTATGAAGAAAAGAACACCTTGCCTACTGTGAAGCATGGTGGGGGGTCAATCATGCTTTGGGGCTGTTTTGCTTCTGCAGGTACAGGGAAGCTTCAGCGTGTGCAAGGTACCATGAATTCTCTTCAGTACCAGGAGATATTGGATGACAATGTGATGCAGTCCGTCACAAACCTGAGGCTTGGGAGACGTTGGACCTTTCAACAGGACAATGATCCCAAGCATACCTCCAAGTCCATTAGAGCATGGTTGCAGATTAAAGGCTGGAACATTTTGGAGTGGCCATCGCAGTCACCTGACTTAAATCCGATTGAGAACCTCTGGTGGGACTTAAAGAAAGCAGTTGCAATGCGCAAGCCTAAGAATGTGACTGAACTGGAGGCTTTTGCCCATGACGAATGGGCGAAGATACCCGTAGATCGCTGCAAGACACTTGTGTCAAGCTATGCTTCACGTTTAAAAGCTGTTAGTACAACATCCTTTTACAGTTATAAGTACTAAGATTGAATGTCACTTGGGGGTTGAATAAAACTGATAATGATGTGAGCACAGAAAAGACATTTGTGGTTATTTCATTATAAATGTTATGTTATATTTGTCTGACCTACACGTGCCTCTTTGATTTAATTGTAAGCAAGATGACTGAATGATCAAAGTCTATGTCAAACTGGCCAAAACACTCAATTTCAGTGGGGGTTGAATAATTTTGAACACAACTGTATATATAACGCTTGATGTGATGATATTTCTGGGCAGTGACAGCTCCTCTTGGCAAATGACGATGTATTGCTACAACAATTGCAACGTTATTTTTCACCAGCTCTGCATTCAGATTTTGTCTCATCCTGGTGATCTTGGTTTGGTTTTGTTCTTCCGAGATACAGCTCGTACAATCCTGCTTTTTACTGCTGTGCAGCCTCTTTAAAGAAATCTACATTCCTAGAGCAGTATTCCAAAGCAAGTGGTAATCAATGCACGAGGCTTGGTACCAGTAAGACCGGGGTCAGACGAGCGTACTGACGCGCCTCCCAGCGTTGTGACGTTTCGACGGGGCCGGCCACACGCTGTAGTGTGCGCATAAAATGCGTGCGCTACAACGGACGTTCTGAAAGCCTCCCCGTTGAAACGCTATGACGCGTGTTCGACAGGGCTGCAAAGCGCGATCCTCCATAGGAGCCCTGAGCACACTAACTGCGCTCAGCGAGGTGGCCAGACGGGCGTCAGAGTGAAGGAACGTCCACTGTCACGGACAATCCTTCCACTCTGAAGTGCGCTCGCTTGACCGCGGGCTAATACTCGTTTGGTGGGGAGCAGTCCTTACATTTGCATTACATTTATTTATTTATTTTTCTTCTCAAAAGTACAAAACCGGTCTCGCTTTCAGACATGAGGCTTGAAAACACTGAGGCATTTAATATGAAATGCGCATACTGGCGTTTTTTGTGCAAATGAGTTCCTAGCAACCAAAGCATCTAATTTGTATGGAGTCTACCTGCAGGCATATTGTACACCTGAATAGAGAACAGAAACGCTTCTAGACTATGTAAGATTTTCTGGCAGAACATTCACAGGGAAGTGGAAGTTATTTTGAGGAAGTATTAAATTCCTTTTATGGAGCAAATGTGATTTTTATGTGTTACATTGTTTAGTCATCCTGAGCATTGTTTACTCCACAAGCCGTAGCTGCCTCCACTTCTACTTTTTATGAGGTTTTTCTTATTTCTGAGCTGTTTGGATTAAAACCAATACCTGTCTCTGTGTGCATGAAAATATACCACGAACTCAGGAAAGACGCCGGTTTGTTAAAAGTCCTTTCTAGTGGTAAAGTAAAATGTCCCATGTGCCAAAATCTCAGGCTGAATTCCAACCTTCATGTAAACGTTACCAACTTTGGGCATGATTACGAGGGTAGCGCTAAATAGGGGACGCTAAAACCTGCACCTGCAGGATTCCCTGTATCATCCCCATTTCAGCGTGTGATTCCGGGGCAGGCGCTAATTCAGCACCTTGCACTGAAGCCATGCGCTACCCTCCATTATACTCGCAGTAGTACCACCGTGAGTATCGCCTCCTGGAGTCCATAGGACTCCATGGAGAGTCCTGCTGCTGGGCCACAAGATCACACGGCCAGTACTAGTACACCCCAGGCCGGCATTAAAGTCCTCCTGCAGGGCACCACCTGCCTGGCGTGAAAAGATTAAGAAAATCTTTTACTTTATATGTGTTGCTGGGTGCATCTATTTTGTGATCTTTTGTGTCGTAAACTGCCCCTACACTATCTTTACATTATTTGCTCTACACTGTGTGGTTTTGACCATAGAATGGAGACTGGGTCAGGCAGCCGACTGACATCATTGCATTGTGTGGGATGTATTCAAAGGGCATCACCAGGGGGTAGATGAGAAGTCTTTTCAGCTCCCTCTCATATTTTATTTCCTCTCCTCTCAGGTAGTTTACTCCACAATAGACCCCCTGCTACCTTCTCTAACATTCCCTCCTCCACCTCATTAACTGGTAGATATTGTAGATTAAATAAACAAGAACCACTAAGCTTTCGGTAAATGTTGCATCATGGGAAAAATACAGAAACTGGAACACAGAGTTAAAAAAACCTAACTTTAATTTCTCTTTTCACATGCATTTACTTCAGACAAAAAAAAAGCATGTGTTTTATAATGTCTTTTTAGTTGTAATGCACAAGTAATCTAGTTACAATTTATGTAAGCGTCCGTGTCCCTTTAGTCGCAGATCATTTGACCTAGTTCGCATCGCAAAAAAAATAAATCATTATAATTTGCTCTGTAAGGCTGGGGTCAGACGAGCGTTTTTGAGAGTTGACGTTCCTTCCACTCTGACGCCCGTCTGGCCGCCTCGCTGGAGGATGGTGATTTGCAGCCCTTGCCGAACGCGCGTTGTAGCACTTAGACGGGGAGGCTTTCAGAACGTCCGCAGCACGCCTGCTGTAGTGCGCGCAATTCACGCGCGCTACAGCGTTTGGCCGACCCCTGTCGAAGCACCACAACGCTGTGACGGACGCCAGGAGACACGTCCGTACGGGCACACATAGTGCACTCGTCTGACCCCGACCTAAAGGCTTGCTCTGTACCTGGTGTGTTGTGGGTACATTATTAATTATTCCACACTACATGATGGTTCTGCATATGATTATTATCAGGAGCTACATCCGTAAAGGAGATTTATATACACAAAGTAAAAATAATATATAATCAGCTTATTCCCGCAATATGAAAATGTACACATTTCAGAAGAATATTGATAATTGAGCATTTTCCGGCTCTGCCATCACTTCTGCATGCTGGGCAGCACTGGAGACGTGCAGCTGCGTAGCATTCATATATTGCAGCAGGGAAACCAACTAATTTACCAAAGCAGTTTTCGTGTGATTCCTCTATAATACAGCAATGTGGCACTTCTATATGGTGTCTTTTCCAGTAGACCATGGGTTGAGCACCCTTGCTTAGAAGGTGTGTGCGTGTGTGTGTTGTTTTTCCTTTTGGTCACTTTGTCAAACCGAGCTCCCTTGGTGTAAATATAGTCAAGGTGTGTCTAGATAATTTGTTTTTCATGGATATTTTTATGTAAGTTATTTCTATGCCACGTGCAGTTGCACAAAGCTTCAGTGTAATGACCGGCGGTTATGCAATAAACATGGCTAACACCCAATATGCATGGTTTATACTACGCAGTGTTTTCTCTTTGCAGAGGGTCACAACAATCTGCTCTCAATGAAAATCTGGCAGCTCTGTAACCTGAATAGCTTCATCTGACTTTTATTTAATCAGTAACCCGTAACTCTCTAGCAACAAATGTCACAAGTTGGATTTATCGAGTCTTTATCTGCAGGTTACTATAAATTTTAAAAGTGGGAAGGAAGGAACAATGATTTAACACCTACGGTACTTGTTGATTTGACACAATCTGAAATGCAGATTGATTGCTTTATAAATGCAGATATTTTGGAGCAATTTCTAACGCCATTAATATTTTACCATTTAATTTCTTGTACGTTAGATGTGCGGAAATGTCATAATGACCTGTGCTGCCCAGGTCTTCTGGAACCCTTCTGGATGTCCATCAATTCCTTCATAGGTGGGGTTTTTCTGTTGATTCTCTACCATTAGTCTACCTTTTTTAAAAATAAATAAATATATATAAAACCTAGATGTCCTCCCAAAGTACAAGTCATTATATGCTTGAATAGCTCTTGCTTTTAGAAATTCCATTGCAGAAACCTCTAGGTTCTTGACATCTCCTTCTGCTTTTTTATTATTATTGTTAAAATATAATATATTTTATTTTTTAGCAAATATTGATCATGGACATTGGCTAAAGTACAGTTTCATTACAAATTTCTTTCTTTTCTTTTCTAAATTATGATCCTAACATTTGCTTGAAATATGAATTTTTGCTGTTCTGTGATGGTTAAAAGATTTGCCATTTTTTTATATTCTACTTCATGTACTGGGGTGAAAGGTTCTAAACTGTAGATCAGTAGTGGTGATTCTTTCTACTGTACAGGGATTTTAAACAAATACGCTCACTTGAATCCTAATGGCTTTTTTTTTTTTCTCAATCTTCTCTTCACTTGGGCACTTAAAATCTCTAGCAGGGTTATTCAGAGAAAGGTGAAACTCTGGAGAACTTTTGAAGAAGTGAAAATTCTAGGTCAAAATAGCCAAACCAGAAAAATTCTCCCGTTTATCTCACTTTCCAAATCGGCTATTTTGACCTAGAATTATCACTTCTCCAAACGTTCTTCGGAGTTTCACCTTTCTCTGAATAACCCTGTAGGTATCTGTCAGAAATAAAGGTGAAGTCCATAACTAGTGACCTCTGTTTCTTCTTGTAACCAAGCTCCCTCAACCATTGTGCCCTCACCCTCCATGGCACATGTTTCACCCTTGCCAACACTAGATATGGCCTCGGTACCCATTGGAAAAGTATGGCCACCGTCCAAGAGACCATGGACCAATGTGGCAAAGCCAATGCTAACTGACAGTAGGCATTTAAGGGTTAATGTTGTTAAATGTTTTTTTTATCCTAAAAATTGGATGTTTAAGAATTTGATTTGTTTCAGTAATCCTTTTATTCTTCTATTTGCTGACCCTTGGCTCCTAGGACCCCATGAAGCCCTTTTATCCGTGGTTGTTGTTATAACGGAAATTTGCCAACCCACTGTGAATCTTTATGAATTTCTACTTTGCCATCTCCCCCCACATCCCACGTGTACACATTCATATGGCTAACGAAACCATGGAGCATCCTAATAACATTGATCTGTTAAAGTGCACCTGTCATGCTAAACAAGACCTGGACTCCTTTAACACGGAACTATTTCCTATATATGTATTTTTTGGGGGGTTCTGCAAACGCCTAACTGGTTATTCACTAAGCACTGATTATTGCCGTGGGTGCAAATACCAGATAAGATCCAGCAAACGTTCACTGGCATTTCACAAAACTAGATCCAAAGAGCAATGTAGAAGTGTTTGTGTGTATCTTACCCTCACGCTTTTGGTTTTGCGCAATCTGACGTTTCTTTCGTTGTTCTGAGTGGAATAACCGTCTTCCAGGGCAGTGCTACACTTGCTCCTCACCCCTCATGTCATGCCGGCATGCTAACCGATGAGTTGGTGCGCTGACCTCATCACTGAGGGCCAATTGCACTGATTGATGTCCCTCAATAAACCCGGCCTATGGCAAACGGGGAGTATGGGACGCTGCATTAGAGCCAAGAATGTATTCGCTATATTAAGATCTTTCTATAACAACCCTGGCACCAGGATTCCTAAGCGTTTACTCAGCGTTGAAGTCAAACTAGCACCCAGTCAATTTCTCATGCATCTCTAGCACCTTCCCTTTATATTAACTTTCATATACTATGACAGCTACCCAACCCTGTTCCTCAAGTACCCCTAAGAGGGCAGATTTTTAAGGATTACCTTGGGGAAATGCATACTGCATCATGCAATCATTAAGCAGCAAATCATATCACCTGTGCTGTTCTTCAGATATCTGGCAAACCTGGCCTGCTAAGGGGACTTGAGGTCCATGGTTGGAAACCACTGTACTATCTAAAGTACTTTTAAGTGGTAGTTTTTATAGTAATGGGAGTTGTTTTGCTGAATAACCAAATTGCAGACCATGCAGTCGGCAACTATTGATGATGGTTACCCCTAAACCTGTTTATGAATGCCTTTTATGTACAGAGCACTTAAAATTCGGTATCCGGGCCATTTGATTATATCTTTGTGTTCTCAAACCTGTCTTACAGGAAATCTGTGCGATGTAATGTACCCACAAGGTAGACTCGCCACATAACAGACATACACTGTGCTTATTTTATTTGCGGTGTCTCTATCTGGCTGTGAAGTAAATTAAAATCTCTCTATAAGGAGTTTACTCCATTACTTGGCGTGCGTTTTCATGTCTTGTTGCTGTCTACCTTGTATGCAAATGTGTTGCTCAAGAACAAGTCATATTTTGGCACAATTATATATTACATAGTCCGAGGAAACAAAAAAAAAAAAAAGGGAGCCCATCGGGTTCAGCTTTTCACACATGAGCTACTGTGGTTGATCCAAAAGAAGGAAAAAAAAAACAGGTGTGAAGCTTTCGAAAGTAATGTAAAGTATTAATAAATTGGTAAGAAGTCGTTCGTAGTGCAATATATTTGGGGACAGCAAGAAGAGCATACAGGTATTTAGATCTAGCTATATATATCTATCACGTCTCTTTCACGCGTCCGTCTCTTTCACGCGTCCGTCTCTTTCACGCGTCCGTCTCTTTCACGCGTCCGTCTCTTTCACGCGTCCGTCTCTTTCACGCGTCCGTCTCTTTCTCCCCCGTCTCTTTCTCCCTCCCGTCTCTTTCTCCCTCCCGTCTCTTTCTCCTCCCGTCTACGTCTCTTTCTCCCTCCCGTCTACGTCTCTTTCTCCCTCCCGTCTACGTCTCTTTCTCCCTCCCGTCTACGTCTCTCTGTCTCTCGCGTCTACGTCTCTCTGTCTCTCGCGTCTACGTCTCTCTGTCTCTCGCGTCTACGTCTCTCTGTCTCTCGCGTCTACGTCTCTCTGTCTCTCGCGTCTCCTTAGTTGAACTAATTAAACCTTTTATTACATTTGGCATACAAGTAGTTTTTTAAATAAAACAAACCTAAACGCGCATGGAGGGGGGGGGGGTGTGGATTTTAGAATTGTTTCCTTTGTGAGAACTAACTTATCCTGAAGGTTTCACCACTTCCAACTTGGTTAGAAAATATACAAGAAAGCCAAGGAAAATAATCTTCCACACCATTAAAACCGTCACATCTGATTTTCCAGTATTTAATTTTCAGCCACAATAAAGTACCAATGCGCTCCTTCTCAGGGAAGAACATGCTGCCGTATAGCTTAGTATTCCGGTGTTTCTAGAGAACCTAAAAGAGATGAAAGTTCATTAAACATTTCAAACCTGTGCAAAGCTTGTTAGACCTTATTCTAAAGTTTACAAAGTCAGAGCAGATGAGGGGGGGGGGAGATTATATTTTTTTTCCACCTTCCGTTTTGGGGACTTTTAAGCTTTCCTATCCAGCTGTTTTAAAGATCAGACCTCTGCGAGGAATTTAATTGATATATTCTCCCACATTTAGCTGCTTGCTATAAAATCGTCTCAGATGACTTCCCGGCACATGTCCATTACTTATGCAGCAGTCTAAATATTAGTGCTGAGCTAAGTTCTGTGTTTAAACAGTAGCGAGCTGAAATATTTTGGCTGCTTCATTTGACAGATTTTTTTTTTCTTTTTAACATCTATTTTCTATGAAATTTTTATTTTATCTTTAGGAATTTTAAAACTACTGGTTACCGTAATTGTAGGCAAAATATAGTTACAACATTGTGTACCTACCAGGCTGCTACGTTGACAACACGACTCGGGTAAACCGCTTTTCTTAAATTTTACCGGATCCTTGAGCAGACGCTTGTTGCCACGTGAGCGAGGACGTTTAAGGTACAAACGCAGGAACGCTTGCACGCTGTCAGTATCAAATGCACGCTCAAGGTGAGCTCAGGGAAAAAGAAGCCACGACTAGCTGACCACAGCTAATGTCACTTTTTAACCCTTCTGCTTCATGTGTGTGTAGAAGCATCTCTCATCTGTTATGTTGAAAATGGAATAATCCACTAATTGTGCAATATAGCCACAGGTCTCGGGCTCATCCGTCATATGTTTGACCCAGGATTCTGAGTCCTGAAGGTTGTGGTATGTTAGGGCATGTACAAATTCATTGATTGGCATGTCTGATATTAAAGGGACTCTTTAGGATGGGAATTATCAGAGGTTTTTATTTTAAAGAACAGTTTTTTTTCTTCTTTCTACAACCCTTTTTTTTCATGTCGTGGTCCATTGACAAGGCACTAAAACTGTCAAGGCACGCCAATGGTTTTTTTCTTTCTTAATAGATGTGTGGGTGTATATATATTTTTTTAACCAATACCAATGAACCTGGACTCTCCTTAAACGGGTTCTTATGAGAAAAATACATGTTTATTGCCACAGTGCAAAGTCCTAAATTGACTTGTTGAATAGCATGTTTTTTCTTTATTTTGTTCTTAATTTCAAGTGTGCCCGTCACCATTTTTGCTATATATTACAATATTGTGTGTGTGTTCGTGTGTGTGTGTGTGTGTGTTCGTGTGTTCCACCGAAATTATCGGGCGAAAGAAAAAAAAAAAATCGGCCAAACATCAGTCATCCCAACCAGAGCTGGTGGCCGGTCGACCAGGCGAGTCCTCGGTTTGGTCGGGCCTCCAGGCCCAGGTTCGGTTTACTGATTTTCTGTACCGGTTTATGGCGGAGCTGATTCGGAATTTTCGGTTTCGGACGGAACTTTCCGCAGGACACAGGATGCCTGTCCTGAGGAAAGTTCTGTGTTAGGACCTGAAACATTGACTTTATGGAGGAATAAACTTGTGTGTGTGTGTATATATATATAACCAAAATACTCAGTACATCACTCTGGGCCAATTTCCACTGTGCCGAGGAACTAAACCCCCCCCCCCAAAAAAAATAATAGAAAGATGGCAAATGCGGGAGCACTCACGGATTTATAAAATAAACAAACTTTTATTGGCGATCGATTTAAAAGCTTTTAATCTAAGTCCGTGAGTGCTCCTGTATTTGCGCTATATATATATATATTTCTTTAGTGTGTGTTATTTATTTTTAAGAGCTTTATTTAGAACAGAGGTGGCAGTTGGCATCCATGCTTTCCAATGCTCAGTACTCATGTATCTCAAATTTTCAAATCTATGTATCATAACATTTAACAGTGATTTATTATGTGTTCGAAGTTTCTTGTAATTATACACTTCCCCACTGTGTCTCTGCCTTGTTACATTACCACATTGTGCCACTTCCTTCCCTGAAAGCCCTGTGGCACAACAATGTGGTTGAAAATCCCAGCTTTAGTAAATGCATTAGAATACTTTTAACTTTATGTATTTAATACGCTGTTTTTAAGATCCCCTGCAGGTTAGTGCGAGTGCCCATCCTTTACTTTAACGACTCGAGTTTTGGCCAGTCGACAGCCGGGGCATTCTAGTACACTTATTTCCAGTATATTCATTGGGATTTATTTTTCTGCCTCTTGCAGCAGCTAATTTCTTTAAATAAATAGAATCGACGTGTAAGCTGAGAGCAGCCACATCTCTGCTCTCACCTTACACATCGCAACAACAGCCAAACTGATGCGTGATTAGGGCCGTGCTGTGTGAGCTCCTGAGCCGTGCGTCTACATGTGTGCAGTTTAAGCCTTCACACTCTAAAAATCGAGGGTCCAAACTCTGCTGCCTGGCTCGTGACAATGTAAAAGATTCGGCTAGCTGATGGGAACTGGTGTTATTATTCTGTTCATGTACAAAGAAATAAAGGGTCTACACAGTATAGTACCATTGGCAAAGCAGCCATGCTATTAAATATCATAATATACCTAATTGGACATCCTGCAGGCTTCGACCGGCACTGTGCCAGGATAGATCTGGCGAAGCTCCGTGGAGTTTCTAAGCAAATATGTAGCTCCCTGTCATGCAAATCGTTTAGGAAAATGTGAATTTGTAATATCGTATGGAAATTTTCCATTAAACTATGAATACATTTTTAATGTTTTTGATTTGGTGGTCCTACTCAGCCATAGCGCTGGGATTTTTTTTCTTCTCTTACCCATGCCCTTCGTCAATTTTTTTTACCACAGATTTTTAAGACTTTTCCATTATGACATTGACTCCATTAAACCTTGTCTACAATTTCATAAATTTGCTTTAGTAGCGGCGACTACGGCATGAGGGTTGTCTCGATGTTCGACACATCACACTTATTGTTTTGCTTTGTACATTTTCTTACTCCACTGCAATTCTATAGATATTATTGTATCATCCAGTGAGGCACGAGCTGCACTGCTCCGGCCTTCAGTGGTGATCTCAAATGACTCATTAGCACGTCGGTGGTCAACCACCTGCCAGCCAGGATTGACATGGAGGGCTGTGCCGTGGTGCACCTCTCACTTAATCAGCATGCCACATAAAGTGACGTATTGCGAATATTTGAAGTATTGCGTAAAATTGTCCACTATATTGTCCTGTATTCCAACCTTGGTGAACGTAACCAGAGCTGTTGTAAACATAGCAACTCCATCGTCTTTAATGGCAAGAGGAAGATTCCAACAGCTCTGCACAAAGGTTCAAATACAAGCCATTGGGTCAGCAAAAAATGCACATGCGTAGAAAGGACGAAGCTCCCTATCAAAGGAGCTCAAGTAGTTTTGGGGCCCACAGTATGGCGGTAATGATGGTGGGGGTGTGTTATGATAACAAAAAAATACTTTTTGATGGGGTTTTTTTGTGACAAGAGCGTAGTCACAGAACATGTTTTGACATTTATCATTAAGTATTTTACCAGGAAGGATACATTGAGATTTCTCTCATTTTCAAGTATGTCCTAGGTGTGCTCCAGTATAGTCTCCAGTCGAATAGGTATAAAACCTTTCACTATCCGGTTCAGATTTGACTGTGTAATATTGTGACACAATGTTGCTCACCACAATATACAGAAACTACGCAAAGCGTATTATATATTACTTTGTGTCCGACGTCCGTCATAATTTTGTGTTTTGAAAAAGTAAATGAATCGATTTGATGTACTTAAATCTTTACCCTCCCATGTTCCTTGTGTCTATATATGTGTTTGTATAAGTGTGCTTTTTTTTATCATTTATTTTAATTTGTGTACAGCTTTATTACTTAAATGGGAGTTTCATGTCTTTGCCATCTACTAAACTAGATGCACCCCTGCATGCCCTTTGTGCTTGGGCTGTTATATGTACTAACTGGGGACTTGTGAAGATGTGAATACAAAGCTCAAGGTGTACTATATACACCATAAACAGAATATAAATCTGTAAGACAGGTGTATTTTGATTTAGCATATCGTTTTAGAAGCAGTCATTTTAACAAAATCTAGAAATGCACACTTTTTTTTTATTTATCATCTTTAATTTATTTTTAATGTTTGTTTTTTGTAAAACACAAATCTGGTTAGGGGTTTTGGGCTGTTTAATAAAAAGCGAGCGCCACGAGAGAAGGTGACCTTGACGTTTTGTGTAATTTTTCTTTTTACTTGCATGGGCTCACTGTTGCCTTGCTCCACAACTCTGCGCCTCAAGCCTTGCTGCCACAAAACTGTGTGGCTGAGCCGAACTCCTAACTCTTTTGTGTTCTCTGCCTTCCCCCAACAGCTGGTTTACCCCTGATCGTTTTAAAGCTGATCACAAAAATCCCATATCAGAGAGGGTTTTTTTGTAATGACGACAGCATCCAGTATCCATTCCATGACAGCACCGTCACTTCCACTGTCCTCTACACAGTGGGGTTCACTCTGCCCATTTGCTCTGTAAGTAGACAAAACCACGGGCAATGGGGGCATGTATTCTTTTTACAAAGAGTGTCCTAGAATCTATCTGGCTTAAGTCTACATGAAAAACCATCCCACAGGGTTGTTTGCAGACCTTTTTGTGATGGAGACGCAATACTTCCAAATACTTGCCAAGAAATGAGCAAAATAATATTAAAATGCTTATTTTTCTTTTTAAATAAAAAAATGGTAATATTTTTATCAATGGGGCGGATAAAACTGTAATAAGATATAATTGAACGGGTCATGTCGCTATAGTACAAATTTCACTATAGTAGTCATTTTGGCCAATCGTGTCATTTAGATAATCTACGAATTACTCTGTGGTGCCCCCCACCCCATAATCACGCAAAAATGCTCTGCAAAACCGCCAGTTCCCTGTGGTTCTTTTATTCCGAGGATGAGCAATAAACATGTAGGAACAATGACTTATTCTTATTAATCTTATTTTCGCAATCTGCAGTTTGCGATTAGGGTGACAAACCGTTCATATTTGGGCCATGAGCATCGATTTTAATTATGCTATTTGTCAGTATAATGTGAGGAAATTTATAAAAAAAAAAAGAGAATAATAAAATTACGTAAAGTGAACTTTTATAATGAATCCATTGTCTGCAGTGATTCAGAACAATTGCCTTGTGTGTTCGACTCGATGCTCAATTTCTGAATAGGAACGAGTCTGGCGACAAAGCACATGCCGTGATGGGGCAGATAGTATTCTAGGACCTCTTTGCTGTTCTTTCTATTGACTTTCACATCTTGTATTTCAGTGTTTTTGAATTTCAAGTATTCTTTAGAAGTCTGTTTTTGATAAACATTGTATGTTTTTTTTTTTTATAATAATCTCAATAACTGGTAAAGGGTTAAATGCAATTTTTCAAAAAATGCCACCAAGGAATCAAGTGAACATTTTATCAAAGTATCAAAAACCACAACCTCACAAGCTATTGGGGGTAACCCTGAATTCCTATCTGAAAAATAAGTGAAACTGTGGTTAATTATTAAATTAAAAGTAAAACGTAACTTTTATTCCACATTGTACAAATACTCAAACCTATTCAGTAAAGTCACCCATACGGTCGTAAACACACACACTTTTGGTACAGCTGCTGGTCATCTCTTCTCTACACTATTCTCTCTCCATAGGAAGGGAGACTATTTAAAAGGAAACAAAGTAGCAAAACAAGAGGACATAGTCTTAGATTAGAGGGGCAAAGGTTTAAAAGTAACATCAGGAAGCATTATTTTACTGAGAGGGTGGTGGATACATGGAACAGTCTTCCAGTAGAAGTGGTAGAGGCTAAAACAGTGATTGAGTTTAAGCAGGCATGGGATAGACATAAGGCTATCCTAAACAAAAGATAAATCCAGGTAAAGTATCCATAGAATTGGGCAGACTAGATGGGCCGAAAGGTTCTTATCTGCCGACATTTTCTATGTTTCTATTCTTACAAAGATAAGAAACCAAGCTTTTGAGGGTTGGTGGGTATAGGATAGTCAGAAGAATATTGTATAATCAAAGAGTTCACCAAGATCTATAAAGACTAAGGAGCACTCTCAAAGTCTCACATATACAAAGGATAATTGCCAGCTTTCATATGGTGCCAATCACTCTACGCGTTTCGCTGCCTCCATAGCAGCGTCATCAGGAGTTGTAGTGTGATCAGTGTGTGAAGAAAAAGTCAGAGGTCAAAGTCTCCCCCCCCTCAAATATACTGTAAGTCTTATAAAAAACACTGCACTACTTCACTCTCAAGCGTATATCAGGTCTTCCTTCAGAGTCCTGGGACACTCGTTTAAACTGTATCAATATTACATAAAAGATAGAGGGGAAGTATTATTTACGTATTGATACTTTTTTAGATCTTATCTGGTTGATGAATTAGATTTTTTTTTTTTTTCTCCTAACTAAAATGAAATTCTTCAAATCCAACATGTGTGAATTAATATTTGTATCCCAAAAGAGAATCCGGTCGGCATTCCGTGTCTCAGCAAAGTGTGCAATAGCATAAATGTATACTGGTCAGAAGTTGTGTTTTGTAATATTTGGGTGTCCTGTCAGTCGGTATCCTCATTCTTTTCACCAGCAGAGCGTGTGGTTTTATTGTTTTGAAATCGTATCCAGTCTGTGTGCGCTCCTGTCAAACACTGAAGGTGGGTCAGCACTCCATGTAGCTTAGAGACCGCCTAATGTTTACTGAGGTTCACATATGATAAATGGCAGTGAGGTTTCGACCTGTTTTCAGGTTTTGTCAAGCTGTCTGCCTTTTCTCCTGAAGAATAACTTTCCAGACGCATAGTGCCAGCCAAGCACCTGGTCTGCTCAAAGTACAGTTTTTGGGGCATAGACGCAGGCCATGTACTTATTTGTAATTTGTTATGCGTATATAACACAGTTTTTTGTTGGTGCATTATTTCTTGAAAACAGGTGTCAACAACCTCAGCCCTCTCAGATGTTTTAGAACTACATTTCCTTTGAGGCTTGGCAAACCTCTTGAGTGATGGAGCATCAGAGGACACGTAGTTCCACAATTTCTGTAGGGCCCAGGTTGCTGGCCCATGCTTTAAAGTATTCTTTTCTACCAGCGTTCTTTTAAAAATACATTTTTAGCTTAAAACCCTGAACCTTACCGCACTCTATCCTCCAGTTTTATCTGTAGATTCAATGCTCCCCTTTAATCCAGCAATGGGATTCCTTGTGAAAAGCTGTGGCTTCTGAGCAGTCAAATTGAGAGCCATTGGTTGGCCAGCAAAGAACTGCTGTTCAGTCTCAGACTTTTGCCGTTAAGCAAATCCGTTCTAGAGAGGATGGTTTCACACTCTCGGAGATCTGAAACTTTTGGTACCCTACTGATTTGGGGGGTAACAACAATAAGGTCCCTGCGACCATTAAATAATCTATAAAACTAACATTTTGGCTCCTTTGAGCCTTTATCCAACGAGTCAGACTGCTGATGCATTTACAATAAAGATTGGACTTTTATGTGAAGACCCATAAGTGCCCTCAGTTTGTTGAAACTGTACCTACTATGGAGGTTGCACCGAGGCTGTATTGCTTAATGATCATTTGAGGAGCAGAGTGCCAGCTTTTGGATATTTATTTAATAAATATATATTTTCTACAGTTGTGAATATGGCACAGAAAAACACGGCATCTGAAAATCCATAGTATGAATCCAGGATGGTATTTTGGAGAACGCGCCATCTTTCACTTAAAATTTGTGGTACACCGAAATGGAAATTTCTGGCCGATACCTGAACCGAAAATCAGACATGAGAACCTGGGCCTGGAGGCCGGGGACTCCCCTGATCCCGAAGGCCGGCCGAGGAGCTTGCTCGGCTGGGCCTCCAGGCCCAGGTTCGCATAGCTGACTGGTTGCACCTACATACTCAGCTACATCCTCCTACTTCGGCACTGAGCTCCAGCGGTGACATTCCTCCGGCTGTCGCAGGCTGCTCGGCTGGCCTCCAGGCTCCGTGGCGTCATACTGGCGACCAACGGAGAGAGGACACTGGATGCAGGAGACTACCAGCGCTGGAGGACTCGCTCGGGCCGATGTAGGGGAGTATGTGCAACGCTCTCCACCCCCACTCCCCCCCCCCCCCAACAAAATCTGTCACCTGGGCCTGGAGGCCTGCTCGGCCGGCCTTCAGACTCAGGCGAGCCCACTGCTCGGCTGGGCCTCCAGGCCCAGCTGGGGACTCTCCTGAGGCTGGAGGCCACCCGAGCAGGCAACTTGGCCGGCCTCCAAGCTCAGGCAAGCCCCCGGCTCAGCTGGACCTCTAGGTGCATCCCCTACAAGTTAAAACCCTTTTTGAGGCAATCTATGCTGTCCCTGCAGAAGGTGGGGGTTGAAACCACGGGGTGGCATAGTACGCCCAGCAGTTGTTGCGGCGGCTATTAGGCAGGCCAGAGGAGGGCACCTCCAAGGCTGCCAGCAAGAGTGGCATACTAGTATGGCCCTCCAGCGTTAATGCCCTACCGCCGGGCACAAGCCGCCCGGCAGCAAGGGTTTAACATATTGTTCAATGTTTCAGAATCATAATGCAGCCCTTAACAAGGATACATTATCCTGTACTTTGCTCAGTATGGAAGTAGGAAAACTCATCCTCTCTGGCATTTTAGGACTGGATTGTATTTCCAGCAATATCTTCATTCTCTCATTAAACATCAGTATTTCCATAGACTACAGTGGAAATATTGTTCACCAGGATAACATTATCTTTGGCAGTTGAACCTAGTTCTTGTTTTCCCAACAATGGATTTTCTTTATCGTGGAAATAAACCAGGGTTGCTCAACTTTGGCCCTGCAGATGTTTTGAAACTACATCTTCCTTGATGCTCAGCTACTAAGTAGGTTGGCAGAGACTCCAGGGAAATGTAGTTGTTTCAATACATCTAGAGGGGCCGAGGTTGCTGACTCCTGAAATAAAACACTTATTTATTTTTTTTCTTTTAACATTAACGGATGTTTTTTTGGTTCCATTAGCTTCTTCCATTCTCCGGTCAGATACCGGCAGATAAAAGCCACTCCTCATCAATTGCGCTAATTACGCAGGTTTTCCATCACTCTCCTTCTTTCTCCTCCCAGCAGGGTGTTGTATGTCAGCATTAACCTTTTGTGCTCTATGATTAGCTTAACCTATTTTTATGTAGCAGATGGAAATGACATCACCGAGGCGTGCTAACCCTGTACCTGCATAATTCGGCGTGTTTGCAGTAACCAGATAGTTTAGACAGAAAGTCTCCAGTCAATCAGGTTAAACAAAATGAGTCAGCGTCTGAATTCTGAATGCATCGTGTAACTTTGTGGCCCTCAACCTTTTGGAAAACTACTGTATATAGTTGCTGGTTTTTATACTTTTTTTTTTTTTTTTTGGTTGTGCGTAGTCTCGCAATTTAGGCTGGGGTCAGACGGCCGCACTAGCAGCAAATGACGGCCAATATACGAAGTACGGCCGCGCAACGCAAGTGGAAAATGAACTCATTCTTTGAGCACGCAGAACCGCTAGTACTGACGTACAGAGTGCGCTGCGTCCGCTAGCGGCATGTTTGCGTGATTAGGAGACGTCAGACGCTGCTAATGTCTGGCCAACATAACGTCCAGACACCCAAAGTTTCCTGGTTTGGATCCGTAAAAAATCATGCACAAAAATGCGTATTGTATGACCGTTTTCACGCATTCCGTGAAAAAATACAGCAATGTGTTCGGACGCACTTTTTTGACGGTCGCTGCGAAAAATGCGTTAATCTGACCCTAGCCTTAGATTTGTCTCTAGGTGACAGTCTTGGTGTTGTGGTGCACCTGTCATTCTTGGGCAATGCCATTGCTTCCTACAGGCTGCCTCTTCTATTCGCCCCTAATATGTAAACACCAGCAGCTCAGATTAACCCAATAGTGACGCAGCTTCAGATCATTTTTTGTAGTTCTTTCAGGACTCAAGAAATTTGGGCTTTTTTTTTTTCCATGTGTTTGCTCAATCTTCCTCATTCAGTGCACCTACACCTATACATTAATTTTTTGTGATGTATAGATATATGAATTCTTATTATAAAAAATAATGCAGAAAAAAAAACATTGAACAGTTCAGGTCCTTTAACAGTGCTGTGATTGGCTGGGACAGCGATCACATGTGGTGGGACCCCAGGATTTGCTGTTGCTGATTTGCTTCGGATCCCGAGGGGCCCAGCAACACCATTAACCCCCATATAATTGGTCCCGCCACCGACCAGCGCTCATTTTCACGCGTGACAGAATTATTCCGTCATTGTCCTTCAAATACTTTAAAAACGATGACGGAATAATTCTGTCAGGAAGGGGTTAAACCCCAGATTGCGGTGCATAGAATTTCACCAAGATGTCGGCACTGTGTAGGTAAGTATAACAGGTGGGCATTAACCCCTTATGGACCAAGGGTCTTTAAAGTCAATGCATTCATGACGTAAACGTTACGTTGTTGGTCCTTAAGGGGTTAAAACAGGGCTTGAAGAATTTATATAAAACTTCTGAACCAATAAGAAGAAACAAAAAAGTATATTTGACTTGTTGCTGTATATTTGCACGCTCGCCAAGCATTATTGTGTGTCAAGAAAGTCCAGCCAGTTCCTGTAGGAACTTTGTGGGGACGGGAGGTGGATCACAATGCATGGAATGTGCGCTGTTTTAGGTCTACGTCGTTGAGGCAGCAAAAGTGTATGAACTTTGATTTCTTTATTTATCCCTGGGAGAAGTTATTTTCTGATTGTTTATTTCCCTGTATCCGTGTGACCTGTTCCAGCCCAATTTCCTGGAAGGTTTTTTTTTTAAAAAAAATATTTTTTATAGCCCTGTATTTTAATATTTTCCCGGTTCCCGCTTTCCCAATTGGTAAAGGAAACTTGTCTGATCCTGAACTCTGGCTTTGTGCGATGGCGGGAACAGGAGGCGTGAAAGACTGGAAATGGCATTGTTTTCTTTATAAAATATCCCGAGGGAAGGTTATATTAGATGGGAAAGTGAATGGCAACGAGTAAGACTGGGGATGCTTACTGGAGTGTGAATGCCCATACAACACCTGTAGCTGTATGTATATTGCATTAGTTTTCCACCGATTTGCTGGGGGGAAAAGAGGAATACAACAAACTTATTATGCCATATGAAACCATATCTTAATCCCTTGTTTGTAACCCCTCCCCCATTGAATAATTAACCATCGTCACATAAGAAAATCTGTCCACTGATGCTTCAGTAGTTATATAGGTTTGAAGAAAAAGGCAATATTTGCAGGGTTATTCAGAGAGCGGTGAAAAGCAGGAGAATGACTGGAGAATGGAAAATTCTAGGTCAAAATAGCCGATTTGGAAAGTGAAATGAATGGGAGAATTTTTCTGGTTTGGCTATTTTTGACCTAGAATTTTCCATTCTCCAGTCATTTTCCTGCTTTTCACCGCTCTCTGAATAACTCTGATAGTGTAGTTATTATGTGTAATACAATTTATGGCAACTAAATGTTGTGTTACAAAGTCTATGCTCTGTTGCAGTGCTCCCCAAACCTGTGCTCAGGGAGCACTAACAGGGCACATTTTAAGGTTTTTTTCCTTGGGGAAATGCAGGCTGAATCCTGCAATCAGTCTGATCGCCTGTGCCGTGCTTGGATATCCTGCAAACCTGGCCAGTTGGGGCACTTTAGGACAGGTTTGAGAATCACTGCTCTAGTACTACTAAGGAGTCAAGCATGAAGTGTCCAGGAAAACATAGCCAATCTGGCTACCCTAAACACTCTACACCAGGAATCTTTAACTCTGGCCCCCCAGATGTTCATTGCCTACAATTCCCAAAATCTTTTGTATGCAATACAGGGCCAGAGAATCATGGGAGGTGTAGTACAGAAACTTCTGAGGGGCCGGAGCTTCAGATCCCTGCTCCTTCGGGGGAGGGGGCTCGGAGTGCTAATTCAGCCATCCATATTCGGGGGCATAGTCCTGCCTTGAACCTCAGCTCAGAGAGCCCTCTGTTCACGGTTGAGGGTTTGGAGACCTTTGGGAACCAGCATTATCCAATGGTAGCAAAGCCCTCCTCTGTTGCGAGATGCTGGATAGGCTGGAGCACCCCGCATCCCTTCGGTCATGTGACATGATGTGGCTGTCAGAGGGAGACCAGCAATGTATTTAGGATTCAGGAAACTAAAGAGTTAAAAGGGAGGGGGCTGTGGTGGGTTTCAGTAGGATTTAATGTTTAACCCACACCCTTCTGGTTTAACCATAGAGTATCCATTTAGGAATCCAGTGATGATGTTTATATTCGGTTTGTCACTCCTCGCTGGGTTACATGCGACTGACAGTAAGTGGCCGAGCATCCAGTCGTGTTTACATCTTTCAGAACATATTTTCTGATGAAGGAAACTCCGTCAATTCCCATAAATAATTCAAGGCTCACTGCTGCAGCCTGATAATGAGATCTTGCTATTTCCAGACACGGCTCGGCGCTACAAATTGCTGCGTTCATTACAGGGGATTATTTTTATTTAATGCAGTCGAGAGCATGTGTTCGCATGTTTTTATGTTACACTTTTAAAGGAGAAGAATGGTTGCCGGGTGCTGCTCCACCTTCCACAGAGAAAGAATAATTCAAAGCCGCTACAGAGAGGAAGCTCTTATTAAAAGGGTTTGTTTTTAGCAGGCGTGCATAACCTCACCAGTCTTATAATTGTCGTTTTGGGTGTGACCATATCTAGAGGCACCAGTCAGTGGGGCGAGACGTGTGACATCAGTACAGTTGTTAAATATAGAGTGGATTTGTGACGTTGGTTTAGATTATATGGTGTATGTGTGTGTGTGTGTGATCCACTGCTTTTATAAACCAGACTTTCCTTATAGTTTATATTTGCCTTCCAGATGCTGTGCTTGATGATTGTGAAGATGCCTAGTTAACCCCTTCACTACCAAGTGATTCCCCCCCCCCCCATAAAATTATTGTTGGGATCCCGCTGAGTTTCAGAAGATAACGTTTCATTAATTACACAGTAAAAATAATCATTGGGCAAATCTATATATATATATATATTTTTTTTTTCCCCCTCTGACCATGCCATTTGGCGATGTACAACATCTAACACCCCCAATTGTGCGCCCTATGAATGTCTCAATGTTTAATTCTACTATTCTGATCAGTAAGCTTCTATACAAAAAATAGAGTGATGCTGTCTTACAATAACGCTGATCACACCCCGGCGTCTCCTCCTAGTGACGTCACAAATGGTAGATATATATACAAGAAGGTGGATCTGCAATGAGAAATAAGCCGTAATGGTGCAGTATATTAACACCGTGTAAAGAATAGGACCTCACTCACTGAATAGTCGAGTATATATATGGCGCATCGATTAGGTATCCGGCAAACCGTTCAGGTAACAAAGTATCCCAAGACTGTGGTTCCAAATGGATCGCCAAAACTCAGCGTGTTGCAATAAATAAAATGTGGTAAAATAAAAATGAATTTATTCGCATGTTCCAACGCGCTTCGTCCTATAAGGACTTCCCTGATGAGGTAGTCATCACAGTCTTGGGATACTTTGTTACCTGAACGGTTTGCC
Source organism: Leptobrachium leishanense (assembly GCA_009667805.1). NCBI lineage: Eukaryota > Metazoa > Chordata > Amphibia > Anura > Megophryidae > Leptobrachium > Leptobrachium leishanense. The sequence goes on along the minus strand of CM019063.1, from coordinate 15,813,158 downwards.
GGATACCTAATCGATGCGCCATATATATACTCGACTATTCAGTGAGTGAGGTCCTATTCTTTACACAGTGTTCATATACTGCACCATTACGGTTTATTTCTCATTGCAGATCCACCCTTCTTGTATATATATCTACAGTAAGCTTCTATACCTGACGAAGGGAAGATCCCTCTCGAAAGCTTGTACTTTAAATGTAACGTTAGTCCAATAAAAAGGTATCACTACAGACGGCTATACTCGTGATTTTGGCATCTGGACTAACACGGATATATATATATATATTTTTATTATTTTTTTTTTAACTCTGGTAGCCCTTTTCGAAAGTCAGATCGCCTTTTAGAAAGACTTCTAGCTGGGCTTTCATGTCCATTGGGATAAAACATTTGGAGCATATTGTGGAGCTAGTTTGCAAATGTATTTCCTTTCCAATAAAGGTAATTCCTTTGCATTACTCCTAAATTAAACGGAGTTGCATATACTCGATATTGGGGCACCTTCGTGATGTGCTTTTGAAGATGAGGTATACTCGATCTTGGTAGTGTAGACGTTGGTATCTTGTGGTTATCTAGGTTTCGCGGAAGACAGGGATGACAGGATTAATTTTTAGCATTCAAAGCTAATTTATTTAAATTGGAGAAGAGACTAGAGACTCCTTCAACAGAATAATATTCGTATTATTGTCATCATTTCTATAGCGCCAACAGTTTCCGCAGCGCTTTACAATAACCAAAGGGAACGAGATACAGATAAACGGACATATTAAACCATTGAGACAAGGGGGTAATGCATTTCGTATGTAGCATACAGGAATATAATTGTCCAAACCTTACAACCTCACTAATGCTCCCCTGATTAGCTACACAGCCTGTCAGCATGGTGCCCATGAGCGCCAGGGTGACAGTGTCTTTATTGGGGCGTGTGGGCATCATCAGTGCTGCAAATTGCATCACACCCATGCTTCCCGTCCTCCCAGTCTCAGAGTTGGCAGTTATAAATTTTATTGCTATGTACGAATGGTTCCATTGCAATGAGGGACTACCTGGATCATTTGGGATGAATTGCAGCCCTTGAGGTCGTACATGGTGAGACTCGCACTCCAGAGTAGCCAGAGGTCCAATGGCAGTCACCAATGTACATAATATCTGTGTGATCTGTCAGATTGCCCAGTTTGAGAGATTTATTCTAATATTTTGCGTAGAGTATAAAGTGCTGGCTGTTTGTTTTATAGATTTGTGCAAAATAACCCAGATGTTTAGGAGCCCGTGGTTACCTGACCAATCGGTCTGTCAATCTCTGATTTATTCCTGTCAATGTTTTAGATGTAGAAAGCACTGATAATGGCAACAATTTTAATGGATATCTGCTACTCTAAGATAAGTGTGAACTACAACTAGTGAAATAATTCCCATCAGAGGGGGCAGCCTTATATTTATTTATAAAGGATTTTACCAGGAAGGATACATTGAGATTTCTCTCGTTTTCAAGTATGTCCTGGGTTCAAGAACATTGAAGTGTTAAAGTCGTTACAGAAATACAAAGTAATAAATGCAAGATATTAACACCAAACAAATATACAGATTTACACAGAAATAAATATGTAGGAAATCTAGTCACTATGTTACATGTTTACAGGTGCATTCTGTATTGAGGTATGTTAATAGGGAGCTCTTAAGTGACTTTAGACTGGGGGAAGATTTGATGGCGTCTGGGAGGTTATTCCATATTTGCGGTGCTCTGTATGAAAATGACGATCGGGACACTTTCTTTTTGTATTGTGGTTTTGCAAGTAAGGTGCTGGTCCTGGATCGGAGGTTATGGGATGAGGGAACTGCTGGGGGAAGCAGCATATTCAGGTAGGGTGGTAGCTTCCCAGAAAAGCTCTTAAACACCAGGTTGGAAAGGTGAAGGGTGCGTCTAGATTCCAGCGATGGCCAGTTTAGCTCGTTTAACATGTCACAATGGTGGGTCATGTAGTTACATTGTAGCACAAAGCATCAGAATGAGTTATGTAGTAAGTTTATGAAGGTGCGTTTGCGGGGCATAGGCCAACCTCTACACTATGTTCTGTTCTTTCTCCCATCCCTTGTGTGTGCTTCCGCTCATTTCCCAGTCCCGCTATCTGCCTGCATATCGTCCCACATAAGCTGCTATATATTTATATTAATGTCAATGCATCTCTTCTCATTTCAGCCCATGTTAACTGCTATTTCTCTTCCCTTTTTGCTAGCCGGGTTGCCTTTTGCAATTCTCAATTTGAAGCATATTCCCTTCAAACGAGGATTTTTCTGTAACGATGAGTCCATCAGCTATCCATACAGAGAAGACACCATTTCTTACCAGTTATTAGCAGCAATAGTGATCCCATTGAGTATTATTGTTGTAAGTTTTTTTTTTTTTTAAATTTATTTTGATGAATTTTGTATGCTCTAAGGCCCTACTTTAGGGCCGTATTACAAAGCTGGTGCTAACTTAACCAGAGCTGTTGGAAACGTAACACCTCCATAGACTATAATGGCTTTGGTAAATTTACAATTTACAACTGGTTAAGTTAGCACCAACTTTGGAATAGAGGTGTTATGTTTCACAAAAATGTTAACATATTGCTTGCTAAATGTATTGATAGTTCTTCTTACGTGGTCTAGTGTTTCCTAAAACTATGGTCCTCAGATCCCCCTAACAGGTCAGGTTTGCAGATATGTGAAGCACAGCACAAGGTGATATGATTTGCTGCTCAGTGATTGCAGGATTCAGTCTGCATTTCCCCAAGGTGATCCTTAAAACCTGACCTGTTAGTGGTCTCTGACAACAGGGTTGGAAAACACTATTGTAGTCAATAAATGACATATTTGAATAGTATGGGTTACTTTTGATTTGGCTACCGAGGGATTGAGTGTGTTTAACCACCGCAAAGGGGATTGAAAACACATTTAAAATTGTTTTTGGCACAGTGACTGATTAATGGATTGATTAATCTGCTGGCAGTCTATGATCCACTCGTACAATCATTGGCTGTGTGCCAATCTGACCTTTTAAAAGGTGAGTTTAACCCCATTACTAGCGCTCAAACACATTTACACTAGCAGGGTTATTCAAAGAGATCCGAATTGTGGCTGAAAGGTAACCGAACAGTGAAATTCAGCATACGGTTACCTTTCCTGGCCATTCGGCTATTCAGAGAGCAGGCAGTTCCCCAAATCCTGGCGAATTGCCTGCACATACGGTGCCTGTTCGAGGGCAGTGAAATCCCCCTTAGAGAAGCAATGCTTCAGCTATTCAGAGAACAAAAACCAGCAGTGAAAAGTTGCCGAAATGCCCTGCCATTCCGTGGTTTCATTCGGCTGGTTTATTCAGGTGAATCCCATAGGCTTCAATGTTAAAAATATTCCCATTTTAATTCAATATATAATAAACCGTTGATTATAATATTATGCAGTAAAAAGGCTGTCTTTATAGATTTTTTTTTTTTTTAGGATGTTTTGGGCATTTTTCAGGATTTTTTTTGCGAAATAGTTATTCCGTCTTTCTTTTTTTTTAATCGTTTTTTTCTGTAACAACCCTTTTTATTATCATACATTGGATCTTATATGTAAATTTCCAAAAATTTCGTTCTGTAGTTTCTTTGCAAACAGCCTTTCACTTTTCAAACTTTCAAGCGTACTGTTTTGGTTTTTTTCACTCCATTCGTCTGCGGTGTGCTGTGATCGGCGGCTGCTCGGGTTTCTCCGGCGGGGTTAATCCAGATGTATTCGCTGGTTTCGGTGTGCGTTCGGGGGGTTTGCGGCGGCTTTTCCCTGCACTACGACGGACCTGTAGTGCTTGCTGAATATACCACAGGGTCGCCGAAATGGGATCGCCAAATCGCACCAAATTGAAGAGAACGAAAAGTCACCAAACGTGCAGTGACTTTTCGATTCTCTTTGAATAACCCTCTAGGTATTTTTCGATTGCTGCCAGAAGAGTACCTTTTTAGGATCATTTTGAAGGGGGCACGCTGCACATCCTGACCAATTTTAGCTTTTTAAAGCAGCCAGGTTGTACACTGCCCCCCCCCCTCCCCGGTAAAATTGCAGGGTGAAGTAGAGGTGGTTCCTCTACCCCACTCAGCAGCCAGGATTTTGAATCGCCTGCCTGACACCAGACTGGTCACTAGTAACGTCAGCAGACCGCGAGCATGCTGACGTTGCCCTCTCTGAAAACTGCCTGCTGCACTGAAGGTTCTGAGTGTGACAGCTGGTGGATTGACTCTGCGCATGCCCGCACAGCTCTGATCCGTCGTTCTGCGAAACTTGTGTAGTGAAGTGCAATTTGAGTTTCGACTGCTCAATTTGCGTAGGAACTCAAATTGTATAGAAAAGCTTCAGGGAGTTCCAGATTTTGGAAGCCCCTGAGTTGAAGGGGAAAAGCAGCGCACACAAAGGAACAAAGGGAGAGTAATTATAGCAAAAATAAATAAGACAAATAGAGCAGATGCTGTCAGCAGCATCTGCCAAATTATGAAAGGGAAAAAAAGGGGATGGGGTTTGCAATTGTGTTCCTTTAACCCCATAAGGACCACTGACGTACCCTAGGAAAAGGTCCTGTTAAGGACCAAGGACGTACCATATACGGCATGGTCCTCTAACCCCCCCTTCCTCCCTATACTCACCTCTCTGTCCGGGGTCCCACATTGGTCTGACTTCCTTTTTTTTTTTTGTCAGACCTACGGTTTTATGGGCCCCGGCCGTCGCACTGACATCATTGCCTGGCGCGATGACGTCAGTTTCAGGCACCCCTCTGGCACTGCTTATCTCCATCCCGAATGGCTAAAGGTAAAAAAAAAAAGGAACCGCTGGCAAGGGCACAGTCTGCCCTTTCCAGCAGTGATTCTCTTTAACCCTTTAGGTGCCAGATCACAATTCGGCGTCAGATCATGGATTATCCAAAATGTCAGCCACCTCTGGAGCCTCCCCCGCACACTGACATCACCATATGCGTGTTGAAGTCAGTTGGGCAGTTAACCCGCTAGCTGCCAAGTGGCAGGACATGGCCTTTCCAATGATACCAATCATGACTATGTTTGGTGTGAAAAATAAAAAAGTGGTTTCTTTTTTAAAAAAATTTGGTCTGGCTCATCTAATGAAATAGGACTTCAAATCATGTTTAAACATGAGCATAAAACAGTCAAAATTAAATCCGCACAAAGGGTTGAAATGGCTCAGCAGTGTAGAGGTTAAAAAACAGTCCTTTTCAATTATCCTTTATTACAATTGACCTAATACAGTTGTACTAATCCGTTAAAAGATCTGGTTGTGAACACAGGGGAACACCTTCATCCTCTCATAAGGGAATTATTATTCATATTTCTATTAGTAGTATGTATTTCCCTGTGTACGTATTCCTAGCAGACTATAGTAGCAATGGTTCCCTCAGATTACATAAGAATTATTGTGACAGTGCCTACTGGATCCATATGCTTCTTTCGTATTCCAGTAGACCGATTTGAGGAGGTTCAGGACCAGCCTGGAAATGTCGTGTATAAACCTGTAAAACTAGCTGTCGGAAGGCGTAGCAAGTCTTTGCACTATATAGTATGACTTTTCAGATTTAAGAAATGTCTTCTGCACAACGGAGAAGATTAAAACCACGGTATGGTGGTGAACGCTGCGCCGTTTGCCGTTTAACAGTAAAAATAAACATTGTATGATTTTTTTTTTTTCATTATATATACATTTTTGTAGTTGTGTCCCCCCCCACCCATTTTTTTTGTTTGTTTTCAATGTAAATTCCCCTTGCTGTTTTCAGGATAGCTTTTTGCACAATTGATGGAAAGTCCGTAATAAGCTTGCCCAAGGCTCTATCAGGTTTACCAAAGCAGTGGTTAGGCTACTGAATGTTTTATAACCTTATCCGAATCACACAAGGCTGATCTAAGCATTACTCATGGTTACACATGCAAGTAGCCTCTCCTTTCATCCTACAGATTAGTACGTCCACTTTGTAGCTTTATCTAGCCTTGGGTTACAAATACATGTATTCTATGTGTATATATTATATACAGGGTCCAAATATATCTGCTAATCTGGTTTGATTCAATAAATATTTTATTGAATGGACATTCTACACGCCCTAACCACTTTAGGAGTTTTCCTCCGCCCACACAGCTCTCAATCGGCAGACGGGATTTTGAGTATCCCGCCTGCTGCCGAACAACTCGGTGATCGATGATGTCAACACACAAAGCGTGCTGACCTCATCCTCTCTCCAAACACCCTCAGCAGCCAGCATTCTAGGAGAAAGCAGCCAAGAACTGGTGCTGCGAAAAGATGCATACACTATCACGGTTATTCAGAGAAAGGGGAAACCGTGGAGAACGTTTGGAGAAGTAAAAATTCTAGGTCAAAATAGCCGAACCAGAAAATGTTTTCCCATTTATCTCACTCTCCAAATCAGCTATTTTGACCTCCATAAATTCTCCAGAGTTTCGTGTGTGTGTGTGTGTTTTTTATAGACCAACCAACAACAAAAAAAAGGAGAGAAAAAGGGAGGGGTAATGTATGTTGCGTGGCTTCTGTATACTTTTGAAGAAATATGTGATCTCTTCAAGTGTTAAAACAAAAAGCCTGGCATTGGTCCTGTTAAATAAAACTAAATGTAGGGAAAACCAAAATGCACCGAAGACAACTTTGCAGTTATAACCACTGGGTTAGATGTAATCGTAAAAGTAATACACATAAAAGTCACGTAGTGGTATGTGCAACACTTTGAGACAAAATCAAAAGCACTAAATAGAACAATAAAATCTGGCTTTTTGTACGGTCAGAGGCCGGTTTCGAAACCTGCTGGAATTGTTCCCTATGAGAACCTCCCAGGGGACGAAGCCGCGAAGGACACTTTAAACGGTGAAATAATATGGAGTGATCACAGTGGCTAGAGCAGGGGTCAGCAACCTTTTGCCTTACTTAAGTTTTGGAACTGTCCTATAAAGCGCGGCCAACCTAGGGCACTATTACATTCTTCGCGCAAACGTTAACGCGTGCACAAAAATGCATTAATGTGAGGGGAAAAACCCTTCGCACAGAACATCGTATTACAATGTCTGCGGAAAAAATGCGCGTTCATGTCTAACGCGAGTGAGCCTGCATGAACCCTGCGCAAGCGTAATGTACTTTGCGCGTCCCATACTTAACATTGTGAGCGCAAATGCGTTTGTGTGCTGGTGCGTGCAAGTTATTACAATCTTAGCACAAATTTTAACGGACAACGTTTGCACGCATAATTTTAACGTCTTTGAAAAGCTGGTGTTAACGGCAAATCTGAACGTTCTGGCCGAAACCAAATACACCAGCCCAAAAAAAAAATACAGCAAAGTATAGTTACACATTCTGCTCAACAGGAGCCCCTGTCAGAGTCCGCAATCGCAACCATGTGCACATTATTATCGTCCAAGTATGAATTGCAGCAACCAATACGTCCCTCCCCCCACCCTTCGTAACCTCCCACCTCCTCCCGAATTGCAACCATATCCCCCTATGCCCCCCACCCTATATCCAAGTGTACTAGCAGAGAATCCATGTCTAACCCTTTCTTGTGTATTTATTCTTGTCTCTGGCATCGTATATTAGTGAGGCTAATTAAAGTCCCGCCATCACCTCTAATAATTCCGCCACATCGAGAAAGTAACCAACAAAAAAAACACTTTATGACCCCGCAGGTTGAAAGCCAAAACAAAACCTGAATCATCTTGTCCAGGTCCATCTAGATTAGCGGGTGGCAATGGTCCCCCGTCGTAGGTCACCAGTGAAGCCTGGGTATCAATTTTGACAGCAATATCAGGCGGGGTAAGCCGTTCCTGCACCTGCGGCCAGAGTTCTCGATCAGCGCGCAGGAGGATCCGCGCTATCTTGTGTATGGGTCAGCGGATAGTCCATATCCTGTGCAGTTGCTCCCTGCAGTCCCCTGCGAGGTGACCGTTGCGGGCGAGGAGGCCGTATTTGTCGTGCTGGTGTTCTGGTCGTGAACGTTATAGATTCCCAGTCAGTTACCTCAACACTTGGTAGATTCATGTCCAGCAAAAATGAGGTCACATCTAGTGGGGTTCGTATAACATACATCAGGTTATTTTTGCGTACTTGGAGGGAGAACGGGAACCCCCATCTGTATGGGATGTCCGCGTCTCTCAAAAGCTGAGTGATTGGGCGCAGTGCGCTTCAGGCGTTCAGGATGTGTGGAGAGAGATCCTGGTACAGCTCAAATGTCTCGTTTGCAAAACGCCACTTACGGCGAGTGCGTGCCTTCAGCATTATATCTTCCTTTAGTACAAAGTCCGGTATGTGGCAGATGAGGTCTCGTGGTGGGGCTGAGTCCATTGCGGCCTTGGAGCGAAGTGCTCTGTGTGCCCGGTCTATAGCCGAATAAGGCAGGGATGGGCACCCCAATATGTGGGCAAATGCGCCAAGGAGGAAGTCTTTGATGTCCGTGACCCCCTCGTGGACTCCCCTTATCCTAATATTGTGCCTCCGTGACCAGTTTTCCAAATCATCAAGGCGTCTATGCATATCTGATAAGCGTTGGTCAGCCGTTGGGTCATGGGCCGTTGTGCAGGCTGGGGGCTCTGCCACTTTCTCTTCCAGGCGCGCCACCCTCGTGTCAATGGCAGCGATGTCAGCTCGCACTTCCGCTATCTCCTGCCCAAAAGTTACTTGCAAGTGATCGAGCATTTCCTTAAAATCTGCTCTCGTGGGAAGCTCAGCTCGGGTGGGCAAGTCAGCTATAAGCTGCTCGAGCCTTTGTGTTGCTAGCTGTCCTCCTATTAACGGCGTTTCTGGTGGTGCGGGGGGAGGACGCCATCTTGGCCGAGGGCTGGGATGCAGGCCGTGGTCGGGAAGTGTCAAAATAGTTCGAAATGGAGCTCACCGGGGTTCCTCCGGGGGTGCTATCGGGTGTCCTACGGTTGGAGGTGCGAACCATAGCCACAATTGTATGCTGCAATGCGGTGAAGTCAGCGGCAGATTCGGGAGCTCCCGCACTAAGCGTCCACCTCAGTCGCTGGTCAGGCCACGCCCCCTCTAGTTACACATTCTACACATACCCAAACCATAAAATTGAGCGGTTGTGAGTGTTTTTATTATTGCTGCAGCATATATTCCCAGATTGATTTTGACAGGCGCAAAAACTGAACGGGAGACAATTGTGGTTCATAATTCAGATTGGCTGAATCGCGTGTAAAAAACAGTCTGCCCACCGATTTCTGCACGCAGCGTTAATGTACGTATGTTTTTACGCGTGATATTTTTTTGACGGATGAAAAAAATGCACTCGGATTGTGATACCAGCGTTAATATACGCGCGTTAATGTTTAACGCCGTGCGCAAAAAAAATTGCAGTGCACTTTTGCGCAAAGAATGTAACAGAGCCCCTAATGAGTAGCGGAGCATCATGGGAGATGTAGTTCCAAAACATCTGGAGGGCCAGGATTGCCTAACCCCTGACTTTCATTCTGGTCATTTCACTGGTGAAGTGTTATCACAATCCAGTCGTAGATGCTTTTAATGATGGGCCGTAGAGATTTATTCACATTATTGGAAATGATTGCCTGGACCACATGATTTCAATTCTCAAACTCGTGTCTTGGAAAACCTCCTGCAACAAAGCCGATTGATGACAATGTTGCTGCTGTTTATGTACATTTTGTTGAGATGCAATGTGAGAAATGGAGTGTTACACCTGTGTAAACACTTCCTGCTGAACACAAATATTGTGTGTGTATGGGGGGATGTTTCACACCCTGTATTCATTATTGGTGTGCACATGGGTCCCCTGGGTGGTTTTTGTATGTGATGACAGACAAACTGCTGTCTGGACACTATGCTAGGCATTTGTTCCCCTCACCCTCTAATAGACATTTTGTACAGAGCTGCTTTGCTTCCTCATATGATTGTAGGTTGCGTTTTCAATGAGTGATGGGACGTCTGGTTTTCCATGTACTCTATTCCCTTGATATCCGTTTTGAAAGACATGCGTTTTTTGCTTTATCATCATTGATATAGTGCCATCAGCTTCCACAGCGCTGTACAATATGGATTGGGGAGTTAAAGTAACAAATTTAGGAACCAGAGAGAAAAGGGGGAGATGACTCTGTTCTCAGGAGCTTTACAATCTAGAGGAGGGAAAGAAACAGAGGAGTTACCAGCCGCCATCATACAGCATTTCTAATACTAGCATTTGTGTCACAAGTGGTGGGGAGCAAACTGTGAAACCAATAATGATGTGAGAAGAGGAGGTGAAGATAGGTATTCGTTTGGAATGTGATAGACCAGTGTTTACCATCCCTGGTCCTCAGGAACCACTAACAGGACAGGTTTTCCAGATTTCTGAAGCACCGCACAGATGATATGATTTTCTGCTCAGTGACTGCAGGATTCGGGCCCGTGTCAGACGAACGCAGTGATATTGCAGAAGGTATTAATGGAAAAGTGTGTCTTTTTGCTGATGACACAAAGATTTGCAACAGGGTTGACGTTCCTGGAGGGATCAGCCAAATGACAAATGATTTAGGTAAACTAAAAAAATGGTGGGAGCTGTGACAATTGAGTTTTAATGTGGATAAGTGCAAGATAATGCACCTGGGAAGTAAAAACACAAGGGCTGAATATAGAATATTTGATACAGTCCTAACATCAACATCTGAGGAAAGAGATTTAGGGGTTATTATTTCAGAGGATCTAAGGGTAAGTAGTCAATGTAATATAGCAGCAGGAAATGCTGGCAGAATGCTTGGTTGTGTAGGGAGAGGTATTATCAGTAGGAAAAGGGAAGTGCTCATGCCACTGTACAGAGCACTGGTGAGACCTCACTTGGAGTACTGTGTGCAGTACTGGAGACCGTATCTCCAGAAGGATATAGACATCCTAGAGAGAGTTCAGAGAAGGGCTACTAAAATGGTGTACGGCTTGAAGGAGAAAAGTTACCAGGAAAGGCTTAATGATCTTAACATGTACAGCTTGGAAAAAAGACGAGACAGAGGAGATATGATAGAAACATTTAAATACGTAAAGGGAATCCACAGGGTAGAGGAAGGGAGTATATCTAAAAGAAAACAAAGTAGCAAAACAAGAGGACATAGTCTTAGATTAGAGGGGCAAAGGTTTAAAAGTAACATCAGGATAATTTTACTGAGAGGGTGGTGGATACATGTAACAGTCTGCCAGTAGAAGTGGTAGAGGCCAAAACAGTGATTGAATTTAAGCAGGCATGGGATAGGCATAAGGCTATCCTAAGCAAAAGATAAATCCAGGTAAAGTATCCATGTAATTGGGCAGACTAGATGGGCCGAAAGGTTCTTATCTGCCGACATTTTTCTATGTTTCTATCACGCCCGTGTTGCCGCACAGTTTAATGTCCGTCGTAGCATAGAATCATGATCAAGAGACCCACACACGAAGTACGTGCACAACGCACGTGGAAAACGGACGCAGGTTAGGCAAGAACGTAAAACCGCTAGACGGACGTGCAGTAAAAAGTAATTTTTTTTTTTTTTTGGGATCTTTTAGGCATTTTTCCGGATTTTTTTTTTTTTAATCTATTTTCTTATTTTTTTTATAGCATTTTTTTGTGTAACAACCCTTTTTATTATCATTCATAGGATCTTCTATGTTAATTCCAGACATTTTCGTTCAGTGTTTTTTTAGCAAACAGTGTTTAAATTTTCACTTTAAATCGTTTTTTGGGGGTTTTTTCAACCCCGTTCGTCAGCTTTTTCTGGTTGCTGGTTAGCACTGTGTGTGCCAGATTGTTGGGTTTTTCCAGACCTGTTCAGCGTGTTTTTTGCTGCGGTTCAACTGATTCGATACTTCGGATTGTGTTTTCCAGCGGATTTTCGTCTTTTTTTCCAGGGGTTTTGCGACAGATTTTAGGGTCTGTTCTCTGCACTCTGGGACCCTGCAGTGAATGCGGAATTCACCGCAGGGTCAGGAGATTCCCGGAACGAAAGAGCACCGAAATGTCAGTGACTTTTCAGTGCTCTCTGAATAACCGCTTAGTGACCAGATCCAAGAGAACAATCAGGGAAGATTCTGAACCGAGCCCCCAAGACCTTGAGATTCAGCATAGAGAGCGGAGAACTGATCCCTGGCGGCACCCCAACAGAGGCAGGTTGTGGGGAGGATGTACTGCCGGAAAAGGAGACTCTGAATGATCTGTGGGACACATAGGAAGAGAACCGGGAAAAAGGAGCATCCTGAAGACCTGTGTCACAAAGAAGTTACAGGAGGAGAGCAGGGTCTATCGGGAACTGGTGGCTGATATGTCAAGAAGAATTAATGGAGAGCAATGGCCTTTAGGTTTAGCAGCGATTAAGTCGTTAGCTTGGCCAGGTCTATTTCTGTCGAGTACAGGGAGAGAAAAAAACGACTGTGGAGGGTCAAGTAGAGAGTTAGTCGGTCGTGTGACGGAGCCATTCATACATTTAGAGGAATCGGGCATATTTTGTCTTCTGGTTTTACATCTAATAATCCAGAGTACATCTACGAGTTCAATGTAAAACTTTGAAAAATAAAAGCATACACAAATATTGCGATACTAGAACTGGATGTATACTGTGGGGGTAAACACTCCGATTCAGCATTAACACATACGTATTGTTTTACTTATATCTTACTTGGTTTTTCATAAAATTCTAGGAACCGGCTGTTTTCTGGCCCCTGGATTTGTCAACCCCTGATTTAGGGATTTAGAACATTCTTAGTATGTGGTAAATAAGGAATTTAACCTGTTTTGTTATTGGCCTCTCAACAGCGCACAGAAAGAATTTATGTAAATGAAATACCCCCTGTGAGTCCATTGTTTGGGGAAGAACATCTGGAGTGATAATACTCTGTGCAAAGTAAACGGCTCTGAAAAGAATGAGGCTGATTTGGGCCTTTTTGTCATCGAAGAAAGGGGGGAAAAGAGCCTCATCTAATACTTTTCCTTTTCTTAAATTAAACTTCTTTAGTAAATATAAATACAGACACTACAGCGGGGTTTCGGTGTGCCTGTAATTCCATCTCCTTTCGAGTTTATTCGCTGCTGGTAACATGCGTATGTTTGACGTTCCACCATCCTCTAAATACTGCTAATCCCATACAGAAGTGAAACAAAAGTTTAGAATGTGCTAATACTCCACAGATAAAGTGGTCTTAACCCATGTTACCCGTATGTTTGCTTTTTCATTCAAATAAAGATAAAAGAAACATTAAAAATAATTCCTTTTTATAATTTAAAACTTAATCCATTTAAACGAAACTGCTGAAAAATAAAAGCTGTATGTGAGAGGGCGACACCCCAGAGGCTGGTACGTACGCTGCATTTTTATTTATTCACAAAGCAAAATAATAAAGGCAGTCTCCAATATAATACAGATTCGGTCCACAGAAAAGGGAGTGGTGGGGCGTCATATGACAGCAGTCATGAGGGAGAATTGTACTACAGAGGGGCCGTTTCCACCGGATTTCCCAGTCAATGGTGGTGAGGAACCAAATACTATCAGGGTTATTCAAAGCGAATCGAAAAGCCACCGCACGTTCGGTGACTTTTCGTTCTCTTCAATTCAGTTCCATTTGGCGACCCTGCGGTGTATTCAGCAAATACCACAGGGTCCCCGAATTGCAGGGAAAAGTCGCCGAAAACTCACCGCAAAACGAGGGCGAACGCACACTGAAACCTGCAAAAACATCTGGATTAACCCGCCGGAAAAACCCAAGCAGGAGCCGATCACACGCAGCGCAGCCGCCGGAAAAAGCCGACCCCGCAGGTGAATGGAGTGAATAAATTTTAAAAAAACTGTTCGCTTGAATGATTGAAAAGTGAAACGCTGTTTGCAAAGAAACAATTGAGCGAAAATGTCTGAAATTTACATAGGAGGTCCAGGGAATGATAATAAAAAGGGCTGTTACAGAAAAAATAAGTAAACTTATCTTAAAAAAAAATCAAAAATGCTTAAAATATCCTAAAAAAATCTATAAAGAGACTCTTTATTGCAGAATATTATAATGAACGGTTTTAGATATTGAATTAAAACGGGAATATTTTTAACATTTGAAGCCTATGGGATTCGCCTGAATAAACCTGACGAATTAAACAACCGAATGGCAGAGCATTAGGGGAACCTTTCACTGCTGGTTTTTGTTCTCTGAATAGACGAAGCATTGCTTCTCTATGGGGTTTCACTGCCCTCGAACAGGCACCGAACAGGCACTGTATGTGCAGGCAATTCGCCAAGATTTGGCGAATTGCCTGCTCTCTGAATAGCCGAATGGCCAAGAAAGGTAAGCGTATGCTGATTTTCAGCGTTCGGTTCCCTTTCGGCAGCCATTCGGATCTCTGAATAACCCTGTATGAGTAGTAACAAGAACAAGGGAGAAAGAAAGAACATAGGGTGTTGGGATGGAGGGAAATGAGGAAAGAAAGAGAAGAGGGAGAAAAAAAAAAGAGGGACGGAAGAGTGGGGGAGCAGGGTCAGGGTGAAAGAAAAGCAGGGCGGTATGGAAAATAAAGGAAGAGTAGCAAGGACCCCCGAGACGCACGCCAAGCGCCTCCGAGCAGACATCGGCAGGCCCCCAAGGAATCTAAGCCAGTGATTCCAGGTATCTGTAAACCATTGACGATCCTTATGCGATGCCATCAGAATATCCTCAACATGGCACAGCCACTCAATCTCATTGATCAGGTCCCTCTGGGATGGAATCTCCTCCGAACGTCGCAATGGCGGGGTCAAAAATCTGTCACAGAGCAAGATGTGTGCATTCTGCGGTTTTAACAGAGATCCGCTTTCACTGCGCTCTTTGTTTTATGTGCGATATTCTGCATTTATTCGGATGCAGCAATCTTTACTCTGATCTTTAGTGGTCTGTGATTATTCTCAAAACTGAAAAATGTATTTATTTATAAAGGATTTTACCAGGAAGGATACATTGAGATTTCTCGCGTTTTCAAATATGTCCTGGGTTCAACAACATTAAATTGTTACAGTTGTTACAGAAATACAATGCAAGATATTAAAAAACAGCACAAATATACAGATTAACAGAAAATAAATATATATATTAATAAAGTTTATTATTGCAGAAGTCATTCACACATCCCAGCAATTTAGAGAACTCCTTCACAGAGCTCATGTGCTACAATTCCCCATATGCAGCACAGAACTCTGGGTAAGACATGCAAATTATGTTTTCAATTTCTCATTTTTTGCATCCCGGCTCTGTTTTCACACACAACCCTCTTACCAGCGCCACGCCATACTAGATGGCTTTTTTCTATTATTATTTTTTTTTCCCAAAGGTCAGGTTTATGCCACAGCCACTACATATATTCTAAAAACTCGCTTACAACCATATTTCCACGTAACGTTTTAAAATATTTTCTGTTTTCAGCTTAAAATAATAAGGCCGCTATCACATTCTTAGTGCAGTGCGTTTTGCGTGCGCAAATGCGCATTTGCGCGAGGGGCAAAACCCTTTGCGCTGAGCGTCGTATTACAACCTTTGCGCAAACGATGCACGTTATCGTTTAACGCACATGGACCTTCGCGAGCGTGATGAACTGTGCGCATCCTATACTTAGCATTGTGAGTGCAAATTCGTTCGTGTGCTGGTACGCAGATGGTATTACAATCTATGCGCATCTTTTTACGAACGACGTTTGCGTGCATAATTTTAACGTCTTTTACAAGCTGGTGGTAACTGCAAATCGGAACGTTCTGGCCGAAACGAAAAACACCGGCACGAAAAAAAAAATACAGCACAGTATAGTTACACATTCTACACATACCCAAACAATAAAATTGGCAATTTGTGCATTTTTTTTATTGCTTCAGCATGTATACTCAGATTTACTTTGACAGGCGCAAAAACTTAAGGGAGTCAATTAAGGTAAATTGATGTCAATTAAGGTTCTTAATTCTGATTGGTTGAATCCTGCGAAAAAAACAGTCCGCACACTGATTTGCGTGCGCTACGTTACTGCGCGCATATTACACTTCGTTTTGCGCGTCGGTTTTACGAACGTTATTGTTTGACGGATGAGAAAACGCTTTTGGATCGGAGTACCACGTTCATTTTCGCGCGATAACGCTGGACGATGCGTGCAAAAAAATTGCATTGTGCGAAGATTGTAATAGGGGCCTAAGTGAATGAAAACAATGGCTCGACTAGAGAATCGATGACAAATAATATTTAGAATCTTATATGGTACCAAAAATAGTTCAACATTTGATTCAAACTCCCAGTACTCCAAGCCATGTAAAAACCAAACCTCCAACATCTCGTCCACAGTATATTTTGTTCATGTGCATAGAAACCTTTTTTGCCCCAGCACAACCACGCTAGTGACTGCACTTACACATATCGTATTCACTGGGTACCAGTTACCATGTGTAAAATTATTTTTATTAACCTCATCATTTTAATCTCTCGGTCACATGGTAGTGTAGTAATATATGCATTTGGGGAAAAAATCTATATATATATATATATATATATATAATTTTTTTTAAAAAAAAATTTTTATGGAACAAAACTATTCTAAATGTCCGTTTAATTAAAATAAACATCCTTCCCGTTCCACTCACGAGAGAACTTTGGATTATATAACTTCGTACTCGGTTCCATGAAAGTGAGTCATCCACATGTCTTTTTGTTTATTTAAGAGTAAGAACCTGCTTTTCATTAACACGCTGGCTTTCATGCAATACCCAGTTTCCAAGCCTCAGGATTTTTTTCTTCTATCAATCCATGTTCAAAACTTCAAACTACATTCAAAGTACATGTACACTTAATATTACAATGCTTATTAAAGAAGAAATGACAGACAAAAATAAATAGAATCCGTCTACCCGCCTGTTCTGCGCTCTGTCCATGTCTTTGGCGTGAAAAATACAGTTTAATCTTATATATTTTTTTTCAAATTTAAAAATATAGAATTTTATATTCCTATTATTGAAAAAAAGTTAAAAAAAAATTTAAAGTATATAAAATTTAAGAAATAGAATTTCATATTCTTTTATTTGAAAATTATGTTTTTAATTTTAAAAATAGAACTTTTATAGATTTTTTTTCAAAAATGTACATTTTGTTTCAATTTAAAAATATATAAAATGCAATCAAAAAACCCATAATTGTATATAACGCTATGTAAATTTTATATTTCCGATCGTAATAACCATAAAATTCACTTTGCTTCCTGAAATATATCACGTCGCGCAAAGCCCCCTTTGCTGGTTAAATTCTTTTAAACAGCATTTCCATCGTGGAAAGAAGGGCATAATTCTCATTCAGGAAGCCTGTCGAGTCTGCTGGAAATATTAAGCACCGCAGAATGTTCTGCCCGAGAATGGGTCCCTGAGGAGGGATGGAGGGGGGCAAGGCGATCTCATGGGCCTGGCAGATTTCCATTCTTGATAAACAGAAGCCTGTCAGTGTTGGCATTAACCTCTTACTTAAGATTGGGGCGATGTGTTCTTTCAATACAAGGAAGGAAGAGAAGGCCTGGGCTTCCACAGGCAACAGTAGAAGGTGTTGGCTCGGGCCATGTTTTCCCAGTTTTGGCATGTGGGAACAAACGTAATCCGATCTTTATTTTCCTTGTCCACTTACTACGGATTGGAAAAAAAAAAGGAAAAGAACAGCTGTATGGTGACACAAAGTTGAAAAAGTAATTAAACTTCACAGCAGAGGAAAGTGCAAAAAAAATGACACATCATTATGTCTCCCACGCAACCTTCTGACCTCTTGACAGCTTGCGCTTCCAGGTTCCATGAGGTTGGGAAGCGAAACGTGAGAGTTCACAAAGAGCTGGGATGCCTTGTTTTTAGGTTTTTTGCTTATGTATTCTGTATAACCCAAGACATATTCTGCACCAAGGGGGCTCAACCTTGACCCTCCCCAGATGTTTCTGAACTGCATCTGCCATGATACTAAAGCTACGGAACTTGTTTGCGCTTTATATATACTTGTAACTGTAACTCAGCTACTAGTTAGGTTGACCAACCTTATGACTAAGGCCCCGTTCACACCTGGGCGTTTTACAGCGCGTTCCTGTGTGCTGTAAAACGCCTAAACACGGAAATCCCATCTTTTTAGGTGGTCATGATGACCTAAGTATGCCCTTCTCTTCCGCTGCCCCTCTGCTGAGCCGATCGGCTGAAACAGCTGAGCAACGCGGAGGACTTTACTCCGCCCTCCCAGCTGTCAGTCAGCAGAGCGGGATTTGTATTTCCTGCTTCTGCCGACTATTGCCGAGTAGGAGATGACGTCTCCAACTCGCCGCAGTAGCTGGCGGGAGCGAGCCGACGGCAAGTCAGCGGCAGTGATTAGTGTTGCGCGCATCCTTTTGCGCGTAACACTAATCAAAGAAGGTGGAGCGGTCAAACTTCCGGGTTGAAGAGGAAGGAGGTGCGGGATTAGAAAAAAAAACGCCGTGTCAAAATGCCTCCGTTTTTTAAGGTAAGTATAACCTTAAAAAAAAAATTGGAACGGCTAGGTAGGGCAGTAGCATTTGTATAATGCAAAAAAAAAAAAAGGGGGGGGGGTCATTTTCTGCATAGAGTGCTCCTTTAATGTAGTTCCTAAATATCTGGAGGGCCTAGGTTTAGCTGCTGTAGTAGAAATTGACGCAGCATTGCTTTTATCCTCTGTTAAGAGTTAGTTACAAGTTTTTATACAGCGTAAGTTCCATAGCGCTGTGCAATGGGAGAGGCAGAACAACAAATATACAAACAGGTTCGACACACAGTACAGTAGGTGAGAGGGCCCTGCTCAAGAGCTTACACTCTAAAATGGTAGGGGTGACACTAGATGAGTGTTAATGGAGAATGTGAAATAGCGGGGTGCATGTGGGCTGTGTGGGAAGATGCAGTAGGAAATTAACAGAGGGGGATTAGGGAGTGGGATGATTAGGCTTCTCTAAAGTAATGTGTTTTCAGAGACTACTTGAAGGACTGGAGAGTCTGTTGCAGGTGGAGGGAGTTCCATAAAAAGGGGCAGCTCGTGTGAAGTCTTGAAGGCGGGAGTTGGGGGTGCGGGTACGTGAAGCTGATGGTATCAGATCATTGACGGAGTGAAGTGGTGGGGGTGGTGTATATACCTGTTGATAAGCGAGGAGATGTAGGCAGGAGGCGGTTATGGAGAGCTTTGTATGTGAGCACCAGTATTTTGACTAGTCGAAGTGTCCGTTATTTGTGTCAACTGGTGGCACCTGGTCAATTCCTGATTGGTTACCAGAGCATGGTAGGAGTTTTGAAGGGGTTAAAAACATGCGTTTTCTGGGGGCGTGGCCGGCTACCAGCGGAGATGGACGTGCATTGAAGGAGCTCCACATATCTGTGCTATTAAGGACCTTTAGAAGACTAATCTGGGCTTTCTTCTTTCTCTGACGGTATCGGGGTGGCTGGCCAACGGAGTAGTGCAGTCCGGAGGCCGCTTGGACCCCCCCCCTCCGGACCAGAGACACCCCGTTTCGGGCCTTAAGCACCTGCGGAGCACGTTCTGCCGGTGGCCATCTTGGGGCCTAGGCTTCGGCGCCTGCACCTTCGGTCCTTCCTCTGGCCCCCGTTCCAGAGGTCCAGATTGCGGCGAGCTGCGAGGATGGAGGGCCCCTGTCCTCCGGCTGCTGCTGTTGGACCCGCAGCAGAGTTACCAGGGGTGAAAGCGGACCGGCAGCAGCTGATCTGCCTACCCCCCACCAGAACTTTGGGGGTGATGCTGGAGGATCTGGAGGCTTGCCTGGCACTGATGCCCGGGGACGATGAGAGCCCGATCACGCGTGGCATGTGGCGTACGCTCATGGAGGTGCTGGGGACCGAACGGAAGACAGCGGTGGAGGACGCGGCGTCGCCGGTGGCTGAACCCTCGGCTTGCGTGGTGGAGGAAGTCTCCGGGTCGGAGGCTGTGTTCCCGCAACGAGAAGGTGAAGTGGAGTCTACCCTGGAGGACGAGACTGTGGTGGACATACTCACCGAGGATGTGGTGGATTTGGAGGACGCGGTGGTGGTTAGAGGCAGGGAACCGGGAAGCCTTGGAGAAGAACGGATGCTGATCCCCCTGTGTGCAGTGGTGATGTCTGATCGTGGTGTCGAGGTGCCTAAATGTGTTGTGAAGAAGCGGCCGGGGGCTGGGGAACACCATCCTGGGGAGCTGTGGCGTGTGTCTTGGTCCCGCAGCGTGGTCCCGATCCCGGCTGCACACCCCCGGGGGCTATCTGTCCGGTCCCTCCTCAGAGGACTCGTTCTTGCTGATGCTATCTACGGCTTTCTGTCCCTGGTTTCTTGTGTTGAGTTTGGGTTTGCTGACAGGCCGGGCTTGCCATGTTTCTCCCTGTCTGTTGCACAAATATTACCTTTTCGGGACGCTGGCTGAGAACTCACCTGTGGCCTCCTCGTGCGATACCTTCATTTGTTGACGATCTCCCCCGCTTTAGCCCTTTATGCCTTTCTGATGTCCCTCGGCACACGTTTAGGATGATACTGATGACTTTTGCTTGCTTATTTTTGGTCTTTTTGCAGAGACTATTTTATTATTATTATTTTTCTCTTTACCCTTCCCCCATTAAGCTGGATGTTTTTTGCTGTCTCACCATTTTGTTTATCGTTTTTAATTTTTCTTATTATGCACTGTCTTTCTGCTGACAAGTTTAAACCCTGCGTGTGAAGACATTTTTGACTTTTTATTGGCTGGTCTTCCTTTTGATGTTAATTATTATTTCTTTGTGGCGTTTACAGGTTTTCTCGGGGTTTGGACCCCGGAATGCCTGGGCCTTGTGCCTTACACCCCCTTGGCCTCCCGTGGTCCCTTGGACTAACGGGGCGATACCAAGGTCGGCACAGTATTGACCTTTGCCACTACCCCTTGTTTGTTTACCCTTTCCTCCCCCATTGTACTCGATGTCTACAGCGGACTATTTGTTTGCCTATATGTTGATTTGTTTTTTCTTCTTTTTCCCCATGATGAGCTATTGTTGCGGACACTATATGGCCCTGCGAGGCCCTTTCTCTTTGACTGTACGCTGACACCTTTACCAAATAAAAATTTTGAATAAAAAAAAAAACAAAACATGCGTTTTCTATGACCGCTTGTGTTAAATGCCCTATTAAAAAGCAGGTGTTTCTACAGTAGAAAAACCCTTAGCTTTTACACCTTCTATCAAGCCTTGTCATTACATCGCTTTAGGAAACCAAAAATAGATTCTGGAGAGGGATGGTCATCTTGCTGGACGGCAGTGTAAAAACAGAATTACATTGCTACAGATAAGCAAGCTCCGTTTTAGTCACTAGCCATTTATAAAGTAGAAATGGGAGGAAATCCGTACGCTTAGGGTGGAAAACTAAAGCATTAACTCTGTTCATACAACAAATCCTCAATCCCTGGGACACATTGTGTCTGAGGATAACTGATAACTGGGGGTGATCCATCCCACATATACACAAAGTGCCAGTGGCTAAAGTGCTGCTTTCTGCGGCTCAAGTATTTGATGTTGGACCAGTTGACGTCCTTGCCGACTTGTAGCTTGTATAGCTTTTGGCAAATGCTACATACGCACTTTTTTTTTTTTTTTTTACAGCTGCTTTGACGACAAGGTGCTAATCCTGGAATAGTAATGTGAGCATCAGGTGGAGAAACACAACAGTTTAAAGCGGTTAAATAAACGCACACATGCTATATATACGCTTTGTCGTTGATGTACAATGAAAGCACAAAAGGTTAATATGAACATACCCTGTGACTCCTAACTAAACACCACCCCACAGTGGATTTATTGTGTTTTATTGGAAAATTCTCATGATCTTGGTGCTTGGCTGAAAAGATGGCGAGCAACCAGAAGATCTCAGAAGATTTGAGCGTGAGATTAGCTGATGTTTTCATGTAATACATGGAATCTGTTTACTGTAAATGATAAACAGGGGAAACAAATACAATTATTGTAAGGTTATGTCATCCTTTTGTAGATTAGATCTACTTTTTAATTTTTTTGCCTTTTTTCTTTTGTGTCCTGGTTCTTGAGAGATGGGAAAGGAATGTCCTAATGTCTCTGCGATTATTCTCTTTCAGATCCTTTTAGGAGAAGCCCTTTCTGTGTATTACAACAACTTACAGTCCAACGCCTTTGTCAGAAATCATTATGTGGCTACCATTTACAAAGCCATCGGCGCGTTCATCTTCGGTGCCGCGGTGAGTCAGTCGCTGACGGATATCGCAAAATATACGATTGGTCGGCTTAGGCCGCACTTCCTGTCCGTCTGTAAAGTCAACTGGGCTCAGGTCAACTGCAGCGCTGGGTACATCGAAAACTTTGTCTGTGAAGGGGATTCAGTGAAATCGAATGAAGCACGGTGAGTGAGATACTTACTCTTCCTTTATATCTATAACCGTATTACATATATGTGGACTTTGCCCCCATCTTTTTATGAGCAGATCACTACAGTGCTGGGCAGGTTACAAGACTCTTCATTCGGGTCTACATTAAGGTCCAGATGGGTTGATCCTCAGATACCCAAGGAACTTATTCGTTGATCGGCCTATACATAGGACACGAGGTCACCCATTTAGATTGACTGAAAGGAAATTGACCAAAAAAGGGAAAAAGAGCTAATCAGTGTAAATAAAATAGCGCCTGTCCTAATACGTATTTTATATATAAAAAAAATGTATGTTTATGTGCCGCTCTACAGAGGAAGCCAGTAAGGAGTGACCCATCTACCCCAAAGATCAGAGAATACAATAGAAAAGGAAAAGCTTCCACAAACGCACAATCGTGTATGGGTGTAGCAATCAGTATATCGGTGATATTGTGTTTATACGCAATATCACTGATATACTGATTGCTATACCAACACATGTTTGTGCGCTTGTAGAAGCTTTTAGTTTTCTGTTGAAAGGAAATTGAGCCTAAAGCCAAGGAAAGGTGTTTTTTTTTTTTTAATTTACAGTGCGCACAATAAAGCTGTGGAATTCTCTGCCTGTTGGGGTAGATGGATCAGTCTATATAGACTTTTAAACAATGACTAGATGACCGCTTGCAAAAATATAAGATTAATGGATATAATATATAATATGTGGATAACTGCTTCTTGATCCAAGGAGAAATCTGACGCCACTCTGGGTCAAGAAGGAATTTTTCTCACCGTTTATTGCCTATTTGGGAAGAGCTTCAGATCGGGGTTTTGCTTTATTTTGGATCAACAGCAGTAGCTGATTTTGTGAAAGACTGAACTTAATGTACGTATGTCTTTTTTTCCGCCTATGTAACGATATGTAACCTGGTCATGTAATAGCTACACCACTGGTTTTAATAATCAAAGATTCTTTCCAGTTGGGTAGTGTTACCAAAAGCCTACCGTAAAGCCAATGTGCTTCCCCTAGTCAAGAGGTTCCAAATCTGAACCCGGCGATTACAGGCCTGTAAGTCTGACAGCTGTGGTGGTTTTGGAAATTGTTTGAGTATTTATCAAAGGCTCACATTCAGGAATACCTCTTACCGCCGGGCGGGTTGTGCCCGGCGGGGGCCTTTAATGCCGGTGGGGCGTACTAGCACACCCCGCTCTTTGTCTGCTGCGGTGGGCTCCTCCTCTGGGCCCGTCTACACCGTTGACATTTGGCGCTCGTCATTGGCTAAATTCCAGTCTGTTCCGCTGCAGCCAGTGACACGAGCCACGTGCCAACTGGTGACTGGGCCTGACGAGGCCCATAGATGCCAGTGGGGTGTGCTATGCTGGGAGTAATTTCTAGATCTAGAAGATCCAGTAGATGTGACCTATTTTAGATTTTGACGAAGTTTTTGACATGGTCCCACATAAACAACTACTGCACAAACTGAAGGAGACTGGCTTAGATGAACATGCTTGTTCTTGCATTAAAAAATGCAGAGCGTCAGATTTGTTGCTAATGGTAAATGTTTTGGTTGGACGCATGTGATGAGTGGGGTATCTCAGGTTTCTATCATGTGTGCTGCTTTTATTAACATATTCATGAAAGATCTGCAAGGGGTATTGAAAGTCATGTGTCTATTTACGCTGCTGATACAAAACTCGAGTTGGTTATGGAGTCTGAACAGAACATCTGGGCAGAAGCATTTGTATAAAGTAGAGGAATGGGCCAGCAAGTGACATGTGAGATTTAATCTAGATAAGGGAATCATTTTTGGATCAAAAATAAGGAAGCAGCCTATAATCTAAATCCTGAGATTAGCAGTGAGTGAGGAGAATCTGGGTGTACTCACAGTCCATAAACGTTGAAACCATGTGCAGTGCCAGGCGGCGGCTGCAAAAGCCAATAATATCCCGTTGTGTATAAAAAGCTGAAAACAACATCATTTGACCTCTTTTTTTTTTGTATTCAAAATTTTTTATTTTGAGAGTCAGCGGTACAATCAGACAAGTAGAATAAATGAAAGTGATAAAATAGGATCAACGTACAGGTATTCAGGAAGTAATAAAACAATATGCAATTAGGGAAAAAAGGGGGGGGGGAGACATACCAAAAAGTGCTCCAGGAAAAAGAGAAGAAAAGAAAGAAGAAAAAAAAAATAAAAAATTGGCAAAGGCCAAGTATATGTGACATTCCTGGCTCACTCCTAGAATAGGAGGCCATGGATGTGTGCAGGTCACAAGGCCGGGGTACTCGGGGGCCAGGTATGGTGGGCAGAGCCATGGTGGCCACCACAATGGCACACCCCGAGTTGGCCCCAAACGCCAAAAAATAATAATAAAAAAAAATAAAATAAATAAATAAAAAAAAAAAATGGGAGGGGAGTCCGCAGCACGAGGTGGTATGCAAAAACATGGGGAAAGGGAGGAAAAACGGGGGGGAGGGGTAGGAGTCCTCAAGGGAACGTGTTCAGCTAGGAGACAAATCAATAACACTGTACTAAATAACACAAACAAATCTGCATGAAAAATAAAAAGTCATCTTGTACCCAGCATAAGTCAGCATGGAAAATAAAAACAAACAGTTAGCTTGTTCAGCATAAGACAGCGTGGAAAATAAAAACAAAAAGTCGGCCTGTAATTTCAGAAAGCTTCAGAGGGTGAACGGTCAGTAAACTTAACGGGTCAGGGCACAGTCGGGCAAGAAACAGCAGAGAAACAAGATAGGTCTCCTCAGCCCGTGTCCCACGGAAAAGCAGTGTGAAGACCCTCCACAGTCCTGTCCATGTGCCCCTCCTTTCTCCAGTCCTGCCGCATCCAGGTCTCCACTATAGCCTCATCAGTCGCCGGTGGGGGCCGAGACCAAGCCCGTCTCACCTCAGTGTGGAAGCCCTCGGCCTCGTACAATGCCATCAGCGCACAATCCACGTAGAGGGCAACGGTGTCCAGCTCGCTAGTCCCCTTCGCAGCAGGAAAGGCTGCGCGAATACCCCCATCGCATCGAATCAGCTCCCGGATGGTGTAGTAGACAGGCGACCATCTCGTCAGCTCCGCCGCAGCCAGGGTAGCGCCGCAGGTCTCAGGTAAGTACGCCACTCCATCCGCGGTCATCTCTTTAGAGGCCCTTCGCGATCCCTTCTCGATTGACGTAGGGAGGGGGGTCACGGCAGTCTGCATGGGGTCCACCGCTTCTACATCGGGCGCAGCAGGCATCCTTGCTCCCTCGATCTGCTCCGGGCTTTGCGTCTCTCCCGCTGGGGCGCGAACAATCAGCGTCTCGACCAGGGCATCATCCGCGTCGCGGTCCTCCGCCACAGTCGCGGGACAGGTCTCATCCAGGCGACCAGCCGGAGCAGCCACCCCCTCCTCCAAGCTCGAGTTCTCCACCCTCCGGCAGCCCCTCAGTGCAGATAGCAGCTGCTTCCAAACTCCTCTGGTGAGCGGGGCATCTTCTTCCACCCCGTCCAAAAATCGCAGGCAGGCCTCCAGGCCTATAAGGAAGGTGTCAGAGTTCCCCGCAGGGGGAGGGCGACCGTCTCGCCATCCGTCCGCCGGCCCATCCGTCTCTCTCATCAGGTTTTCAGTCCGGGCGGCCGGGAGACGAGGGCCCTCCGTCTCACCAGCCTCCTGAACATCTTGGGGTCGGGCTAAGGCAGTAGAACAGCTGGGAACAAAGACCGCAGGCGCCCGATCAAAGGCCGCAATATGGCCGCCGGCACCTCGTGTCAGCCACATACCCGCGGCTCCAGAGGTCTTCTCAGGTCCGGAGTGGGGGGACAGAACGGCCTCCGGACAGTTCGGCTCCGCTGGTCAGCTAGCCGGGGCCCAAGAATCAAAGAGACACTGCTGAAAAGTCCGTTATTGGGCCCTAAAGGCAGCAGACGTGCGGAGCTCCGTAGAAACACGTCCGCTCCCTTCGGCAGTCGGCCACGCCCCCCCATCATTTGACCTCTTGATAAAGCAATGCTTAGAACCCCATCTTAAAGAACCCATTAATTTTCATTTAATGGTAGACTGTTAATGCAAGTCAAGCAGCTATAGTGAAGAGTTACATAATTAGATTTCTAAAAAGGTAATAAAATGAAGATAGAAACACTGAAAAGGAGAGTGGAAAGTAGTGTCAGAGTCTTCAGGGGTGGTATGACGTCAACGTGCCACCCCTGAGTATCCAACCACACTGTGTAAAGTTGGTTTCCACGTCTCTGGGACCTAATTCAAGGTGTCCGAAGCCTGAGCGCCTCTAGAACCCCAATAATTGCTCATGAGCCACTAAGGAGATGTTCATCAAAGACAAGAATCGTGTATTCTATGTAAGAAATCGGTTGTGTAAGACTCTTTATTGGATGCTTTAAACACTAAGGTACCAGCAATGTTTCCGCCTACTGGTTGATATTCCCTGATCAGGGCAATTAACCCCTTCACCGCTGAGGCATTTGACTTTTTAAAAAAAACACGTTTCTTTTTTTATTATTATTTTTTATTATTTTTATTTCTTTACTTTTAAACACGGTCATATTTGATATCATTGGAAAGGCCATGCTCTGGCCTTTCTAATGATACCAAACATGACCCTGCTAACTGCCAACAGTCAGATATCGGGGTTCAAACGAACCCCGTATCTTTCCTTAGGAGTCAATGAGGACGTTCCCCACACATCCTCAGCAGTGAAAGGGTTAACGGGGGAAAAAAGGGGGAAGATGTTGGTAAAATATTAAGAGGGTCCCTTTTAAAAGATGTTGCGCACATTATTAACTGAGAACTGAAATAAGGCCATTTTTTTTTATGTGTTTTGCATAATGATCCTATGCAAATATGAAGGATTCAAATGACATTTTATGTGAAATGCACAGCACCTGCTCATGCAACTGTTGTCCTCAGTGCCTCATGAGAAACATTTCATTGAGAAATCATCCTGCTGCTACAAGATGTAGCTGGATCATTTCAAAGTGGCTCTTTAAAAGGAGAAAAATGCAGATTCTGCAGGGACACTATTCATCCTGACCACTTTATTGATTTAAAGCGGCCCAGATATGAGGAGTGCCCTCAGCTCCCCTGATCTGGAGAAAATGCTGGGTGAAGTGGGCGAGGTTCCTCCAACCTACCCAGAATCACCAGCAGCCAAGATTTTTTAATTTCCCGGCTGCCGGTCACTAGCGACGTCAGCACGCAGAGAGCAAACTAACGTCACCCTCTGAGACCAACTGTTGTAGCGAGCAGTCGGAGAGGCAGTCAATTGATCAGATCTTCCCATACGTGGGCAGCATCAATCCATCGTGCTGTGCAGGCGCTAGGGATGCACTGAAATTTCAGCCACTGAAATTATCGGCCGGAAATGGTGCTTTCGGACAAAAAAAATCTGCTGAAAGTCAGTTATCCTGGAGGCCTGGCCGAGATGGTTCATATGATGGATTTTCGCTATCGGGTTTCAGCCGAGCTGATCCCGAATTCTCGTTTTTGGTATCGGCCCGAAATTTTCATTTCTGTGCATCATGGTGTAGTCACTTTTGTTGCCACATGAATGGCTGTGTGTTGGGTTATTTTGAGGGACCGCAAATTTACACTGTTATACAAGCTGTACACTCACTACTTTACACTGTATCAAAGTGTCATTTCTTCAGTGGTCTCACATTTTTGTAAATATTTTATTATATCTTTTCATGTGAGAAGTGTACTCGCTTCTACAAGATACTGTGTGTGTGTTTGTGTGTATGTGTGTGTGTATATATATATATAATTAGGTAGGCCGTGTTAGTCCAGATGCCTAAATAACGAGTATAGCCGTCTGTAGTGATACTTTTTTTTTATTGGACTAACGTTACATTTAAAATACAAGCTTTCGAGAGTGATCCTCCCTTCGTCAGGTCTAGAAGCTTCTAAACCTGACGAAGGGAGGATCATTCTCGAAAGCTTGTATTTTAAATGTAACGTTAGTCCAATAAAAAAGGTATCATTACAGACAGCTATACTCGTGTGATATATATATATATATATTGTTAGAGATTATTGACTTCTTTAATAGGTCAGGGATATATTAATTATGACGCATATTTTTCTTATTGTTGATATACATAGATATATATATATTATTGACAGTGCCTCCAATACCAGTGGTATAAATTGGTATTTAACCCCTAACATAGGGATTAATAACCAATCAATGAATATACGTCTTAACAAATATATGGCGCGTTATCCCGAGTTCTTTTGATGCTCTCTAGATATTTTTAAACACAATAAAATCAATAAAGATATGAGACTGCGTAACGGTAAAACAATTCAAACCAAAATTTATTCACACGTCAAGTTTCATACAATCGTATGTTTTTTTTTTTTTGTATTAAAGGTTTTTTATTTTGAAATAAAGTCAACAGTTACAGATAAAGAAAATGGCCTCGCAGGGCCAAAACAAGTCGTCTGAGATTGCAATAGAACGGCCACGCAGGGCCATAATACCATAGTACGCCATGTTAAAAAGAAAATGAAAGAAAATGAAAGAAAATTAAGACCTCTGAAATATAAAATAGACATCTAGAAAATCAAACAGGAAAATAATAAGACGAAAAAAAAAAAAAAAAGTCCACTGGTATCATCCGTAAGAACAAGCGGGTGAGGGGGAGGTGGGTAAAATTAAGGAAAAAACATGGGACATGAACAAAAAGTCTCAAGTTTGCGTAGCACAAAGATAAATATCAGGAATCATACAGGGGGAGTATTCAATATTGCATCGTCTAGGAAAGCACAGAGCAGAGACCTCCTGTAACAGGGCTAACCTCCTGAGTAGACTATTGAGCAAATGAAGGGGGAATGGGGAGATATACAGCAAAAATCAGAAATGTGAGGGGGATCGTATCAATAAGTCATCAAAAAGTACTTTGAAAAGAGGAAATAAAACCTATATGCTTTAAATTTAGCCCCGGGCGGGGAAAGATAAGAAAAAGAGAGCAAAATATTGACCGAAGCATCTCTGTGGATTCTCGAGCATGTCTATAAGGCTCTAGTGAGCAAAAATGAGGAATGAAAGGGAGAAACATAGAAAGAGGGTAGATGTCAAACCCCATCAAGAGCTCAGAAACGGACTCGGTGGATCCATGGTCAGTCAACCCGGGTCCAAAGAGGGCAAATCCAAGTTGCCATCTGTGGGAGGAATCGAACTCCTGCCAATCCCCAGAGAGTCAAATACAGGCCACGCTTCTCCGGGATCACCAAAAACGTATGATACGTTATCCATAACAAAAGTAAGAGTGCCTCCCGCCCCCATCTGTAGCGGATATTTTTTACCCGAAGGCAGGCCACTACCTCTCGGAATCTCCGGCGCGCCGCCAAAGTCAAAAACGGTAGGTCGTTGTAGAGAGATATCTCTGACGCTTCAAAAGGAAAGGTGCCCCGAGCCGTGGGCACAGACATCAATCGTTGCTTCGTGGCAATGTCCCAAGACATTGCAATAATGTCTCTAGGCGCTGACTCAGGAGCCGTCGCCGACTTCCGAACCCTTATAGCCAGACCGAAAGTCTCTGGTGCTCCAGGAGGGAGTTTCAGCAGGTGTGTCGCCAGGCGGTTAGCATACGCCAGAACTTCCCCAGGGTGCACTGACTCCGGGACCCCTCTCATGCGGACGTTGCGTCGGCGGTGTCTGGCATCTATCACCTCTACCGTCCGTGACAGAGTCTCGACTTGTAGTTGGAGAGAGTCCACCTTATGAGCGAGGTGAGTATGTGCATCTTCGACGGTCTTCGTGCGGTCGGTAATGGTCGTCAAATTCTCGTGCACCAGGGCCACCTCCGCTTTAACCCCCGCCACATCTGCACACCACATCGCCCACATCTCATTCATCATTCGCTTAATATCACCTTTAGTGGCGAGTTGTACATCTTCTCCCGGGGCAGCAGCCAGGAACGCAGATGAAGCAGACTGGATGGCAGCGGCATCAGGGGACGCTGAGAAAGCAGCCCGTCGACGAGCTGCGTTAGCCGCCCGCTTCGCAGCGTTCTTTCTGGATTTTTGATCCTGCGGCGGCGGCTCAGAAGATAGCAGGTCCGCGTCCTCTCCACTCCCCCTCGACCAGGTGAATCCGTCCTCGTCGGAAGAGCCATATCCCGGAGCCAAAACGGTGGACAGTAAGCCCGTGGAACTCGATCTCCCCCCGCACAATGATTCGCGTATATCGCGCTGTCTGGACCCAGGCATCGGATCGACTCCCCTCTCCGTCTTCTTACCCATCTGAAGGGGGGAACACGCGGTCCGCGCGCAGAACTCGGGGGCGCGAGGAAGCTCTCACTCCGCTACAGGCTCTCCTCGAATATCCCTCTTACGGGAACAGTCCGCTATATCTAAATATGTCTATGGGATTTCTTGCCCATTGAGGTGGTGGTAAGAGGAAGGCTGGAAAAGTAAGTCCGCGGCAACAGTACAGGGTGTCAGGGATCCAAGATGGCCGATCCAACTAGGCCTCAGTAACAGGCTCGAGCTCTCGTGGTGCCGTAATTTCGTCTGCGGGTAAGAGTGTTGTGCCTCCGGTGCTGTCAGCGGTCTAGGTACCTGGCAGGGGTCTCTCCGAGGGTCGATGTCTGCCGGGTAGGTAGAAAGAAACAGGGATTTCAGATAATCAACAGCGGAGCCCGGCAGCATGCGACTTCTCTTCACGACAGTTAGCTCCGCCCCCCCATACAATCGTATGTTATCAACGGATTAGCAAACTACAATTTACAAGTGATTATAGATTGTGATTAGTAGCGATACTGCGACACGTAATAATCTAATGGACAGATATTTTAGGTTTATAGACCGCACCACAGATATACACGCCTCAATTCTTAAACACCAAACTCTATTCTATTCACTTAAACCTTTCCCATTATAAACCAATCCTCCACCTGGCTAAGATAAACACTCAGTTACTGGGCATCACCTGCAGCACAATTTATTATTGTGGGGGCCTATTCACTAAATGCAACTTCCTTCAGGGAGATACATAACACACTCGATAGGGAGACTATCTCTTCCACAGATCAATCACAGCACTTCATTCGATATACGTTAACCTAACGCTTCTTAATGACTTACAGTGCATGCATTCATTCGGAAGGGCTGCAAGATGGATATGGAAGGAGTTATGCTAGGTTACGAATGGGGCGGACGGCACTTGACATATAAAAGCTATTTCACGGTCCCAGCGTATCTCACTATAGGTATATAATTGATCTTTAGATGTCCACAAACAGTATTCTTGGAATATAAATAATTTCACTAAATTATGGCTCAAGTATGCAGCCGGTAATAGGGTTCTCCCTTAGCAGTCCTCTGCAGTGAACTGTAAAGGCAGAATTTATATTCTACTGATTATTAGGCTCAAACAGCAAAATAATTCATTTATATTCCTTTAGTTTGTGATGGACATCTAAAGTCAGGACTATGCAATTAGAAAATAGATATCATATTATTCAGGTATACTTTACCATCTGGTTAGTGAAGATAGAGTGGTGGAAGATTAGGGTGTGGTCGGTCTTAAAGGGGCGGGCGATGGTGATTGCCTTTCTTCCCTCCAAGCGTCCCTCAGGTCTCTCCCCAAGCTTTTCTCAGTCTGTCTCCTCTCTGCTCTGGAGTGTCCTCTCTATATAGTGGTCTTCCGCCCAGTTTTAGATCTAGCCCATCACTATGTGGCCTCATTTGATTGGAGGATATATATTCATCAACTCCAGGGGTCTGTCCAGGTGTTATGTTACCTGGCAGCAGATGGCGCTCTCAGATCAACCATCAACCTTCTGCAGGAATTAATTTATGGGCTTGGCCAATCTTTTACTGGTTTGGGGTCGTTTTATTCCTATATCCCGGGACTCCATAGATTTTATTCATCTCATCCCCCTTTACTTATATCCACAGGGATGTGTATGTGAGGGGACATACAATCATTCATTCGTGGTATCGTTTTTAACAGTCACACGTTACCCGACTTAATCGGCTTCATGCGGGTTAGTACACCAGACATTCGTGATGATCAACTAAATGTGGTAGGGCCTCTGTTTTTATAAGATGCTAAAATTATCAGTTATAACTAATAAATATTCTCATACCATATAGTACATATTGCCGAATAGCATAGCATTACAAGCTGGTTTACCCAAGCCATTTAACCTTCTTTGGTTTTTTTTTTCTTTATTGGGCAACCTATTGTTCCATGTTTACGTGGCTTTCAGAGTTTCGATCTGACGAAATAAACACAATACTGAGATATCTGTCTTAGTTGTCATTGTGTTCCCTTACTTTTAAACCATTTGATCTAAACCCTGTTTGGTTGTAACAAATAAATAAAATAAACAGAGTCCATTAGACCGTCTTTGATCAATGGTAAATGTCCTTTCTTGTATGCGTAACACTAACGAGTTTAGCTTGTCTCTTGTTCTTGTTATATATTAACGACGCAGACAAGTTGTTTGCGTGACGCAATTCCTGGCCCCAAATTTAAACATTCCTGCGTTATAGAAATTTCATATCCAAAAAGGTCTGACAATATCTATCTCCTACTTTCCTTTTATTCCTTTAACAAAATCACCAATGATATTCAAAGACATGGTTTATAATCCCGAGGACAAGTATAATACGTTTGTACAAGATTGTGATTTTGAGTGTAAATATAGTGATTCTCAAATAAAAATAAACTTGTAATGTTTGATAATCCAGTTTCTAGCTGCTCTAGTAAAATAAATATTATATATAATATATTACAATTTTAGAATCTCTGTCCGTGTCTTTTTCCATTGACAGGTTTTTACTTCCTTGACATTGAACCCCAGCCCATGTGTCAGCTGTACACACATTCTGACATACCGCGGCACTGTGTCTTGGCACGGTTACACGCCGTGGCTTGCTGACTTTGATGTCAATTTGTGCCCCGTGTCTGTTACTATTATTAAATGTAACTTGACCAACTGTGCGGCAACATGACATTATAGCAAGTTTAATTTCCAAATCCTTGTGTAAAGAGAACTAACACATTTTCTAACGATTTCGCAGCAAACGTTCTCCAAGCGCCGGGGAGCTTTACAGATTAAATGGAAAACACACCTTCAGAAATGTGTTCAGCAGAGGTTGGCGTTTTTAGCACCGGGCCAAATATGAGAAAGTGGTTTAAAAGAAGTAGGAGCTACAGACTGTTCTTTGACATTTCAATAATCTGGTGATTTTGGAGTTTTCTTACAATAATAATTCATGTATTGCTCTGTTGAAGGGAGTTGGGGACATTTTTTTTTATCATTCCTTTTCTGATCTTTTTAGTGTCAGAGCACTTTATTCCATCTCATTCATTCAGCTTCTGTTTTCTTTGTCTCGCTTTTTTATTTTTCCCCATATCACCTCAGTTTGTAGCGCTGAAATCGCAGATGGAGTGGATGGAAAATTGAGACATTGACACCCTCAATCTTATTCCTT
The DNA here is from genome assembly GCA_009667805.1 of Leptobrachium leishanense. Lineage (NCBI taxonomy): Eukaryota > Metazoa > Chordata > Amphibia > Anura > Megophryidae > Leptobrachium > Leptobrachium leishanense. Next base: position 15,779,365 of record CM019063.1, on the reverse strand, counting down.
TTTCTGTTTTTATAAATTGGGAGATAAACATTTTTATTAGGCATGTGCCGATCGTGTTTTTCAGGCTGCCGATCTTATCAGAGTTGTGCAGTATTCGGGATAAGCCGATGCAGAGTCCTGATCTGATACCGCACAACCCACGCCTCCCGCACACAAGGGAATCCTGTCTTTCTGTATTTTTTTTTTTTTTTGAGGAAAGGATTTTACCAGGAAGGATACATTGAAATTTCTCTAGTTTTCAAGTATGTCCTGGGTGGCGAGTATGTACCGTTAGGTGTTTTGCCCAAGGACACTTACTGGAGAGGTTGCTCGCTGGGATTGAACCCATGACTCCACAGGCTCTCTCCATGCAGAGTAGTGATGTTACCTCTTCTCCACCCAGCCGGTACAGCATTTTCCCTACCTGCTCGCGGGTCGTGCAGTGGGCAGGGAAGACGCAGCAAGTGGATGCAGAGGCACCTAGACTCCAGTTGGGAGGCTCACAACGTTGTTCTCCATGATTCGTGCGCAGACAGGGATGACACAGCGAGTCACTACTGAGGCCTTGGGACTCCAACTGGGTGGCTGGGAGTCACGATGCCCGACATGTCTCGGATTTGGAGATCGGATTCAAAAAGCCAATTCCCGAAAAATGCAAAGATTAACCCGCTCTGCTTTGATAAGGGGCTAAAGAAACCATGGCATGGTGCGTGGGCAGCTTCCCTGCCCGAACTTAACCCTCCAATATATTTGTACAAAGCACAAGAAGGAAACATACAGTGAGGAGGTGTAAGGTGTGTAATAGTCACAGTATAAGTCTAGGTCTCTACAGGCAGTTTTATTATGGGTTATTGACCCTTGTTGTCTAGTATTTATTTACTTATTAAAGGATTTTACCAGGAAGGATACATTGAGATTTCTCTAGTTTTCAAGTACATCCTGGGTTCAAGAACATTAAAATGTTAGTTGTTACAGAAATACAAAGTAATACAATGCAAGATATTAAAAAAAACAACACAAATATACAGATTAACATAAAATAAATATGTAGGAAATATAGTCACTATGTTACATGTTTACAGGTGCATTCTGTATATAGTCACTGTTACAGGTTTACAGGTGCATTCTGTAATATAGTCACTGTTACAGGTTTACAGGTGCATTCTGTATATAGTCACTATGTTACATGTTTACAGGTGCATTCTGTATTGAGGTATGTTCGTAAGGAGCTCTTGAGTGACTTTAGACTGGGGGAAGATTTGATGGCGTCTGGGAGGTTATTCCATAATTGCGGTGCTCTGTAGGAAAATGAGGATCGAGCCACTGTCTTTTTGTATTGTGGTATTGCAAGTAAGGTGCTGGTCCTGGATCGGAGGTGAAAGGATGAGGGAACTGCTGGGGGAAGCAGTCTATTCAGGTAGGGTGGCAGCTTCCCAGAAAAGCTCTTAAACACAAAGTTGGAAAGGTGAAGGGTGCGTCTAGACTCCAGCGACGGACAGTTTAGTTCTTTTAACATTTCACAATGATGGGTCATGTAGTTACATTGTAGCACAAAGCGGCAGCATGAGTTATACAATGTGGTAAATTTCTGAAGGTGTGTTTGCGGGGCGGCTGCATACACTACATCTCCTATTCAATAGCCGGCATAAGCATTTGTTGTACAATCTGCTTTCTTACCGCGGGACTCGGGCAGGACTTGTTTCTGTACAGGGCACCTAGTTTGAGGTAAATTATAGATAAGAGTTTTTCGATGTGGGGGCCAAAGGATAGATTTGGGTCTAACTACATACCTAGGTATTTGAGAGAAGTGACTGTGGTCAGCGTGCCATTTGATTTTGTCCCAACACATAGATGGGGGTTTTGCAATTTGTGTAGTTTAGGTGCTGTTCCAAAGAGCATCGTTGCCGTTTTGTCAGTATTTAAAAAAAGTTTGTGTTTGATCCACTTTTCTACTTCTGTGAATTGTTCTTGCAGCACGGCCTCCAGCTGCAGGAGATTTGGTTTGCTGGTATAGATTACAGTGTCTGCGTACATGTGTACAGTTGAGGCTTTGCAGACATTGGGCAGATAATTTATGAATATCGTGAATAGCAGGGGGCCTAGTATTGAGCCTTGGGGTACCCCGCACGTGACTGGGAGGAGGAGGGAGTAGCTGCCAGAAATGGACACATATTGCGACCGATCAAACACATATGATTGGTATTGGTGATCGCACGCTAACCTGGTTTCAGAGTCTTTAAGTTTTTGTAATAGGATGCCATGGTCTACTGTGTCAAAGGCCTTGGAAAAATCAAGGAAGATGGCTCCAGTTAGGTTTCCTTGTTCCATGCCAGCCTGGATATCATTGCAGACTTTTAAAAGGGCGGTTGTAGTGGAGTGATTTGGACGAAAGCCGGATTGATCTGGGGTTAAATAGTTCCAATATTGATAGTAATCACGTAATTGTGTGTAGATGCATTTTTCCAAAATTTTTGACATAACAGGGAGCAGTGATATCGGACGGTAGCTGGATACCAAAGTACTGTCACCACTTTTATGGATAGGTACCACTCTCACAGTCTTCCAGAGTTTGGGTATATATCCAGTCGCCAGTGATTCATTTATTAGGGTTGCAACAGGATTTGCAATTGCCGGGGCACTGATTTTCAGCAGCATTGCTGGTATTTGATCAGGTCCTGACTGGTGTTTCATTTTTTGGTTACGGAGAAGTTTAGTAACGACACTGACAGGCACTGGTCTAAAACTGAATTCCTGTCTGATACAGGGCCTTTATAATAAGGACCAAGCACCCATTATAAAAACTGTACAGTAACTAGACTTGTAGTATAACTATTACATACCTGACACCTCAATGTCTTTTTTGTTTCTTCAGCTTTGCATTAACTCTCACTGGACTTAAACCAAGGTCTGGGTTAGGAGGGGGTTAGTAATTACCAGCTCTCCCCCCCCCCCCTATACCAGGGATCTCAAACTCTGGCTCTCCAGACGTTTATTGCCTACTATAAATGTACCGGCTGAGTGGAGTAGAGGTAACATCACTGCTCTCTAACTGTGGAGACACAGGTTCGATCCCGGCAAGAGCACCTCTCCAGTAAGTGTTCTTGGGCAAGACGCCTAACGGTACATACTCACCACCCAGGACATATTTGAAAACGAGAGAAATCTCAATGTATCCTTCCTGGTAAAATCCTTTCCAAAAAAAAGTAATTCCCAGAATTCGTTGAGTGCAATAGATGGCAAAAGAATCATGGGAGTTGTAGTTCAGAAACCTCTGCTGGGATGGAGTTTGAGTTCCTTCTGTCGGATGTTGCATTATTAATATCCTGTAACTTTGTAGCATCTCTAAGTATTATTTTAGCGCAGTTGCTTCTTTTGCTGTTGGTTATAAATAGTTATTGTTCCACTATTTTTGAGATAGCCGGTCACTAATAATACACGCATGAGAAAGGGATGAAATAACAGAACCGATCTCCTAATCCCTGCGGGCGATGAAAGACCCATGCCAAGTCGTTCCTGCTCCTTCGCTCAGGCCGGTTTGACTGATTGCCGTTATCTGCATCTGGCAAGTCAATCAGTTTATGTTTATGTGGCCAAGTACAATCCTGCTGGAAATTTCGATTAAAAAAAGAACATCTGTTTTCCAAAGCAGCAAATCCCCAAGTTAGAAATAACCAAGGTAAAGTGGCGCTGACAGTTTAATCCTCGCATTCCTCCTCGCGTGGAATAAGCTTGCTAGATTTGTGTCCTTTATGCGAGCCCCGAGCATGTGGCAGATCAGAGCACCTCAGGCACGTTTGGGCAGTTCGATAACAATGCATCACCCGTATTAATGGCCTCAGACGTGGTGTTGTATAGCAGTAATGTCATTTCCAGTATTTCCTTTCTCCTGAACCAGACTTTAAAGGGACTCTGTATTATAAAATTGACACCCCCCTTTTTGTGCCCTAAAATAATTGGGCAGATGCTGCTCATGGCGTCAGCCCAATTATTTTTCTTCAATATTTAGGTGTAAATATTCACCTTTTCCTCCCTCTGTGCCAGGCTGCTCCTCTTCTTTGGCTCAAGGCTCCCGAAATGCGAAAGTACGTGCAGTGATCTAATGCAATGTGTGTATGTATAGGACTTCTGTTGTGTACACTTCGCAAATTGAGCATGACACGGAACTTGATTAATCGACAACTAATCGATAATGGAAATAGTTGACAACTATTTTAATCATCGATTAATCGGTGTCAATTTAATCGTCCTGTGTGCAGCACACACTGTTTAGATTCAGACTGAGTTAAACGCAAATAACCGCAGCTTTGGAGCGAATTGGAGAAGACGCATCGCTGCTTTACTAGCTATGATTTAGTTCTAGAGATATGTCAGACACAACCAGTTTGTTTTTATTCCGTTTACAACAGTAGCAAAACTATAACACAAACCATAGGATACTGCCACTGGCTGAAGGAGCTGAATGCCTGTGTTTTATCCTTACTTGAAGCTGGAGTTCTGTGCCACCACCCCACCCTCCCTGCCACACCCTCTTTTGTCAGGAACTGCTATTCCCTCCCTTTGGTCTGGTCCCTTTCCCCAAACTCACTCCCACACTCAGGTCTGGTGTTTTGTTCATACCCACTCCCTCTCACACTCAGGTCAAGTCACTTGAGCAAAGTCACACCCTTCCACCTCCAGTCCCTCCTCCCACTCGGTCTGTTTACGAAATTATTTAAAAGGGACGCTCTACACACCCTAACCACTTTAGCTTATTTGCCTGATTTCATGCTGACGTCATCATCTATGACCAAGTGCTTGTAGCCGCGTTTATTTGAGAAAGCAAAGACTGGCTTAAAGGGACACTCTACTCAAAAAATCACCCCCCGTTTTTTTATCCTAACCTATTCCTATTCCCTTAATAAATCTTTCGTTTTTATTTATTTTTTTGTAACTGTAGTACTTACCCTAAAATCCTCTTCCTTCCAGCGGCGTCTTTTTTTGTTTTTATACTCCCCTCCCTCCTCTTCCGCTCCCGTCCTTCTTCATGCTTCTTGGCTTCTGGTTTACGTGAGATGCGCGCCTCTCACATAAGCCAGCCAATCGGCAGGCTTCCTCCCGGCTCCCTCTGAGGATTAGTGTTGCGCGCAAGAGGATGCGCGCAACACTAACCCTCAGAGGGAGCCGCCAGCTTCTGCGGTGAGTTGGAGACGTCATCGCGCTGAAAGCGCGATGACGTCTCCTACTCGGCAAAAGTCGGCAGAAGTGGGAAATATGATTCCCGCTCTGCTGACTGACAGCTGGGAGGGCGGAGTAAACTCCTCCGCCTCTCTCAGCTGTTTTCAGCCTTTCCTGACGATCGGCTGAGCGGAGGCAGGAGGGACAGGCAAGGGAATACTCCGGGCATCATGACCACCTAAAATAGCTTAGGTGGTCATGTTGCCTAGAGTGTCCCTTTAAGCTGCGCATGCAGCATCAACCCATCCCTCTGACCAAGCACTCGCAGCATCAACCCATCCCTTTGACCAAGCGCTCGCAGCATCAACCCATCCCTCTGACCAAGCGCTCGCAGCATCAACCCATCCCTCTGACCAAGCGCTCGCAGCATCAACCCATCCCTCTGACCAAGCGCTCGCAGCATCAACCCATCCCTCTGACCAAGCGCCGCAGCATCAACCCATCCCTCTGACCAAGCGCTCGCAGCATTAACTCATCCCTCTGACCAAGCGCTCGCAGCATTAACTCATCCCTCTGACCAAGCGCTCGCAGCATCAACCCATCCCTTTGACCAAGCGCTCGCAGCATCAACCCATCCCTCTGACCAAGCGCTCGCAGCATCAACCCATCCCTCTGACCAAGCGCTCGCAGCATCAACCCATCCCTCTGACCAAGCGCTCGCAGCATCAACCCATCCCTCTGACCAAGCGCTCGCAGCATCAACCCATCCCTCTGACCAAGCGCTCGCAGCATTAACTCATCCCTCTGACCAAGCGCTCGCAGCATTAACTCATCCCTCTGACCAAGCGCTCACATACCTTGTGTGAAAAGTACGCAAGATACACAATTTACATATGTACATACGAAAGTTACGTTCACTACACAAATTGCTTATGAAAAAAGGGGGAGGGGTTGTGGTAATTTTTTTACATAAAATTCTTTTTAAGTAAACCATTTTTTTTTTTTTTTTCATCCGATGAATCAATCGATTATTAAAATAATCGTTAGTTGCAGCCCTACTTTTGTACCCAAGTTCCATAGCACCCACACAGAACCAATCCAGTGGCTGCGACCTCTCAGAACACAGGTCGATGTAAGGCTAGGGTCAGAGTGGGGCAGTCGGAACGCGCGTGCAGGCGCACTAAATCACGGCGGCAGTAGCAGCACATGACGGCCAATATACGCAGTACGTGCGTACAAAAGTGCGCCGACACCACGCAACCGGCAAATGAACGCATTTTTCTCAGAACGTGAAACCGCTGCTACAGACGTACAGAGTGCGCTGCGGCCGCATGGCAGCGTGTGTGCGTGATTAGGAGACGTCAGACGCTGCTAGTGTGCGGCCTACATAACGTTCAAACAGCCGGATTTCCCTAGAATTGCGTTGGTGAGTACCTGCGACTGTGCGACTGTGGTCGTCTGACCACTTAAGCGTATTCCGTGAAAAAATGTGTGCGCACGCATCGACGTACATTTTGACGGTGGCCGCAGAAAATGCGCTCATCTGTCCCTAGCCTAAGCACACAGAGGGCACGATTACATTCCCGACGCTAAAATGGGGACGCGAAGGAGAAAAACCTGCACCTGCAGGATTCTCCTTGGCATCCCCATTTTAGCCTGATATTATGGGGCAGGCACTAATCCAGCAGCCTGCACCGTAACACGGCGCTAAGCCTCAGGATTCTCGCGGCAGAGCTAAGCACTGCCACGAGCATCCCCTCCATGGATTCCATAGGACTCCATTGAGGCTAAGGCTGCCGGTCACATGACCTGCTGGATCTCGCCTCGCAAGATCCAGCAGATTGACGTAGTGATACTTTTTTCGGGGGGGGGGGGGGTTCAGCTGGTGCTGACTGATTCTGCAGATCGGAATCCATTAGCACCAGATCTTAGCTGTGGGTAACTTTCGAGTTAATAGCAGCTTGGCGTAATTAGCGTTAGGACTTTGTAATCCTAATGCTAATTAACTCTTTGCGCTCCCCATGTTAAGCATAGGGAGCGCAAAGTGCAGTAACCTCGCGCTGAAAAGTGCAAGATCCAAATTGAAAACGTGTTTTTTTTTTTTTTTTTAAACCCGTTGGCATTCGGATTGCAATATGGTCGGCCTGCGCTACGGCCACCGATGCTAACATTAACGCTCACACAGGTGAGCGCTAACGCTAGTGTTATGTGTGTAATATGGCCCAGAACGTGCGAACATCATTGGTGACTGATTTGGAGACTGACAGGCAGGATATTAAAATCCTGACTGCACGGTGATGCTTTTGTTGGCGGAGGAGTTTCCTCTGCTTCACACAGCAATGTCAAGAAAACAAGGCAGAAGAGCAGCTCAACTGACGCCTGACCGCTTTAAAACGCTAAAGTGGTCCTGGTTTGCAGAGTGTCTTTTTTAAATCGGATTTTTTACCCCAGTTTTGGTTTACATAAATTAGAACACACAAAGGGTTAACGTGCTGCTCATTCCTTGGCAGCCTGGTATTAATTTCTGGAGAGCTGCTGCTGGGTTTCTATAATGTAAGACGTGGCTGGCCTGAGGTTAGGGTGATTTCATCCAGAATGCTATTAAATTCGTTATCGAATCCAAGTATCCCTGTGAATTAGCTCATCGTATTTTTAAGATAACTACTTGCTGCGGTGCCGTCCAACGTTCTAGTCGTGGATCTTGCCAAGCAGCAAATGCAGGAAGATTTATATTCTACCACAACAGTGATACAAATAATAAACTATGGACAAAATGATTACATTTTAGCATCTTCTAAGGAAATTTAATGGTTTGAGCTGGAAGGTGCTTCATTCCAATCCTCAACACCCTATTCTACATTTATTACATACGTTTCATATTGTTGCTAATCTGGATAAACACAGAGCCGCCTGCCATTATATCCAGATAAATCTAAACGTTCCCCTCCATCGGGCCCCTTGGCTCTTACATTAAAGGGATCCTATATTGAAAATGAGCACAGTATTGAGGTCCCTTTTTTGCCTATAATTGGGCAGATGCTGCCTACGGCCCCTGCCGTTTTATGTTATTTTTCCCATCTTTTGTCCCTCGCCGCACACATCTCCTCCTCTTCAGCTCAGGGGATTCTCAAACCTGGAAATCCCTGAAGCTTTTCTGCGTAATATACACTCTTACACAACTTGTGTAGAGTAGAAAACGATAACTGCACCGCAGCAGAACTTGCGCGCATTACGAGAGCAATGGATTGGGGCTGTATATACTTGCGCATATCTGATCCATCGACTGCATCTCTGAGACCGCTCCCTACAGTGATTGGTCTTGGAGAGGGTAACGTTGGCATGCTTTCTGCGCGCTGACGTCACTAGTGACTGATCTAGTCCCTGGCTGCTTCTGACGCTGGGTGGAGTGGAGGAAGCTCCTCCACTTCACCCAGCAATTACACCAGAAGGCAGCAGGGGGTTAGAGCAGGCCTCAAAATTTAAAGTCCTGAGCTACTAGCCAGGCCTTAAGAGTTACTCGCCACTAGTTGCCCCATCTAACCCCTTTCCAGCATTGCCTCTGCATTCCCACTCGCCAAATGCGAGCAGGCGAGTGGAAATTTTGAGGCCTGGGTTCTCCTGACCACTTTATTGTTTTAAAGAGGTCTGGATGTGCAGGGAGTCCTTTTCAATATTTGACTGTTTTTCTTCCATCATCCTTACCCCAATTGTTGGATCTAAACATATCAAACCTTCAAACTCTCGCAGCCACCCTCTTACAATCTTGGGAAAAATTACCTCTTCCTTTTTTTTAAGGTTTAATAAATCTTATCTAAATGTCACTATTCCCAAAAGTGTTTTCTCCAGGTAAATGCTATATATGTTTTCCACAGATCTGTAAGAGTTAAAATTCAAGACGTCAATGCCCAAACTCAAACGTACCTGCCCCTTGTCAAACTCTAGGATAGAAATGTAGTCATTAAGAGGTGATTTTGCTGGTGTTAAGGCTCACAAACTATCCACTGAGCGATCCAGGGGTGGGCAATCCCCGGAATTAACCATGCCCAAAACCGAATTCTCCCTGGCGAACCTTTAAGCGTGAGGTGGGTCTCGCAGGGTGTCACCTCAACATCTAATTTTAATTTCCGAACAAGTCAAACCGGACTGTTGCTCTAGTTACTGCGCTCTGAACGTATAAACGCTCCAGGATTCCTTACTAGCCCAATGTCTTGTTAGATGACACCCATGGCCCTGCCCGGCTGTGTTATACCTCGTCTCACTCCTGCCTATTTATAGAGCTGTCACTTTCAGCAATACATAGGTTGATACTCGCTGGTGGCGTCAGTGACTTACATGTATCTTCACACGGTTTCACTTCTTGATACACCTGCACGCACTCTGTGTTTGTCAACTATCAGACTGGTTTCTCTAGCCGTTCCTTGCACTGCCCTTATTAATGGTACGCACAGGTTCTTCATGCCTAATATTAGATCCCCCTGAGGAGAAATATGCTTAGACATTATGGAGCAGCTGGGATCATTTGACTGGCGCCAGTAAGGGCTTTCAGTGGGTCGATGTGAATGATTAAATATTAATTCTTGAATCTTTTTCCTGTCTGTATCTTTTATATTCCAGTTGGTACTAGATCCATAACATATCGATCTTTAGCGATGCTGTGTTTCCAAAGAATATACAATATCCTGATTACTTGGCATTATTTGATTGAAATTTGCAAATGTGATAAATGAGTGTCCAGACCTGGCCCGTAACAATTAGATTAAAATATGAGTGCAACCCCCCCCCCCTGTGGTTTGTTCTATACATATGGAGAGCTGACTACTCTCCTCAGTATGCACCCCTCCCTGTTCACGGGTGTGTCCCACCGTGACCGCCTATAAAGGCCAGTGCCTGCTGGGGAGCTCCAGGGCGAGTAAATCCTGTAAATGCCGATGCGGTCAAGTTAGATAGGACCTGTCAACGATGGGGTACATTGGCGACTGTGACAGGCTTAAGCAAACTATGATCATACTTTGTTAACTGAATCCCCATCGTTTTACCTCAGTCAGGTTTTTTGAATTTTTGAAATGTGTTTTTTTTCTTTGCAGAAAATGGTGGATGAAGGTGGTCATTGATATGGAGTGCTCTTTTTTTTTTTTGGTGTTTTTGTTTTTTATATCTATCTATATCCAAAGTATATTCCAGCACAGCCTTTCAAATCACAGCGATAGAGAATATATCTGGTGCAGTGCCAAAAAGTTACATAGAAAAAAGAATGTTGGCTGCACTCAGATAAAATAAAACCTAAAAGTTTATCGAGGTCTTTAAAATAGAACCAACGTTTCGGCGCTCTCTGTGGAGCCATTTTCAAGGTTACAAATGTATATACATTTGTAACCTTGAAAATGGCTCCAGAGAGAGCCGAAACGTCGGTTCTATTTTAGAGACATCAATAAACTTTTTGTGTTTTATTTTTCCTGAGTGCAGCCAACATTCATATATGCGTAATTTCGGCCACCGAAATTTATCGTCCGAAAAGGAAAATTCAGCTGAAAAAAATGGCCGAAAATTCTCCTTTCAAAATAGGGCCTGGAGGCCCAGCCGAGCCTGGGGCTCGCCTGAGCTTGGAGGCTGGCCGAGTTGCCTGCTCGGCCGGCTTCCAGGCTCAGGCGAGTCCCTGGCTTCTGCAGGCCCAGGTGATGGATTTTTTTGGAGGGGGTGGTGGAGAGCATTGCACATACTCGCCTACATAGGCCGCGAGCAAGTCCTCCAGTGGTGGCAGTCCTCCTGCATCCAGTGTCCTCTCTCCATTGGTCGCCGGTATGATGTCTTTGACCCTGGGTCAAAGGCTTTCGTGACGTCATCCCGGCGACCGATACAGAGAGCGGACACTGGATGCAGGATGACTGCCACCGCTGGAGGACTTGGAGCCGATGCACTTGAGTGTGTAGGCAACATACTCACCTACATCCTCCTACTTCGGCCCTGAGCGCCAGCGGTGACAGTCCTCCGGCTGTCGCAGGCTGCACGGCTGGCCTCCAGGCTCAGATGGTGGCTCGCCTGAGCCTGGAGGCCGGCCGAGCAGCCTGCGACAGCCGGAGGACTGTCACTGCTGGAGCTCAGGGCCGAAGTAGGATGATGTAGGTGCAACCAGTCAGCCATGCGAACCTGGGCCTGGAGGCCGGCCGAGCAGCTTGCTCGGCCGGCCTTCGGGATCAGGCAAGTCCCCAGCCCGGCCTCCAGGCCCAGGTTCTCGTGTCTGATTTTTGGCCGAACTGATCCCAAATTTTCGGTATTGGCAGAAAATTTCCATTTCGGTACACCACTAGTGTATATATATATCTATATCTCCCTCCACCCATGTGACCCTTAATGTTCAATTCTAGGAACTGATCAGTATAGCTTCCAGACCGGAGGAAGAGAGGAATCCTCTCAAAAGCTTGTCTTTTAAATGTAACGTTGGTCCAATAAAAAAGGTATCACTACGTACTACTATACTCATTATTTTTATATATATTATATATCTCTCACAGAAGTGAGTACAAGCCTCACTTTTTTGTAAATATTATATATTATTATTATCAACATGTACTGTGACATACTGAAGCAGAGCATGATCCCCCTCCCTCCCTTCAGAGACTGGGCCGCAAGGGCAGTATTCAAACATGATAACGACCCCAAACACACCTCTGAGATGACCACTGCCTTGCTAAAGAAGCTGAGGGTAAAGGAGATGGACTGGCCAAGCATGTTTCCAGACCTAAACCCTATTGAGCATCTGTGGGGCATCCTCATACCGAAGGTGGAGGAGCGCAAGGTCTCTAACATCCACCAGCTCTGTGATGTCGTCATGGAGGAGTGGAAGAGGACTCCAGTGGCAACCTGTGAAGCTCTGGTGAACTCCATGCCCAAGAGGGTTAAGGCAGTGCTGGAAAATAATGGCCTCACAAAATATTGGCACTTTGGGTCCAATTTGGACATTTTCACTTAGGGGTGTAGGCAGGGCCGCCATCAGGGCATTACGCCCAATACTGCCGTAAGGGGCCCGGGCCCGGTGGGGGCCCGGGCCGCCGGGTCCCGGGGGAGGATCCCGGGCCCCCGACGGCAGCGGCGTCGCCCTTTAACAGCTCCGGTATCGGACTCGATGAGTCCGAATCCGGAGCTGTGTCCCTGCTGCAGGAGCCGGAGGAGACTGAGACACTGTGTCTCCTCCGGCTCCTGGCAGCTTCACTTCCTGGCTGGGCGGGGCCAAGCAGCGTGTGAGGGGCCTCCCAAGCACGTTGCTTTGGCCCCGCCCCTCCACTCAGTGAAGCTGCGCGCCGGAGCTGGAGGGACCAGGAAGAAGATCAGAAGAAAAGAAGAGAAGAAGATTGAAGAAAAGAAGAGCAGAAGAAAAGAAGATAGAAGACAGCGAGTGGTGAGCCAGGGCCCAGACCCAGAGCCCAGACCCCAAGGCCCAGGACCCAGACCCCTAGGCCCAAACCTCTAGGCTCAGACCCAGGGCCCAGACCCCTAGGCCCAGACCTCTAGGCCAGACCCCCTAGGCCCAGACCTCTAGACTCAGACCCAGGGCCAGACCCAGACCTCTAGGCCCAGGGCCCAGACCCCCAGACCCTATGGCCCAGACCCCTAGGCCCAAACCCATGGCCCAGACCCTAGGGCCCAGGGCCCAGACCCTTAGGCCCAGACCCCAAGGCCCAGACCCTAGGGCCCAGGGTCCAGACCCCTAGGCCCAGACCCCTAGGCCAGACCCCCTAGGCCCAAACCCATGGCCCAGACCCTAGGGCCCAGACCCTTAGGCCCAGACCCTAGGCCCAGACCCCAAGGCCCAGACCCCAAGGCCCAGGGTCCAGACCCCTAGGCCCAGACCCCAAGACCAAAAACCCAGGGCCCAGACCCCAAGACCCAAACCCATGGCCCAGACCCCAAGGCCCAGACCCTAGGGCCCAGACCCTTAGGCCCAGACCCCTAGGCCCAGACCCCAGGGCCCAGACCCTAGGGCCCAGGGTCCAGACCCCTAGGCCCAGACCCCAAGACCCAAACCCAGGGCCCAGACCCCAGGGCCCAAACCCATGGCCCAGACCCCAAGGCCCAGACCCTAGGGCCCAGACCCCTAGGCCCAGACCCCTAGGCCCAGACCCCTAGGCCCAGACCCCCTAGGCCCAGACCCCTAGGCCCAAACCCATGGCCCAGACCCTAGGGCCCAGGGCCCAGACCCCTAGGCCCAGACCCCTAGGCCCAGACCCCAAGGCCCAGACCCTAGGGCCCAGGGTCCAGACACCTAGGCCCAGGGCCCAGACCCCAAGACCCAAACCCAGGGCCCAGACCCTATGGCCCAGACCCCAAGGCCCAGACCCCAAGGCCCAGACCCCAAGGCCCAGACCCCAAGGCCCAGACCCTAGGGCCCAGACCCTAGGGCCCAGACCCCAAGGCCCAGGGCCCAGACCCTAGGGCCCAGGGTCCAGACCCCTAGGCCCAGACCCCAAGACCCAAACCCAGGGCCCAGACCCTATGGCCCAACCCATGGCCCAGACCCCAAGGCCCAGACCCTAGGGCCAGGGCCCAGACCCTTCGGCCCAGACCCCCTAGGCCCAGACCCCTAGGCCCAGACCCCAAGACCCAAACCCAGGACCCAGACCCCAAGACCCAAACCCATGGCCCAGACCCCAAGGCCCAGACCCTAGGGCCCAGACCCTTAGGCCCAGACCCCTAGGCCCAGACCCCAGGGCCCAGACCCTAGGGCCAGGGTCCAGACCCCTAGGCCCAGACCCCAAGACCCAAACCCAGGGCCCAGACCCCAAGGCCCAAACCCATGGCCCAGACCCTAGGGCCCAGACCCTAGGGCCCAGACCCTAGGGCCCAGACCCCCTAGGCCCAGACCCCAAGGCCCAGACCCCTAGGCCCAAACCCATGGCCCAGACCCTAGGGCCCAGGGCCCAGACCCTAGGCCCAGACCCAAGGCCCAGACCCTAGGGCCCGGGTCCAGACCCCTAGGCCCAGGGCCCAGACCCCAAGACCCAAACCCAGGCCCAGACCCTATGGCCCAGACCCCAAGGCCCAGACCCCAAGGCCCAGACCCAAGGCCCAGACCCCAAGGCCCAGACCCTAGGGCCCAGACCCTAGGCCCAGACCCTAGGGCCAAGGCCCAGGGCCCAGACCCTAGGGCCCAGGGTCCAGACCCCTAGGCCCAGACCCCAAGACCCAAACCCAGGGCCCACCCTATGGCCCAAACCCATGGCCCAGACCCAAGGCCCAGACCCTTTGGCCCAGACCCTTTGGCCCAGACCCCCTAGGCCCAGACCCCTAGGCCCAGACCCCAAGACCCAAACCCAGGGCCCAGACCCCAAGACCCAAACCCATGGCCCAGACCCCAAGGCCCAGACCCTAGGGCCCAGACCCTTAGGCCCAGACCCCTAGGCCCAGACCCCAGGGCCCAGACCCTAGGGCCCAGGGTCCAGACCCCTAGGCCCAGACCCCAAGACCCAAACCCAGGGCCCAAACCCATGGCCCAGACCCCAAGGCCCAGACCCTTAGGCCCAGACCCCTAGGCCCAGACCCCTAGGCCCAGACCCCTAGGCCCAGACCCCCTAGGCCCAGACCCCCTAGGCCCAGACCCCAAGGCCCAGACCCCAAGGCCCAGACCCCTAGGCCCAAACCCATGGCCCAGACCCTAGGGCCCAGGGCCCAGACCCCTAGGCCCAGGGCCCAGGGCCCAGACCCCTAGGCCCAGACCCCTAGGCCCAGACCCCTAGGCCCAGACCCCAAGGCCCAGACCCTAGGGCCCAGGGTCCAGACCCCTAGGCCCAGGGCCCAGACCCCAAGACCCAAACCCAGGGCCCAGACCCTATGGCCCAGACCCCAAGGCCCAGACCCCAAGGCCCAGACCCCAAGGCCCAGACCCTAGGGCCCAGACCCTAGGGCCCAGACCCTAGGGCCCAGACCCCAAGGCCCAGGGCCCAGACCCTAGGGCCCAGGGTCCAGACCCCTAGGCCCAGACCCCAAGACCCAAACCCAGGGCCCAGACCCTATGGCCCAAACCCATGGCCCAGACCCCAAGGCCCAGACCCTAGGGCCCAGGGCCCAGACCCTTCGGCCCAGACCCCCTAGGCCCAGACCCCAAGGCCCAGACCCTAGGGCCCAGGGTCCAGACCCCTAGGCCCAGACCCTAGGCCCAGACCCAAGGCCCAGACCCAAGGCCCAGACCCAGGGCCCAGACCCTAGGGCCCAGGGTCCAGACCCCTAGGCCCAGGGCCAAGGCCCAGACCCAGGGCAAATGCCCAGGGCCCAGACCCCAAGACCCAAACCCAGGGCCCAGACCCTATGGCCCAGACCCAGGGCAAAGGCCCAGACCCAGGGTCCAGACCCCTAGGCCCAAACCCATGGCCCAGACCCCAAGGCCCAGGACCCAGACCCTAGGGCCCAGACCCAGACCCAGGGCCCAGACCCCTAAGCCCAAACCCAGGGCCCAGACCCCAAGGCCCAAGGCCCAGACACTAGGGCCCAGACCCCAAAGCCCAGACCCCAAGGCCCAGACCCAGGGCCCAGGGTCCAGACCCCTAGGCCAAGGCCCAGACCCAGGGCCCAGACCCTAGGGCCCAGGGTCCAGACCCCTAGGCCAGGGCCAAGGCCCAGACCCAGGGCAAATGCCCAGGGCCCAAACCAGGGCCCAGACCCTATGGCCCAGACCCAGGGCAAAGGCCAGGGCCCAGACCCAGGGTCCAGACCCCTAGGCCCAAACCCATGGCCCAGACCCCAAGGCCAGGACCCAGACCCAGGGCCCAGACCCCCTAGACCCAGACCCCAAGGCCCAGACCCAGGGCCCAGACCCCTAAGCCCAGACCAAGGCCCAGGACCCAGACCCCAAGGCCCAAACCCAGGGCCCAGACCCAAGGCCCAGGACCCAGACCCAAGGCCCAGACACTAGGGCCCAGACACTAGGGCCCAGACCCTGGGCCCAGACCCCCTAGGCCCAAACCCAGGGCCCAGACCCCTAGGCCCAAACCCAGGACCCAAGGCCCATACCCAGACCCCAAGGCCCAGACCCAGGGCCCAGACCCCAGGGCCCAGACCCCAGGGCCCAGACCCTAGGACCCAGACCCCAGAGACCAGGGCCCAGGCTAGACCCCAGGGACCAGACCTCAGGGACCAGACCCCAGGGACCAGACCCCAGGGCCCAGACCCTAGGGCCCAGACCCCAAGGCCCAGACCCTAGGGCCCAGACCCTAGGGCCCAGACCCTAGGGCCCAGACCCCAAGGCCCAGACCCTAGGACCCAGACCCCAAGGCCCAGGGACCAGACCCCAGAGACCAGGGCCAGGTTAGACCCCAGGGACCAGACCCCAAGGCCCAGTCCCAGGGACCAGACCCCAGGGCCCAGGCCCAGGCCCAGACCCAAAGGCCATCATACACAGCCCATTTCTGTGAGATTTATTGCTGTGGATTCTGTGATATGTTCAGACACACCGCTCATTACTGTGAGTTTTATTGCTGTGGATACTGTGATAAGCTAATACACACTGCACATTACTGGGAGTTTTATTGCTGTGGTGCTATGTTATGTCTTTTTTTTTTTTGAAGGGGGAGAAAAGCTCTTAGAGGTTGAGGGGGGGCCCTGGGGGGCCCCATCGTGAGGTTTAGTAAGGGGCCCCATCATTTCTGATGGCTGCCCTGGGTGTAGGTCACTTTTGTTGGCAGCGGTTTAGACATTAATGGCTGTGTTGAGTTATTTTGAGGGGACAGTAAATTTACACTGTTATACAAGCTGTACATTCACTACTTTACATTGTAGCAAAGTATAATTTCTTCAGTGTTTTCACATGAAAAGATAGAATAAAATATTTACAAAAATGTGAGGCGTGTACTCCCTTCTGTGATCCTGTATATAGGCTGATTCTTTTAGTATCGGCACAGTTAATAAAGGGTGGCCATTTTTTTAAATACTGTTCCTTTTAAGTTTAATCTTCTTGATTTAAAAAATAAATCGGTACATTCAGAAAACGTCTAGGTTTCCATATAGATCAAATAGAAAAGTGGCTACAAAAGCAAACGTCTGTATTCACCAGTGCATGTGTCATATTGGTAGGCTGAAAATCCGCACTGGCACAAGTGGTTAGTATCCCTTTAGGCTGGGGTCAGACGAACGCAGTGTTAACGTCCGTGTTGCCCGCACAGAAGTACGTCCGTGATAGCATACAATTGTGTTAAATGGAGCCCCACACACGAAGTACGTCCGCACAGAAGTGCGGGGGCTGACGGACGCTGCAAACGGACGCAGGTTAGGCAAGAACGTAATACTGCTAGAACGGACGTGCGGAGTGCGCCACGTCCACAACGTCCGTGTAGCTGTGTGTGTGAGTGATGGAGCGTGGTCAGACAGACTGCATTTATACGTCCAGCATTTTTGACGGACAGAATGTTTTATCATTGTAATTTATTTTCCCTGCTACATCAGTCAAAAAATACATCAGTGAAAAGAACAGACTGTGTGGCCACTACTGCGTCGTCAGTCAGTAAGTACGTCCGTACTGCACAGACGCACAATCCGTACAAAATGCGCTCGTCTGACCCTAGCCTTACTGTGACACTATTGTGTAGCTAACCTAGTTATTGTATATTTTAATGGCATTACTATATATTTAATATTATTAAATAACTGGTTCCCTGTGTGCAGAGACACATTCGGCTGTAGCTGGTTTGCTTGTTGGTAAATCCTATCTGCCATATGCTGTACACGATGAGGAGTGTAAATACTTCACATATCATGTCCGGGCGCTTAAGTCGAGTTGTGTTACACTCCACCAGTGCACAGGATGAGACTCGTTTTACACATGCATTTAGGCATCTAGCACAAGTCATACGTTTCATCCCCAGTGGCACCTCACGTGGGTCATGTGTTACAGTCTCGGGGTACCAGCGTTTGGATTTATTACCCTTGCCTAGTGTGGGGGACCTGTTGCCCCATTCATGACAGTCAGTGCAGGTTGTGATTTAGTCACCGAAAAACGACACCTACATTAAAGGGCCTACCATCAAAAAGTAAATGTCCTTATAGAGTAAAATATTTTAACTAATCAAACAAGAGAAGAACAAAGCGCATGTAAAATACCAGCAACACAAAATAAACACAATATGTGTCACTGGTTGCATCTATTGTGTGATCTTTTGTGTTGTAAACTGCCCCCCCCCCCAGTATCTTTACATCACTTGGTCCTCACTGTGTGGTTGTGGCCATAGAATGGAGTCTATTGGTCGATCACTGACTCACATCGTTGTATTGTGTTGGATTTATTCAAAGGTCATCACCAGGGGGTAGATTAGAAATCTTTTTTTTAAGCTCCCTGTTTTATCTCATTCAGCTGCCATCTCTTATCTCAGGTTGCCTGGAAAACCCTAGACCTCCTGCCACATTATATAAATCTTCCACCTCATTAACTGCTAAATAATGTAGATTAAATAAAGAAGAGCCACAAAGCATAGCTTTTGGTAAATGTTGCATCACTGGAAAAATATACAAAATAGAAACGAGATCAAAACCTTACTTTATTTTTCCTTTTTACATGCAATTACTTCAAAGAAAATAAACAGCAGCACGTGTTTTATAATGTTGTTTTGTTTGTAATACACCAGTAATCTAGTTGCAGCTTTATGTAAGGGGTAGTGTTCCTTTAAGTGATACGTTACACTCCTTAATATGAGTTGTGCATTACACAACCCAGGGGCATCATGAATGGGTCATGCATCGCACTCCTCATGGTACCAAGCATGTGGTCACCAGAACAAAGGTCAAGGTATGTTCCTGTGTTTTTGCACAGATGGATAGAAGATACCGAGCAATAAAGATAAGGTATCACCTATGCAATGTTTAACGTAGGCGTGTGCGGCATAATCAATACATGGTGCAGGGTAATAAATGCTTAAGGGAATTATAAAAATACTTAAACACAACAAATTGGGAGGAAATGGGGGGAAAAAAGTAATTTCACCAACAACCTCATCTGTCCGAGCATGACGCCGGCACTTGCTTTGCAGTTTGTTGAAAGCCGCCTCTCGATAAAATGATGTAACTAAGGCTACTTAAGGTGGCTTTAAAAGAGAAAGAAGTCGCGCCCTCCCTGTGACTGATTTATGCCTCGGTCACCCTGGAAGGGACTGTATCTTTTATGCTGTAGATTGCTGGCAGCCATATTGTTCTTTCCAGAACTGACTACAGCTGTTTGAAATGAATTTGGTTGCAGCCCAAGTCCTCCCAAAGAAAATTGAATCCAAATCCCCTTTTTATTTTTATTTAAGGTTTTTATAAAGTCACTTGCCAAAATAAGCCACTGAGCAGAAGGATCCAGCTATAATGTAACCTGGAGGAGGCTCTTGCTGCAGAGCCGCAGACATCAGGCAGAACATCTCTCCAGTTTCTCAGAACACTTCTTACTTTCCCTCCCTGGGAGTTCATGGTCACAGAGGATGTTTGCTTCAGATCTATTAGATAATATAATCTTCCTCTCTTGGCATCATCCTTCTTGACATGTCATCTCCAGTGTAGGGGTTTTTGTGTAGCTGAAAGAAAAAAAGTCCACTTGTCCGAATAGATACACTCGACTTCTCGGTCATTACAGAGAATTTACAGGTCTATTCAAAGAAAGGTGAAACTCAGGAGAATGACTGGAGAAGTGAACATTCTAGGTCAAACCAGAAAATTTCTCCCATTTATCTCACTTTCCAAATCGGCTATTTGGTCTAGATTGTTCTCTTCTACTGCCAGTTCTCCTGGTTTTCACCTTTCTCTGAATAACCCTGTTAGCGGTTGTCAGTATGAACGCTTGGCCACCAATTTAGCTGCAATTTACTATTTTATCTTTTTACAGTTTATTTTTTTCTCTTTAAGCTGTAGCTGCATTTATATTTAAAGTAACACGCTTGGCACGTAACGCTTTTACCTCTATAATGGTTACTGGCGGGTGATGAAAATCATTAAAGAGCATTATTTTTGTGTTAGAGTTCGAAATGACAACTTTTGTGTTTATTTTTCCCCTCGCCTTCTACTGAACTTTTGATTTCTTAATGTAGATTTTATTAATTCCTTTTTTTTCCGAATTAGATCCCCAAGTTGTGTCTGCGATTTGATTTTCTGGTTTGATTGTTTTCCCTTTCCATTCTGACATTTAAAACCTCGACCTTCAGCCAGTGAGCACAATGTTTTGAAGAACCTAAGGGGTTATTCAGAGAGCACCGAAATGTTGCTGACATTTTGGTGCTTTCTTGTTCCCCGCGCTTCCCTGCACTTGGGGGAATCCCCACCCTGTGGTGAATTCAGCATTCACCGCATGGTCCCCGGAGTGCAGGGAAAACCCGCCACAAACCCGCCAAACACCTGCCGAAAACCCGCAGAAGCTGCTGCAAAAAACACGCTGAACACGTTGAAAAAAGCCAACAAGCTGCCAATCACAGCTCAGACCAGCCACTGGAAAAAGCAGACAAGCTGACGAATGGGGTAAAAAAAAACAATACGATTGAGGCTAAGGTCAGACTAACGCAGTATTAACGTGCGTTTAGCCGCACTAAATCACGGCCGCGCTAGCAGCAAATGACGTCCAATGCCAGGCAGTATACGAAGAACGGCCGCACAAAAGTGCGTCTGCGCAACGCAAGTGGCAAACGAATGCATTTTTTTCGAGAACGTCAAACCGCTAGTACTGACGTACAGAGTGCGCTGCGTCCGCTAGCGGCATGTGTGCGTGAATAGGAGACGTCAGACGCTGCTAATGTCCGGCCAACATAACATCCAGACGCAAAAAGGGTTTTATTGATAACCGTACAAAATCACGGACGAAAATGCGCATCGTATGACCGCTATCGCGTATTCCGTGAAAAAATACGTCCATTCGTTTGAACGCACTTTTTCACAGACAACGCGAAAAATGCGTTAGTCTGACCCTAGCCTGAAAGTGTCAAATTTGAAACGCTGTTTGCAAAAAACTACTGAATGAAAATGCCTGGAATTTACATATAAGATCCAATGAATGATAATAAAAAGGTCTCTTACAGAAAAAAGAAGAAAAGCTATTAAAAAAGAAAGGAAAGTTTTTTTGCCTAAAAGATCCTAAAAAATCTATAAATGAGACTTTTTACTGCAGAATAAACTGTTTATTAGATATTGAATTAAAACGGGAATATTTTTAACATCGAAGCCTATGGGATTCGCCTGAATAAACCTCCCGAATGAAACCACCGAATGGCAGGGCACTTCGGCAACTTTTCACTGCTGTTTGGTGTCTCTGAATAGATTAACCATTGCTTCTCTATGGGGATTTCACTGCCGTCGAACAGGCACCATACTTGCTGGCAGCTCACCAAAATTTGGCGAACTGCCTGCTCTCTGAATAGTCGAACGGCCACGAAATGGCACCGTATGCTGAATTTCAGCGTCTGGTTACATTTCGGTGACAATTCGGACCTCTCTGAATAACCCCTCTAGTATATCTGTAAAAAGGAGACCTCCTTCTAAATGCTGTCATACATTTAAATGCACTTTAATTTGTGGTTGCCTGGTGCTTAGAGGGTTAAACCGGTGCAATGTGGATTTTATTTTTGTAGCGGTAATACGGATATTAAAAGTCGGCGCGCACAGCTGCTGGTTGGTGGTGAATGAGGTATGACAAGCTGTGTCCACACTTGCTATGATGGTTCGCCCTTAACATCATTAAAGGTCGTTTGTGAGCAGCATGTTCGTGTGTTTAGCTGCTCATATTCTGTTTGTGTTTAACAAGATACCCCTGCAGATAATCGTTTGACATCATCTGTCTCATAATTCTGTGCAAGTCTAGATTATACCAGAATTAGGGGGAAAATATTATTACCGTGGCTCAGATCTGTCTCCAAGTCCCGCTGAATACATACACAAGAGCCGATTCCTCTGTCTCCAAGTCCCGCTGAATACATACACAAGAGCCGATTCCTCTGTCTCCAAGTCCCGCTGAATACATACACAAGAGCCGATTCCTCTGTCTCCAAGTCCCGCTGAATACATACACAAGAGCCGATTCCTCTGTCTCCAAGTCCGCTGAATACATACACAAGAGCCGATTCCTCTGTCTCCAAGTCCCGCTGAATACATACACAAGAGCCGATTCCTCTGTCTCCAAGTCCCGCTGAATACATACACAAGAGCCAATTCCTCTGTCTCCAAGTCCCGCTGAATACATACACAAGAGCCGATTCCTCTGTCTCAAGTCCCGCTGAATACATACACAAGAGCCGATTCCTCTGTCTCCAAGTCCCGCTGAATACATACACAAGAGCCAATTCCTCTGTCTCCAAGTCCCGCTGAATACATACACAAGAGCCGATTCCTCTGTCTCAAGTCCCGCTGAATACATACACAAGAGCCGATTCCTCTGTCTCCAAGTCCCGCTGAATACATACACAAGAGCCAATTCCTCTGTCTCCAAGTCCCGCTGAATACATACACAAGAGCCGATTCCTCTGTCTCCAAGTCCCGCTGAATACATACACAAGAGCCAATTCCTCTGTCTCCAAGTCCCGCTGAATACATACACAAGAGCCGATTCCTCTGTCTCCAAGTCCCGCTGAATACATACACAAGAGCCGATTCCTCTGTCTCCAAGTCCCGCTGAATACATACACAAGAGCCAATTCCTCTGTCTCCAAGTCCCGCTGAATACATACACAAGAGCCGATTCCTCTGTCTCCAAGTCCCGCTGAATACATACACAAGAGCCGATTCCTCTGTCTCCAAGTCCCGCTGAATACATACACAAGAGCCGATTCCTCTGTCTCCAAGTCCCGCTGAATACATACACAAGAGCCGATTCCTCTGTCTCCAAGTCCCGCTGAATACATACACAAGAGCCGATTCCTCTGTCTCCAAGTCCCGCTGAATACATACACAAGAGCCGATTCCGCTGTCTCCAAGTCCCGCTGAATACATACACAAGAGCCGATTCTTTGTCATAGGTTTGTATTACGGCGAAGACCAATCTTTTGTTGGCATCTGCACCAAATTGACAACTGATGCCAGTTTATTATACTTTCTCGATGGCATTGCTGAGACCTGAGCCATATATGTTCCTATTGTAAGGGCAATAAATTGGTGGCAATGGTGATGCTCGAGGGGGGGGGGATTAAATTGAAGTGTCCATAAGATTGTGAATCAAGGAGTGCTCTCACCCTCACACTCTTCATTTCAAAACCTTTTCAGTTTGCCCTCTTGTGTTGATGTTCAGTTTTTGGGAAAACCACATGCTGAAATGTCTTATTCCAAAACAAAAAGGCCGCCTTCTGACCACACAAGCGCCTCCTGTGTGCTGAAAGGTCACGGATCTGTTGGGCTGGCGCGCACCTGACATCACAATCATTTGACAGTCAACCAGAATTTAGATGGCAAAATGTTCATTCTATAATTCTGAACGGGTTTTGCTTCCCCACAAGTGCAAAAGACAAGTAACAGAATCTTACTAGTGATACATTGACACATACTATAGATTATGCTTATGGGGTGATTACGTCCGGCTTTACTGGAATCCCATAAATCTTAACATACTGCACAACATTTATTTTTATACATTTCTGATGTTTGTAAGGCTAAAGGTTTGTCATGTGAGGCTGATTTTTCACAGTTCATCGTAACCAGCTTTGTCTAAAGAACAATGTGTCAGCTTCTGGGGTGACACCGCAGTCTGTTGTGTTCTCATGGCGATTCCTCAAAAATGGGTATAAAGATCATAAGGCAGTATAAATCCACAGTATTGTTTAGGGCTGCAACTAATGTTTATTTTCATAATCGATTAGTTGGCCGATTTATTTTATTTTTTCGATTCATCGGATAAAAGAAAATCCTGCGCAAATTGCATGTTTATCGCACACAATGTACACGGGCACCTGGTCACAGTGATGGATTGATGCTACGTAAGCAGCTTACGCCTATGTCTGCCTTCTCTCCAAACAAACACTGCTACAAGCGCTCAGGTAGACATGTCGGCATGAAATCAGGATGAGTGGGGGGGGGCACTCCATGCACCCTGACCACTTTAGCTTATTTGTGTCTCTTTATAATAATTTCATGAACAAACTGAGCGGCAGGAGAGTGCAGAGGTGAAAAGGAGTGAGTTTGGGCAAAAGACCGGACTGGAGTGTGGGAGGGAGTTTTCTGGGAAGGGAACGAAAGTGTGAGATTGGCAGCTCCAGAGCAAAGCGGAGGTGACAGGCAGGTTGAAGTGGTGGCACAGGACAAAGCAGAATCTCTGCTTGTGACATTTAACTCCGTCTGATTCTAATCGATTTGTGTGCAGCACACACTGTTTGATCAATCGATAATTAAAATAGTTGTCAGGTATTCTCATTATCTATAAGTTGTCGATTTAATCGATTAGTTGTTTCAGCCCTAGTATTGTTTTAAAGTGTTAATGCAGTTCCACTCAGACTTAAGAGCCAATCTATAACCTGACTCTAGTATGTGCACCTGTGATACTCCTTTAGGGTGGTGTCTGACCTTCTCAGTTCTTCCGTTGGTCTCTGTGTCATCTGCTGAATGCTGCTCAGATAATGACAGGGCTGGATGCGATCAAATCAATAAGGAAATGAACACCTAATGCAAAAAAAATAAATCACAACTTTATTAATACAAAAGAAAAACAAAACCTATTCATCAAGTGGTAAATGTGTATTCAGTGACGGATAAAACAATGGCGTAAAAAACGCTAGAATGGGTTAGAGTCCGATATGATCATTGTTCCTACTGTGCATGCGATGGAACGATGATCATATCGGACTCGGATAAAACAATGGTGTATAAATAGCTAGAATGGGTTGGAGTCAGATACGATCATCGTTCCATCGCATGCACAGTAGGAACAATGATCATATCGAACCCAGGACATACTTGAAAACGAGAGAAATCTCAATGTATCCTTCCTGGTAAAATCCTTTATAAATAAATAAATCCATTCTAGCGTTTTATACGCCATTGTTTTATCCGTCACTGAATACACATTTACCACTTGATGAATAGGTTTTGTTTTTCTTTTGTATTAATAAAGTTGTGATTTATTTTTTTGCATTAGGTGTTCATTTCCTTATTGTTTGATTTGGATTTATTGTAGGTATTATAAGGAAGCCTTGTTGTGGTGATAACACCAGAAAGCAAGAAACATTTGATCCAGTGCGCAGAGCAACACGTTTTTTGTAATTACAAAGGGGTTGGCATAACACGGCAGTGATCACAATATGAAATCTTGTACCATCAGTGACAGGATCTGGTGATGCTGCAGATGGTCATCTTATTGTCATTACATACAGGGTTATTCAGAGAGAGCCGATCTGGCCACAAAAGGTAACCGAACAGTGAAAGTCAGCGTACGGTTACCTTTCCTGGCCATTTGGCTATTCAGAGAGGCAGTTCGCCAAATCCTGGCGAATTGCCTGCACATACGTGCCTGTTCGAGGGCAGTGAATTCCCCATAGAGAAGCAATGCTTCGTCTATTCAGAGAACAAAAAACAGCCGTGAAAAGTTGCCGAAATGCCCTGCTGTTCGGTGGTTTCATTCGACAGGTTTATTCATAGGCATAATCCCATAAACTTCAATGTTAAAAATATTCCCGTTTTAATTCAATATCTAATAAACTGTTCGTTATAAAATTCTGCAGTAAAGAGTCTCTTCATTTCTAGATCTTTTTTAGGATCTTTTAGTAATTTTTTTGTCAACATTGTTTTTCATCATTCATTGGATCTTATCTGTAAATTTCATACATTTTCGTTCAGTAGTCTTTTTTGCAAACAGTGTTTCACTTTTCAAATGTTCAAGCTTACAGTTTTGTTTTTTTCCACCTCATTCGTCTGCGGTGTTGGCTTTTTCCGGTGGCTGCTCTGCGCTGTGATTGGCGGCTAGTTGGGTTTCTCCGGCATGTTCGGCGGGGTTAATCCAGCTGTTTTCTGAGGGTTTTGGTGAGTGTTCGGCAAGTTTTGCAGTGAGTGTTCGGCAGTTTTGCGGCAGCTTTTCCCTGCAGTACGGCAGCCCTGTGGTGCTTGCTGAATACATCGCAGGGTCGGCGAACTAGGATTGTGCCGAATTGCAGGAAACGAAAAGTCACCGGACGTGCGGTGACTTTGCGATTCTCTTTGAATAACCCTGATAGTTTTGCTAAAGTCCTGTAACGCACCTTATATCACATACACATTATTTGTTCTGCTACGGATTGAGGTTTGGAAAATAATTCTACTTTATGCCAAAAAAAATAATAAACCAATTTTCTGTCTTATGAGGTTTTGTGACAAATTCTATGAGAAAATGGAAACGGTTCTAGCTCCATTTCAAATCTGGGAAAACACAATGAGTTGGGTGGTAATTAAGTGACGCTATCATCTAAAATTACTGTTACACGCTGCAATCTATTAAGCTTTTACACCAAAATCATCCCCGAGGTGACTCCTACTGAATGAGGAGACCCAACAGATACACTCTCTACTGAAAGCACACGTGTCACACTTGGGTGTTGGTCGCCACCATTGCCTGTCTCCTGCGTCAGCAGCTCTGATTGGACCTCAGATTGCTGTGCCAATGCTGATGGCAAGGTGGAGGTGCCCTGTAGTTAAGCATTACAAGTCTGTTATGATTTGGGCTTACATCCAGTCGACTGTAAATGACAGCTGTTCAGGATGCTGTTACACCCAAGTTCTTGGTTCTTTCCCATGATCTCAACCCATATCATCCTTTCACACCAAGGGGCACCAGATGCCGGCATCTGCTGTTATGTGTTTTTTTTTTTTTGTTTAATCATACGCTGACCTAATGTTGCTGGAGGCCCTAACATACCACGTAAAGCAGATGGGATAACCATGCTGCAACAACTGGCAGATGTGCCAAACGTTAATCATCCCTGCTTTTTAAAAAAAGTACGGTGTTTTCACAGTTCAGATCGCTACGTTACTCTCTGGTAACTTTAAATTCAGCCGTCACCCTGTGCAGGAGTATAATTAAACCATTTCTTTATCACTTTACATTGAAAGTCATTAAAATATTCTGAAAAGCAGTGACATCCCAAAGACGTATCATTTTTTGCACCTGCCAAGCTTCAGTTTTGAATTTCTAATAAACATACCTCTATCACACCGTACTTGCGGCATAATGTGGAGCTGGTAAAATGCCCTTTAATAAACTGAGCTGATGAGAAAATGCTTTCTCATGATCATTGCCAGTCTTGGCAGGACATGCGCTAGGTTGCCCATTTTATTTTTTTGCATGAATCGTGTTGTTTTGTATTTGCTTTTTCCCAGTAATATTCTGTAACCTGCTGGTATGTTTCATGCCATGTCCCGTCCGCTCTACACGTGGCTTCCAGCTCTCTGTATACAGTTCCAGTAAATGCGTAAAGTATTTTGGGAAAGGGCCAGCGCCGGCCCAGAACACTTGTGCATTGAATAAAATTCCTTTTTATGGAAGTCTTGTTGAGTACTCATAAATGACATGTTGTAACCATAACCTAAAAACGTTCTTACACTGAATAACACATTTTATTAGCAGTGATTACATGGCCTTTCTTGGTTTGTGTCTTGCAGGTTGTCTTTTTATTCTGGCCACTCGTCGTTCTCCATGTACTGCATGCTGTTCCTGGCAGTAAGTAATTTTGTTAAAACAATGAAACGATATTCCCCTCCATGTTTACATGTTACATACAACAATGGATCGTCTTTACATGATCTCCTACCATTGGATGAAGTTAAATCCCCTGCAGCGACATCAAAAGATATAACTGTTTATCATTACATACTAAAGGCACAGTATATATATATATATATTAATGTTGACCCCCCCCCCCCTTATGTGGGGACCCCTAGCATTCTGGATTTCAGATTCTGATGGATTTTGGAACCTGGGAGAATCTGATGTCAATGGGGAAGGGTCACACGGCGGGAAAGCTGCAATCCACATCCCGCTGGAGCGCCAGTGTGTACACATTCTTGGATACTGGGAGCAGCATGTCCCTCAAAGGCTGCTCAGTGTCTCCCAATGTGGTTCCACGGCGTGCTGCAGCTAGCGTAGAAGCATCCAACCCAATGGAGGACCTGTCAGAGCAAGGAATTCTGAAATTCAGGTGCCTCAGAAAACTCCAGATATGAGGTGCTCAAGCTGTAGTTCTAATTTTTTTTAAAAACACCTGATAAAGGAACAAACGATGGGGATTTGGTTACAAATACGTGTGTAGGTTGATGTTGTGGCCGGCTTATACAATGTACTCCGCCACTGTTGAGCAGCAGACAGATCCAGGAGAATGTGTATCTCAAGGTGTATTGAGGCACCTGTGAACGAAATCTACTCGCACGCAGAAATACATAACATACGGAGTGGCCAGATTATTATGACCACCTCATCAGTACTTCGTTGGGCCACCTTTTGCCTTCAATACTGCGACGATTCTTCTTGGCATAGATTCCTCACATCACCTTTCAACATCTCGTGGAGTCAGACACCATGCCTGATGAATAGCACTGTCCAGTTCTGTGAGATTTGATGGTTGTGGAACCAGCTGCCTGATGGCTCTTTCAACTTTGTCCCACAAATGCTCAATTGGATTGAGATCTGGTGATTGTGGGGGCCACCTAAGCAAGGTAAATTCTCCCTCATGTTCTTGAAACCACTCCTGCACAATACGAGCACCGTGGCATGGCGCATTGTCTTTTTGGAAGAAGCCATCTCCATTGGGATACACCATCAACATGATAGGATGAACTTGATCAGCAAAGATGTTTTGGTATGTTGTGCTATTCAGACGTTGTTCCACACGAATTAATGGGACCCAAACCATAACACTGCCCACACCAGCTTGAAGGGTTGTACTCATGCATGTGGGGTGCATGCTTTCATGCTGTTTCCGCCAAATTCTCACTCTGCCATCTGCGTGATGCAACTGGAAACGTGATTCATCGGACCATGTGACTTTTTACCAATGCTCGACTGTCCAATCCTTGTGTTCCTGTGCGAATTGGAGACGTTTTGTTATTTGCAGACAGCAAAGGTGTTCTAACAGGCCTTCGGCTTCCATATCCCATACGATGCAGTGTACGGCGAACCGTGCGTTAAGATCTGCAGTAATTTGATGCACTGTTGCCCTTCTGTTGTCTTGTACCAGTCTTGCCACTCTCCATTCTGCCCTAACATTGGCTAGTCGCCGACAGCCACAATTCGCACGTTGAGACCCAGATTTTCGGCTGACAGTCCAAACAGCTGCTCTTGAACATTTAACAAAATCTGCTGTTTTGGCGATACTCGCTCCATGGCTCCGAGCACCAACAATCATCCCACGTTAAAAGACTGTTAAATCACGTGGTTTACCCATATCTTCAGGGAAAAAAAATCACTTCTACTGCCGTGGTAAACCTGCTTCCCTATTTATAATGGTCTGGCCCTCTAGCAACTTCAGCGCCAAATTATTTATAGCTAATTTGCCTAAAAAAAGTCAAGTGGTCATAATAATCTGGCCACTCAGTGTACAGCTGTGTGCAAGTAAAGATGTATATTTTACCATGACATGAACCTGATGATTAATTCCCTGTGGCTTGAATTCTGACTGAATAGCACATTCAGCTTCCAAATTAAAACCCCCGTCACCAGATCAAGTTGCCCTCTGCCGATTTTTTTCAAATGTCTTTAATCTATGTATACACATGGTTACTTCCCATTGAAGTGATGATTTCAGCTGATCTGTGATACGAAGTGAAAGGGTTAAACTAATTAGGAAGCCAACCAAGTGACTGAACAGAACATGATTCTACTTAGAGATTTGTGAATAACCTTTATCACTGTGCAAAATAATGCTGGCACTTCACAAAAGTAACACCCAAAGAGCAACAACACAGGCTTCACAGTAAAGCTTCAACTGTCCCTTTGGATGTTAAACTTGTGAAATGCCAGTGTTGGCAGAGATAATGTGTGTGTGTTTACTAAAGCCTATTCCTTTAACAGACCACCACATACATATCGTCATGTAACATTTGATATATCAAAAGAATGGTTTCAGGAATGTGATACATTTTTTTTTTACATATTAGGATATTTATGTCAAACTCCTCTGCTGTTTTGTTTCAGCTGTATCTTCACTCCAGAATGAGAGGTGACTGGGCCAGGCTGCTCCGTCCCACCATCCAGTTTGCTCTTGTTGCAGCCTCCGTGTACGTCGGCCTTTCCAGAGTATCTGACTATAAGCATCACTGGAGCGATGTCCTGACCGGCCTTATCCAGGGGGCGATCGTAGCTGTACTTATTGTAAGTTTGTATTCTATAGAGTCCAACACAACAATTAGGGAACAGAAACAATAAAACACTGTGCATGGGTTTCTGTAACTTGCAAAGGTTACACTCCAGTCATGATTGTATCCCTTGTGCTGACATTGAATAAGTCCGGATCTAACCATCTCTGTTATAACAAGTTGAAGTTACACCTAGATCTGCCATCTTTAACTGCCGAGTAAGGGTTAATGAACAGAATAGAACACACTGAATACATACAAATGGAACATAACATCAATGCGGCAAAAATGGAGCACATAGAAATATACATTGAAATGGTTAGGACACGCAAGTCAATTTCAGGCAGCAGATTCTTCACTTTTTTTCCTTCGCCTTCACAAGAGACTTGCTCATGTCAAAAATGGGAATGAATAACAGCTTCTCCATTTTTGAACACGCATAACTTTAGTCTTGACATGTTAAAATTCTCACAAACGACAGCTAGAACGTGTGAGATCACATTTAGAAGTGTTTTTTGCTTTTATCATGAGCAACACATTCTGCATTTAACCCGAGACTCAGTTTTGAGACCCAAAACAACATACTGAAAATGCAGTACTTTCGTTGTTCAGGCATCATTTCACAACGTGTGGTTTACTGGAGGAATGATGCCTGGTTTCTCTCAAACATCAAAATTCCAATAAACCAGACGCACTTGCTCTGTAATGGATGAGAGAGATTGTCCCTTTTCTGTCATGTGTCATGTTGGCATTTAAACTGCGCATGCGAGACATAGAATAGCTTCCACAGAGTTTGAGCTGTAACTACTGTAACTTCATTTTGCGTTTCCTGATCAGACAAAATGTCGCTGGAGCCTGATGCTCATTGGCAGATACTGACTTCATCAGGTCCAGGAAGACATTCTTCAGATTATACAGCGATACATTAAATATTGCTGAGCAAATCATGACAGTGCTCACACGGCAGCAGATTCCCAGGAGGAGGCACAAATAATTTAGTAATGTACTTTGCTATATCAGCAACATCTCCATCCACGGCATGAATAGACCTTAAAGCATTCTGGGAAAACCATAAAGTAATGGCAGCGCATGAAAATAACTAACATTTATGGGGGGGGGGGTCCGTTTGCCGCGTCCATTGTGCGTCCGCAGTTCAGTGCGGACTTACTTCGTGTGTGGGACTCCATTGGCCTTTATGTCATGCTATCACGGACGTACTTTTGTGCGCCATCACGGACGTGAATGCTGCGGTCGTCTGACCGGAGCCGTAGTCTGTTATTCCCCTCCCCCTGGGAGTTTTTATTGGTTTTTAAAGTGAAAAAGGAAAATGGTATAGAACGTAATTTTCCAAATAGAAAAGGTTAAACAGTTTTTTCCATCCATCATCATATTACACCTCCATTGACATTTTGTACCGGCTGGGTGGAGTAGAGGTAACATCACTGCTCTGCGTGGAGAGAGCCTGTGGAGACATGGGTTCGATCCTGGCAAGAGCACCTCTCCAGTAAGTGTCCTTGGGCAAGACACCTAACGCTAAATACTCGCCACCCAGGACATACTTGAAAACTAGAGAAATCTCAATGTATCCTTCCTGGTAAAATCCTTTCTAAAAATAAAAAATGCAGTGAATTTATAGGATACCTGGAGTTGTTCATCTAAAACCCAGTCCTACCAAACCAAAATACTATACACAGCTGAGGTAGGAGTGAATGCATATTCATTATTTAAACTAAACAGTTCCCATATATAAATCGGCAGGCTTCGTGTGGGTCCTGGCAGCGGAGGTACAGGCATACGCACATCACTGCAATAAAGGGAATATAAAAAATATATTTTTGTTGGTTTCCCAGCACATATAAAAGTTTTGTTTACCTTCTACTGTAGGCTGTTATTTTTTCTTTTCATAAGGCTATTACACACTTCAAACATACCTTACTTGTAAACCCCATACCTCGCTGAAATATCAGATGATGGTTAATCTTTTTTGCTGGTGAAATATTGTTGATAAATCGACTGTTTCAAAGTGAGCAAATGCTATTGGAAAGATTGTGCCGATAAACGTGCCACAAATATTCAATTATAAGTGCAATAATATGAGGTATTCAATACACTTTTTTTTTTTTTTTTTTACAATGGCCATTAAGGCAGAGGCAAATCCAGCAACCTCCCTTTGCCATTAACACCTTAAAGACAAATACAAAATGTAGCACCTAAAAAGCCGTTTGATAATAGTCTGACCCTAGCCTTAGTCGTGCTAACACATTTTTCACGTCTACCGTCAAAAAGTGCGTCTGGACGCACGTTTTGATGGAATACACGATAGCGGTCATACGATGCGCAATTACTGGGGTGATATTTGACGGAGCTATAAAAAAACAAATGGACGTGATGTTGGCCAGACATGAGCAGCGTCTGACATCTAATCACGCACAAAAGGCCACTATGCCGACGCAGCGCACTCTGTGCGTCAGTACTAGCGGTTCCACTTTATTGAAAAAAAAATGCGTTCGTTTGCCACTTGCGTTGCGTGGCTGAACTTTCGTGTGGCCGTACTTTAAATGTTTGCCGTCATTTGCTGCTACCATGGCCGTAACGTCACACTGTGTTCGTCTGACCCTAGCCTAAAGTGACCAGATTGGGTGGGGATGGCTGCAGCAGTGGGCGTGGACTATGTAGACCTGTTAAGCATAAATTGGGCATTCTTGTGGAATAAACCTGGTGCACTGGATTCCTAACCACTTCAACAAGCGCCACTTGGAAGCCCGTCACACATCAGCCTGGCTGTCTGCATGCCAGGGATTCCTAAACCTGGCCCACAAGTCCCACTAACAAGACAGGTTTTAAGGCTTCCCTTGGGGAAATGCAGACTGAATACTGCAATCAGTGAGCAGCAAATCAGGTCCCCCAACATGCCAGGTTTGCCAGATAGGTGGCA
Source organism: Leptobrachium leishanense (assembly GCA_009667805.1). Classification (NCBI taxonomy): domain Eukaryota; kingdom Metazoa; phylum Chordata; class Amphibia; order Anura; family Megophryidae; genus Leptobrachium; species Leptobrachium leishanense. The sequence goes on along the minus strand of CM019063.1, from coordinate 15,746,070 downwards.
CAGGTGATATGAGGGACACTGGCCTAGACAGGGCTGGCATTCTCCTTTAAGCCAAACGTGGTCCATACAGTGACCTAAATAATAATACTGAAGTTATTTATTGGCACTATTTGTTGTCAACGGCTGCGACAATCTGATCAGAAAACTTGTCCAAAAGCTATTTTTTATGATCTACAATCCATATGCTGTGCATTTGCCGTACCTCTTGCACATGTCTAACCTGGTGTTTATTTCCAATGCAGGTTGTGTACGTCTCGGATTTCTTCAAAGTCAGAAAGGGAACTTTAAACGAAAAGGAGGAGGACTCGCACACTACCCTCCACGAGACGTCCACAAATGGAAACCACTACGGGAGTAACCTCCAGCCATGAAACCCACAGCGCCACTTATAAAAAACAAACCTGCTTTTTTTTAAAAATGGAAGTATTCAGAAGAGTTAATGTTCTATAACGAAACGTCTTGGCGGCAATAGGCGTTCCCAGTATGGCTGCCACCTGCGCCAAGGCGTTTAACGGACTGCTGCTATAACTGTTGGATGTCCACTTTACCTGTATATAGTTATAAAACACCCCTTTTATGTATATGACATAGCTTTAAAATATAAGAAAAAAAGTTTAAATGTCTGAAGCATTTTATCAATTACACACACACGATTTAATGTGGTTTTTCAAACTGTAAATTTTCCTTTTTTTAATAAAACTTCGTGGTAACCCTTTATGTACAAACACTTGTGTAATATTGCTTTGCGCAAACATGGCTTGTTATGCAAATTTATACTACCGAAACATTAAAATGGTTTATAGCAATCATATGTCCTGATGGTTTTATTAGAACGCGGGTTCATACTGATGGATACTGCTGGATGCCAGAGGGATGAACTTCAGATCGATCCGAGCCGGGTGCTTTAAAGTGAACAATCCGTTGTGAATCCATAAAACTAGAGATAAAGACTCGCCGCAAACACAATATCTCTCTTTATTTTGGTAATACCTGTGAAACAAGGAAAAAAAAATAAAGAGCACGTTAGCATTGGTTTCACGCCCCCCCCCCGAGAATAGACAGCTCCATAAAATGCAGCTCGTACTGGTTTGATTTAAACGTTTTTTTACTTCTCTAGCCTCGAATAATTTCGTATGTACCAAACCTGGTTCTGGAAGCGCATCCCAACCCGTCAAGTGAAGTTTACGGGAGCTACGGCTCAACAACCAACATGCTTCATTTCAAGATCGGCTCAGGCTGGGGTCAGACTGAGGCAGTGCGAACGCGCGTGCAGCCGCACTTAATCACGGCCGCACTAGCAGCAAGTGCCGGCAATGACGGCCAATATACGAAGTACGGTCGCACAAAAGTCCGGCTGCGCAACGCAAGTGGAAAATGAACGCATTTTTTCGAGAACGTGAAACCGCAGGTACTGACGTACAGAGTGCGCTGTGTCCGCTAGCGGCGTGTTGTGTGTGATTAGGAGACGTCAGACGCTGCTAATGTCCGGCCACATAACGTCCAGACACAAAGAGTTTATGATTGATCCGTACAAAATCACGGACGAAAATGCGCATAGTATGACCACTATCACGTATTCTGTGAAAAAATGCGTCCATTCGTTCGAACGCACTTTTTCACAGACAACATAAAAATGCGTTCGTCTGACCCTAGCCTCAATGGTTTACCTTTTCCTCCTTTGTTTACAAGAACCTTGACTTGCTCCTTGTTAGAAGCATTTGTTTTACATACAGGTCTATTCAATAAAAGGTGAAATTTAGGAGAACTGGCAGGAGAAGTGAAAAATCCAGGTCAAAATAGCCATAAGAAAAATTCTCCCGTTTGTCTCACTTTCCAAATCGGCTATTTGGTCTAGATTAGTGATGCACCAAAATTAAAATTTCTGGCCAATACTGAAAATTCGGCATCAGCTCGGCTGAAAACCTATACCAAAACGCAGTCATCCGGGCCTGGAGGCCTGGCCAAGCCAGGGGCTCGTCTGAGCCTGGAGGCTTCCAGGCCCTGGTTCTGAAGACTGATTTTCAGCCGTTTTTTTTATTTTTTATTATTATTATTTATTTATTTTTATTATTTTTTTATTTTTTTTGCCGTTTTTTTCTTTAAGCCGATCATTTTAGTGGCTGAAATTTCAGTGCAGACCATGGCGTTTAACTGCTGCAGCGGAGATTAAAACACTATTCTTAAGTTTGACATGTTAAAGCTAGGTAGCATTAAAAATTAATAAGAATTGAGCTCATTAAGCCAAGCAAGATTTCTGTAAACCGGAAATAAAGGTTCTTGACATTACATGGTGTGCCTGATTTGATATTGGGGAACGGGGCCTGCATGAGTCGCGTACAGGCTTAAATGTAAATACAGTCAATAAGAAAGGAGCTAAAAGTGAAAAATTTGATTCAACTCTGTGCGAACATTAACCCGGATCTTTTCTCTAAAACATTCACATTTTTGGTTGTGAACAAGTTAACATACGGCTTAATTGGTGCGAGAGTCTGCTCTATGCTGTCAGGTTGTGAGTCTGCTTTATCACATTGAGACACATTTCCACATTTGGGTTTAATAGACACATTTTAAATAAACCTGCCATTTCATTTTGACACAAAATGCACAATTTTAACGTGAAACTATTGCGCGCACACAACCTTTGTCCTAAAGATCGCTGCACTGCACGATGTCCCCGTCATTTAATAAATAAAAAAAAAGCAACACCCAAAAGCCGCTAACAAAGTTCCTGTTCATCATAACTTGGCAGAGCTGATGCCAGTGGCCCCGTTTTACTGCTGCCACCTGGGTCTATTACAGAGCTGTAGAGTTTAGGTGACACTATTACAGAGCTGTAGAGTTTAGGTGACACTATTACAGAGTTGTAGATTTTAGGTGACACTTACAGAGCTGTAGAGTTTAGGTGACACTATTACAGAGCTGTAGAGTTTAGGTGACCCTTACAGAGCTGTAGAGTTTAGGTGACACTATTACAGAGCTGTAGAGTTTAGGTGACACTATTAGAGCTGTAGAGTTTAGGTGACACTATTACAGAGCTGTAGAGTTTAGGTGACACTATTACAGAGCTGTAGAGTTTAGGTGACAGGGCAGCGATGCATAAGGTTTGACACTACTAAAAGCTGGGGCAGGGAAACAATGGACTGCATGTTATTGCACTTGCCTTGAGCAAAAGGTGGAGACCAAGCCTAGCAATTAGACTGCGCAAATAACAAGCTCTTAAAGAGCAGAAGATGTTGGTTCTGTGGGTTACACCCAACAATTAGGTTTCCAGGGCTTTCTTAATGGTTTGATTAAACCAGAGCTCGGCAAAGTGTTTGTGTTCCCAGCGCTGGGACTTTTTATTATGTTTGTGGGAAAGCTGCAAACAAAGACTCTAAACTTCTGTACTCCCAAAACCAAACAAAGGGCAGCACCTATGGTGGTCTGAGAGCTGGTACAGCCGTCACAATGTACCTTTTATTGTAGCCTTTATAAAGTGCGCGCTTCACACTATATACATTTCAAGACAGTTACAGTTTGGGAGTGTGACTCAGGGGGTCACGTCGAGTGGGAACATGGTTCCCCTGCTATTTTTGCAGAAGGAACGGAGTTCCTGTGTGATTAAAAATCATAACCGCTCCATGAAGCTTCAGATTTCCTTATTAAAAGAGCCGCCATTAAAAATTTACCCCATCCCTCAAGTAATGGAGCAGATGCTGTTGACAGCGTCTGCCCAATTATTTTAGGTGTAAATACTCACCTTTTCACCTGCGCTCAGCTGCTTCTCCTCCTTGACTCGGGGCTTCCGAGATAATGAAGTCCCTTACGCAGTTTGGGTGTCATTTGAAATTTAAGTTTTTATTCTACACAAGCTATGGGACGCCTGCACAGAATATGATGGATTGGTGCTGCACACACAACCAACTCCTCGGCTGCCGTTTCCCAGAACGCTCCCTACTGAAAGTGTTTGGGACGGACGTTGTCGGCACACTCTGCGGGCTGATGTCATCCGATCTCCAGAGTTGGTCCTCGGCAGGCGGGATATTCAAATCCTGTTCGCAAAGTGGCAGCTGTGTGGGTGGAGGAAACGCCTCCACTTCACAGCAATACCACGCAAACAGTGCTGGAGGAAGAGCACTCCATGTAGCCTGACCACTTTAGTAATAAGCTGAAGTGGTCAGGGTACAAAGAGTGTCATAAGGATTCTCTAACATATGAAGTTATTTACACACAATGTCCCCCAGTAAGCTTTGCCATTTTACTCTTAACTAAAAAATGATCAAGTTGCCGCTTTGTTTTCCTTGGCCCATTGCTGCTAGTCTGTATGTAGGGACTAATAGCCGTCTGATGAGGAGCATAAACTCTATCCTGACAGTATAAAACAAGTAGGTCAGCGCCACAAATCACGTCCACCACCAATCTCCCAAAAGCTTGATCAAACACAGTGGTCTTCCCTATACCAGGTGAATGAAAAAACTAGGCGACTTCCTCAGCTGACGAAAACGCGTCCTGGGTACCTGTTTTATCCATTTGTTTTACATGTTTTTATTTTAATAAATTTTCTTTCGAAAAGAAGTTCCAGCCTGTGTCTTTTTGGTGGATTTGCCCGAGCCTGAAAAAATCCATATGCGCAAACCTTAGGGCTATTGGAGCTCCAGCAAGTGTAAGTGAAAAATTGGCTGAAAAGCATATATATAGTTATATTTTTCATTCTGCACAAGGAGAGTTGCGCTGTCTTTTCTGGTCTTATATGGTTCCTTGATATGTGAAGGGAAAGAGCCGTGTAAGGTGTGGGTCACCTGTGAACAATGTAGAAGAAAAAACAACCCAAAACGTGCAGTGAAACATCATTCATTGCATTTTATTTATACAGGGTTATCCAAAGAGATTCGAAAAGTCACCGCACATTCGGTGACTTTTCATTCTCTTCAATTCGGTTCGTGTTGCCGATCCCATTTCGGTGACCCTGCAGTGTATTCAGCAAACACCACAGGGTCCCCGAATTGCAGGGAAAAGCTACCTCAAACCTGACGAAAACTAACCGCAAAACCTGCCGAATGCACGCCGAAAACCCTCAAAAACATCTGGATTAACCTGCCGAAAACCACGGAAAAACCCGAACAGGAGCCGATCACACGCAGCGAAGCCGCTGGAAAAAGCCGAGACCGCAGACAGAGAGAGGTGAATAAATTAGCAAAACAGTTTGAATGAATGTGAAAGTGAAACGCTGTTTGCAAAGAAACTACTGAGCGAAAATGTCTGAAATGTACATATGAGGTACAGGGAATGATAATAAAGAGGGCTGTTACAGAAAAAATAAGTTAAAAAAAACAAAAAAAAAAAAGAAAAAAGCTTAAAGTATCCTAAAAAATCTATAAATAAAGAGACTCTTTACTGCAGAATTTTATAATGAACGGTTTATTAGATATTTAATTAAAACGGGAATATTTTTAACATTGAAGCCTATGGGATTCTCCTGAATTAACTTGCCGAATTAAACCACTGAATGGCAGGGCATTTCGGGAACCTTTCACTGCTGGTTTTCGTTCTCTGAATAGACGAAGCAGCGCTTTTTCATGGGGATTTCACTGCCCTCGAACAGGCACCGTATGTGCAGGCAATGCGCCAGGATTTGGTGAATTGCCTGCTCTCTGAATAGCCGAATGGCCAGGAAAGGTAATTCAGGTTACCTTTCTCAATCAATTCAGATCTCTTTGAATAACCCTGATAGTATATATTCGATATACTTCACCATTGTGTACTTTTATAGCTTGTTTTACGTACCAAAATATGGTCTGCTGATCTATGAGAGACACCAAGATCCTGATAGCAATTTTTATTGCGCTGATCAAGATACGTATATGTTCTATCCTGACAGTAGCTTTGTATAGGGAATGTATGATTAGTAACGGTTATAAAGGGCAGCAAAAGACCTGCGCTCAGTCATTATCATTTATATAGCACCAACAGTTTCCGCAGCGCTTTACAATAACCAAAGGGCACAAGATACATATAAACGGATATGGGATGGAACCAAGAGATTAAGAGCAGTGGTCCCCAACCCTGGTCCTCAAGGCCCACTAACAGGCCAGGTTTTTAAGGATTCCCTTGGGGAAATGTAGACTGAATCCTGCAATCACTGAGCAGCAAATTATATCACCTGTGCTGTGCTTCACATATCCTGCAACCCTGTCCTGTTAGTGGGCCCTGAAGACCAGGGTTGGGAAACACTGGTGTAGAGGGCCCTGCTCATAGGAGCTTACAGTCTAGAGGGATCGGGGTTGAGGAACACGAGGAGAGTTTTACTGGACGGCAGGATCAGTAGTGTCAGTGCTTCGGGAATGGTGGGGCCATAGAAGCGGTTTCAATCAAGTGCGAGTAGGTGAGCAGAGGGATGAGTTGCGTCAGTGATGTGGTACGCTAATCTGAAGAGATGGGTTTTGAGGGATTTCTTGAAGGCCTGAAGATTAGGGGAGAGTTTGTGTCAGTGAGGGAAGTCACAGCCGTGATTTTGTAGTCTTGTCTTTTTCGTGTGGAATTTCTAATGAAAATTCTGAATCAATTGAGTGTGGGGGGGGGGGGGCTCTGTGTATAACCCCCCCCCTATTATTCAGCTGGAGGATATTACAGATGGAGTTGCGCACTATAGGGCTGTGCTAATGACGTGTCTGCAGATGCCACGCTCATGCCGTGCTCACCACGGGACACTGCTTAAGAGTGCAGGTCTGGCGTTTGGCGGTCACTGAATGCCATGTGTGGTGGGTTGGTGTGGGATGTGGCTCATGCTGAGCCCGGTCGGACGTTAATGCTTTGTTCTCAGAATCACGGCTTTTGAAGTTGCGCCTTTTACCCAGACAGTGAACACAGCACCCCCCCCCCCCCAAGAGAACATAATAAAACTCCTTGGAGGGAAAAAGCCATTGGGCAGCGTCTTTTTGAAGAACACAGCTTGGCTGCAATATGGTAACACAGGGTGCGCTGTAATCCCTATGGAGAGTAATCGCTGCAAGTATAATGAGAGACACACGTAAACCCCTTTTACCCAGCAACACAACTCCATGTACGAGTACAACTTTAAATTGAGCCACATACGCCTCAGCTCCCATCACTATACAACAAACCAGCTACTAAACCAACTGGTATAATGCTTTGCCACAGGTTTGAGCGTCACACTGAAACAAACACAGGAATGTGACAGATGTGGAGTTTAAACCAAATGAAGCGCCATGATCTATAAACTCAGCAAAAAGAAACACCTTTAAAATACAGTATTTTGAAAAGGGGACAGTTTCGTAAAATCCAAATAAACGCAGCAGATCTTTATTGCAAAAGGCTTAAACGAACCGTTCCCTGCTTATTCATAGACCTATAATCTGTGTCATAATGGCCGTTCCACTGGTTCATAAACAAATTACAGATGGCAGGCGATTAAAGTCACAGGTAAAATAACATGACACCAAGGAGACCGTTCTACAGACTCAAAATCCCCCAAAAGATAGATGCCTGGGGTGCCTGCTCACCTGCGTGAACGTGCCATAGGCATGCTGCGGGGAGGCGTGAAGACTGCAGAGGGTCCAGAGCAAAAACCTGCAATGTCTGCAACGCATGACAAGATGCTGATACTGGGAGACAGGATGGACAGCTGATCCTTCTCAGTGTCAGACCACGTGTAACACTAACTGCACAGGATCGGTACAGCTGACACACACACACACACAGATACAGGATGGAGGCAACGACAACTGTCCGAGTTACACCAGGAACGCACAGTATCTCCACCGCGCTCAGTTTGTGTACCTTTATTTACTTTTGTTAGGTTTGCTGGACATAAAAGCCGTTGAAATTGAGAGGATGTTTCTTTTTTTGTTGAGTTTATATATTAAATATTGGTTATATACACAGGCACTATTTAACCATCTGTTCATGATTTATTGACTCTGAGCGCAGGTTTACAGGGGATAGATTTCCTGCTAAACTGGCAGGGCGTCCTGCGCCACTCGCTGCATTCGTCATCCACTTACCCTCTGCAAATTTATTCTCCAGCTCTGTATTCCCGATGGCTTTGGCCGCCTGACACATCTGTCTAAGCAATTCCTCCAGCCTCCTCATGCAGCGAATGATGCTCCCTGTGCAATAACAAAGCACCACTTATTAGAAAGACAAACGTATGGCAGGACAGAGGTGTAATTACGCAGGGTCACACATGGGAGAGGGGAAGATCTATTAATCGTACAAGGATCTGCTTGCCTGGGGGCGAGAAGCATCATCACAGATCTAGATCAATAGAGATTTAATTCAGACAAAAATAAAAAACTCTTTGGTTTTACCCAAACCGGTGCACCGACTCTCATTGGCCTTTGTTTATTTTTAATCAGTAATGTCTGTGTTTTTGTGAAGGCCGACTTAAAGGGAGTCTGTGGAGTACATGTTCACGTTGTGATCAATATGAGTAATTATATCACAAAGTAGGCATGCACCGATACCATTTTTTTTTTAAGACCGATACGGAGTACTGATACTTTTTATTTAAAGTCATGTGACCGCTTTTCAATAGTGATATATATATTCTACAAGGGTTGCGGTGGAGGACTAAAAGTGAGATAAAAAGCCTCCACACTATAATAAGGCTATGCAAATGACATCGGTCTCACTTTTATGCATCCTGGATCTGTTCTTACACAGAACCCTAAAATCAAGGCTATGCCACACTGTGGCTTTCTAGCAGAGAATATATATATATCCCCCAGCTCACACATATATTGTCCCCAGGCTCCTCCAGCGTCTTCTTCCTTCAAGCGGCCGCCGGCAGAAGTTGTAGCCTGGCCACTCGATGGAAACCACACACAGCCGCGATCTCACGAGATTGCGGCTGGTGGATCCTAACGAGCGGCTGGGCTACAACTCTTTGCTGGCGGCCGCTCAAAAGAAGATGCCGGAAGAGACTGGCAGCGTGCCGAAAATTGCCGCACAGAAACCGGCCGGCAAGCCAGCCCAGCGCTGGCTTCTGCTATCGGGGGCCTCTGCAAGAGTACCAAGTACTCGTGCAGGCCCCGGTATCGATACTAGTATCAGTGTATCCCTATCACAAGATCAACGCGATCTCATTGCTCCAGCATTGGGTGCCGTCACCTCACTGCCCAGGAAAATACCATGCGGAATCATGTGAGAGCTGTGCAAATGCAGGGTTTGTCAGCCAATCAGAATGCAGTATGGTGCGCATCTGTGTTCGTCAGCCAATCAAAAACCTGCAGGAGCTGGTTCATCTGTTCTCTAGTCATGTTCCACTTGGCATGACACCATATAAGCTTGTGCTAGTGGATGGTGGGGGCCAGTAAAAGGGAATAAAAAGGGACACCAACACTTGCACAAGAAATCTAGTTACAGCTCATGTATTGCAAAACAACCTTATAAAACACACACTGCTGTGTTTTTTCAATTTCTGAAGTAATTGCATATTAAAAAAAAAAAATGGAAAAATATTTTTTAATTTCCGATACCATTTTGTGTATTTTCCCATGATGCAACATTTACCAAAATCGAGTGGTGAGTTTTACTTTGTGGCTGCACTTTATCCTATACAGTATTTAACGGATAATGAGGTGGAGGAGGGAATGTTTAGATAGGTAGCAGAGGCAGGACAATAGCCCATCTGCTGCCTTGAGTTAAGCGATGGCAGCTGAATGAGATATGACAGGGAGCTTAAACGACTTCTAATCTACCCCCGTTGCTGTCCTTTGAATACATCCCACAAAATACAATGATCGGCTCCTAGACTCCATTCTATATCCAATGCCACACACTGAGGAGCAAGTGATGTAAAGATTGGGAGTGTAACAAAATGCAGGCACCCAGTGACACACCGAGTAAAAGCTTTTAACTAAACATACAATTTATTATTTATTAAGCGCCAGCACATTCCGCAGCGCTGTACAAAAGATGCTGTGGGTAAAGACAGGACAATTCTACAATACATACAGGAGACAGGTCAGTTTTCCTGCCAGCAGATACAGGAGGACATGAGGACATGAGGACATGAGGACATGAGGAACTTGTTCACCCCTCGAGATTGTAAATTCCCATGGGAATAAGACAAAAAGCACATGTAAGATATAAGTAACACAAAATAAGGACCTTTGATTTTTTGGTGGTACTGGCTCTTTAAATAAAAGTGTATAGAGATTGGTTTAGTTAATAAATTAAAGACAACTGTGCTGGCTGCTTTTTTAACAATGACATGTTCACTTTAAGCCGGTCAAATCATCATGGGACCTCTAGAGAATCTTTCCCAGCTGCTTAAACCTACATTTTTTACCCACCCCCTAAACCTGTGATTTACATAAAATTATTAAAAGCTGCATTCCTTCAAGCATGCGATGCCAAGGAAATATTTATAAAAAAGTCAAATATGTCCACGTTTGAGATTACAAAGCCAGGAGAAACAAAACATTACAGGAATATGAAACGTATTGATACGGGGGGAAAAAACCACCAAACAAGAAAAAACCTGATTATATTCGCGGAGCTGCAGAGCATTGCGACTTATAAATAAATGTGTCTGACGTTGCATGAAAACTCAAAAAACATTTATAGGGAGGAGGGGAGTAATAGCTCTGTTTGTGATTATTGTATTTCACGCAAAACATATGGACTCGATTATCAGGACAAGAGAAAAAAAAAAAAAACAACTAAAGCCAAAATAAATCGAGTCAGAGTGCGGCGTAGCTCGAGATCTGCTTTTATTTCATCAGAACCAAGATTTTATTTATATTTTATTCATGGAGTTCTTTGGTTAAAAATGATTACCTCTAAAAAGTTGAAGGTTAGAGGCAAACCGCAAACTAGACCCCAATCTCCGGCACATCGCGCAGACACCCAAATATTACCACAGGAGACCATGCCTTCCCGCGGCTTATAGACCGGCTGCTTCACATGAATCCATTTAATCCACTAGAAACGCCACGAGACCGGCTCATGTGTCGATAGAGGATCGTATTGGCAGAGCGTGCGAGCAGATATTTATCCATAGACCTGTAATTTTATGCGGGAGGAACGCGCCAGCTGAGCTCAGCATCCCGGCCGATTACAGGAGCGGGTACAGCACAATAAAATAAAATTAAAATAATGGTGGAGGGAGGGGGGGGGGATAAAAGCTGGCCTATTTCAGCATAGAAACAAGGCCGCACAGCCCCATCCCCAGAAAATAGGCCAATAGGGGCCATATCTTGAGGTTTAAAGGCCTTCAAGTCCTCTAAGCAGGACATTGAGAAAAGACCCTGACATTATATGGATTCCCATCACCGTGTCCGCTCAGGAGCTTCCAGTCGCCCTGGTTTTGGAATGTTCTTTATTATGGTTTTATTGTATTGCTGATGTGCCTTTTTTATATGGTAAGGAATATGTAGTAAGACTGATCACACCAAGAAATGCCATGATAAATAGGTGTAAAAGAGGCCTTCACGTTACAGTCACGGGTTTTTATAAAGCGCCAACACGTTCTGTAGCGCTGTACAATGGGAGAGACAAACGAATACACATAAACGTTAAACAGTAGGAGAGAGGACCCTGCTCAAGAGCTTACAATCTAATATGTTGTATCATTGGACAGAGCTCTTCATATATCATTGGTCCTTATAGAGTCGGCCGCACAGTCGGAAATAATTTTTTCAAAATGCTTAATACCATGAAAGATAACGGGGGGGGGGGGGGGGGAGAGAGAAGACAACTCCTGAAGTGAAGGAGTTAAAATACCTCTTCATCAACGTGTACAAAGCAAAAGGCCTTAAATCAAGTATCTTAAAGCCAGGAAAACCTACATCCCTAACATAGCGCAATATAAATCAAGACCTCACTGGAAAAATGACAACTGAAAGGCAAAATGCTGAGGAGCCAAGCGGCTAACGGATCAGGAAGAGGAAGTCAAGAGCAATAATCTAAAAATAATGGAAAGGAACTTAATGCTAAAGTTTAAGGTCACAAAAACAGCTTAGATGAACAGAAGGCCGCGTTAAGTGGAGAAAACAAACCCGAGATCTTGTAACTCTGTGTGGGAAACGCTAAAGTGAAGCGCTCCTATTTCACTGTGGTATTTTGGCTCCAATATCCACTGGAAAAGTCATCAGGAAGAATTTATGCCGTACCATTTCAGGAGGCACGCAGAGATCAAGGCAGAGTAAAGCGCCGGGTCGGGCAGGAAAGCTACTTTGTACTTCCAGTTGTCCAGAGGTTACACATCACAGTTATAGGATTGTATCAGATGGTTTGTATCTCATCTCCGTGTGTTCTGAGAGCTCACTGAACACCAACAATGTGTGATTGCAACATACACAGCTCCAGGAGGTCGCATTCATTAAATAACTATTGTGTGTCTGTGTGTGTCACCCCCAAGCGTCCGTGTTGGCGTGTGTGTCCTTGTGGTTGTGTTTAATTACTGGATCTGGGGCAGTGACCAAAGGGACACACTAGTCACCATGACAATATTGACCACTATGGGGGGGGGGGGGGGGGGGGGGTCGCCTGTGACGCATACACTCACAAAAAAGGAGGCATGCGAGTCTGGCTTGCATGTGCCAAAGTGCGGCAGCACCATCAGTCCAAGAAGGCTCAAACACAAACCAGTCAGTGAACGCCTCACCATGTATCACACCAAGCTCATCACGAACAAGGTGGAGACTGACCATATTGGACTTCAGGACGGGGTTCACTCAGATTAAGAAGAGTTTATGAAGCATTGGCTGGAGATCTTCGCCAAAAGCGGCTTCTCCGCGCCAGGAATCTCTAAATCCCGTCCCCAAACAAGCACCAATGGAACACCAACCAGAAGAATTCACACGGAGCATTTCTTTAGCTGACCTGAGGGTTAACCAAACATGCAGAACTACCAAAAAGGACAAATGCTCGTCCATTTACAGGCCTGTGATATATATATATATTTTTTTATTGCTGGCTTGGCAAGTATTTGTACATGAAATATGAAAGGCGGACGCGAGTGAGCTGGAACGGCTGTGCAGGGAGAAAACAAAACAAGATTCTGGAATTATATTCTTGCTTTTTCATTTTTTTTTAGATAATATACTAAAATATATATCATTTAACAAATAATAAATGTAAACAGAGCCCTAGCATTAACCCTGGACACCGCATAAACCTCGCTCAGTGTCGTGTCACTCGTGGGGATGGAAAACGAGATTTCATTATCAAGTCATCACACAAACCTCTTTTTCGGATTCACATTGTATTCTGTATTGCAAACGTCCAGCTCTTTTTAAATCTTTGCATAAGCCTCGGTTCAGGCCGACCACGGACAAAGCAATTTATATGTGGTTTAACATGACCTTTATCAAACAAGAGAGGTGTAGCTGCAGGACAGGACAACCATGCAGAGTGCAATGCAAAAGAGAAACACGATACTATATACATCACGTACACCAAGTCTTACCTTCAAAAACATCGGTCATCTTGCAAATCTGAGCAAAAGTTGAACCGTTGGCCCACGTGTAGACAACATCCATGAGGTTGGGTCGAAATGAGCCCAAGTACGTCTCCTCGTCTATTTCCAGTTTAGCTTCCGATGAGACCTTCGCTATCCGCCGGGCTGTTTCCTAATCGATCGAGCAAATGAATAGGAGAGTCAACGATACAAAGAGTGCACACTATTACACGTGGCTAAAAGCGAAGGAAACACACAGGTCTACGGACAAATTAAAGGCAACCCAACACCATGTTAATTAACACGTTAAGCACAATTAAAGGCCCGGCAACAACAACAAAATTACAATTCCTTCAGTCCCTGTGCACTATGTAATCGTCAACGACACTTAAGTAACAAAAAGGAGTTCACAAGGTGCTGAAATCTCTAATAGCAGACTGGATTCCGTGTGAGGTGTAATCATAACCAGAGCCAACGGCATTTAGGTCGCCTCCAGGTTTACCAGAGCTCTGGTTAATATTACACCTAACGGTGAATTGACGGTGAATCTGGCTGCGTGTGTGTCCTGCTCTGTCTGGAAGTCATTTGTTTACAGCCAGTGATAAACACAAGTCACTCAGGTTTGTGGGTGGCCGCCACTTATTCTTACGACAGCAGACGAGATATTTGAAGAGAGCATCGAAAAGCGAAAACCCCCCCACGATGTGTGCGTCACGGAGTGCTCTGACCGATACATATGAAGTAGGAATTATTTTGACATGTACTTCATCAGCAAGAGCCGCGTATAATCAAAGGGAAAAGAAAGACAGATGGCCCATATTTATTCAACAACAGGGCTCAGCAACCTTGGCCCTCCAGATGTTTTGGATCTACATCCCCCATGATGCCCAGCCACGCCTTAGACACCTCCCATGATGCTTAGCCAACCTAAGGAGTGTCCAAGCATCATGGGAGATGTCTAAGGAGTGGCTGAACAACATGGGGGATGTAGATCCAAAACATCTAGAGGCCGAAGGTTGCCGACACTTGCTAGATAAGACAGATGGGCCATATTAGCATTAATGGTCAGGCAACCTAATATGTGGCTGAGAATCATTTGGGGGGAGGAGGGGAGGTGTACTTCCAAAACAAATGGCGGGCCAAGATTCTAGAGCAGTGTTTCCCAAACCTGTCCTCAGGACCCTCCGCCTCGCCAGGTTTGCAGGATATCTGAAGCACAGCACAGGTGATATGATTTGCTGCTCAGTGATTGCAGGATTCAGTCTGCATTTCCCCAAGGTGATCTGTAAAATCTGACCTGGTTGAGGGTCCCGAGGAAAGGTTTGGGAAACACTGTTCTAGAGGGATTGAGTTTGCAGACTCCTGTTTGGCAGGACAGGTGAAACTCTCAGTTCCTAAGGCTAGAGTCAGACGAATGCAGTCTCAGCATACTCTGCGTGCCTGCACAACGAACAGACGTTCTGACGAAGATACTGTAGACCCCACACAGTCGTTTTTTTATGACTGACGTAGAAAAAAAAGGGAAATAAATATGAAAAAGGCTATGACAAGGCATTGTGTGCGTCAGGGTGCTGGACGTCACAAATGTGCTGCGTCTGACGCCTCCTCATCAAGCACACGGAACGCTACGCTGACGTGGCGCACTCTGCGCGTCCGTGTTAGCGGTTTTACGTTCTTGCCTAACTTGCGTCCATTTGCCACGTGCGTTGCGCGTGCGCAGTTCGGTGCGGACGCACTTGTGTGGGTCTCCATTGATCATGATTCTATGCTACGATGGACGTTAAATTGTGCGGCAACACGGTCGTGATCACAGCGTTCGTCTGACGCCGGCCTAAGAATAACAGTCAGTCAATCACACCTCTTCTGCTAGATTGATAGATATCCATACCATGGGCCCTATTACATTCTTCACGCAAAAACGCACGGTAAATGCGTGAAGCGTCAAACGTTAACGCGCGTAAATCAACGCCGGTATTACAATCCTCGCGCATTTTTTCATCCGTCAAAAAATAACGCACGTAAAACGGATGCGCAAAAAAAGCGCGCAGTGTCGTTGCGCGCAGAAATCAGTGTGCGGACTGTTTTTTTTTCCACACGATTCAGACAATCAGAATTAAGAACCACAATTGTCTCACGTTAAGTTTTTGCGCCTGTCAAAGTCAATCTGCGCATATATGCTGTATTAAAAAAAAAAAAGCACGCACAACTTCTCCATTTTATTGGTTTGGTATGTGTAGAATGTGTAACTATACATTGCTGCGTATTTTTGGGCTGATATAATTTGCCATTAACACCAGCTTTTAGGAGTTGCTAAAATTATGTGCGTAAAGGCTGTGCGTTATAAACTGCGCATAGATTGCAATACCATCCGCGTACCATCACACAGACGCATTTGCGCTCACAATGTTAAGTATAGGATGCGGGCAGTAAAGTACGCTCGCGCAGCGTTTGCGCAGGTTCACCTGCAGTAGACGTATACGCGCGTTTGTTGCACTGACATTGTAATACGACGTTCAGCGCAAAGGGTTTTAGTACCTCGTGCTAATGCGTTTTTGCGCACGCGTTAACGTTTGCGTGAAGATTGTAATAGGGCCCCATACGTATTACATATTTTAATACGGGCTGAACACTTAGGTAAAAGTCACAAAAATGGCCGGGTTGTAAATTCCAGGTCTTTTGTTTCACAGTAATGCTTGTTATAACTACTGGAACACTGTATTTCGGGCACTTCCATATAGAGCGGATGTGTCCAATCGAGTGAAAACTAACAAATGTTTCAGCTGAAGACGCTGCTTTACCTGCATTTGCCGGAGAGGTCCTGCCAACTGCTCGGTGAGTTTGGGCATCTCGCTCGACTGAAACACGCAGAATGAGAAGCAAATTACACTCAGAACAAGGTTACACAACCAACCACGTGACACGACTCACATTATCATCAGGTTTCATGGAGAGAAAACCTCCCGTTATTCGTGGTAACACGCTAAGCTACATCGTATACGAATGTTGGTGCTATAATGCCTGACATCAGGACGGGATTCCAAGGAGACGGATTCATTATTATTAAAGGAGGACCAACAAAAGTAATAAGGTTTTCTGATAAAATCAAGTTATAAAAGGGATTGTGCAGCATCCAGGGACAATAACCCGGCACACAATTAGAGAATTACAGCCAGTTCAGCTTTAGTTCACAGGTTCGGCTCTGCCAGATCAAGGAGCTTGGGAAACCATGGATGGCTCGGATATACGGTTACAGACAGTGCAGGATGAGAGGAGTCTCCCTTATCCGAAAAGATTTGGTCCGGGAGTGATTTGGATTCTTCTCTGCTTTTGAACATTTGCAGATAATAATGATGATATCTTTGGGATGGGACCCATTTAGGTTTCACATGTTCCCCTATAGACACAAAGCTTGAAGATTATCATTTTTTTTTCCCCCACAAATCATTTTATTAAGAGATTTTCCAGATAATACAGTGTGTACAAGTCAAAAGGAATACGAGACAAAATACAAAATGCGCGCAACATGCACAAGAGAGAGAGACAGAGTCTGGAGTACACACACATAATCTAACATTGTAATTTTACTTTGTATTGATTCTATCAAATCACAGAAAATAACACAATGGGTCTAGATATGGAGACAGCATAAGCGGGTCACACCAATCGGGGGGGGGGGGGTGCCCAAATCTTATCACAGCAGACAACCGTGTCATGCAACGGATTGGTCAAATACCAAACCTTGGACTTAATCTCGGCCAGAAAGGGAAGGGAAACCTTCCAGGACCGGGCGATACAAATCCAGGCGGAAGATTATTTTTAATAATCTGGGATTTTGCGCTTGTGGCTGACGCTCATAATTTTTTCAGATTTTGGAACATTTTCTGTTTTCAGATAAGGGCTATTCATCCTGTAGTTACTATAGGTATTCTACTAGATCATACAGTAAAACGCTAGAAATGATAAAAGGCCGGTGCACAGACAACACGAGAGGCAGATTAACAATTCCATTTCAGGTGAAGCTGGGTTTACATTGGGGTTTATTGAAGCGCAGCTCCAGGCCCCTTGCCCCATTACTGGTGCAGAAAAACCTTAACTAGGTCTGCATCAATTCCAGCCAACACAGGGGGTGGGTACAGAGGGGTGGGACAGTGTCACAAAGGGGAATGGGGCAGAGGAACAAGGTGAGAAGAAAGACACTATGCAACAGAGGTAAGTGTAGCAGTGCATCAAAAGCTTGAGCTCCAGGCCCACACAGCCCTTAAACCTGCACATCTCTGAAGCACAGCTTGTTATATGAACGACTCCCATAAAAACAGGTTATAATCCGAGTGCTTAATCATAGTCTATTGTGCTCTCCAGCAGGGGTCAGCAACCTTAGCCCTCCAAACTACATTTCCCATAAGACTCTGCTCTTAACGAATGGCAGAGCATCATGTGAGATGTCGTTCTGAAAGATCCGGATGGCAAAGGTTGCTGACCATTCTTTTGCGCTCAGCCAGGTGGCCACACGGGTGTCAGCGTCCACTCTCACGGACGTTCCTTCCGTTCTACAAAACGCTCGCCTGACACCGGTCTAATAATAAATGTCCTTTGACTATGAACAGAGATCACACATATATTTGTTTATGGTATTTTTTGTTTTTTAGTTGTGCCATCCGAGTATGTGTGTGAACATTTTCATCAGTGACACCAAAAAGTCTTCCCCTTACATATCCTATTGACACACACAACTGTTTATAAAGTAATGTATACATTTTACTTTATAAACACAAGCACGCGCTTTAACAGAAAAACAGAAGGTGAAAAGAGATGGGAGGAAGAGGGAACCAAAGGGAAAACAAGGAAGAGTGGAGAGGCCAACTGATTATCATACAATCACACCATAGAAGATAATGAGAATACAATGTAAGAATAATAAAAACAGGTTAAGGGCATAAATGAATATAAACAAGTTCTGTCATTTCTAAGAACGCAGGGAAAGTCTGGTGACTTCCTCTGGGTAAAGCAGCTGTAAAAACAAAGCTCTTAATAGGAAAATGCCCCCCCGGGCTCCCCTGTGACATGCGGACAGCACACGGCTCAGTATGAAAGCCTAAATGTTTGCTTTGAGCGCGCTCGGCCACTTCTCACAGAGTTCAAATGGCTACCAGAATGGATCCCACATAATGAATCCCATGTGAAGTGAATGAGATGGGGGGAAAAAAAATCGCTCGTAGAAGAGCAAAGTTCAGCGGCTGTTGCTCAGAATTACATGCACTTATCAACTCGCCCCTCACTTTCACTGCACACGCCATGCAGGACCATACAAGCACGTCACGTGTACACCTTGGATGGAAATACTAAAGGAATGCACGCTGTAACGTATAAACATTCTGCAGCGATGGAAAACCAAACAAGAGGAGTCCGGGAGGAGAATTTTGCTAAACAATTGGAAATTAAAAGGTTTTTCTCCGCATCCATCCCCTTTAGGTTCACCAAAAATGACAGCGACCGGTAGGATCGGAACAGACGGACTCGACATATACGGTATTTAAACAGACCTAAAGGTAAAGCCGTAAAACAGGAACTTACATTTTCCTGAAATACGAAACAGCAGAGAAGAGAAGTTGCTTGTTCCGACGTCAGGTCGTTAAAAAGTCCATTAAACATCATTTCAGTGAGGAGGAGTTCGTCTGCACTATAAAGTACATAAAGAGAAAATAAATAAAGAAAAAAAACAAAAAACATGATCGAAAGGCAACACATCCGCACAGCATTGTGTGTCATGGCACTTTGGCATGGATTGAACCTGAAATGTGGACAAATTGAAATTTCCGGGGAGAAAACCGAGCCGCTCGGGGCCAGCCTTTGTGCTGCAGAGGGCGTAATGGCAGAAAAGCCCAGCAGCCAACATGGCTCCAAGTTGTGCCCATTAGTGGGGGTATCAGAACAGATTCCCATGTCTCCCGATTGTGGACAGAGCAGTTGCAACGTTTGCCTGAGGTCTCCCATCCTTCGTGACCCCAGCCACATGATATGCAGCAGGTGAGAACGGCATCCCATGCGAGCCCCTGAGCAGAATAGCACTGAGCCCGAAGAGCACACAAGCAAAGGATGGGAATCCAGCACACTAGTGTTTCCCCAAACATGTCCCTCAGGTCCCCCTAACAGGCCCAAGCACAGCACAGGTGATATGATTTGCTGCTCAGTGATTGCAGGATTCAGTCTGCATTTCCCTAAGGTGATCCTTAAAATCTGGCCTGACTCAAGGACAAGTTTGGTAAACATTGCTCAAGCTCGACCTTTGGCCGAAAGCAGCCAAAACGTTGTATTCCCTATAAAGAGGCTTCTCTGGAATAAACAGCATGGTGGTCTCAATCCTTACTTCTTGTACATAGGAGCTGGTTGTTTAATCTCTGCGCACTCTTGGATACAGTTGCAGAGTGACAGGATGAGAACGAGATATTCTTATTTTTGTATCATCTAATTTAAAGACATTATTTACTAATAAACTGCATAATTTTTGATCTGTTTTTATTAACATTTTTTTGTATACCTATAGCAGTGGTTTCCAAACCGCGGTCCTCAGGTCACCCCAACAGGCCAGGTTTTCCAGATTGCTGAAGCACAGCACAGGTGATAGCATTTGCTGCTCAGTGACTGCAGGATTCAGTCTGCATTTCCCCAAGGTGATCCTTAAAACCTGGCCTGTTAGGGGAACTTGAGGACCGCGTTGGGAACCACGGACCTATAGAATAGAATACTGTAAGAGAGCCTGGACATTATATAGTTAAGAACAACTAAATTAGAGAATCAGGGAAAAGCATGTCTATATGTGGAAAGAGGGGAGATGGAAGATCAAGATAAAACAAATTAAGAAACAAGGAGGTCGTCTGTGTAGCAGAGATACAGGTGATTGGCATCCTTCCACACGAGCATCCCATACTCTATAGGAGGCTACATGAACCTCCGCTTCATGCTATGTACCTGCTGATTTCACAAGCCACTCGTCCTTTCATTTCGATGACGTCAGCAGAGGTGGCGAAGCCCATTCTTCTCAGAACCCTTTTGCGACATTTCAGCTCATCCATCTGTAACACCGTCCGTGCCTTCTTCAGCTCACGCTTTGCTGCCCGTATATCCACTGCAATCTATCAAGCGAGAAAACCATAACTTCGCATGGTCAGACACGGGGCAGGTTGCAACACGTTTCACCTGTGACGATCAGGGACTATGTTCTAGCGAAAAAATCCACTAAGAAATGACCATCACCCGTGGTAACAAAAGCAAACGTCAAACCCTGAATATATAAACCGTCTGCAGAGACAGAAACACAACAAAGTTTGTAACGATTGAAAAAAATCGATTTTGTAACACTTTGTGTTGAAGTGCAGCAAAGTGCCGATGTAGGTTAATTAGGTCTTCATGAAAAATTAAAAAAAGACTAAGATTTAATCAATGGAAACAATCGACAGGCCTGAAACACTGTAAGCTCTCACACTGCTGTCATCTTATGCTCACCCAGTGCAACTCCCAAAACATGCCATGTACACAACTTGAGCGTTGACGGGAAAAATAATATACCACATCTATTTCTCAAATCGTGCACTGATCTAAGTTTGACATTCGGAAACCCCAGCCCCTGGAAGCAGGGGTGTCAAAAATAATAATAAAAAAAATGTACTTCTCCAAAGGACTAAAGTGGCGTCTGATCTACTCGTCCCTCAAGAAATTCTACATGACAAAAAAAAAAAAAAAAGGTTAAATTTTTCTTTACTGTATTGTTTCAGCATTGAGGGTCACGGCTTGTATTTCCATTGTACAGTGCTCTATAATATGTTGGCACTTTATAAATAAATGTTATTTTGTTAGGGTTACAGCTTCTGTTTGTATTTGTATTGTACTGCGCTGCAGAATATGATGACACTTTGTAGTTTTATTTGGGCTACAGATTCTGCTTGTATTTCCTTTGTACATCACTACAGAATATTTTGCCATGGTATTTTAACAAGCCTTGCCAGAACATATAGTCGTTTTGATCGTTGTAACGATCATCTACTAGCCCGCCAAGGCTATCAGCTGGTTATCACATACTTGCCCGGCACCAGGATCAAGTTGCTCAGGGCGTCGGGGTTTACAAAAATCGCCCACCCCTGTGGAAGACTATCCAATGTGCCCCTGGGCGACCGTCTACAGGGTGGAGACGAGACCTCAATTTTGAAGGGCTGGCACGGCAGCAAAGGGCAACTGGAAGTGGGCATTCTCCTGAAATCAAGATTCCCACCCTATAAAATCACTTCTTTCAATAATTTGTGCCCGTACCTGGGCTTTCTTTTCACAAAGCTTGTACAAGGACTCCAAGTTGGGGTCGTTATTAAGTGAATGTGAATACATTCTGTGCTCGAAGGCTTCTGTCTTCTGAACAACTTTTTTCAGGGCCGGATCTTTGATTCCCATGTCATCGATGGGGTCCAGCAGTGGCACACCATCAGGGAAACGCTTCTGAACCTCCTAGGAAATACACAACACAAGGAGGTTTGAATTAAGGAAAACGGATATGTATAAAATCAAAATGCACTTAAATCTGCCACATATATAATTTTCCAGTTTCTCTACTAAATAAAGAGTGGCTAGTGGGATACACAGGACGAGGACGGCGGCCCGTATGTTATGAGCTGCATGTCGATGAAACTTTGCTGCTCTGGGAATCGACACACCGGAACGACGCAATCATCAGCTCAAAGTTAGAGACGCAGCAGATTTTCAGGAGCTTTGTGCTCCGCGGACATCGGTTTTATATGCATTTCCCGCTGGCGGTGCTCAGATCTGATGATAAACCAGTTTCATTTGGTCTTGAATTAAAAAGTAAATAAAAATAATAATAATTCTGTCTTGCAAAGGGTTTAGGCTAATGTCAGACAAACACAGCCTGAGCGCACTCTGCGTGCGTGCATTACGGACGGAAGATACTGTAGACACCACACTTTTTTTTTTTTTTTTACAGATTTAGGAGGAAAAAAAGGGAAATCTGGGAATCAAAATTAATTAAAATGAAATGACAGGTACAGTCAGCCAGACCAAAAAAAAAAACCTCTGAGCGTCGACGTGATGGACGTCGCAAATGCGCTGCGTCTGACGTCACGTCATCATGCACACAGGCTGCTACATAGACGCGGCACACTCTGGGTGTCCATTGTAGCGCTTTTACATTGAGGCCTAAATGGCGTCTGTTGCCATCTGCGTGGTGCGTGCGCACTTTGTGTGTGGGTCTCTATGGATCACAAAATCAATGCTACGACAGATGTTAAACTGTGCGGCGACACAGACGTGATGACTGCACTCATCTGATGCTAGCCTAAACAGGACATTTAAGACAGACGGGTGAAAGGATGCCTGAACGCTGAAATGCAGACAATACCAGCTGTAGGCAGGGGGAAAAAAAATAAAAGATCAATTCTCCTTAGGTCATCGGTAAAGTATAAAATCACCATCTGCAGGAAACATCAAATGATGAATACAAACTACTAAAAGAAAATTTACCAAGACCTTCTTGTGGTTTTCTTTTTCATGTAGGAGAAGACAAGGTCTGACTCTGACAAAACAGCTTCACGATACACAAGAGACAGCATCGTTTCACAAGCTTTAAGTAATAATGGAAAAGGCTCATGTTTTATTTTTTTCACTCTACCTTGGCACTGCATATATTTAAGCCCTTTTGGCTGGCTTAGCATTGTGGGTATGGAGTCCCATGTAGTCCTGGCCAGCATTGGCTCGTGAATAAGCACAGCGCCACCCTCTCCCCCACCCCCAAATAAAAAATTACAACAGTAGCATCAAGATTTGCTGAGGTTTTATGAAATCTGCCCTGACTGTGGGCGCTTTGTACATGCTCTGTTTGCAAAGCTGTTTCTTCTTATGGGTGTTTAGACTCCGATTGCTTTCAAGGCTCTCATTTGCTCAAACGTATCATAGGATAACACATTCAAGATGGCTGGCGGTAATTAGGAGCAAGAGGACCTTAACACTGTGACGTTTCATGCAATGCAGGGGATCAATCATCTATAAGGACCGTGGTAAACTAATCATTAGCTTTGAGTCAATTTTTAAGGGCAGACTCTGATGCCCTTTCACAGTGTTTCGCAACCCTGTCATCAAGTACCCCTAAGGCCAGGTTTGCAGATATCTGAAGCACAGCTCAGGTGATATGATTTGCTGCTCAGGGAGTGCAGGATTTAGTCTGCATTTCCCCAAGGCAATCCTTAAAACCTGGCCTGTTAGGGGGACCTGAGGACCAGGGTTGGGATTCACTGCTCCACCATCTTTACCACCACATCAACTGGGGGGGGGGGGGGACTCAAGTTAACAAATCACTGGTCCACGGCATAAAGAGTTTAAAAACAAAGCATGAACAACATTTCTGCAGAAGTATATATTAGCAATGGAAAATAGTCTTGTCGACTTATAAGTCAGATCTCAAAGAGAACTCTTCATTGTAAAGTCTGTTCTTTTATTAAATGATACGCATGTCCGCGCATGGCTTATATCTCCAGAAACACAAGAGACAGCGAGCCTTCAAGCTCAAGGACAAATGCGGAATTTTAATTGCAAATGGAAACATTGCACGCTTGATACATTGTGTTGCCAATACAAGGAGAAAAAAATATCTGAAAACATTTCATGAATCACCAGTATTTAATCAGATAAGGTTACCTGGATTGACTTTAACACGCTCTGCCTGTTGTCAAGAGGCCGGAGATCCTTAGGGATGTACAGGCGGACGCTACTAATAGCAGAGAGCAAGTGGAGCATCACTGGAACAACCTGGAAGGACGGAAAGGGGAGAAACCGATACATTATATAGAAAACCAGTCTCGACCTGACCTATAACCGAATATAATACTTCCAGCAGTATATTTACCGCTTCACATGCTTCATTGTGCACGATTACAGGTCAATGTCCATCTTTGATATTTAAGCTAATGGAAAAGCATTTGTCCAAGCTGTTCAAGAATTCCCTGACTGGCTGGTCAGGGTCAAAAAGGGATTGGGACAGGCTTGCACCCCTCACCAGTATCCCATTACAAGGTCATCACTTTGCAGCCAAGGAGAAACTTACACGATAAAAACTTCACTGACTCATATATGTAGATAAGGGGGGAGAAGCCTTATATATGTAGTATAAATTTGGACAAAAAAAAAAAGAGGGAGAGGGGAGAAAAAGAGGGAGAGGGGAGAAAAAGAGGGAGAGGGGAGAAAAAGAGGGAGAGGGGAGAAAAAGAGGGAGAGGGGAGAAAAAGAGGGAGAGGGGAGAAAAAGAGGGAGAGAAAAAGAGGGAGAGGGGAGAAAAAGAGGGAGAGGGGAGAAAAAGAGGGAGAGGGGAGAAAAAGAGGGAGAGGGGAGAAAAAAGGGAGAGGGGAGAAAAAGAGGGAGAGGGGAGAAAAAGAGGAGAGGGGAGAAAAAGAGGGAGAGGGGAGAAAAAAAGAGGGAGAGGGGAGAAAAAGAGGGAGAGGGGAGAAAAAGAGGGAGAGGGGAGAAAAAGAGGGAGAGGGGAGAAAAAAGGGAGAGGGGAGAAAAAGAGAGAGGGGAGAAAAAGAGGGAGAGGGGAGAAAAAGAGGGAGAGGGGAGAAAAAGAGGGAGAGGGGA
Organism: Leptobrachium leishanense; assembly: GCA_009667805.1. Taxonomy (NCBI): domain Eukaryota; kingdom Metazoa; phylum Chordata; class Amphibia; order Anura; family Megophryidae; genus Leptobrachium; species Leptobrachium leishanense. The sequence goes on along the minus strand of CM019063.1, from coordinate 15,721,043 downwards.
GAAAAAGAGGGAGAGGGGAGAAAAAGAGGGAGAGGGGAGAAAAAGAGGGAGAGGGGAGAAAAAGAGGGAGAGGGGAGAAAAAGAGGGAGAGAAAAAGAGGGTGAGAAAAAGAGGGTGAGAAAAAGAGGGTGAGAAAAAGAGGGAGAAAAAGAGGGTGAGAAAAAGAGGGTGAGAAAAAGAGGGTGAGAAAAAGAGGGTGAGAAAAAGAGGGTGAGAAAAAGAGGGTGAGAAAAAGAGGGTGAGAAAAAGAGGGTGAGAAAAAGAGGGTGAGAAAAAGAGGGGGCAAAATATTGTTGGTTTTTTTTTTGGAAAAGATTCCATTTTTCAAACCATTAAAAAGTTTTAGGGTTAAGATTTGTGTTTATTTTAGGGCTAAGTTTAACCTTAACAAAGAGACTCCGCTCCAGTTTCCTATGCAGCTGCAGCACGCTTCATTTTTAGGCAACAGATTCTGCTCCTTTTATTGACACAAGTGTAGGGAGCAGATTGAATTGTAACAAACAACAACCCCCACGCCGAAACATCTACAAAACAGCCACTAAAGACTTTGACTGCGAAGGCCAAAGCACGCGTCAGTGAACCCTCTGCCGTTCATCCCTGTTGCTCAACACTTGAGGCAAAACACAGTATTACACAATCGGATGCAGAATGTCTGCTGTTAATTTCTTGATCCACATCTATAATGAATTTATAGCAACGTCAGATTCAGAAAACATTTAAATAGGAGACTATATAGAAAAATAAACAAAATAAAATATGCCCGTTACTTCCTTGGAGCTTTCCTCCAGGAGATCTGGTAATAAATGCCATCTTTAGAAAGAATGGGGGGGATGAGAGCAATCACAAAAAAAAAAAAAAAAAAAAATCAAATACAAAATCCTCAACGTCACTTTAAGCAACGATTAAGCTTAAAGAGCATAAATGGCTTTGAAAGCAAAACACAAGTAAATGTGAAAAAAATCACAAACTAGTGGATTTACTGACTATAAGGGTTACACATGAAGGACTGAATCAGTGGAGAAGCGCAGATTGGAGGCGGAAACAGAACCGAACGTGAAAAAAAACCCATCAATAAAAATTCATTGAGAATTAGTAGAAAATTGCAATTTTACGTCAATGTAATGGACTGTAAGTCACCATTGCGACTCCTTTATAGCCATGTTGGTCATCTGAAGGTCACCTAATGAGTCAATAACTTATTGCAGAAGTCAGATATTCTGAAACTACATTTCCCATAATGCCCAGGCACTCTGAACAGATCGGAGGATATGTAAGTTAATAAACATCTAGGGGGTCTCAGGCTCCTTTATTATTTCATCACAATATGCGGAGTGCCTGATGACAATGAATAGAGTGACAGGACTGTGTGAAAAATAAAGTAAAATAGCAATATTACTGCACCAAAATAAATGAAACCAGAGAAGGAGAGCAAGGAGGGGAAAGAGGGAGGCTTGGACGACCTCCAGCACACTTTCAGTAAAGTTTTATTAAGTGGAATCCGCATGTGGTACCCAAATGTGTAGCTGAACTCGCTGCCAGACTCCGGGAGCAGCTCGAGTTGAATCGTGGCAAGTTTCTCTTTACTCATCATTTTTCAAAGTCTGTTTGCAAACCAGTTAAACAACCCATTTAATTATTTATTTATTTAAACCAAAAAGAACGTTTATTCAATTTTTTTTTTAAAAAAAGGGTTTGGTGGGGGAGAAGACCGGCTTTCGCTCGTCTGATGTATCAATCTCTACAACAGGATTATGTGTTTATTTATTTTTTGTTCTAATCGTTAACAACAAAAAGAATCTAGAAAAGTCCAGGAACTCCCGAAAGAGAATAATAAAACATACAGAGGCCATTTCTCTGCTATACATGTGTACACTGATCTTAACACTGCTTGAAGGGTCACTTTATACATCTTGTCCACTCAATGTAGATTAAGGCGTGACACTGGCTTGATCGTACTCACCTCTCTCCTCGTTCGGGGAGGGGGGACTCTTGGAGGACTGACTCAGCCCTTCATGTGCAGGTGCTTAGCTCCCTCTAGAAGTTCAGATCAGTGAGAGCTGACCTGAGCTTCAGGCATTGGGTCCAGAAACAGGAGCCCACCTCACTCTCTCCCAGGCACCGGATTGGCTGGAGACTCGCTGGAGTTTCCTGTCCACCATGGTCACATGTCACGCTCCGGCTCGTAGGATGCCAGCCGCATGTTACATCCAGAAGATTAAAGAGCCAGTGCTAACTTTATAATGTGATCTTAAGGTTTAGAAATTAGAGAGGTGAGAGATGTTTAACCCCTTTATTTCCCCACCTTCCTTTTAACCCTAGAGTGTCCCAGTTACGCTTCCCACTTTTAATGGTCAAGATGAAGGGATGGACGTCATCTCTAATCATCCGGTTCTAATACAAATGAGGACGTCTCACAAAACCTCGAGCTGGGACAGTCGGTAATGTGGAATCGCAGAACCATAACCCAGCAAGCTAGATCTGCTGACTTCAGAGACCTAAGATTATACAGGGGAGAGCAGGAGAGTTTTCTGGTTTTCACGTAAACCAAACGTTAACTAAGCAGTTGAAACTTTTCTGGAACAACGACGAATCTGTGCTAAAGTGGTCTAAGTGCACCGACACCCGGTGCAAGATCTGAACCTACCTGCATCTCTCCCTTCTCGTCTGGTCTTGCTGGCTTGGCAGCTTCAGTGGCGGCGTTCTTCAGGCTCTCCTTACAGCAGTTCAGCAAGACCTCCACGATGTACAGCGGGTCGAGCTCCCCAGAATTTTGCTATGAAGAGAACCAAGGGTTTAGACAGTGATATAAGCAAGGGATGGATACCTGAGGCTGGTTAAAACGCATTTGGGGGGCTTCATACAAATTCCCTTAATTCTTTGGCAAGGCATCATAGGAGTCGCAGTTTTACAACCGTTGGGCATCGTCCGTTAGTCCAGGCCTCACATATAACCATCAAGATGTGGGAGAAATGCAGAGATGTTCTCACATTAGGAGCTGGCTGGCTTCCCACAGGTAAACGAATAAATAAAAGTTCAAGCATCTTTTATGCTGAACTTATTCATGGCGATTGCTTGTTATGGCAGAAAAAGCGACCATGTCAGAACCATGTTCCACATCACCGTGCCCAGTGGGCATAATAAACATTTCCAACTACAACCCGTGCCCTTACATAAGCCAGTGTTTGAACATTTATAGAGATTGAGATAGTTAAGTACAACATTGACAGCGGGTGGTCTCTCTGTAAACACGAACGGGGCCCCACACAGCTACGTTATATGGGAAAAGTCTTTACGTCACCGAGTAGGCCAAACGCTTAATTTGCGCCCAAATACCACAAAAAAGCTTCAAATTGCCAGCGAGGGGGGGGGGTTGTTTCTGGCTTGTGTACTCGTTATAACCCTGTTGGTGTTTCTTCAGAGAAAGGTGAAAACCAGGAGAATGAACGATCTAGACCAAATAGCCGATTTGGAAAGTGAAATAAATGGGAGAATTTTTCTGGTCTATTTTGACCTAGAATTTTCACTTCTCCAGTCATTCTCCTGGTTTTCACTTCTCCCTGAATAACCCTGTAAGTGACTGCAAACACACGGCCACCAGGTTAATGTCATAGCATGGGCATTTGGGAATTGAGAGAGGGATAGTTTTACCTTGTTTGATGCTGGATGAAAGGGCAAAGCTCTTTTGGCACCCCTGACGAGCCGGGTGGCTAAACGTGCACGTTGGGTACAGAGCGGATGCATTAAGAGAGAAATGTTGTTACTTTAAAAAAAGATTGCTTTCTGAGTTCGATGTCTAGATTTAGGGGCTGTCATTCTTGGATATAGGATAGCTTTAAAAACCGCTGACCCTTTGTATATCTTTTTTGCACAGGATGTGCAAATTGTTTCATTGTGTGACGGCCGCATGAATGAATGAAATGCTAGAATGCCACTAGCGACAAATCACAGACTATGTAACAAGAGAAATTGTATAAATATTAGCGCTCTATTTTCTTTGTAACCATTTCCGCTCTTCCCATTATTGTTCCTCTAGATGCTAATAGAGTTCACATTATTAAAAGATAATTTATAGGATCTATTGACTGAATCTATAGGATTGCTACTAATATAGCATATGCTTTTTTACACTTGTGTTCAGAGTTCTCCAACTATTAGTATTTTTTATTTTTAAATGCATGAATAAAAGCTAGATTTTAAACATTCAATTTTTGAGTCCGCGAACCTTGCTGGTTCGTGTGTGCATTGATTATAGGCCGTAGTGCCTAGGGTTATCCCCATCATTGACTTGAATCTGTTTTTTTTTTTTATTTTATTTTTTTAAAAAGGATTTTACCAGGAAGGATACATTGAGATTTCTCTCGTTTTCAAGTACAGTTGTGTTCAAAATTATTCAACCCCCACTGAAATTGAGTGTTTTGGCCAGTTTGACATTGATTTTGATCATTCAGTCATCTTGCTTACAATTAACCCTTTCGCTGCTGAGGCTTTTCCCGCCCCTGTGCTGAGGTCATTTTTACCTGTTTTGCGCATCATGTTTAAACGTGTTTTGAAGGCTTATTTTAGTATATGACCCAGACATATTATATATCGTTCTTTCCGTCAGACTCGGCAGATTCATAATATGTCATTATTATATGTATACGTTATGTCATGTCTGTATATTATAACAAAAAATGCAATAAAATATGTATTTTCAATAATTTACAATGTGTAAAGTGTTTTTTTTTCACATTTTAACATGCGAGCAATTGCGGTTATATTTTGTATGGGGTGCGCTTGTTAAAAAAATTAGAGATGGGGTCTCGTTACATTTTTTTTTGGGGAAAGTTACACTATTTTTAACAAACGCACCGCATACAAAAATCGTTAGTGCAGCATCATTGTTCACATTATAATTGAAATGGGAACAATATTGCTACACTAACAAACCAAAAAAAATTTAAAAAAAGTGTTTATTTTTTTTTTATAATTTTTTTTTAATTTTTTTTTTTTTTTACAACTTTTTTCACTTTCATGTTTGGTATCGTTGGAACGGCCATGCTCTGGCCGATCCAACCATACCAAAATTTAACCCCTAACTGCCACGGATCGGGAGATAGGGAGTTCATTGAACTCCCTATCTCCACCGTTGGTGGCAGTTAAGGGTTAACTCTAGGACTGGCGTCATCGTGCTACGCACGATGACGCCAGTCCTCAGGGGGAGTTCCCAGAGGCTTGGCCGACATCCAAGATGTCGGCCAGCTCCGGGAAAGGATCGCGAACCGGCGCTTTTCAGCGCCGATTCGCGATCCAGCTCCCCAGGGGTTAATGCCAGGCATCATTTGGAAGGGCAGGCTGTGCCCTTCCAAATGATGCCTGGGTTAACCCCCGCAGAGCCGCCGATCGGGAGGGAGAGAGGTCCGAAGGACCTCCCCCCTCCCTTTTCAGGCGCCTCCTCCGCGGGGGGGGGGGGCGCCTGAATTTGGTGTCATCGCGCTGCCGCGATGACACCAAATTCCGGCGGCTGCTGTTCCGGATGCCGGGCTGACATCCAGGATGTCAGCCCGCACCGGAGGGGCCAGCGATCGGCCGGAACCCGGCCGAACGCTGACCCCAATGGGAGGACGCGCTCAGCGCGTCCTCCGCATACCAGCGGGAATGCTGAGGACGCGCTGAGCGCGTCCTCAGCATCGAAGTGGTTAAATCAAAGAGGCACGTGTAGGTCAGACAAATATAACATAGCATTTATAATGAAATAACCACAAATGTCTTTTCTGTGCTCACATCATTATCAGTTTTATTCAACCCCCAAGTGACATTCAATCTTAGTACTTATAACTGTAAAAGGATGTTGTACTAACAGCTTTTAAACGTGAAACATAGCTTGACACAAGTGTCTTGCAGCGATCTACGGGTATCTTCGCCCATTCGTCATGGGCAAAAGCCTCCAGTTCAGTCACATTCTTAGGCTTGCGCACTGCAACTGCTTTCTTTAAGTCCCACCAGAGGTTCTCAATCGGATTTAAGTCAGGTGACTGCGATGGCCACTCCAAAATGTTCCAGCCTTTAATCTGCAACCATGTTCTAGTGGACTTGGAGGTATGCTTGGGATCATTGTCCTGTTGAAAGGTCCAACGTCTCCCAAGCCTCAGGTTTGTGACGGACTGCATCACATTGTCATCCAATATCTCCTGGTACTGAAGAGAATTCATGGTACCTTGCACACGCTGAAGCTTCCCTGTACCAGCAGAAGCAAAACAGCCCCAAAGCATGATTGACCCCCTGCCATGCTTCACAGTAGGCAAGGTGTTCTTTACTTCATAGGCCTTGTTCTTCCTCCTCCAAACATTGCGTTGATCCATGGCCCACACAGCTCTAATTTTGTTTCATTAGTCCACAGAACACTATCCCAAAACTTCTGTGGTTTGTCCACATGACTTTTGGCATACTGCAGTCGACTCTTCTTATTCTTTGGAGACAGCAAGGGGGTGCGCCTGGGAGTTCTGGCATGGAGGCCTTCATTACGCAGTGTGCGCCGTATTGTCTGAGCTGAAACTTCAGTACCCACATCTGACAAATCTTATCTCAGTTCCTCAGCAGTCACACGGGGACTTTTCTCCACTCTACGCTTCAGGTAGCGCACAGCAGTTGAAGTCAGCATCTTCTTTCTGCCACGACCAGGTAGCGTTTCAACAGTGCCCTTTGCCTTGAATTTGCAAATGATGCTTCCTATGGTCGCTCTTGGTATGTTTAACATCTTTGCAATCTTCTTATAGCCATTGCCCTTCCTGTGAAGAGTAATCACCTCTTCTCTTGTCTTCCTGGACCATTCTCTTGACTTCACCATGTTTGTAACCACACCAGTAAATGTCTAGAAGGAGCTGAGTATCACAGTCATTTTAAAGCTGCCTAATTGGTACTTATTATGCTTTATTGCTGCTCTGTGACATCCACAGGTGTTTTCAATACCTGATTGAAACCACTTGAATGAACCTCTGTTCTTCAGAGTGGTAGTCTTTAAGGGGTTGAATAATTGTGTCAATGAAGAATTCACAAAAGAAACATTTACTACTGTATTACAAAACCAATTGATGTCATTTTAGTTGCATATGGTTCTTTAAAAAGTCCTTGTAGGATTTCATTCTGAATACAATTACAAATGTACACTAAATTCCCTAAAACCCTTTACAGCATTGGGGGTTGAATAATTTTGAACACAACTGTATGTCCTGGGTGGCGAGTATGTACCGTTAGGTGCCTCGCCCAAGGACACTTACTGGAGAGGTGCTCTTACCGAGATCGAACCTGTGTCTCCACTGTCTCTCACGGCTATAGAGCAGTGATGTTACCTCTACTCCACCCAGCCGGCACGACTTGAATTGTTGGTGAAGAGAATCCCCTTCCCCCGTGGGACCCAAGTTTGGGTTCCTCTGCTCTACACGGCAAAGCTCCGACAGCTAATGAAAACATTTCCATAAGAAAAAAAAAGATAAAAAAGAAAAAAAAAAAAAAAAAGTACAATTACCTTTACGTTGGATTTCTTTGAAAAATTTACAACGACGCCCCATCCAAAGTCACTCTCTTCACTTTTCACCTGCAAAAAAACTGGGGTTTAATGAACAGAAGATGCTAAAATATACATTTAAATACGCAATAAAAAATAAATCCACAATTGCACAAATGGATAATTCTATTGGAGAGGTAGCTATGGGTTTATAGAATTTTACTTCTGGATTATAGAATGCAGGGATTCTTCTGCACACAGAAAATAATTTAATATAGAACATATTTGGATTTGATTCCAACGTTTCAATGACTAATAATAATAATAATAATAAGACTCCTATATTCACGTGTGATTTTGGGCAATTTATGGACAGATCTATATTTCCATGTTAAAATTTGTTGCCGGGACTTTCTGTTGTTTTAACTTACTACCCGACGTTGCCGTACATGAAGTTAATGCTGCAGCACACAGGAAAGGATTGCACGCCATAAGCAATTAAAAACCCAAGAATAATAAAAAACAACACCCTCCAGAAAGAGAGAAAGGGCAATCGCAGTGTTTTAAGTAAAATACTTTATTATTAAATGACTAATGGAAAAGCAGTAAAATAGATTTCCAACTGGCGGAGACACAGACGAGAGTGACAGCATTTACTGAAAGAGTGCCCGATTTAACAGCTGCGTTCAGATGGGCCGGACAGACCATCTAACAACAGCCCCGCTACATGTTCCCTGAAATAAGGAGCCGGGGGGGGGGGGGGGTGACAGGTATTGGGACGGCTGCCCCTCTGGACTTCATATTCTTTTTATGGCAACATTAACATGTACAGCGAAGAAAGAAGCAGCAGAGCAGAGCAGCAGGTTTAAATCAGGTCGATAATAGCCTGAAGGAAGGTATGACCCCCGGGGCACATTGTATGCCAGTCTGCCATCTAAAGGAGATGATTTGTGAAGCCAATTTCATTTAAAGTAATAGTATCATTAGAAATGAGTGTTGGATGAATAAAGTGCAGGAATTAATGAAGTGCTAATGTTGATCCGCAGCAGGTTATATTTGTACTCTGCACGGTGTGTGCCAAACGTCAACTGCGTGGGTAAAGGGGACACGAAAAAAGCCCAATACTGACCTGGTGTGTGTACGTACACACACACACACACACACACTCTCTCTCGAGGCAGTTTAACAACGCTTCGAAAGAATTAACATCCGCAATCCGAAACAGTTGGCGTGCAATACAACAAGGCTCCTCATTACTGAAACATTCAGACAAAACCCAATGATTTTCCACCAGAGAGGTAAAAACTTGAGACCTACTGGTTCAAGCTGACCCTATGGATAGCTATACACGGGACTGCAGCAAATTTTCGAATGTCGTATGTAGAAGATGTTTAGGGTACGTCACATATGGTTCCAATCGCAAAAATTTGCCCAACCGCACACAGGCAAAATATTTAAAATCCGACACAACATGGAAAACCAAATTCGTTGCATACAAAATAATGTGTCTACGCGGCATGGCATATATAGGGAAAACTGAAGCCCCTTTGTGTGAATGCATTAGGCGATCCGATAACCGGTATCAAGGCACTTTCTGGAGCATAACCATAAATTAACATCACTGAAATTCACAGCTATCGATCACATCCGCAAACCACAACACGGAAGAAATTGTGGACAAATGTTACAACAGAAGGAAACACCACTTGCAAACTATATTTCCAGATGGATTAAATGAGAAGATAACGCACTCGATATTCTAGTAACTCTAGTAAAACTAAATGTAGCACAACTTTTACAGATAAAACTGAATCATGGGAGAGAAACGGAGCCAAAATCTGTAGAATTCTTGGTTAGGTATATGTTAATGGCCCCGGAAGAGAGACATTCAAGCGCGAAGTGAACACACAAGAGAAATAACATTTCAGTATTATTAACCCATGTTTAAACTGAGGAACAATACAGTGAGTCGCTTAGAGGAACACAGTTACCCTGAAATGTATCATACTATCGAAACATCAAAGTGAAGAGGTATGTAGCGATCATCGGATGTAAAAGGTATCCCCCCCCCTTTCCTATATTAAAATATGATATAGAAGAATGTCTCCGCATTGTTGCAAACCTTCATTAGGTAACCATTTCTCTCATTTAATCACCATTTGATTTTAGCAGCACGGGTGCAAGGGGCACAGTTGGTGTGTCTGGGGTTATACTTCTCATGGCATCCCGCTGTGATGGGAGTAGGTGCATGCGCACTGAGTGAGAACGCCGGCTCGAAGGGAGGGGTAAGTGTGTCGGTATTGTCCCTTCACTGGCTCCCCATCCACTGCAGAATTAAGTTCAAAATCCTTATCCTTACCTACAAAAGCCTCACTAACTCAGCTCCCCACTACCTGTCCTCACTAATCACCAAATACACCCCAGCCCGCTCCCTAAGGTCAAACAGTGACCTGCGCCTAGCTTCTCCCCGCATCACCTCTTCCCATGATAGACTGCAGGATTTCTCACGCGCAGCCCCCACTCTCTGGAACGCTCTCCCTCGTACTGTCAGACTTTCCCCTAACTTCTCTTCCTTCAAACGCTCCCTGAAAACATTCCTATTTAGGGAGGCCTACCACCCAACTCACTGACGCAACCATCAATCACTCTCACCTTACAGTCCTCTCCTCCTGTTTCCAACCCCAACCCTCCCAGATTGTGAGTTCCTACGGGAATAGGGCCCTCATCTCCTCCTGTACTGTTTGTCAAATGTTGTTCAATGTATTGTAACCCTGTCTATACTGTGCTTATTGTACAGCGCTGCGGAATATGCTGGCGCTTTATAAATAAAGAATAATAATAATAATAATAATATATTTATGTCATGTTTTTTATTTTGCATGTATGTCCTGAGGAAAGCCCTGAAATAGGGATGAAACGTTGACTCCTATGGAACAATAAAGGAATATTTTTTAGCAGTCCCGGAGTGCCGCTATCACTTCTTGAGATATAGAGGAGATATAAATAGATAGATGTACACACAAAAAGAAGACTCGAGTGCTAGTCTATGGAAATAAACGCGAGGTTCTTTCAAGAAGTCCCTGTTGTGCCAGCCTATCCTGTGTCTTCGCAGACTGAAGGCAAATTGAGTGCAAGAAATACCAATCTGATATATCAATATAACACGTCTTAAATGTGCTGGCACTCCAGGACCAGTCAGAAAAAAACTTATTTATTCCATTAAAACATAACCTCAAGTCAACCTTGCAATGATTAAATGGATTAAATAAAAGTTTGTTTTTTTTGGCTAAACTGTCCTGGAGTGCCGGCACATTTAATACGTTCATGCACGGGAGCCAAGCTTAAGGCACCAGGCAATTAAGACGGCAGAAACTGGAGTGCAGGATCACTTGAGATATATATACATTATTGTGTGTGATACACACACGCGGTACCCCCTTTTAGATCCATGTATAGAATATATCAAATTCAGAGCACTCCACTTTATTTTTAAAACCATGTTAAAGAAGAGGGATTTGGTTCCAAAATATGACATAAACCTGCCAACACCATCAATGTACTCCATCTCAGCAGGACCTGTTTGAGAGACTGACTACCTGTCTAGGTGCCTCACTGCAAAGAGCTCCAGGAGGATGCATGCCCTGAATAAGTAGGTTTATCTCACAGATCATTAGGTTAGAAAGAAAAGGACCCTTCATGGAGGACTACATCGACATTGTGTGATCGTTCTTTGTGTTTAACAGTTACGTAGATTTGTTATTCTGCCTCTCCCATTGTACATCGCTATGGAATGTGTTAGCGCTTTATATAGATGCTTGTAACTGATCATATCATGTAATCAAATGCCTACTGTTTATTCCCAAATCAGGGACTTTCAAAAAACTTTTTAAAAACGATACGGACATAGAGGGCTCTGGATCTGGTGTGGGCATAGGCAGACCCCTTCATATTTATTATTTTACAGCCTGCTACTGAAACTATTGATTTCTTTCAAGTCTCCCATAGTGACGAAGCAAACAAAAACTGATTGAGAACAATGCAAAGGATTAAATAATCGGAAACGGACAGTCACTGTGTCATGTAATGCCGTGCATGAATGGGGTGACTGTATGTGCAATCATTAGGAAGAATCCAGTATGTGTGCTGCACCTTCACCCGTACCATGGACAGTAGAATAAAGTAGATGCTCCAGCACACAGAGCCTTCACATTGTACAGGATGATAACATTGTTACAATCTGGTACCTTGACTAGCCTGCCGGGCTGCAGGAAGGGCAGGCAGTACTTGGGCTTATGGATAAAATCCTCGATCTCTTTGCCCAGCTTGACGAGCTGCTGGCGGATTTTGTAGTAGGTTACGACACTCTCTTCGTTGGGAATTTGAATGCCGTTGTACTGTTCTTCTAGTGTTTTCACTTCTGTGTTTCCAAGAGAGAAACGAGGGGGAATACACAGGGTTAAAGCAAACATTCGAAGTGGTCAGAACACAAAATCTACTGATTTTATTCTATATAGAGCGCAGTTTACAGCCGAAGCCATCCAAACCTTGCAAGGTCGACTGCGCCAACACGCGTTACAGCCAAGATAAGCCATGTAAAAATACACCAATTACCAGAAAAGGACTTGCATATTGTGTTAGCCTCACACAGGCCGACGGCGAGCTAAACCTGAGCGTACCGGTGCTCTTGGGAAGGCGTTTAATGCATCGGAGAAGCCAAATCATGGGCAAGCTCACCGGCATCCGACTCAATCTTCCCCTTCACAGTATTAATAGATCCCCCTGGCCAGGGTAGAGGAACACCGAGGATTATAGGACCGGAGGGGCTGTTTGCTGAACACAGAGTAAATCCTGTCCACAACAACCCAAGCATTCAACATCAAAGCATATTATATACAGGTTCACTTCTGTTCAAAGCCGTCAGTCTCCCCTGCGGCACGCCACCACAAGCAAGAGACAGCAAAACTTGAATAAGGAATAGAGAGATTCCTTATTTTGGGTGTTAAAATAATAGTATCGGTGCAGATACAGCACCGATACTTTGTACACATGCAAATGTGAAAGCCAGAAGCCAGCGCTGGGTCTGCTTGCCAGTATCCGATGGGGCTGGGGAAGCTGGCCGGATGCATTAAAAGCATTTGGCCAACGTTCCCCTCCGGCTGGACACATTATCGAGTGGAGGCTGGGCTGTGGAGGCTGTGACGTGGGAGCGTGTCACTGCCCTGCAGCCGCCCGGAGGGGGAACGCTGGCCAAATGCTTTTAATGCATCCGGCCAGCTGCCCCAGCGTCTGTCTGTGGGTATATCTGGTCTGTGGTCTGTATACATGTATCTGCATGGGTATATCTGGTCTGAGGTCTGCAAGTGTCTATGTATCTGAGTGGGCATACATATATGAGGTCTGAGTGGGTATACATATATCTGGGGTGTGGTGTGTGTGGGGGTAAATGGGGTTTCTGGCCATACATTTCAATATAAACATAAAGTGGACAGGCTTTCAGCAAAATCTTAAATTATTTATTGGAAAGCGTCACATGACATTAAATATAAGTATCAGTACTCTGTCGGTGAGTAACCGAAAAAAGTATAGGTACTTTTCCTAAAAAAGTGGTATCGTGAAACCCTATAATGCCAACGTATATACAGATAGCGATTCCCCATCATAGGAACCCAACTTTATGTTAGGCATCATAGGTGAACTTCAATAAATTATACACACACACACACTACATACCACACAAAGACAAGGCCAGAGACAGTTTCCAAACTTCTGAGCTCATCACCTGACACAAGCCCTGCTTCAACTATGACCCTCTTGCCAGTAATTGAGGAAATACCTGTTCTTCATCCTAATCTCTGTATATGCCTGATGTTTTGGAACTACATCTCCCATGATGCTCAGCTGCTCATTAGATTGGCTGAGCCTCATGGAAAATGTAGTTGTAAAACATCTGGAGGGCCAAGGTTGCAGAGCCCTGGTATATGTTGTCATGCTGATCCAGTTTTACAAATAAAATGACAAAGTCATGGAACAACAGAGCGAGGAGGTCAGCTCGTGTCTGGGACGTATCTCATACTCAAACAAGCCCAAAATATGGCCATTCACTTACTTTCTGCTACTCCGGGGATCGCTCTGTAATGCTGGAACTGGTAAAAGGATTTCTCCAGCATGTACTCGGGGTTGATCTCTTCGACACGTAAAAGATTGAGGACCATGTTATAGGTCAGATGAAACGCGCTGTTCAGTGGATCTGCAGAGCCCTGAGAAGACAAAATTAACATTTTAAAAAATGGGGACAAAAAGGCAAAGAAGCGAATAGAATTCTCCATGCTATGGTGTCTCTATACATTTATTCTTACGTTTGTCACGTATACACCATACGCCACAAATACGCCTCATTGATGCGGGTGTTATAGTTTAAAGCAACCCACCACGCGCACTTCTACAGGGACAAGCCAATGGTTTGAAAATGGTTGAAAATAGTCGTTCGTTGCAGCCCTACGCTGTATCCTCACCCCCTGCTGCACCTGTATAGATTGTAAGCTCCCACCGGTATAGGGCTCTCCATGCCTCCTGTATCTCAAATGCTGCCTTGTCTTTCATTCGTACTGCGCCTGTCTTTACAATTATACCCTTTGTACAGCGCTGCAGAATGTGTTGCCGCTTTATAGAGATAGATATATAAAAATGATTTTAAAAAACAGAAAACCGATTATTAAATTGTGTTGATAGGGCCTCAGAGATCTTGCACATTACATTTGATGGGTATTTGCGCACTTGGCGCCCATGTAATTAATTAGAACGTCGACGCAAACCTTCGCTTTTTTGCTAAATTGTTTCAAAAACTAAAATGTTTGTGTGGTTTTGGTTTGAGGTTTTCACATTCAGTGTGACCTTTATCGCCACCCGATTTGCAAACCATAGGGGCTCCTCGCCTAACACTGCGGATTCATGGAAGTTACAAACGGTATAACTCATTGTTTCTGTGACCGTCGTGTATTTCGGCAATCTCATTAAGTGAAACAACGGCGCCCACATAGAATCAGAAATATACACTCATGTGAGAACTTGTGGGTGTTTTGTAGGAGTAAATAGAGGAAACCATGGTTTAACACAGCTCCAGAAAGGATAAAGTGGCAATGAGGTGGTTAACACAGCCCTATAGCAGTTCATGTGACATACACGGCTTATAGACGGGTAATGGGAGGAAACCAAAACCACAGCTTAGGCGACTTAACTGCAAAGTGAATGAGTGGCAAGCCACAATTTAATTAAGGAAGGAAGTTTACATATAAGCTGAAGATTAACCTCTCCAACCCCATTATTTTTTTTTTTTTATATTCAAAATTTTTATTTTAAAAGAAAGTCAGCAGTACAATCAGCTAGGTAAAATAAATGAAAGCAATAACACAGGATCAACATACAGGTATGCAGCAAGTGATAAGACAATATTCAAAAAGGAAAGTGGTCAACATGCCAAAAAGTGCTCCAGGGGGGAAAAAAAAAAAAAAAAAAAATAAAAAAAAATTGGGGGGTTGGCAAAGGCCATGAATGTGACTTTCCTGCTCTCTCCTAAAGTAGGAGGCCATGGAAATGTGCAGGTCACAAGGCCGGGGTACTCGGGGCCAGGTATGGTGGCCACCACAATGGCACACCCCGAGTTGCCCCAAACGCCAAAAGAAAAAGTAATAAAATAAAATAGAAGTTAAATAAAAAAAAAAAAAAAAAAAAAAGAAAAAGAAAAAAAAAAAAAAAAAAAGGAGAGAGAGAGAAAGAGGGGGGGAGGGGAGTCTGCAGCACAAGATGGCGTGTAAAAACAAGGGGAAAGGGATGAAAAACGGGGGGGGGGGGTTGGAGTCATCAAGGTGATATGCTCATCTAGGAGACAAATCAAAAACACTGTGCTAAATAACAAACAAATCTGTATGAAAAATGAAAGTAAGTCAGCTTGTAACCAGCATAAGTCATCATGGAAAATAAAAAACAAAAAGTCAGCTTGTAACCAGCATAAGTCATCATGGAAAATAAAAAATAAAAAGTCAGCTTGTAACCAGCATAAGTCATCATGGAAAATAAAAAACAAAAAGTCAGCTTGTAACCAGCATAAGTCATCATGGAAAATAAAAAATAAAAAGTCAGCTTGTGACCAGCATAAGTCATCATGGAAAATAAAAAACAAAAAGTCAGCTTGTAACCAGCATAAGTCATCATGGAAAATAAAAAATAAAAAATAAAAAGTCAGCTTGTAACCAGCATAAGTCATTATGGAAAATAAAAAACAAAAAGTCAGCTTGTAACCAGCATAAGTCATCATGGAAAATAAAAAACAAAAAGTCAGCTTGTATCCAGCATAAATGTTATTACACTTAGTAAAGCCTCATAGCCAGGGGGGAAATACGACTCAGCTAGGAGGGATACTAGATTGGAGAACTCAGCGGATCAGGGCAAGCCATCAGCGGGAGGCAGGCAGCAGGTATTTGGGCGAGTCTCTGCAGTCCGTATTCAGCAAGAACGTGGGACATGGATCGACTCCGGGAACACACCTGCCGCATCTGCTAACCTGGGTGTCCAGATCAGCCATTGTCCCGGAATGGGACCTCTCCCATAGCAGGCAAGGCACTGCAAGGCAGGCCAGGTCTCACAGACCACGATGATTCCACCAGGCCGAGGTATCCAGCAAGCACCAGCATGTGGCCACAGAAAAGATCATCAGGGACCCGCAAGGTCCATGCCACTCCGCAAACTCCACCGTCAGTAACATGCGGTAAAGCCATGCGGGATCTCCTCGGTCGCGTCAGCGTCTTCCTCACTGCCTGCATCAAGGTGATATGCTCATCTGCAGCGGTTCGGGTAAGCACAGCTCGCAGTATCTCCCCTGCGGTCGGCAGACACTCCGGCAGCTCCGGCTTTTCTGCACTCGTAAGTTCCGACGCGGTCTCCTCCGGGCCCAAGTCCACAGCAGCAGTGGGTGTTGTAGCTTCGGCGAGTGCCGCCCGAAACCGCAGTCCGCAGATGGGTGGCTGACCTGATTCGACGGCGTTAGCCGGCCGCGGTACCTCATCCAGGGACCGCGCACCAGGTTTCAGGTCCACTGACCCCCGGCAGCTCCGCAACGCAGCCATCATCCGCCGCCAAACACCTTTGGTAAGTGGACCGTCTTCGCCTTCCTCCTCCAAAATCGACAAGCAGGCTTCCAGGCCCAAAGTCATGGCTCCCTCATCTCCAATATAAGAGGGGATCCGTCCTCTCGCCTCCCCGCAGGTCCATCCGCCACTCCCGGAGGGCAATCATCCAGGACATCCAGAAGTCGTGGGCCCACCATCTCCCCAGCCCCCGACAAGAACCCAGTCCAGGGTGTAGCGTTCAGACCCGCAAGACCAGCAGGCTTCCAAATCTGGTGAGTAGGCCGCAAGATGGCCGCCGGCGTCTCGCTCCAGCACAAATCAGCAGTCATCCGTGTAGTCTCAGGTCCGGAGGGGGGCTAAACGGGCTCCGGACGGGTCAGTACCGGTGGTCAGCAGCACAGGTACCCTTAAATACTTAAATTGTGGAAGGGGAGACAGCTGTGGTTCCTTAAGCGGTGAAGACGTGTGGAGCTCCACCAAAACACGTCCGCTCCCGCTCGCCGCCGACCACGCCCCCCTCCAACCCCATTATTAAGAATAAATATATATATATATTATATATATATATATATATATAGTGTTAGTATAGGAGTCTGTAGTGATACTTGTTTTTGTTGTTGTTTTTGGTCCCCCCCCCCCACTCTGACTATGCCATTTGGTGATTTACAACATCGAATACCCCCAACCGTGCCCACGATTAATGTCCCAATGTTTAATTCTATTATTCTGATCAGTATAGCGTCCAGACCTGCCGAAGAGAGGATCACTCTCGAAAGCTTGTATTTTAAATGTAACGTTAGTCCAATAAAAAAAAGGTATCACTACAGACTGCTATACTCGTGAATATATAATATACACACATACATACATACATACATACATACACACACACACACACACACACACAGTTGTGTTCAAAATTATTCAACCCCCACTGAAATTGAGTGTTTTGGCCAGTTTGACATTGATTTTGATCATTCAGTCATCTTGCTTACAATTAAAATCAAAGAGGCACGTGTAGGTCAGACAAATATAACATTTATAACGAAATAACCACAAATGTCTTTTCTGTGCTCACATCATTATCAGTTTTATTCAACCCCCAAGTGACATTCAATCTTAGTACTTAGTACAACATCCTTTTACAGTTATAACAGCTTTTAAACGTGAAGCATAGCTTGACACAAGTGTCTTGCAGTGATCTACGGGTATCTTCGCCCATTCGTCATGGGCAAAAGCCTCCAGTTCAGTCACATTCTTAGGCTTGCGCATTGCAACTGCTTTAAGTCCCACCAGAGGTTCTCAATCGGATTTAAGTCAGGTGACTGCGATGGCCACTCCAAAATGTTCCAGCCTTTAATCTGCAACCATGCTCTAGTGGACTTGGAGGTATGCTTGGGATCATTGTCCTGTTGAAAGGTCCAACGTCTCCCAAGCCTCAGGTTTGTGACGGACTGCATCACATTGTCATCCAATATCTCCTGGTACTGAAGAGAATTCATGGTACCTTGCACACGCTGAAGCTTCCCTGTACCTGCAGAAGCAAAACAGCCCCAAAGCATGATTGACCCCCCGCCATGCTTCACAGTAGGCAAGGTGTTCTTTTCTTCATAGGCCTTGTTCTTCCTCCTCCAAACACAGCGTTGATCCATGGCCCAAACAGTTCTAATTTTGTTTCATCAGTCCACAGAACACTATCCAAAACTTCTGTGGTTTGTCCACATGACTTTTGGCATACTGCAGTCGACTCTTCTTATTCTTTGGAGACAGCAAGGGGGTGCGCCTGGGAGTTCTGGCATGGAGGCCTTCATTACGCAGTGTGCGCCGTATTGTCTGAGCTGAAACTTCAGTACCCACATCTGACAAATCTTATCTCAGTTCCTCAGCAGTCACACGGGGACTTTTCTCCACTCTACGCTTCAGGTAGCACACAGCAGTCGAAGTCAGCATCTTCTTTCTGCCACGACCAGGTAGCGTTTCAACAGTGCCCTTTGCCTTGAATTTGCGAATGATGCTTCCTATGGTCTCTCTTGGTATGTTTAACATCTTTGCAATCTTCTTATAGCCATTGCCCTTCCTGTGAAGAGTAATCACCTCTTCTCTTGTCTTCCTGGACCATTCTCTTGACTTCACCATGTTTGTAACCACACCAGTAAACGTCTAGAAGGAGCTGAGTATCAGTTATTTTAAAGCTGCCTAATTGGTGCTTATTATGCTTTATTGCTGCTCCGTGACATCCACAGGTGTTTTCAATACCTGATTGAAAACACTTGAATGAACCTCTGTTCTTCAGAGTGGTAGTCTTTAAGGGGTTGAATAATTGTGTCAATGAAGAATTCACAAAAGAAACATTTACTACTGTATTACAAAACCAATTGATGTCATTTTAGTTGCATATGGTTCTTTAAAAAGTCCTTGTAGGGGGGGGGTGGAGCCGAGCCGGCAAGGTGAGAGGACGTGTGCTGCTGGAGCTCCCGAGTAGCCGCTGATTGAATTGAGACAACCACCACTTTAATCTTCTTTATTTCGCTCTGGAGGTACAAGGGAAGATAGCAGGAGCCATGAAGTCCTCCAAAAAAACAAAAAAGCCTGACAGCGCACTTGTAGTGCCGATTTTTACACTGCGGACCCGCACAGTGACTAGGCCCCAAGATGGCGGTGCTTCCTCCAGAGATGGAGGGAGAAGCCCATCCCCAGGCTCAGACACATCAGAGATGGAGCAGGACTCGGGCCCGGCGACCCGTCAGGACATCCGTCGCCTGCAAGAATTTATAGCGGAGGAGCTGGCGCGCAACACGAGGGCGCTAACGGCGGAGGTCCAGGTAATTGGGACACGCACAGCGCGTCTCGAGGAACGGGCAGAGGCATTCACGGACACGTGCAACACACTTGCCCACCATGCTGAGACACTAGCAACACGGGTGGAGACACTAGAGGAGGCTCTGGAAGATTTATCAAACAGGTCCAGACGCAACAACGTCAGGCTCCGAGGCCTGCCTGAATCGTGACATCGGATGCGCTGGACGGCACGCTTACTGGCATTATGAAAAAGTTATTACCCGCGCTGCCACCGGCTAGATATCTGATCGACCGGATACACCGTACTCTGGGGGTGCGGAAAGGCCAGAACGCACCACCGTGCGACGTAGTCGCTAGATTACATTATTACTCGACAAGGGAAGCTTTACTACACACAGCTCACGACCAACAGGTGGAGTACGAGGATGGCCAGTTGCTTTTCTACCAGGACCTTGCCCCGTCGACCCTGGCTAAACGCAGGGAATGGCGGGTAGTCACAGAACTGCTGCGCTCCCACGATATGCGCTACTCATGGGGATTCCCATTTCGTATCTTGGTCCACAAAGATGGTCGCACGTATTCTTGCACACACCTGTATAGGGCTCAGGACTTCCTACGCCAGCTGGGATTGGAGGTCCCGGACGCAATTGCTCAGCTCACCCCTCCGAGTTCCCTGCCACGGCTCTCCAGAGACTGGTCTCCGGCTGGAGATTGAATATGGACAGCCGTGGGTGCGCTAAGTGAGGGCATGTGTATCCTTCAGTCCAGGTTTTGCGGGGCTTAGGCCCTTAGACGGCTCTTTGATGCTTTCTTAGATTATATTCTGTTTTTTCTTTATACCTCTGATTTACTTGTTAAGGTGGTTGTAGTTTTAGTATGACGTTTAATGTGGCGGTTGCTCAGGGGGACAGTGGCCGAGGGTTTTTTCCCCATAGCCTGCTGGTTTCCGAGACTACCTCCTCCTCCAAGGTTCCGTTCCTTTGGTTTACCCATCCTTTCGGGACGTTTTGTTCTTTTTTTCCTTCCTCTTTCTCCTTACTTCCCCTTCCCAACCTATTCCCCCGGCCCGGCCCTACTTTCTCTCTTCTGACCTTTCGGCCGTATGATTATGTGAATGTATTTAATACTTCTGATCCCCATGTAGGTGGCTCCCGTCCTGTCACCCTCCCCCCTCGGTAAGAGGCTGGGAGCTGATGGAACGAGACAGGGGTGGAGACGTGGGGAGGATGGTGGCCATGCGTTCCCCTTCCTAGTCCCATAATGATTTCTGATCTTAAATTCCCCGCGCAAGCGCCGTCTCCTGATTCGGGACCTTAAGCGGAAATCTGCGAACATCGCATTCCTCCAAGAGACTAGGATCTCTACCACTGCGGCCTTTCGCTTAGCAGACCCATCCTACTCCCGTGTCTTCACCTCATGTGCCATCCCTAAACGGAATGGGGCTGCTATTTTGTTGCATAATTCCTGCCCGCTGCAGATTATTGATGTATATTCTGACTCTGCTGGGAGGTATGTCTTGGCGAGGGGTACTTGTTCGTCTAAATGGTATAAATTGATGTCGGTATATGCACCAAATGGGCCAGATACGGGATTTTGGGCGGCCCTCTCCTCCTTTCTCAGGTTGCATGCTAAGGGAAAAATCATATTGGGAGGGGACTTTGATGCTACTCTCTGCTCTCCACTGGACCGATCCAGCCATCCCCCTCACATCGGTCTGACTCCATCCTCATCCCAGGATAGGCAGTTTCATGCGTTTGGGCGTAATCATGATCTGGTAGACATTTGGAGGGTACAGCACCCCACAATGAAGGATTTCACCTTTTACTCCCCGGTCCATTCCTCATACTCCAGATTAGATTATTTTCTGATCTCCCCGGACTGTATTCCCTTGATTGCGAAATCAGGCATTGGCTCCATAACTTGGTCTGACCATGCAGATGTGGTTTTGCATGTCCGCCCATTGGCGTCTGGCAGCAGTGGCAACTCTCAAAGCAGAGTTAGAATGTTGGAATAAATATGCGATATCATGGCTCGGTAGGCTTAACTGCATCAAGATGAATGTATTACCCAGATTATTGTATATGTTTCAGGCATTACCGGTTCCTCTTGTTGCTTCAGAGGTCATTGCTTTGCAGCGCTCAAGTGATTATTTTATGTGGGCAGGGAAACGATGCCGCGTAGCTAGACATACTCTCTATCGCCCACGGTCACTGGGCGGCCTGGGCCTTCCATCTCTCCTCACCTATTACTATGCAACTCAATTGGCACAAGTGGTAGCCTGGCATGTTCCGGCGGGGTCTCGCAGGTGGGTCGACCTGGAAGCGTCCCTTATGCGGCCGAATAAGATACAACATTGGATATGGCTGGCTCGAGAACATCGTCCTTTGATCACCACCATATGCCCAGTCATATTAAACTCTCTGCGCCTTTGGCATAGGCTAGCAGTGAAATGCGAGTTGACGTTTATGCCAACACCTATGACTCAGATTTTTGGGAATAGAGACTTTCGCCCCGGTCTACTCATAAGGCCCTGGCATGACCTATTAGACTCAGGTGTATGCAGAATACATAATTTATACCACAATGGAACTCTGATTCCCCTTCGAGATATTTTGGGACCGTCTTTTCTACACATTTTCCAATTGACATCATACGCCTCCCAGGCCCACATTAAACAAGCTGCACTGGCGCCGCTGACTCGCTTTGAGCGATTATGCCTGGCCGGCACATACCCGAGAGGCCTTCGGGATCTAACATCACTGTTGGACTGGAAAGACCTGTCCTATATTCATGCTTGGGAAAGAGATATCGGGGAAACTCTGGACTCAGAGGATTGGTTGGACATATGGGAGAGGTCTCGCTCCGTGTCGGTGTGCGCCTCATTGCATTAAAATGATTATGCGGTGGTACGTTACACCATCTCAATTGGCGCACATGAATAGAAATTTACCGGATGTATGCTGGAGATTATGCACCTCCAAGGGCTCCTTTTTCCACATGTGGTGGACATGTCCACGAATTGTACCTTTATGGAAGGAAGTCCAAGATCTACTGATTCTAGTTCTATCTAAACCTATCCCGTTGGATTCTTGGGCGTTTTTGCTCTCCAGGCCGCTCCCTGAACTTACTTTCCATGAAAACAAACTATTAGCCAAAATTACCCTGGCCACGAGACAGGCTATGGCGGAAGTCTGGAGACAACCCCTCCCGCCCTGTATGGCTAAAGTATATGGCAAAATCAGAGACACTCAGGTTATGGACAAACTGACCGCTATAGTACGTTTTACACTGCCATCATATAGTAAAACTTGGGGGCCCTGGCTTGATGCTGGGTTATAATTTATGGCGGGAATTTGGGCTATGGTCACATATATAGGGCTTCTTGGCCCCTTCCACCCCCCCCCCAACCTTCTACATTTCCCTCTATAGCATTCGACAGGTTGGATTAATATCTACAGTATGTTTTAGGATTCTGGCCTGGGCCCGGCCACTCATTTCCCCCCCCCTTTTCTTTTCCCCACCTCTCCGCCCTTATTTTTCACCCTACTTTCATTTCATAATATGGACGGGATTATGGTTTACTAGGATGCATATGTAAAGTGATATTGCTATTTTGGCGCTGTGACGCCACATTTGCACCCATGTTATTCTTATTGTCCAATAAAATTATGTTTAAAAAAAAAAAAAAAAGAAGTCCTTGTAGGATTTCATTCTGAATACAAATACAAATGTACACTAAATTCCCTAAAACCCTTTACAGCATTGGGGGTTGAATAATTTTGAACACAACTGTATATATATATACATACATATCATTCAGCCATATTAACCTCCAGTAATGTCATGTTAACCCCTGTGTGCCAAATATTAGCCACTGCTTGCAGGCGGTTAACAATATCCATGGCAGGACTTGAGGTCACGCAATATAAAATGTTCAATATCTGAATCAAAACCGACATGGATGCTCAAACAATCAGTATGTATTTTTATTTATGGTTTAAAAGCATGGTGCACCAGCTTCACACACAAACACAGGACCAAAAAAACACATACAAAAACCGTGTATTTCACCCGAGCGTCCTCTAGGGGTTCTGAGATGTATTGCCGTGGTGTGTGGTTCACAGGCTGGTTGCAGTGCTCGGGCGCCCCCATGGGATTTTTTCCTTTATCACTGTGTTACATGTGCTTTGCACTTTGTCTTGACCATTCGTCAGAGCTTCGGAATATGTTGGTGCCATATACTTGTAAATGCAATATCCTCACTGAGCCGCATTGCAGTGCTAGGGCTCCCCTTACTGTTAAGAGCGGACTCCACACATACTTGTAGATTAAACGAACGGCACCGTAATACACCGTGGTGCAGCACAGCATCTTATCACACTGGAATGACTTCCATTCCCCATAAGAGTGAGAGCATCTCAGCAACAGCTCAGATGGAGGCGCATTAAAAGTGAGCACAGCACAACATCAATATGAGGGCATAAAAAACGTAAAACCACTGATTACCAAAAACACACAAATAAATGCACAGCGGCACAAGCAACGAAAACCAACAGAGGGCGCACAGCACAACTACTGCATTCCTCCTGTACTGGTTTGTCAAAATGTTGTTCAATGGATTGTAACCCTGTCTATTTTGTGCCCATTGTACAGCACTGCGGAATAGGCTGGCGCTTTATAAATAATACTGCATGTAATGACCCTGCAGGGCGCAGGGCAGGCTACGGCCAACAGAGGGCGCAGGGCAGGCTACGACCAACAGAGGGCGCAGGGAAGGCTACGACCAACAGAGGGCGCAGGGAAGGCTACGACCAACAGAGGGCGCAGGGAAGGCTACGACCAACAGAGGGCGCAGGGAAGGCTACGACCAACAGAGGGCGCAGGGAAGGCTACGACCAACAGAGGGCGCAGGGAAGGCTACGACCAACAGAGGGCGCAGGGAAGGCTACGACCAACAGAGGGCGCAGGAAGGCTACGACCAACAGAGGGCGCAGGGAAGGCTACGACCAACAGAGGGCGCAGGGAGGCTACGACCAACAGAGGGCGCAGGGAGGCTACGACCAACAGAGGGCGCAGGGAAGGCTACGACCAACAGAGGGCGCAGGGAAGGCTACGACCAACAGAGGGCGCAGGGAAGGCTACGACCAACAGAGGGCGCAGGGAAGGCTACGACCAACAGAGGGCGCAGGGAAGGCTACGACCAACAGAGGGCGCAGGGAAGGCTACGACCAACAGAGGGCGCAGGGAAGGCTACGACCAACAGAGGGCGCAGGGAAGGCTACGACCAACAGAGGGCGCAGGGAAGGCTACGACCAACAGAGGGCGCAGGGAAGGCTACGACCAACAGAGGGCGCAGGGAAGGCTACGACCAACAGAGGGCGCAGGGAAGGCTACGACCAACAGAGGGCGCAGGGAAGGCTACGACCAACAGAGGGCGCAGGGAAGGCTACGACCAACAGAGGGCGCAGGGAAGGCTACGACCAACAGAGGGCGCAGGGAAGGCTACGACCAACAGAGGGCGCAGGGAAGGCTACGACCAACAGAGGGCGCAGGGAAGGCTACGACAACAGAGGGCGCAGGGAAGGCTACGACCAACAGAGGGCGCAGGGAAGGCTACGACCAACAGAGGGCGCAGGGAAGGCTACGACCAACAGAGGGCGCAGGGAAGGCTACGACCAACAGAGGGCGCAGGGAAGGCTACGACCAACAGAGGGCGCAGGGAAGGCTACGACCAACAGAGGGCGCAGGGAAGGCTACGACCAACAGAGGGCGCAGGAAGGCTACGACCAACAGAGGGCGCAGGGAAGGCTACGACCAACAGAGGGCGCAGGGAAGGCTACGACCAACAGAGGGCGCAGGGAAGGCTACGACCAACAGAGGGCGCAGGGAAGGCTACGACCAACAGAGGGCGCAGGGAAGGCTACGACCAACAGAGGGCGCAGGGAAGGCTACGACCAACAGAGGGCGCAGGGAAGGCTACGACCACAGAGGGCGCAGGGAAGGCTACGACCAACAGAGGGCGCAGGGAAGGCTACGACCAACAGAGGGCGCAGGGAAGGCTACGACCAACAGAGGGCGCAGGGAAGGCTACGACCAACAGAGGGCGCAGGGAAGGCTACGACCAACAGAGGGCGCAGGGAAGGCTACGACCAACAGAGGGCGCAGGGAAGGCTACGACCAACAGAGGGCGCAGGGAAGGCTACGACCAACAGAGGGCGCAGGGAAGGCTACGACCAACAGAGGGCGCAGGGAAGGCTACGACCAACAGAGGGCGCAGGGAAGGCTACGACCAACAGAGGGCGCAGGGAAGGCTACGACCAACAGAGGGCGCAGGGAAGGCTACGAACAACAGAGGGCAACAACAGAGGGCGCAGGGAAGGCTACGAACAACAGAGGGCGCAGGGAAGGCTACGAACAACAGAGGGCGCAGGGAAAGCTACGACCAACAGAGGGCGCAGGGAAGGCTACGACCAACAGAGGGCTATTCTTTTTTTATTTTATTTATTTATAAAAGGATTTTACCAGGAAGGATACATTGAGATTTCTCTCGTTTTCAAGTATGTCCTGGGTTCAAGAACATTGAGTGGTTACAGAAATACAAAATAGTAAAATAAAGATATAACACAAAAACAAATATACAGAGTAAAAGAAAAATAAATATGTAGGAAATAAAGTCATTATGTTACATGTTTACAGGTGCATTCTGTATTGAGGTATGTTAATAGGGAGCTCTTAAGTGACTTTAGACTGGGGGAAGATTTGATGGCGCCTGGGGGGGGGGTTCCTATTCCATAATTGCGGTGCTCTGTAGGAAAATGAGGATCGAGCCGCTGTCTTTTTGTATTGTGGTGTTGCAAGTAAGGTGCAGGTGCTGCATCTGAGGTTATAGGATGAGGGAACTGCTGGGGCAATCAGCCTATTCAGGTAAGGTGGCAGCTTCCCAGAAAAGCTCTTAAAAGAACTAAACTGGCCATCGCTGGAATCTAGACGCACCCTTCACCTTTCCAACCTGGTGTTTAACATGTCACAATGGTGGGTCATGTAGTTACATTGTAGCACAAAGCGGCAGCATGAGTTATACAGTGTAGTAAGTTTCTGAAGGTGTGTTTGCGGGGCGGCTGCATACACTACATCTCCGTATTCAATGGCTGGCATAAGCATTTGTTGTACAATCTGCTTTCTTACCACGGGGCTCAGGCAGGATTTGTTTCTGTACAGAGCACCTAGTTTGGGGTAGAGTTTAGATGAGAGTTTTTCGATGTGGGGGCCAAAAGATAGATTTTATTACCATTGTCACTTAAGAGATCTCAATTAACATACCTCGATACAGAAAGCACCTGTAAACATGTAACGTAATGACTATTTATTTTCTGTGTTAATCTGTATATTTGTGCTGTTTTTAATATCTTGCATTTTATTACTTTGTATTTCTGTAACAATTCAATGTTGTTGAACCCAGGACATGCTTGAAAACGAGAGAAATCTCAATGTATCCTTCCTGGTAAAATCCTTTATAAATAAATAAATATAGCACGAACAGTTTCCGCAGCTCTTTACAATAACCAAAGGGAACAAGATACAGATTAACGTACATAGGATTGAAACACTAGCAGGGTTATTCAGAGAAAGTTGAAAACCAGGAGAATTACTGGAGAAGTGAAAATTCTAGGTTAAAATAGCCGATTTCGAAAGTGAGATAAATGGAAGAATTTTTCTGGTTTGGCGATTTTGACCTAGAATTTTCACTTCTCCAGTCATTCTCCTGGTTTTCACCTTTCTCTGAATAACCCTGAAGGTGTAGAGTAAGTGTCCTTGTAGGACCAACAGAGGGCGCAGGGATAGGCTCGGAGGGCGCAGGGATAGGCTCGGAGGGCGCAGGGATAGGCTCGGAGGGCGCAGGGATAGGCTCGGAGGGCGCAGGGATAGGCTCGGAGGGCGCAGGGATAGGCTCGGAGGGCGCAGGGATAGGCTTTGACGCGCAGGGATAGGCTGACGCGCAGGGATATAGGCTTTGACGCGCAGGGATAGGCTTTGACGCGCAGGGATAGGCTTTGACGCGCAGGGATAGGCTATGACCAACAGAGGGCGCAACTACAAGACTAATGCATATACAGTAATGAGGAATCCACATAGAGAAACCAATAGACACAATGCACATCACAGCTGCAAACCGGAGGCCAACATACGTGAAACACCGATAAACATGCAATGACCGATAGAGGGCGCACAGGAAAGAACACATCGAAAATAGCAGGAGCAGAGCGCACACGGACCAGAAAGGAACACGATGCAAAGCACAGACACTATCCTGCTGGTATGTGTAAATCGGATACTATGCAGAATCCACCATGATCCAATGACCCCCCCGTATGTATGGCGAATAAAATGGATGGTGCAGCAATACACTGGAGCAGCACAAGGATGACATCACACAGGAAAAGAACGTCTATCAAATCCATTTTCCATCAGCACAACGACACCCCGACTGGAAGAATATGTGTGGAACAATAAAACATCGCAAATACTGTGTGCACATCAATAAGCGAGAGAAAAAGCACTGACGAAACATCACGAACAGGACAGACAAAGCAAGACACAAAATAACCAACAGAGAGAGCACCGCATCAACTGAGCACCTAATGACCAACAGAGGGCGCACCGCATCAACTGAGAACCTAATGACCAACAGAGGGAGCACCGCATCAACTGAGAACCTAATGACCAACAGAGGGCGAACAGCATCAACTGAGAACCTAATGACCAACAGAGGGCGCACAGCATCAACTGAGAACCTAATGACCAACAGAGGGCGCACAGCATCAACTGAGAACCTAATGACCAACAGAGGGCGAACAGCATCAACTGAGAACCTAATGACCAACAGAGGGCGCACCGCATCAACTGAGCACCTAATGACCAACAGAGGGCGCACCGCATCAACTGAGAACCTAATGACCAACAGAGGGAGCACAGCATCAACTGAGAACCTAATGACCAACAGAGGGAGCACCGCATCAACTGAGCACCTAATGACCAACAGAGGGCGCACCGCATCAACTGAGAACCTAATGACCAACAGAGGGAGCACCGCATCAACTGAGAACCTAATGACCAACAGAGGGAGCACCGCATCAACTGAGAACCTAATGACCAAAAGAGGGCGCACCGCATCAACTGAGAACCTAATGACCAACAGAGGGAGCACCGCATCAACTGAGCACCTAATGACCAACAGAGGGCGCACAGCATCAACTGAGAACCTAATGATCAACAGAGGGCGCACAGCATCAACTGAGCACCTAATGACCAACAGAGGGAGCACTGGATCAACTGAGCACCTAATGACCGACAGAGGGCGCACAGCATCAACTGAGAACCTAATGACCAACAGAGGGCGCACAGCAGCAACTGAGCACTTAATGACCAACAGAGGGCGCACAGCAGCAACTGAGCACCGCATCAACTGAGAACCTAATGACCGACAGAGGGTGCACAGTATCAACTGAGCACCTAATGACCAACAGAGGGCGCACAGCATCAACTGAGAACCTAATGATCAACAGAGGGCGCACAGCATCAACTGAGCACCTAATGACCGACAGAGGGCGCACAGCATCAACTGAGAACCTAATGATCAACAGAGGGCGCACAGCATCAACTGAGCACCTAATGACCGACAGAGGGAGCACCGCATCAACTGAGAACCTAATGACCAACAGAGGGCGCACAGCATCAACTGAGCACCTAATGACCAACAGAGGGCGCACAGCATCAACTGAGAACCTAATGATCAACAGAGGGCGCACAGCATCAACTGAGCACCTAATGACCGACAGAGGGAGCACCGCATCAACTGAGAACCTAATGACCGACAGAGGGCGCACAGCATCAACTGAGCACCTAATGACCAACAGAGGGCGCACAGCAGCAACTGAGCACCTAATGACCAACAGAGGGCGCACCGCATCAACTGAGAACCTAATGACCAACAGAGGGAGCACAGCATCAACTGAGAACCTAATGATCAACAGAGGGCGCACAGCATCAACTGAGCACCTAATGACCGACAGAGGGAGCACAGCATCAACTGAGAACCTAATGACCAACAGAGGGAGCACTGGATCAACTGAGCACCTAATGACCGACAGAGGGCGCACAGCATCAACTGAGAACCTAATGACCGACAGAGGGAGCACACTGAGCACCTAATGACCGACAGAGGGAGCACCGCATCAACTGAGCACCTAATGACCGACAGAGGGCGCACAGCATCAACTGAGCACCTAATGACCAACAGAGGGCGCACAGCAGCAACTGAGCACCGCATCAACTGAGAACCTAATGACCAACAGAGGGCGCACAGCATCAACTGAGCACCTAATGACCAACAGAGGGCGCACAGCATCAACTGAGCACCTAATGACCAACAGAGGGCGCACAGCATCAACTGAGAACCTAATGACCAACAGAGGACGCACAGCATCAACTGAGAACCTAATGACCAACAGAGGGCGCAGTAACGACTTCAAAATGGAAAGCCAGTTAGAGTGCGCACGCGCAGTAACAATGAAAACGTACACAGGTGATACCCATAGAGGGCGCACATTCCGCAACAAGCTGAAAGCTAAGGTGCGCAAATCACCGCTAGAGGGCGCATTAAATAAAGCCACCTACGCGCAAAAAACACAAACAGCCAACACGGATGACCGAGTAGAGTTCAGTGATACCAGCAGGATTGTAATAAGGGGGGGGGGGGGTTCACAAGTTTCTCTCTTACATGTGTTTATAGGTGTGGCCGTCTCCCACGTCCTGTATTATCTGTGCGGTAACGCTCTATGGGTTCTCCGCCGGATGGTTTGTATCAGTGGAGTTTGCACCCTCTAGTGAGACTAACGTGGTTAGATTTCACAACGGCAAATTGTGTGCTGCATGAAGCCGCCAATAGGAGGCAGCAGAGACACACAGACCCTGGAACTGATAGAGGGCGCACACACAGGATACACACAGTATAAAACACCAAGAAACACAGTTACTGACTCTAATACAGTGTAAATCGAAGGACACAAAAAGGGAGACCACAGACACATGACAAAAGGGAGACACATGACAAACACAACCTCCTCATACAGCACAGCACAATGCCAGCCAGTGGATAAACACAGGGTGTGACACTACAAATGACTAAATACATAACGCAGAATGTGACAACCTGTATAGTGTATGTGAAGCCAGCAGAGCTCAGCGCGAAACGCACCCACCCAAAGCAGGGCGCTCAGCGCGAAACACACCCACCCAAAAGCAGGGAGCTCAGCGCGAAACACACCCACCCAAAAGCAGGGAGCTCAGCGCGAAACACACCCACCCAAAAGCAGGGAGCTCAGCGCGAAACACACCCACCCAAAAGCAGGGAGCTCAGCGCGAAACACACCCACCCAAAAGCAGGGAGCTCAGCGCGAAAGACACCCACCCAAAAGCAGGGAGCTCAGCGCGAAAGACACCCACCCAAAAGCAGGGAGCTCAGCGCGAAACACACCCACCCAAAAGCAGGGAGCTCAGCGCGAAACACACCCACCCAAAAGCAGGGAGCTCAGCGCGAAACACACCCACCCAAAAGCAGGGAGCTCAGCGCGAAACACACCCACCCAAAAGCAGGGAGCTCAGCGCGAAACACACCCACCCAAAGCAGGGAGCTCAGCGCGAAACACACCCACCAAAAGCAGGGAGCTCAGCGCGAAACACACCCACCCAAAAGCAGGGAGCTCAGCGCGAACACACCCACCCAAAAGCAGGGAGCTCAGCGCGAAACACACCCACCCAAAAGCAGGGAGCTCAGCGCGAAACACACCCACCCAAAAGCAGGGAGCTCAGCGCGAAACACACCCACCCAAAAGCAGGGAGCTCAGCGCGAAAGACACCCACCCAAAGCAGGGAGCTCAGCGCGAAAGACACCCACCCAAAGCAGGGAGCTCAGCGCGAAAGACACCCACCCAAAGCAGGGAGCTCAGCGCGACACGCACAGAAAGCAGGGAGCTCAGCGCGACACACACACACAGAAAGCAGGGAGCTCAGCGCAACACGAACACACAAAGCAGGGAGCTCAGTGCAACACGCACACACAAAGCAGGGAGCTCAGCGCAACACGCACACACAAAGCAGGGAGCTCAGCGTAATACGCACACAAATCAGGGAGCTCAGAGCAACACACACACACACAAACAAAGCAGGGAGCTCAGCACGACACACACACACAAACAAAGCAGGGAGCTCAGCACGACACACACACAAACAAAGCAGGGAGCTCAGCGCAACACGCACACACAAAGCAGGGAGCTCAGCGCAACACGCACACACAAAGCAGGGAGCTCAGCGCAACACACACACACAAAGCAGGGAGCTCAGCGCAACACACACACACAAAGCAGGGAGCTCAGCGCAACACGCACACACAAAGCAGGGAGCTCAGCGCAACACGCACACACAAAGCAGGGAGCTCAGCGCAACACGCACACAAATCAGGGAGCTCAGAGCAACACACACAAACAAAGCAGGGAGCTCAGCATGACACCACACACACACACACACACACACACACACACACACACACACACACACGTAAATCAAGAGCGCCACATACAACCATAGGTGGGAGCCGGTGGCCTACCTCACCCTGCGAGGTCACCGCCAGGAGCCTCGAGCAGAGAATAGTGCTGGTAAAGTTTAATGGAGGGGAAAGCAAATCCAAAGATAGTGACGTTTCGGCCAAAGGGCCTTAATCCTACATATTCCCTGCTTGAGGCTCCTGCTACTTTTGCAATCACTCACACACAAAGCAGCGCAACACCACAGCCAGGAGAAAAACAATGCTCACATCCCGAGGAGACATCACAGCCACACTGCAACCGAGCTGTAACACACATCGTTTGTAATGGCGACTAACACCAATAGAGGGCGATCAGGCAACCACCGGAGGATTTTAGACACTAGGCTGTATTACATGGGAAAACCAATAGAGGGCGCACAGTGAAACATATAAAGAAATAGGTCACATTAATGGAAGGGAGAGCAATAGCGGGCGCAGAGGAGAAAATGATCAAGTGGGGACCAACAGCCTCACTAAAGCACACAAACACAAAGAAAAAGAGAGAAGAATAAAACAAGCAAGCGTGGAATCATAGCTTATCAATACACCCACCAGAGAATAAGAACACAAAGCACCGCAAAGCCATGCTCTGAGCCCAGCGCATAGAGAGAACAGGCTCATCACAAAAACACACTATGGGGCAAGGCACCCATTTATCAATAAAGCTGAGCAGGTTATTCGGTGTTCAAGGTTAATTATAAGAAAGCACTGGCATGTGCTGCTGCTGCACATGTAGGGGCTTTCATAACAATACTGCACTGCAGCACATGTTGGTGCCCTCAACAATACCATGCTGCAAAACAGGTTTGTGCCCTTATACTGCAATGTAGCACATATTCGCAATCTGGAAGAACCAATCATGGGGGATTTTTCAACAAACACAGTTGGGTCTTCAATTTTCAATCATATTATGCGAGAACGCCAACATGTGCCATAGCGCAGTAATGTATGAGAGAGCCAACTTGTGCACTCATCATAGGCCTGCACATGTTTGCGATCTGGAATTACAGACTTTGGAGAGGGGGTGGGTGGGATTTCAATAAAGCAGTTTCCAGGCTGTGTCAGCGCACAACTCGCATCATCCCCAGATTGCCACAGCCTTAAAAAGTGTTCAGGAAGGGACGTGTGCAAACCCTAGAAACAGGGGACAAATCCAAATAGAATATCACGGCCCTATGACTTTGCAACCTATCTCTGCCATACATACCCCAACCCGCCTGTACGCCGCTCAGCTGTGACAGTATTCCGTTACATTGTTTAACTTGCGCCTGCAAACCTGTCAGCTGGTTCCAAGCAACAGTTGCAGCACATATTCGCGTGACATAAATGGCACATTCCAATTTAACACCGTCGCCTTGTGAATATTCTGTGTGCTTCCTCACTGGAACATTTCCTGACTGACACCTACTCAGGAAAATGTAACAATCCGAGAGCAAGACATTAAATCAACTTATGTTAACAGACGTCAGAAATAAATTAGAAATGTATGGCCTCTGGGCTTCCATAGATTATAGCATCGCTTGAAACATTTTATACCAGAGTAGATCTTCAACGCGACCGCTGCAGCCTAAAATGTGTCATTTCTCACAAACTCGAAACTGGATGAATGGCACGCTCCGACGCTACAGGTCTTTTATGATCATAATAATTTTTTTTTTAAAAAAAAGGGCTTTATTCCATGTTTTTTTTTTCAAAATGCAATACATGTGGGGGAAAAAAAACAACACACAAGCTCAATGAAGCCAAACTCTTCAGAGAAGTTCCAGAATGATGACATATCTTGCATACAGTTGTGTTCAAAATTATTCAACCCCCACTGAAATTGAGTGTTTTGGCCAGTTTGACATTGTAAGCAAGATGACTGAATGATCAAAATCAATTAAAATCAAAGAGGCACGTGTAGGTCAGACAAATATAACATAACATTTATAATGAAATAACCACAAATGTATTTTCTGTGCTCACATCATTATCAGTTTTATTCAACCCCCAAGTGACATTCAATCTTAGTACTTAGTACAACATCCTTTTACAGTTATAACAGCTTTTAAACGTGAAGCATAGCTTGACACAAGTGTCTTGCAGCGATCTACGGGCATCTTCGCCCATTCGTCATGGGCAAAAGCCTCCAGTTCAGTCACAATCTTAGGCTTGCGCACTGCAACTGCTTTCTTTAAGTCCCACCAGAGGTTCTCAATCGGATTTAAGTAAGGTGACTGCGATGGCCACTCCAAAATGTTCCAGCCTTTAATCTGCAACCATGCTCTAGTGGACTTGGAGGTATGCTTGGGATCATTGTCCTGTTGAAAGGTCCAACGTCTCCCAAGCCTCAGGTTTGTGACGGACTGCATCACATTGTCATCCAATATCTCCTGGTACTGAAGAGAATTCATGGTACCTTGCACACGCTGAAGCTTCCCTGTACCTGCAGAAGCAAAACAGCCCCAAAGCATGATTGACCCCCGCCATGCTTCACAGTAGGCAAGGTGTTCTTTTCTTCATAGGCCTTGTTCTTCCTCCTCCAAACATAGCGTTGATCCATGGGCCCAAACAGTTCTAATTTTGTTTCATCAGTCCACAGAACACTATCCCAAAACTTCTGTGGTTTGTCCACATGACTTTTGGCATACTGCAGTCGACTCTTCTTATTCTTTGGAGACAGCAAGGGGGTGCGCCTGGGAGTTCTGGCATGGAGGCCTTCATTACGCAGTGTGCGCCGTATTGTCTGAGCTGAAACTTCAGTACCCACATCTGACAAATCTTTTCTCAGTTCCTCAGCAGTCACACGGGGACTTTTCTCCACTCTACGCTTCAGGTAGCGCACAGCAGTCGAAGTCAGCATCTTCTTCTGCCACGACCAGGTAGCGTTTCAACAGTGCCCTTTGCCTTGAATTTGCGAATGATTCTTCCTAGGGTCTCTCTTGGTATGTTTAACATCTTTGCAATCTTCTTATAGCCATTGCCCTTCCTGTGAAGAGTAAGCACCTCTTCTCTTGTATTCCTGGACCATTCTCTTGACTTCACCATGTTTGTAACCACACCAGTAAATGTCTAGAAGGAGCTGAGTATCACAGTCATTTTAAAGCTGCCTAATTGGTGCTTATTATGCTTTATTGCTGCTCCGTGACATCCACAGGTGTTTTCAATACCTGATTGAAAACACTTGAATGAATCTCTGTTCTTCAGAGTGGTAGTCTTTAAGGGGTTGAATAATTGTGTCAATGAAGAATTCACAAAAGAAACATTTACTACTGTATTACAAAACCAATTGATGTCATTTTAGTTGCATATGGTTCATTAAAAAGTCCTTGTAGGATTTCATTCTGAATACAATTACAAATGTACACTAAATTCCCTAAAACCCTTTACAGCATTGGGGGTTGAATAATTTTGAACACAACTGTATATATCCAGAAATTATAGAGATTTAATAGGATTGCATTGATTGGTAAGGAAGCGTGTTCAGAGAGGTTTCACGGATTGTAGCAAACATGGATGCAATTCATCTCATGAAAAAGTATCTGGCCATTTACACGGCAGCATTTAAGCCCCA
Organism: Leptobrachium leishanense; assembly: GCA_009667805.1. Lineage (NCBI taxonomy): Eukaryota > Metazoa > Chordata > Amphibia > Anura > Megophryidae > Leptobrachium > Leptobrachium leishanense. The sequence goes on along the minus strand of CM019063.1, from coordinate 15,685,446 downwards.
GTTCCAGCATTCCCACCAGCTGGAGCAGCTAACACGGCATTTAGGAAACGTTCAACATGTAAAAGGACCGCTTTAAACAGTATCTGCAATAAATACAGATTAAGAACAAGCTAGTTTTTACCAATCAAAATATAAACCACATTGTAACAGATGTGTATTTAGGGCAGGGCTCAAAATTTCAGGTCCTGAGCTACTAGCCAGGTCTTCTATGTTACTCGCCATCAGTTAACCTACCTAACCCAGTCCCATGCTGTACATTTTCCTTGCAGGGATAGTCACTGCTCTATGTAAAACATATATGGCACTGAAGGGGTGTTTGTTTCAGTAAATCCCGTTATCCACTGAATACATTCAGTGGATGACGGGTAATATACAGAGGGGGCCTGTATTAGAGACCCTCTCTGATTCCGATTAACCTGTCACCATCCAGAACGGATGGTGATCATTTAAACATTACAGATAGCCCTGCAGGGCTTTTCATATGGTCCAGGGCTCTCTGCATCACTCAGCCCTGGATGTAAGGGCGGGGGTGTGTGTGTGTGTGATAAGACCATTCTATGCCCTGTAAACCCTTACGCTGAACGTGTGATGCAGGCTAGCGATGCCGGTGTTACATTATTTTCTATGGCAGAACTAATATATGGAGGGTGCAGGGCAGCGTGCAGCCAATGTATACAGCCAGGGCCAGACCATGACATTGAGTTGTCTGGGTCCAAAGATCAGCTGCTGCATGTTGCTGCGCCGCCCGCCCCCCCCCCCCAAACTATTCCCACAATACACACCCATGCTTATCACTGAGCTCCACAACAATAAAACTCAAAGTAATACTGTGTAATGTGTGACATGGGGGCTGCGTTTACATATGGGGGCTGTGAGGGTATGGTTGATTTGGGGACCAAGAATGGCTGTATAGAAGATGTGTTAAGGAGGCTGTGTCCCCACTGTAGAGTCACAGGGTTATTCGGAGAGTGGTGAAAAGCAGGAGAATTACTGCAAAACTGAAAATTCGAGGTCGAAATAGGCAATTCTGAAAGTGAGAGAAATTTGAGAATTTTTCTGGTTTGGCTATTTTAACCTAGAATTTTCACTTCTCCAGTCATTCTCCTGCTTTTCACCGCTCTCTGAATAACCCTGTCAGTGTGTGGATGCATTTGTGCACTGTTTAAAAAATGGCAAGGCGAGCCAGGAAGGAGTTAACTGCAAAATATAGAGGAGCTGATTACTTCCCATACATTCCTCCCTGAGCCCCCCCCTGCAGTGTCCTCTCACCTCAGCTGTGATCAGGGAATGTGACATGAGTTTGTGGATCTACAGATAGTGGCAGAAAGTCCTCTCCTCTTGGGGGCAGTGACAGAGGGGCCAGTGGACCAGACAGCTCTGTGATTTCCTGCCTAGTTTCTGTTTAAGTGGAATCACCTGATCACAGCTGAGGTGAGGGAGCACTACATTGCAAACAATGGGCTGCACACATTTTTACATTTAACTCCTTCCTGGCTCCCACTGCCAATTTAAACAGCACACCTCACACAAAATAAAGGGCAATAAGAAAGTATTTTTTTCTGGGGTTTATAGTAAGAAAATCTGTTTCTTGTTTGGCAAATAAAGTAATTTCCCCCTTCTTCCGAGGGGGGGGGGTGTCAGGTGATCATACCTCAGGTGGAGATTGTTTCTTGCACAGGCACTTTCCAAGATGCTGCCTTGAGGAGGCACCATTGCCTGTTCTTGCCTTCCATCCAGATCCCACTCTGTGACGGTGTGACCTGCTACTACCTGACACGCTGTACAACTGCCCTGTACAACTGCCGGGGAGTACAGGAAGAGAGGTCACATGGTCTCTGTTGTGACAGCATCATGGAGGACCCGTAAAAGGCAGAGGCAGACACAGTGTTTAATTTTCAAAGCCTGAAAGGAAGGGATATGAATCCCTCCTCCAGCAGACAATAAACCCAGATTAGTGCTGGTGTCCGCATGGAGCCGACACTAGCACCTGAAAGGGATTACAGACCAATTTTCACTCGCCCCCTGCCAAATTCTTCTCGCAAATTGCTAGAGGGCGAGTGGAAATTTTAACCCCTGATTTAGGGCATTTAAAAGAACGAAGTATATGGCGACGGCCGGGGTTACAAAGATTGGATGCAACCAAAACTGTGCTGCCGACAAGGAGAACCAGAAAAACTAGAGTGATGTATAAGAAAACAATAGCCTAATCCTCTATTCAAGTGTGTGTGACCCCTGGAACCAGTGAGGTGCGACGAGGTCAGTGGCTGGTGAGGCATGACTAGTGTCAGAGCCAGATATACACAGGTTACGTAGGTTCAGTGCTCCCCAGGAACTGGCTGCGGTCATAATACCAGAGTGCCAGCAGTGTGTGCCACATACATTCCAGTGTGCCATAATACCAGAGTGCCAGCAGAAAACACTTTACAATTTTTTTTTACTGCATTGAGTACTATGCATGCTCTTACAATAGTGACCAATAGAGGGCGCCATTTGGCGCCCTCTATTGGTCACTATTGTAAGTGCAGCCTCTTAATACAGTAAAAAACTATTTGTAATTTCTGAAATTACAGAGAGATGCACAATGTTAATGGGATAACAGTATAAGGAATAAGACAGTGTAGCTTTTCAGTTGGGACAGCTAATGAATAGATGTAAAATGATGTCCCAGTAATTACAAATCGTTTTTTACTGTACTAAATGTATGCACTTACAATAGTGAGCAATAGAGGGTGCCCCCTATTGGTCACTATTGTAAGTGCATGCATAGTACTCTAGTCACAGGTCCTGTGTCAATCGTGCGTTTTTAATAAAAATTGAATGGCTTGAGACCAATGGTGCTTTCCCATTGGCTGAAGCAATTCGTTTGCTCTCAATAGAGCCTTGATTCAGGAAGTCTGAATCATTTGGCCAGCTTGAACTACACAATTAGCCTAGCGTTCAGTTATGCAAATTACATAGGCTTGGCTGGCTCAGTGCTGTCACTGCTGTCTGTGTGGTGATTCACACACACACAGCAGCCGGCGAGCTGATATATTTAAAAAAAAAAAAAAAAAGGGGGAGTATGAGAACTTTTATTCAATCTAAAATTTTATTTTACAGGTTAATAAAAACACAACAACACATTTATTTACTAGAATGGCCCTGCCTCACCTGACTGCACTATATCTATATCTATCTATCTGAGAGAGGCTGGGGTTTCGGGCGAAATATCATAAAATATAACCTTTATTAGTATATATGGATATAAATATGTCACACAATGCGGCCTACAGTCACAAGGCTTGGATGCAAAAAACACACAAAAACGGGAAAAAAACACCACAGGAACAATAGGTGCCAAGTGAGCAAGGACTTGCCTCAAAGTCCTGATGTTGGATACAAAAGTTTAATCAGTAGCTATATATGATCGGCTCCTCAAATAACACGTAGTTCAACATGCACAAGGTTCCTAATAAACACATAGCTCACCCCACTGGCCCGCTCTGCTGTAATTTAGATGTGCTAAACTACAACCTACATAGAATAATAGGGACAGGCCTTCGAGGGTCTGAGGTAAAAAGGACAGGTAGGACAGTTTGTGCTTTGCTAGTGGAGGGACTAAGGCTGGCCGTTCACTGGGTCCATATTTGTGCGATCATCTGATATCGTCTCAAGTCGTCAGACCAATCCCACAACATGCAGGTGAAATCAGCCCTCATCCACTGCCTCCGACTTCCATCAGACGACTTCAGATGATTTTCTGTGACTACAACAGACTGGGATTTATCAGACGATGCCAGGACAATCTATTACAATTTACATGAAAAAGATGAATTGTATAAAACTGCCGTGCCACAGCAGGGAAATTCCCCCATAGAGACGTGATTCAGGTTAGAGAGACCACAGGATTCAATGTAAAAAAAAGTTTTCTATTTTTATTCAACAGTTTATTTTTTCACCCGCAGCAAAAAGTTGTTAATTATTTTTTTTATGGTATTTTTCTGGAAATTTTGGGTTCCCAATATTTTTTTAAAAAACCACCCCCTCGCCGAGAGCATATTTTTTTTCTTTTCTTCTTCATGCCGACTACATCCAGCGTTGCTGTCCTTGGTGCTGACAGCCATTTCAGAAACAGGGACAGGGGGCTAAAATAAAGTGGACAACCCTGATCGGCCAACGGCATTGTCCGGCAGACAGACAACCAAATTGGTAGACTACGGACCCAGTGGACTTAAGTGGAAGATGCTCTCAGACACACATACAATAGAAGCGCCCGCTGGAAGCCAGTGCGCAAATAGTGAGTATAACCAGTCTGTGAGCGCTCCAGCAGAGTGGATCGTATCAGGAGCAAAAAAAAACAATCATAGGATTATAAATTGGAGCCAGTCATTGGAGATGTGCATGGAAAACCCTCCACTAGCAAAGCAGACCAACTGTCCTACCACCGCAGACCCACAAAGGCCTGTCTCTTTTCTTCTGTGTAGGTTGTAGTTTGAGGCATCTAAATTACAGCAGAGAGGGCCACTGGGGCGAGCTATATGTTTATTGGGAACCCTGTGCATGTTCAACTACGTGTTTTTTGAGGAGGCAATCATAGATCGCTACAGTTAAACTTTTTCATCCAAAATCAGGACTGTCAGGCAAGTCGTGGCGCACTTTTCACCTATTGGTCGTGTTTTTTCCCGTTTTTGTAGGTTTTTCGTCCATGTCTTGTGGCTCTGACTCTAGGTCACAGTGTATAACATTTTTATCTACACACACAGGTTAGATTTTCTGACATTTTGCCAGAAACCCCAGTCTCTACACACATATATAAGAGCATTTAAGGCTGGGGTCAGACTAGCGCAATTTTAACGTGCGTTTGGGCGCACTTAAATCACGGCCGCAGCAAATGACGTGCAATGACCGCCAATATACGATGTACGGTCGCATGAAAGTCCCGCCGCGCAACACAAGTGGAAAATGAACGCATTTTTTCGAGAACGCAGACCGCTAGTACTGACGTACAGAGTGCACTGCGGCGGCATAGCGGCGTGTGTGTGTGATTAGGAGATGACAGACTCTGCTAATGTCCAGACGCAAAAAGTGTTTTATTGACGATCCGTAAAAAAAAAAAAAAAAACACGCACGAAAATGCGCGTCGTCTGACTGTTTTTGCGCATTCCGTGAAAAAATACATCAATGCGTTCGGACGCACTTTTTCACAGACAACGCGATAAAATGCGTTAGTCTGACCCTAGCCTAAAAGAAGCAAGATTTGGGGATAGAGTCTGATATTGCGAAGAAGAGCGTTTTATAGGGTCAGTGCCGCACAAGAAAAGTCCTGCAATCTGGCATGCGAAGAGGTAAGGATTGGGGATGCCAGAATTGGATCTTAGGGGCAGAGCTGGGGTGTATTTTAGGGATCAGATGATGGAGTCAGAATTTGATTCTGCTGTGGATCGGGAGCCAGTGTAGGGATTCACAGCGAGCGGCGGCATAGACAGAGCAACGGGTGAGATGGATAAGCCAGGCTGATGTGTTTAGGATGGACTGCAGGCAGGAGATAGGAAGGCCAGTTAGTCGGTTGTTGCAGTAGTCCAAGCAGGAAATTATGAGAGAGTGCATAAATTGCTTTGTGCTGTTGGCAGTCAAAACAAAATGGACAAATTTTGGCGATATTGCAAAGGTGACTGTGGCAAGATGAGGAGAGCTAATGGATGTGGGGGCTGAAGGAAAGACTGGAGTCAAAAGTCACTCCGAGGCAGCAGAGGTAAAAGACAAGTCAATTATGCGGCTAAAAGATAAACTTTTTTTTTTTTTGGAAAGGATTTTACCAGGAAGGATACATTGAGATTTCTCTCGTTTTCAAGTATGTCCTGGGTGGCGAGTATATACCGTTAGGTGTCTTGCCCAAGGACACTTACTGGAGTGTTTGCTCGCTGGGATCGAACCCATGTCTCCACAGGCTCTCCATGCAGGGATCATCTCCATTACCTTTTATAATCGACAGTGAAAAAGGCCATAGTTTGTTAGCCCGCAATAAAACGCTGCTGCTCAATGACCAGGAAGCGGTTCCACCAATAAGGAGCCACTTCTGGTAAACAGAACCTGAGCACCCGTTACCGGCAATCTACAGGTCACACAAGCTTTCACAAAAAGACGACAAAGGGAAGATTTCCTCAAAACAATTCATTATTTCTTGGGAATGATAACCTTTCGTGTAAAGCGGATGTTTATTTAAACTGAAAGACTGAGCACAACCGGCAGCCACTTCTGGTCTAAAAGGGCCAAGGACATGTCATCAACCACAGACAAAAATATATTGTATCCTCCATTACGTCAGAGACATAGGAGGTATTTAACATGACTTACCTGCTATCATTTGAATAGGAAGATTTAACAGAAGTGGAAGAAAAAAAAAAAAAAAAGACAAAACCTGCACTCAACATCCACCAAGGATGAAAAATTAACACTTTCAGGTCTATTCACTAAAAGGTGAAACTCAGGAGAATTTGCAGACGTGGAAATTCTAGGTCAAAATAGCCAAACCAGAGAAATTCACCCATTTATCTCACTTTCCAATTCAGCTATTTGGTCTAGATTGTTCTCTTCTCCCTAGTTTCACCTTTAGTGAGTAGACCTGTGGCATGCACAATCAATGACTATGTGCTCCGAGAGAGACTTTGAACGACGATCACACACACAAGCCCTTCCGTGAGGCGTTCCACTGCTGTGCTGTTTTGTGACTACAAAATCACTTAAAAAAAGACATTCAAATGGCTTGGGTGCTCAAACACACCCCAATACAAAGTGACATGAACACCCCAGATGTTTTGGAACTACATTTCTCATGGGTTTCTGGTAATCTGACGAGTTGGTTGAGCATTGAAGGAGTTGCAGTTCACAAATATCTGCAGGACCAAAGATGCTGACCTCCGCCCTAAACAAAATCTCCTGTAATATTCTCACTTTCTAGATCTTCAATCCAAGATCAGCAAAGAAGGCAGAAATAAAAAAAGCTTACCTTGAGCAACTGCTTTCCCACTGTCGGGCTCATCTTTTCATCCACCATGAGAATTACTATTCCACGTTCATCCATACCGCGCCTCCCGGCACGACCAGACATCTGGATGTACTCACCCGATGAGATCTGTATAGCAAACAAACAGGAGAATAAATCCAAGAATTAGGCCAGCGTCAGACGAGCGCAGTGATCACGTCCGTGTCGCCGCATAGTTTAACGTCAGTCGTAGCATAGAATCATGAGCAATAGAGACCCACACACGAAGTACGTGCGCACCGAACTGCGCACCCACCATGCACGTGGCAAATGGACACAAGTTAGGCAAGAACTTACAGGGTTTCCCAAACCTCTCCTCGGAACCCTCAACCAGGCCAGATTTTGCAGATCATCTTGGGGAAATGCAGACTGAATCCTGCAATCACTGAGCAGCAAATCATATCACCTTGTGCTGAGCTTCAGAAATCTGGAAAAAGTGGCGAGGCGGAGGGTCCTGAGGACAGGCTTGGGAAACTCTGCGAGACAGACGTGCAGAGTGCGCCGCGTCTGCGTAGCGTTCTGTGTGAATGAGGAGATGTCAGACGCAGCGCATTTGCGACGTCCAGCACCTTGACGCACGAAATGGCTTTTCATATCCTTTTCAAATTTTTATCATTTTTATTTCCCATAATTCCCTACATCATAAAAAAAAAAAACAGACCGTGTGGTGTCTACAGTATCTTCTGTCAGTACGTCTGTCCGTTATGCACGCACACAGAGTGCGCTCAGACTGCGTTCGTCTGACATTAGCCTAACAGGGTTATCCAAAGAGATTCGAATTGCTTGAGAAAGGTAACCGAACGCTGAAAATCAGGGTTCGGTTACCTTTCCTGGCCATTCGGCTATCCAGAGAGCAGGCAATTCGCCAAATCCTGTCGAATTGCCTGCACATACGGTGCCTGTTCGGTGCCTGTTCGGTCCCTGTTCGAGGGCAGTGAAATCCCCATGAAAAAGCACTGCTTCGGCTATTCAGAGAACACAAACCAGCAGTGAAAGGTTCCGAAATGTCCTGCCATTCGGTGGTTTAATTCGGCAAATTTATTCAGGAGAATCCCATAGACTTCAATGTTAAAAATATTCCCGTTTTAATTCAATATCTAATAAACCGTTCATTATAAAATTCTGCAGCAAAAAGTCTCTTTATTTATAGATTTTTTAGGATATTTTAAGCATTTTTCTGAATTTTTTAAAAAAAAATTAAAAGTCCGATTTTTTTTTTTTTTTTTTTCAGTTTGCTTATTTTGTTTGTAACAGCCCTCTTTATTATCATTCCCTGGATCTCCTGTGAAAATTTCAGACATTTTCGCTTAGTAGTTTCTTTGCAAACAGCTTTTCATTTTCCCAGATTCATACAAAAGGTTTTTCTAATTTATTCACTGCCTCCTCTACGTCACAGCTGCTTCGGCTCTGTGTGATTCGGCTCCTGTTCGGCTCCTGTTCGGCTTCTTCGAAGGTTAATCCAGATGTTTTTGCTTGTTTTCAGCGTGCATTCGGTTAGTTTTCGTCAGGTTTGCGGCAGCTTTTCCCTGCAATTCGGGGACCTTGTGGTGTTTGCTGAATACACCGCAGGGTCACCGAAATGCAATCGGCAAAAGGAACCGAATTGAAGAGAACGAAAAGTCACCGAACGTGCGGTGACTTTTCGAATCTCTTTGGATAACCCTGTAAATCATACCTTTCTGAAACACATGACCTACGCAATGTGTTTCAAAGGGCCAGCTGCTTCATCTTACAATGACAACACTGTGATTTAAAATGAAAAAGGACTATCAATGCATTTTATATATTATTTGAAAGGGTAAATTCAAAATAAAAAAATAAAAAAAAGGACCCGATAGACGTATTCCCATGAAGAATTCAAACTTCGCGATTTTATTTCGATTTTTAGAAGACGCTTACCCAACGAAAATCTTTCCCATCATATTTTCGGGCGCTCGTGAAGAGGACCGTCCTGGCCGGCATGTTTATTCCCATAGCAAAGGTCTCCGTAGCAAACAGGGCCTGTAAAAGAAAATAATAAATTTTGTCAGAAAGGAGGATGCCTTCTGTGCCATTTATCAATGAACCTTAACCCTTTCACTACCAAGCGATTTCCCAAAACTCCAATGCCAGGAAGAACCAGTGGTTTTATTGAAAATAATTTTTAATTATACAGTAAAATTTTTGGGACTATTCCCAATGTATTCCTTATTGCTATATCCTATTTAGCAGACAGATGGTGCCAACTGCTGGCCAAATGGAATTACTGCAGTCAGAACCGCAGCCCGTGTCATATGCATGTCCAGAAATGTATTTTTAAATTGATATTTAAACACTTTTATTCCTATAGACAAACTAGAATAAAATCAGTAAAAAGGTTTAAAAATGTGTAAAAAAATATTTAACCCTTTCGCTGTTGAGGCTTTTCCCGCCTCTGTGCTGAGCTCATTTTTACCGATTTTGCTCATCATGTTTAAACGTGTTTTGAAGGCTTATTTTAATATATGACCCAGACATATTATATATCGTTCTTTCCGTCAGACTCAGCAGATTCATAATATGTCATTATTATATGTATATGTCATGACCTGTCTGTATATTATAACAAAAAATGCAATAAAATATGAATTTTCAATAATTTACAACATGTAAAGTGTTTTTTTTTCACATTTTAACATGCGAGCAATTGCGGTTATATTTTGTATGGGGTGCGCTTGTTAAGAAAATTAGAAATGGGGTCTCGTTACATTTTTTTTGGGGAAAATTACGCGATTTTTAACAAACGCACCGCATACAAAAATCGTTAGTGCAGCATCATTGTTCACATTATAATTGAAATGGGAACAATATTGCTGCATTAACAAACCAAAAAAAAAAAAAAAAAAAACTTGTTTATTTTTTTAAAAATATTTTTTTATTTTTATTTTTTTTTTAAAACTTTTTCATAGTCAAGTTTGGTATTGTTGGAACGGCCATGCTCTGGCCGATCCAACAATACCAAACATTAACCCCTAACTGCCACGGATCGGGAGATAGGGGGTTCATTGGAACCCCCTATCTCCACCATTGGTGGCAGTTAGGGGTTAACTCCAGGACTGGCATCATCGTGCTATGCATGATGACGCCAGTCCTCAGGGGGCATTCCCGGAAGCTTGGCCGACATCCAAGATGTCGGCCAGCTCCGGGAAAGGATCACGAACCGGCGCTTTTCGGTGCCGATTCGTGATCCGGCCCCCATGGGGTTAATGCCAGGTACCATTTGGAAGGGCAGGCTGTGCCCTTTCAAACGGTGCCTGGCATTAACCCCCTGCACGCCGCCGATCGGGAGGGAGAGAGGTCCGAAGGACCTCTCCCCCCCCCTCCCTTTCAGGCACCTCCTCCGCACATGCGGGGGGGGCGCCTGAATTAGGTGTCATCACGCCCCCGCGATGACGCCTAATTACTCTGGCGGCGGTTCCGGGTGCTGGGCTGACATCAAGGATGTCAGCCCGCACCGGGGGGGCCAGCGATCGGCCGGAACCCGGCCGAACGCTGACCCCAGAGAGGACGCGCTCAGCGCGTCCACCGCATGGAACGCTACATGCGGTTGGACGCGCTGAGCGCGTCCACCGCAGCGAAAGTGTTAAACTAATTTCATCTTCTCTGGCGACGCCCTCAGCTAGGGGTGTTTCTTCAGCTCATACTTCATTATTCCCCACCTTCTCCCCACCCACTACTCCACCAATCAGAGCTTCACATGAACTACATTTCTTGCTCCATTTTGCCCACAGCCCCCCCATGCACCCCACTCCTTCACATACTCAGCTATTGCCATCACCTAGTGTGTCACCCCTCTGCTCTTAGATTGTAAGCTCTTGGGCAGGGTCCTCTCTCCTACGGTTCTGTGTTTAACTTGTATGGACATTTGTTATTCTGCCTCTCCCATTGTACAGCGCTACAGAACTTGCTAGCGCTTTATAAATACCTGTGACTGGCTGAACTAACACAAGCTGCAGCTCAGGACCTCAGACTGGGGAAACTGAGGAACTGAATATTATCAGCTCTGCAACTGTGAAAGCAAAACACACTCAACGGATTCGCTCACTCAACCGCTGACTCGCTCACTTTTGCTCAAGATTTACATAATAACGGTTTCGCTCAAACTCGCTCACACAGTCACTGCCTCTCACTTTGTTTTGTCTGTCTCTTGCGCGCTCTCTCTCACTGCACCTTTTCTTGTGCTCTCTCTGCTGTATTTTGCCGTCTTTCTTTACGGTTCCGTGCTGTGTCGGTTTTTCTTTGTTGTCCCTTTTTCTCCCTGTGTGTATGGATTGCTTTCCTTCTCTCTCTCTGCAGTAGCTGGGGGGGGTGAAAGTTCAGCCCCGCCCTCTCCTCAGCTCACAGTGCAGGAGGGAGGAGGAGCAACTCAGACGCACATGCTCAGTGCGTTTTTTTAGCTCTCCCTAGGTAGAGGCACTGATTGGTTAGATCAAACTGCCTCCTGAGGTGGGCGTGGAAAACAAGAAGGAAGATCAGACAAATATGAAAAAATATCATATTTGCGGTACTTGCTTTTTAGGTCTGCTGAATGACACTATTGACTCATTCAAAAGGCATAGCACGTTTTTAAAAGCACACTAGCAAAGCCTGTATGTCCCTTTAATGCCCGATAGATCTGTGCATAGATCAGGGCATTCCCTAGCTGACTTTAACCAGTTTTTGGAACCTTGAGCATTATGCCCACCGAGCTAAGATTTTGAGGACATCTCCTGAACCCCCAAATCAAACGAAATTTGTTCGCTACAAATGAATTTTATTTGCAATCACACAGCACAGCCCCATATCATGTTGTTAACACTATCTTGGGCTGCTGTGTCTGTGATCGCTGATTGGGTATACACGATAAATGGTAATGAAGGGGGATTAAATAAATGAAGCAAAGTCAGGAATAAACAAAACATTTCCCAGGATTTTCATATCCCAAAACAATTCTACAACCATTGGCAACAATTCACTTTCGTGAAAATTGTGCTAAAACGGGCATCAGTCACAGCTTAAAATGTGAAAGGGATATAGCTTCTTTGTGGGAAAATTAAAAGGAGTTTAAGGGTCTCCCACACAAGGGGATTCATTCCCCAGATCAATTATTCCCACATTGCCTACAGTTTATGTGTATATTTCTGAGACATGTTTGATGATGCCATTGTGGATCCCCGGCCACGTAAGACAAGAATTACACTTTTTTGAAAGCGTTAATTAACATGGCAAACAATTCATAATGATCAGAAGCCACCAATCTGTGTTCTGCGCAGAGGAGTGCTTACTAGAGAACTATGCTACACAGTTACTTGGATGTTTAGTATTAAAAGGATAATTTACTTTACATTGAGATTTCTCTTGTTTTCAAGTATGTCCTGGGATAATGTGCCCACCGTGATTATAAACACAATGAAACACCACTGCATATACTGGAGAGTAACTTTCTGCACCTTATGAAGGGGACAATAAGGCTTGAAAACAATAGCAACTGTTGGTGTGCAGCGCCATCTATTGGTTTGAACGGCACAGCTCGGATTTAGGTGCCTGCAGATTAAAAATATCTGTGTGTAGCGCCACCTATTGGCAGAAAGTAACACTGCAGGTAATGCACGAGATTCCAATTTCTTTTCGATGTGCAGCGCCACCTATTGGCAGAAAGTAACACTGCAGGTAATGCACGAGATTCCAATTTCTTTTCGATGTGCAGCGCCACCTATTGGCAGAAAGTAACACTGCAGGTAATGCACGAGATTCTAATTTCTTTTCGATGTGCAGCGCCACCTATTGGTATGTGATGCAGGAAATTGACACTCATTGCTGACATGCAGAGTGAGATCCCCACCTATTGGTTTGCAAGGAAATGCTAATATAAGTGGCCGGCAGCGCCTTCTATTGGTACATGAAAATCTGCTTTCACTTCATTAAGGGTTCCTGACCCAAATAATCATAACTCAAAAGGGTAAATGATCCCACAGCATGCTTTAATTCATCTGATATACATTGTATGCAGTATGTAACAAACATGTCAACAGGGAGTAGCAACAGGTCAGATATTAAGAATTACACTGGGGGAAATGCAAACGGAATCCTGCAATCACTGAGCAGCAAATCATATCACCCGCTTCAGATATCCTGCAAACCTGGCCTGTCAGCAAGTCCAGAGGACAGGTTTGTGAAACACTGGTGTACAGGAACAAGAACCTGTAGCAATGTGGGTAGCTTTGGCATGTGAGATATGAAAACCTTCTGAAGGTGGTTCCCACTCTCTGTTAAGCTCACGTAAAAAGGTTATTATCCCGCACAGGAGGGGCTTTCTACAGAATTATGCATTATGGTTACTTGGACATTTGGGATTAGGCAACGTCAAATTTAATAATGTACGTGTTAAAGGGTTAATGCGCCACCCGACCACAGTGTGAGAAAAAGCCAACATAAAGTAAGCCACGCTGCCATCTACTGGTGGGTGACACTGTCTGCACCCCATGAGAGGGGAGCATAGTGTCTGAAAACACTTTAATGTGTTAGTGTGCAGCGCCATCTATTGGTGTGAATCGCACTGCTACCAAACAGGAGTCTGCTGATTAAAAAGCTCAATGCATGCAGCGCCATCTATTGGTGTGAATCGCACTACCACCAAACAGGAGCCTGCCAATTAAAAAGCTCTCAATGCATGCAGCGCCATCTATTGGTGTGAATCTCACTACCACCAAACAGGAGCCTGCTGATTAAAAAGCTCTCAATGCATACACCAAACAGGAGCCTGCTGATTGCAGCAATGATGGCAGCTGAAAAAGTAGATTTAGTGGCAGTTACTGAGACATGGTTCAGTGAGAAAAATAACTGGAACATGACAATACCGGGGTACTCTTTATATAGAAAAGACAGAGAAGGTAGGAAAGGAGGAGGAGTGGCCCTGTATGTGAAAAACAACATAAAAACGAACCAAATAAAAGTGAGCGAGGTGAACCTAGAGTCAGTTTGGGTTACGCTAACATTTGGCAATCATACAGTAGCTCGTGTAGGTGTGATCTATAGACCCCCTGGACAAGTAGAAGAGCTAGATAATCTGCTGCTTGAGGAAATAGCCAAAATGGCAATGAAGGGGGAAGTTATTATCATGGGGGACTTTAGTCTTCCTGATGTGAACTGGAAAACCAAAATAACTGGGTGCACCAGGAGTACAAATATTCTAAACTCCCTACTGGGATTATCTCTAACACAAGTAGTTGAGGAGCCGACCCGTAAAGAGGCCATATTGGATTTAATACTCACAAATGGAGGTTTGGTATCGGACGTTGTTGTAGGTGAAAATTTGGGATCTAGTGATCACCAGTCAGTATGGTCTAATATAAGAACAGGGATGGAGCCGCACCACACAAAAACAAAAGTTTTAGACTTTAAAAAAACAGATTTTTCTAAAATGGGCTTTTGTGTAAAGGAGTCATTATCAGACTGGAGGAGTTTAAAGGGAGTCCAGGAGAAATGGGATTATTTAAAAGGAAGCATTATTGAAGGCCACAGGCAATTGCATTCGGCTTGTTAGCAAAAACAAAAAAGGGAAGAAACCACTGTGGTACTCTGCAGAAGTGGCAAAAATAGTGAAGAACAAAAAGATAGCATTCAATAATTATAAAAAAACTCAGCGTGAAGAGGATAGGCAAACCTATAAGATTAGGCAGAAAGAGGCAAAGCAATTTATAAGAGCTTCCAAAGCACACGCAGAAGAGAAAATAGCTCAGTCAGTAAAAAGGGGGACAAAACATTTTTTAGATACAGAAATGAGAAAAGAAAAGTAAAACAAGGATTAGTTAGATTAAAAACAAAGGAAGGAAGGTATGTAGAAGAGGATAAAAGTCTCGCTGACTGCCTCAATAAATATTTTTGTTCAGTCTTTGCAGAAGAAAAGGAAGGAAAGGGACCTCAGTTAGGAGGAAACACTAACGAGACATTTACATATGAGTTTACAGAGGAGGAGGTTCTACAGCAGCTGACTAAAGTAAAGACAAATAAGTCAATGGGGCCTGATGGGATCCACCCTAAATTATTAAAAGCTCAGTGATGTAATAGCAAAACCGTTAACAGATTTATTTAACCAATCCTTGCTAACGGGAGTCGTCCCAGAAGACTGGAAATTAGCAAATGTTGTGCCCATTTACAAGAAGGGTAGTAGGGAGGAATCTGGGAACTATAGGCCAGTTAGTCTTACGTCAGTAGTGGGGAAATTAATGGAAACCATGTTAAAGGAAAGGATTGTTGAACATCTAAAAACACATAGATTACAGGATCAGAAACAACATGGGTTTACCTCAGGGAGATCATGCCAAACTAATCTTATTGATTTTTTTGATTGGGTAACAAAAATAATAGACACAGGTGGTGCAGTAGACATTGCTTATTTAGATTTCAGTAAGGCTTTTAATACTGTTCCGCATAGAAGGCTTATCAATAAATTGCAATCTTTGAGCTTGGATTCTAATATTGTTGAATGGATTAGGCAGTGGCTGAGTGACAGACAACAGAGGGTTGTGGTAAATGGAGTTTATTCGGCGCAAGGTCTTGTTACCAGTGGGGTACCTCAGGGGTCAGTACTTGGACCCATTCTCTTTAATATTTTTATTAGTGATATTGCAGAAGGTATTAATGGAAAAGTATGTCTTTTTGCTGATGACACAAAGATTTGCAACAGGGTTGACGTTCCTGGAGGGATCAGCCAAATGAGAAATGATTTAGGTAAACTAAAACAATGGTGGGAGTTGTGGCAATTGAGTTTTAATGTGGATAAGTGCAAGATAATGCACCTGGGACGTAAAAACCCAAGGGCTGAATATAAAAAATTTGAAACATCTGAGGGTTGGGATTTAGGGGTCATTATTTCAGAGGATCTAAGGATAAGTAGTCAATGTAATAGAGCAGCAGGAAATGCTAGCAGAATGCTTGGTTGTGTAGGGAGAGGTATTAGCAGTAGGAAAAGGGAAGTGCTCATGCCACTGTACAGAGCACTGGTGAGACCTCACTTGGAGTACTGTGTGCAGTACTGGAGACCGTATCTCCAGAAGGATATAGACATCTTAGAGAGAGTTCAGAGAAGGGCTACTAAAATGGTGTACGGCTTGAAGGAGAAAAGTTACCAAGAAAGGCTTAATGATCTTAACATGTATAGCTTGGAAAATAGACGAGACAGAGGAGATATGATAGAAACATTTAAATACGTAAAGGGAATCCACAAGGTAGAGGAAGGGAGTATATTTAAAAGGAAACAAAGTAGCAAAACAAGAGGACATAGTCTTAGATTAGAGGGGCAAAGGTTTAAAAGTAACATCAGGAAGCATTATTTTACTGAGAGGGTGGTGGATACATGGAACAGCCTTCCAGTTGAAGTGGTAGAGGCCAAAACAGTAATTGAATTTAAGCAGGCATGGGATAGGCATAAGGCTATCCTAAACAAAAGATAAATCCAGGTAAAGTATCCATGTAATTGGGCAGACTAGATGGGCCGAAAGGTTCTTATCTGCCGACATTTTTCTATGTTTCTATGATTAAAAAGCTCTCAATGCATGCAGCGCCATCTATTGGTGTGAATCGCACAGCTACCAAACAGGAGCCTGCTTATTAAAAAGCTCTCAATGCATGCATCGCCATCTATTGGCAGAAAGTGACACTGCTGGTATTTATTAAGCGCCAGCACATTCCACAGCGCTGTACAAAAGGTGCAATGGGTAAAGACAGGACAATGCTACAAAACATACAGGCGGCAGGCCAGCAGATACAGGAGGACATGAGGGCCAGTGGCGGAAGTACCAGGGTCGCAGCGGTCGCAGTTGCGACCGGGCCCTGGCATTCCGCCACTGGAGAGGGGCCCAGCGCCGCCGCCAGATTCCGGCAAAAAGCGCCGGAATCTGGGAGCAGCGCCGCCGGCTGTTCCCCTCCCTGCGAGCGGCCCGCTGGCTTGCAGCTTGGCTGCTCGAGTGGGATGGGAACTAGCTGACCAGCGCACGAGATCTCTCGAGAACTCAGCTGCGCTGGTCAGGTGGTTTCCGGTGAGCGGCCAGGCTGCATGCTTTCAACGGCCGCTCACCACGGAGAGGAACGGCGGCAGCAGAGGAGCCTGAGGTGAGCTGGGGGGCCCTATATACCCATAAGAGCTGGGGGCAGTATATCCATGAGCTGGGGGCAGTATATCCATGAGCTGGGGGCAGTATATCCATGAGCTGGGGGCAGTATATCCATGAGCTGGGGGCAGTATATCCATGAGCTGGGGGCAGTATATCCATGAGCTGGGGGCAGTATATCCATGAGCTGGGGGCAGTATATCCATGAGCTGGGGGCAGTATATCCATGAGCTGGGGGCAGTATATCCATGAGCTGGGGGCAGTATATCCATGAGCTGGGGGCAGTATATCCATGAGCTGGGGGCAGTATATCCATGAGCTGGGGGCAGTATATCCATGAGCTGGGGGCAGTATATCCATGAGCTGGGGGCAGTATATCCATGAGCTGGGGGCAAATATATCCATGAGCTGGGGGCAAAAATATCCATGTGTGGCCTGGGGGCAATATATGTCCATGTGAGCTGGGGGCAAAAATATCCATGTGTGGCCTGGGGGCAATATATGTCCATGTGAGCTGGGGGCAATATATATGTCCATGTGAGCTGGGGCAATATATATATCCATGTGAGCTGGGGCAATATATATATCCATGTGAGCTGGGGCAATATATATATCCATGTGAGCTGGGGCAATATATATATCCATGTGAGCTGGGGCAATATATATATCCATGTGAGCTGGGGGCAATATACAGTATATATCCGTGTCAGCTGGGGGCAATACTATCTTTTTTATATTGCAGAAAAAAAAAAAAGTAAAAATATAGATTTTTTGGGGGGGGGGGCCCTTCATGGATTCTTGCACCGGGGCCCTCAGGTTTCTAGTTACACCACTGGTGAGGGCCCTTTTCCTGTGGCAACTTAGAAACTAGATGGGTAAAGTATGATGCCAGATTCTCAAGTGAAATACCTACACTGTGTGCAGAGCCGTGCATTTGTAAGTGAGCAGCCATCGGGGAAAAAGCTCTTCATGCATTAAAAGCAGATTTTCTAACACTGACTTACAGGGTTATTCAGAGAAAGGTGAAAAACATGAGAATTGACAGGAGAAGAGAACAATCTAGACCAAATAGCTGATATGGAAAGTGAGATAAAAGGGAGAATTTTTCTGGTTTGGCTATTTTGACCTAGAATTTTCCATTCTCCAGTCATTTTCCTGCTTTTCACATCTCCCTGAATAACCCTGTATGTGTTTCCCAACCCTGGTTCTCGAGTCCCCCTAACAGGCCAGGTTTTAAGGATCACCTTGGGGGAAATGACTGAATCCTGCAAACACTGAGCAGCAAATCATATTACCTGTGCTGTGCCTCATATGTCTGACAAACCTGACCTGTTCGAGCTCCCTGAGGACAGGTTTGGGATGCACTGATCACCTTTGATTATTTAGGTGCTCAGGATGAACCGACAATACCAAGAATTTTTTAAAAAATAACTAAGGCATTAAAAAATAGGGGGGGGGGGATTGAAGTTTAATCCCCTTGACCTACTGCTATTTTAACCCTTGAGCAGGGGTGTCTCACACTGCCCCCAGCTGTTGATAGCCTACAATTCCCAGAATTCTTTGAATACAGTAGATGGATGGCCAGGGACTCATGGGTGTTGTAGTTCAGAAAAATTTGGGAGGCAGGAGTCTTGCAGCCTTGCTCTAGCGTCTCTTTACACTTTTAGATGGTTTCACGGACAATATTAATAGGTGTTCCACTAAGCCTACAAATGTGTCGCACACTCCATATCGGAAATTATTTCCCATTGATTGTTTCAGACATACAGATTTACTTAATTTGATTTAATTACCCCCCCCCCCAATCTGATTGCCTTCTGACAATTTTTTATTTTTTTAATACCAGAAAAAAAAACTAAGTTTTGGTTTATTTGGCCAATCACTTTAGAGCGGCCCTCTAATATTTTCCATGAGTAATATAAAAGCACTTACTGGCACAGCTCCTTTTGCTTAATAATAGATACTGATGGAATGGAGGTCTTGTCTATTTGCTTACGATCTACATTGATGCTAGGGCAGCTTCTTTCAGGTATCCGTCATGGGCTAATTTATAAGATGGATTTGTTATTGCTGCACTATAAGGTATCTTTAGGGCATGACTTTATCATTTGGTAGCCCCCCCTCAGTTAACACCCTAAAACCTAAGTATAGAGAATGAAGCGTTAGTTACTTGGAGATTTGGAATGTAAAAGCAAACTTTCTGTATTAAAGTGTTAATGTGCCCACTGCACACCAAGTAAAACACCTATATAAAATGGAAATAATCAACACCGCCAGCTATCAGTGTGTGACCCTGGCTGCATTGCATGACAAGGGACTGTCTGAAAAAACCTCCGTGTGATGTGTGCAGCGCCATCTATTGGTGTGAACAGCAAAGCTACAGAACAAGAGACAATAGCGCCATCTATTGGTGTGAACAGCAAAGCTACAGAACAAGAGACAATAGCGCCATCTATTGGTGTGAACAGCAAAGCTACAGAACAAGAGACAGTAGCGCCATCTATTGTCAGAAAGGAATACTGCAGGTAATGCATGACTTGCCAGTTTAGCGCCATCTATTGGCAGAAAGGAATACTGCAGGTAATGCATGACTTGCCAGTTTAGCGCCATCTATTGGCAGAAAGGAATACTGCAGGTACTGCGTCAAATGCCAGTTTAGCGCCATCTATTGGTATATGATGCAGGAGAAGAACATTCATTGCAGACCTGGATGAGAGTGAAACGCCACCTATTTGTAGAAAGAAGTTAATTTGCAGCAGAGGAAATTTTTCGGCTGACGAGCTGCATTTATTCTCCAAAGATGCATCATTAGCGGCCAACGGCAATCTATTGGGTGTAAAAGTCTGCTTTCACTGAGGAAGGAGTCTTGGCCCAATGACTACTCAAAGCTGAAGAGGAATGGATTTCATTGATCTCTGATACACTGTATATGGACAGGGATATGTAGCAAAGTGGGTGTTTTTTGCAGGTGAGATATGAATCCCCTGTGCTGTGTAATCTTGAGCATATTACATTACCTTCAGCAAACCTTCAGAGAAGAGAATCTCTATTGTTTCCTTCAAAATGGGAAGCAGCCCCCCGTGATGTATCCCGATCCCTCTTTTCAGAAGAGGCAGCACATGTTCAACCTGTGAAAATAAAGACACGCAGGATGGATTGACGGTCATTGTTCATGCCATGAAGATCAATACATACATTCAGTGCGCTTCCTTTGCCAAGAAATTATATTTGTGCAAAAATGTTAAATACGTAACAGTGTCACAGCCTCTGTACGGAAGAAATGCAAGAGAAAATATACAGCGAGTGGCCCTCTGCACCGGAGCCTGCAGCAAACAGGTGCATCAAGCGCCATTATATTGGCATGAGTGAATAGAAAGGGACAAACCTGTGGAAGCTTCTTATCTTCATCAGAGAGACAATCTATTGCATTGTTGAACACTTCCTCAACCATCTTCTTCTCTTCGTCTGCAGGTAAACAGATACAGGTAGATTTGTGAGAAGATGAGGAGCTTGATGGATTTGTAAAACATTCAGTGAAAATATAAAGGGGTTATTCACCAACTTCTGAAATTTCAGGGCAATTAGTCTATTTACTAAGCTGTCAATTCACCAAATACGGCGAACTGACAGCGAAATACGGTGCAATTCACCGGCACTGAAATTGCCCCATAGAAGACTTCTGTTTAAACAGGTGTATCACATAGGTTTCAATGTAAAAAAGCAACAACTTTATTAAAGACCATTTTTTTTTCTTAGATTTTTCGAATTTTGTTTTTCATATAAAAGCCTTTTATTTTGTAACAGACCTTTTTATTATTTTTTAAAAGTACTTTATTAAAGGGCTGGTTGTGATTAAAATTTTCGTGTTAGATCAATTTGTTTTAAATAAAATCGATTAATTATATTAATTAATCGTTAATTTTCCCAGCCCTACTTTAGACACTATCGATTTAACTCCCATTAGGTGACACCCCCCCAAAGTTCAGGGGGATTCACCGATGCCAATTCAGCAGTTATCGGAACAATTAAGTGGTTTTTGACGGCGTCCAATAACCGCTTTGGTGACTCGGATTTCAGCAAAATAGGTGACCATTCACAAAATAATGAATTCACTGCATTTGCAGCCGAAAAGCAAAGCAGTGAAATTGCACACCATTTTGATGCTTTGTGAAGAGACCCTATAGTCAGCAAGGCGCTAGTGAGCAATGGACAGGCACCAAAAAAAAAAAAAAAAAAATGGATTGGGCTAGCAATTACAATTACTTAGAAAGTGCCAATATATTCCGCAGCGCTGTACAAAACATAAAAGCAAATAAGAATGATGGAAAAAGAGGGCGCTACTTATCGAGCTGACAATCTAAGAGGAGTGGGGTCAGGGGTGCCACACAGAGGTGAGGTTAAATCAGAGTATAGAGAAAGTACTGAGGTTTTGAACATTTGACAGTAACTTGCAGTTGTTCTCCTGCACAGCGCCACCTATTGGTTGACAATGCAGTAGCTTGCAATATAAAAATCTGTAATGTGGTTATAGTTACAAGTATTTATAAAGCACCAACAAGTTCCGCAGTGTAGTGAGAGGACCCTGCTCGAGAGCTTACAATCTAAGATGAGAGGGGTGACCCACTAGGTGAGGGTAAATATAGTATGTGACATAGCAGAGTGCATGGGGTGTGTGGTAACTTGGAGCAAGAAAGGTACAATGGCAGATTATGGTATGGAGGGAGCTGATGGGCTTCTCTAAAGTAATGTGTTTTCAGAGACTTCTTGAAGGACTGGAGAGACAGGGAGAGACTAATGTTGCAAAGGAGGGAGTTCCAAAGAAAGGGGGCAGCTCAGGAGAAGTCCTGAAGGCGGGATTTGGGGTTGCGGGTACAAGTGACTGATAGCATCAGATCATTGGCAGAGCGAAGTGGTCGGGTGGGATGTACCGTTTAATAAGTGAGATGATGTAAGCAGGGACGCGGTTATGGAGAGCACCAGTATTTTGAATTGGATTCTGAAGGAAACATATAGCCAATGTAGAGCTTGACAAAGGGGTGAGGTGTGAGAGGTGAGGTGAAGGAGTCTGGCAGAAGCATTCATGTCAGACTGCAGAGGGAGAGTCTGGGATCTCGAAGGAAAGAGAGAAGGAGGTTACAGTAGCAAAGGCGGGAGAGAAGAGCTTGGATGAGCATTTTAGTAGAGCGTTTTGATTATGAAAGGAGAGGATGTGTGCAATGTATTTTAGGTTGAAGTAGCAAGATGTGGTTATTGACTGAATGTGAGGAGTGAAGGAGAGATCAGAGTCCCCAGAGTTAAAAGCTATGCTGCAAAAGTGGCAGCTTATCACAACATAAAACCTGCAATTTCTTACAACAATTTTTGAACCTAATAAATCTTGCAAAGTGTTATGAAACGCTCCCAACCTAATGAGGCGACACACACACACACACACACACACACCCCTACAGTGTAAGGATGTGCAGGCACACAGAATCCACACACCTTCATTGTTACAAATAGGGCTGAAACAAATCGATTAATCGACAATAAGAATAGTTGACAACTATGCTCGTGTCGATTAATGGATTTGTGCACAGCACACACTGTTTAGATTCGGACTGAGTTAAATGTTATAACCTCAGATTCTGCTTCGTCTTGTGCCACCACCCCATCTTGCCCGTCACACCCTCTTTGGTCTGGTCCCCTCGCACACTCAGGTCTAGTGGTTGACTTCTCATGCTTTATTTACCCTCACCACTGTGTGTCACTCCACACCTCTGATTGTAAGCTTTTGTGCAGGGTCCCCCCCCCCCATCGTTCTCAGTGTGTCTAACTTGTTAATTTGGATTTTAAGGCAGGACGTCGGAGGCTCCTATTTGCAATCCCTTTCTTTATTGCACCCACAGCAGTAAAGAACAGTGACAATAAAGAACAAGAAAAAACAAGAAAAAACAAAAAAACCAAGCCCCCAATGTGGGGTACACTCCCAATCTGTAAGCCCCGCCCCCAAGTCTATAAATCGTCTGGGCTGGAGCAGTCACACCCTCTTTCTTTACTGCTCCTGCTACAGACCAGATAAGTATCCCTAACCTTTTACTTTCTGGTAGTTATTTATTGATTTATTTGTTTTTTACATACTTGTTTTTTATTTTCACGTGTATATATATATAATAGATTAAGATTGAGTTGCTCTGCAGGGTACTGACTTTCCCCGGCTCTAACCGCGGGGGTCAGCTGACCCGATTGGTGATAAAATCCGGTTGGTCTTCGGGTCACTGGGATTTTACTGCCGTTTACTTGCCTTGTTTGTTCTCTCCTGTTACTTATTAGGTTTTGGTTGTGACCATCCGGCTTCAGCCGCGGCGATTGTGTGTGTTTTTCTGCTGGGAGCTTTGGCTGCTTAATGGCATGTACTGACACTTAGGAGGTTTATGACCCGGAGGAGGATTCCCCGGTGTCTGACCCTGTGCTCCCGTGTTTTTCCGCTCTCTGGGGGATGATGGCAGTGGCGCTTCGTTGATGCTCGCAGGCATTTGACGATCAGTGTATATTTTCCTTCCTCTGGGGGGGGTCACCGTTTATCCTGGGCTTCGTGCGCTGCTCCCGCTCGCAGGGGGGGGGGGGGGTGCCATTTGCCGCATGTCATCATGTTTCCCTGCACGATGCTGCGCTCTTTGAAGTTCCCTCATGTTCAGCCTCCCCCGCTGAGAGCTCTGATTACAGAGACACAGCTCCTGCACCTCCGGGTGATTGATGAGCGGACTGTTAATCCTCTGGCTTGTGTGCCTGATCCTTTTAACCCTTTAACAGCTGGTTTTCTGCCCTATCCACTAATTTTAAAGATCTCTTAAAGAGGCAGTGCCTGAGTAACTTTCTGCTATGAAAGTGTCCCTATATATATATAACATTCTGCTATGAAGGTGTCCCTATATAAAACATTCTGATAAATATACTGATGTCCCTATATTACATACGGATAAATATACTGATGTCCCTGTATTACATACTGATAAATATACTGATGTCCCTGTATTACATACTGATAAATATACTGATGTCCCTGTATTACATACAGATAAATATACTGATGTCCCTGTATTACATACTGATAAATATACTGATGTCCCTGCATTACATACAGATAAATATACTGATGTCCCTGCATTACATACTGATAAATATACTGATGTCCCTATATTACATACTGATAAATATACTGATGTCCCTGTATTACATACTGATAAATATACTGATGTCCCTGTATTACATACAGATAAATATACTGATGTCCCTGTATTACATACTGATAAATATACTGATGTCCCTGTATTACATACAGATAAATATACTGATGTCCCTGCATTACATACTGATAAATATACTGATGTCCCTGTATTACATACAGATAAATATACTGATGTCCCTGTATTACATACTGATAAATATACTGATGTCCCTGTATTACATACAGATAAATATACTGATGTCCCTGTATTACATACTGATAAATATACTGATGTCCCTATATTACATACAGATAAATATACTGATGTCCCTGTATTACATACTGATAAATATACTGATGTCCCTGTATTACATACTGATAAATATACTGATGTCCCTGTATTACATACAGATAAATATACTGATGTCCCTGTATTACATACTGATAAATATACTGATGTCCCTGCATTACATACTGATAAATATACTGATGTCCCTGTATTACATACTGATAAATATACTGATGTCCCTGCATTACATACTGATAAATATACTGATGTCCCTGTATTACATACTGATAAATATACTGATGTCCCTGTATTCCATACTGATAAATATACTGATGTCCCTGTATTCCATACTGATAAATATACTGATGTCCCTGTATTCCATACTGATGTCCCTGTATTACATACTGATGTCCCTGTATTACATACTGATGTCCCTGTATTACATACTGATGTCCCTGTATTACATACTGATGTCCCTGTATTACATACTGATATACAGATGTCCCTATATTACATACTGATATAATATAAGATGTCCCTGTATAACATACTGATATAAGATGTCCCTATATAACGTACAGATGTCCCTATACTAACGTACTGATAATATAAAGCTGTCTCTATATATAACATATTGGGAAAAATATACAGATGTCCCTAGATTACATAATGATAAAGTATACAGATGTTCCTGTATAACATACTGATATAATATAAAATGTCCCTATATTACGTACCGATAAAACGTACAGATGTCCCTATATATAACATACTGATATAAGATGTCCCTATATTACGTACTGATGTCCCTATATATAACATTGATAAAAAATACAGATGTCCCTGTATAACATACTGATAAAATATTCGGATGTCCCTGTATAACATACTGATGTCCCTGTATAACACACTGATGTCCCTGTATAACACACTGATAAAATATACGGATGTCCCTGTATAACATACGGATATAATATAAGATGTCCCTGTATAACGTACCGATATAATATAAAGCTGTCACTACATCTCATACTGGTAAATATAAAGGTGTCCCAGGAGTCACATACGGATTATAAAATATACGGATGTCCCGGTATCTAATACGGAGTTTGAGATACAAGGTGTCCCTGTGCTCCTTTCTATAGAATTACTTGTGAAATAAACCACTCTGAGGTTTTGGATTTCTTGCATGGGCATTAAAGTGTAAGCTCATCTGCCTCGGTAACCTCTCGATTTAAGAGGAGTCCTTCATAATGAGACCAGAAGCCGCTCCTCTGAACGACCGCACATTCACACGCTGCTTTTCAGCCATGAAGGTAAATGCTGGATTTTATATCCTCACCATATAATTCCACTTTGTGTATTGAAACCCGAAACTTCATCTGATTTTTACATCCATTATGGCGGATGCCAACACAGAATTGCCGCTACGAGCGGATGGCTTCCCGGGCAAGTTACTCACCACGGTGAGGCCTCCAGATGCACCCCTGCTATGTGCTGCGGGTATAAAGTCAGATGGCAAGGCTCAACACCTTTCCAGAGGGGCTGGCATCCACTACCTGTGACCTTAACCTCCGACACTAACCCTCATATGGGACCCCACGATGCCCTCTGAACTAACTCAGTGGGCTCCAAGAAAGGTGCTATGGCAAAGCACATGGATAATCCTCCTGGAGGGGCTGGCATCCCCGATACTCTGCCCTCTGAGATTTGCGAGGTGACCTCGCGTAAATGAGCCCCTGACCGCGGCCTCAGTAGCGGTCTCTAAGATCAGGCCTAACCTTCTGGGTTCTGGCCGACTCCCCACGACCACTGACTCGGCGAGTGAGGAACCCGAGCACGGGGAGGATGACGGAGCACTAGAGATCTATGCTCCACAAGATAATGGCCTGTTGGCCGAGGAGGAATGACCCCCACCACCACCTTTCCTTTCCGATAAGGAGGCTTCACTGCGTCACGGAGGTGGAACTGGTGTTTGTGACACCGCTCTGACGGTCCCACCCGTGGTTCCCTCTATTTTGGAAACATGCGGCGGCACCTCCCAGGTCGTTGCCGGAGTCGAATGCGCTGTTGACAGGACCGGACGGCCTTCCACATCTGCTGTTCTCAGCGAGACGCCTGTCTCTGGTGGCGTGGTTGGTTTTCGGTCCTCGTTGAGGGCTTCTGACATTTTGTCAGGAACTGATGTGTTGTTACATCTTGCATGGGCCGCTTGGCATGGGGGTGCCTTCGCCAGGGAAACGATTCCACTTCTGCTCCTTTAGGTTCAGTGTTGGATTTCTTGTCCTCATTGTTTGAGTCAGGTTTGGCTTTCCACTCTATTCACGTCTGTTGGTCTGCCTGGTCGGCCGGTCGTTTGGGTTTTGATAGTGGGTGCTAGTCTTTCTCAGCCCGGCAACGAGATCTTCGTTCTACTAGGGATGTATCCCGAGTTGTTGCTTTTCTTCGATCGTGGCCAGGACAACCCATCCTTGTCTCACCGACAATTGTTGGCAAGATGGCCGGTATTGTTTTGTTTCCTTTCGTACTTTATTTTAAGCCGGTCTCTCATTGGTCACGGGCACTGATGCGTTGAACATGCAAATAGGAGCCTCCGACGTCCTGCCTTAAAATTACCAAATTTTCCTATTATATTGACGGAAAGTTTGGATTTTAATAAGGACTCGGAGGCGAGTATTTCCCGCCTCTCCCGCCCTGGGGGGGGGTGTGTTCTCGACCGGCTGGGTTATTGCTGTGGAGGGGCGCAGCGCATGATTTTCATTTGATTTTGTTCCTCATATCTGGGGTTGGGTACCGGTGTTTTACTGTCCGCCCTTCTTAATCTTTGGCTTCGTGTTACATGTTTCTTACAGCCATTTGAATTCCTATGGAGTGGATCTTTGTGTGGACTTGACGGGCGCCCTGGACTTAGTTCCTGTTTGTTCCTGGGCCTCCTTCCGTTAGTCGCATGAAGAAAGAGGGTGTGACTGCTCCAGCCCAGACGATTTATAGACTTGGGGGCGGGGCTTACAGATTGGGAGTGTACCCCACATTGGGGGCTTGGTTTTTTTGTTTTTTCTTGTTCTTTATTGTCACTGTTCTTTACTGCTGTGGGTGCAATAAAGAAAGGGATTGCAAATACTCGCCTCTGAGTCCTTATTAAAATCCAAACTTTCCGTCAATATAATAGGAAAATTTGGTAATTGTTTTGTCCTACCCATTGTACAACGTTACGGAATTTCTTGGTGCTTTTTAAATAACTAATGCATACCTCATTTGTAACCCAAAGGGGATACCCAGGCATTAACACCAAATACATAGTTGAAACATTTGGAGGGCTACAGGAGCTCCTGGAGAGGTTTGAGACACATGAGAACTATTTTAAAGATGTGGTCAACAGTGATTACACAAGGGCGCACCGTGAAAGCATCAATCTATGGAATGGGCCACTTCCAGAAGTTTAACTTAACATTGAAGAGATGGGGTTGGCAATACCTCAGATGCTGCTTACATAAGAGATTCACATATCGTATTTATTACTGTCGCATGTGCATGCAGAGAAACAAGGATTACTTTGGATAACAGAATCTTCAAGTGTTTCCATTTATTTGTATCTTGTTCCTTTTGGTTATTGTAAAAGTGCTGCGGAAACTGCTGGCGCTATATAAAATGATAATATATAAAATAAAATAGAGTAGAGTAGAGGTTCCCAATCTGGCACTCAGGTCCCCCTAACAGGACAGGTTTTAAGGATTCCCTTGGGGAAATACAGACTGAATCCTGCAGTCACTGAGCAGCAAATCATGTCAACTGTGCTGTGCTTCAGATATCCTGCAAACCTGACTTATTAGGGGGACCTGAGGACAGGGTTGAGAAACACTGTTGTAGAGGATGGTTTTAGGAATAATCTATTCATGTGTTTTTTCTGCAGCTCAAAGAAGATTGCGTGTTGGGCTGTAAAGTATTTTAGGCATTGCAGCAGGAAAGCCAATAACTGGACCTATAGCATACATGTAGATCAGCAAAGGATATAGAATATTGCGTTTTTTTTCCATTCTCCACCTGTAGCTTCTAACAGCAACCACAATGTCACTTGATATCGCACTGCGGCCACCGAGTGGAAAAATGCGGCATCAAACAGGATGAACAACAGAAAAGGAAGTGCTTTAGCTCGGCATTCTGGGAAACCTCCGCTCCAATAACCAGTCAATGGATTGTGTAGAGACTTAGACTAGCATTACTACCTACAAACATGTCAAGCCAATACTTCGGGGAAAAAACACAACGACCTTGCTTACCACTCCAACATGCTGCAAATCTTTAGCTGAAGAACAAACTGTGGTGGCAGGCCATTTATTGACCTGTGTTGGGTACACTTTATACTCACTACGTTGGTGTACCTCAAGGCTCTGTCCTTGGTCCTCTGCTCTTTTCCATCTACACCTCCTCCCTGGGCAAAATCATCAACAGCTTTGGCTTTAATTACCACCTCTACGCTGATGACACTCAGATCTACCTCTCTACCCCTGATCTCTCTCTCCCCCTGTCCTTTCAAAAATCAGTGACTGTTTATCTGGCATCTCCTCCTGGATGGCCTCCCACCACCTAAAGATCAACATGTCAAAGACTGAGCTCCTACTTATTCCTCCCTCCAATGCCTCCCCACCTCCTGACTTCTCTATCACGGTGGAGGGTATCACCATCTCCCCATCAAACCAAGTTCGCTGCCTTGGAGTTACACTTGACTCTGCTCTTTCCTTCATCCCTCACATCAAGTCTCTTTCCTCCTCCTGCCGATACCAACTGCGTAATATTTCCAGAATTCGGCCATTTCTTACCGCTGTCACCACAAAACAACGCATACACGCCCTGGTAATCTCCCGACTCGACTATTGCAATAATCTCTTATCTGGCCTCCCTCTGTCCCGCCTCTCCCCCCTACAATCCATCCTGAACGCCTCCGCCAGGCTAATTCACCTCACCCGCCGCTCTGTCTCTGCCACTCCCCTATGCGAATCCCTTCACTGGCTCCCCATCCACTGCAGAATTAAGTTCAAAATCCTTACCTACAAAACCCTCACTAACTCAGCTCCCCACTACCTGTCCTCACTAATCACCAAATACACCCCAGCCCGCTCCCTAAGGTCAAACAGTGACCTGCGCCTAGCTTCTCCCCGCATCACCTCTTCCCATGATAGACTGCAGGATTTCTCACACGCAGACCCCACTCTCTGGAACGCTCTCCCTCGTACTGTCAGACTTTCCCCTAACTTCTCTTCCTTCAAACGCTCCCTGAAAACATTCCTATTTAGGGAAGCCTACCACCCAACTCACTGACGCAACCATCAATCACTCTCACCTTACAGTCCTCTCCTCCTGTTTCCAACCCCAACCCTCCCAGATTGTGAGTTCCTACGGGAATAGGGCCCTCATCTTCTCCTGTACTGTTTGTCAAATGTTGTTCAATGTATTGTAACCCTGTCTATACTGTGCTTATTGTACAACGCTGCGGAATATGCTGGCGCTTTATAAATAAATAATAATAATAATAATAACTAGAAAATGCAAAAGTGTAGGTAGCCTCTCGGGATCATCTGGGACTTATCCATTCGCTGCATGCGGAAACAAGTCTACCAGAGTGCCTGGGACATTTTGGCCGGTGTCAAATCTCTTTCAAACGCCAGGACCTATTCCAAGGTTGGTGTAAAGTTTACAACAGCTCTGGTTACGTTTACACCAACCATAGAATAGGGCAAGTCACCAGGCTCCATTGATTAAGAGCCAAGTAAACCTCTACAAGCCCAAACGGGCTACAGTATTTCAGTTGTACCCGTCAGTGTCTGCTCGGATAATTGCACAAGAAAACATTGACTGATTCATCTATAATTTTCCTTTTCAATGCCGACACGTACAATTCAGTGAAGTCAGCAGAGATGCACTTATTAGTGCCTACATGGCATTTGGTTAACTGCGCTCATTAGTTTTGGCACATTGTATGCACATTTGTTCATATTCCAAGCTTTAAACAGAGTCATTAAAGTCTATGGAGTGGTCAATTTTACCAGCGCTGGTTAAGCTTACACCAGGCTTGGAATTTAGCCCATTATACATGGTGTTCAGTTTGTATGCCGGGACACATCACTATTGATTGCATCAAACAACAAAATATGTTAAACCATTACCTGTGTTGAAGTCGAGTTTGGAAAGCTGTAAGGCGTAAGCTTCGCAATCTTTTTTACTGAAACTAAATATAATAACAGGCTGGAAATTCCTCTCCATGATCATCTTCACAATTTTGAACACGTTAGAAGGACCTAAAATAGCGGTGATGACATTTTATTATGGATGAAGAGAGATTTCTAACACCTTAACCATCTAATATATAGTGAAATGATTTTTATGAATAATCATGATATTTAAACATTCATTGAGAAGGAATTAGAAATCAAATTCAAGAACCGATGATAAAGAAAAGTTTGTTCTAAACTATAAATGCTAAGAAATCTCTTACTAGTGCAACTTGATGTGCGATTACATGAGCGGCCACTGACATCAGCCACTACATCTGAATTCGTGGATACTTCACTACGGATTACCTGACCCATCTGTGACCAGTGCAGCTCATCGTTTAGCATACTATACTAAGCAGGCACACTAAGTTGCTATATCCCCCCCCCCCCAAAATGATATTCTGACATTACCAAAGCCCATTGCTATATGTGAAGTTACAGTAGACGGGGTGAATATAAACACCAGCATAAAGTTTGCAGATGCAACGGTCTTTTCTTAGTATAGTCTGGTAAAATGGGAAGTTCAAATTTCCAACCGGTCACCATGTAAATCACGATACCACTACCTCCCACTGGGGTGGAGACCGATCAGTGGGAATTATCACCAACTAAAAGGGCACAAAGCCCTCTTCTATATTCATACAAGGTTGTAACTATAAGAACAAACCTAAAGTGGCTTTCTTCTTATTGGTTGCAATTGAACTTTTATGTCATATGTAAACGCTCATTCAAAAGGGTTAACAATAGCAATTTCTTCCAAGCCCTTAACACTAAGGGGGTTATTCAAAGAGCACTGAAATTTTGGTGCCCTTTCATTCGGCACACTTCGTTGAGCTGAATTCGTCGACCCCGCAGTGAATTCAGTATTCGCTGCAGAGTCCCCAAAGTGCGCCGAATGGATCCGCTGAATGCAAACGACGATCTGCGGAGAGACAGCTGAAAGCCTCCGATCAGCCGCCAGAAAAAAAAAACCTTTTGCACCATATTTTGCTGGCAATTCATCAATATTTGGCGAATTTCTAGCTTTCTCAATAGCCGAATTGCTGTGAAATTGCTGAACGGGGAAAGTCGGTGGCAAGCTCTGCTCTTTTTGTTAAGGGTTATTCAAAGTTAAAATGTGTCAGGAAAGGAAAAGGAATTTCAGTATTCCAACAACAGCACAAAAAATGTACGGCTTAGGAAACTTTCATGTTTTGTATAAGCAGTCCAAAACTTTAAAAGATTTCATCTTTTTAAACAAAAGAAAAAAAAGCACTGGGGAACAAACAATAGCACAGATTACACAGAACCGACCAATGATGCTTTTAAAAAGCCAAAAGCAAAATCATGAAAGCAGTTTAACGATTACGGCTTTTATTTAAGCATTTAATAATGCAATTATTTGCAACAAATCATAATCTTCGAATCAATAGTTTAGAAAGACATGTGACACAGAATACTTTGGTTTATTATGCGACCACACACCTTTAGTTCCCCCTCTGCGTCCCTTCTGTTCTCCTTTAGCCGAATCTCCAGCATCTCTTAGGACTTGCATTGCTACATTAAAATTATCTTCTCGGAAATCTCCCTGCAAAAAAACCCAAACATGATTAAAAAGGACTTCAACAACAACAGGACATTTAGTGAACTATATACTACAATTGTAAAAAGTTTTTTTTTTTTTAAATAAAATTGAATTGATCAACTGAAAAGTGACAGTATGCAGCCTGGGTCACACATGTCGCAAAACACATTAAAATGTCATTCCTCAGGATTTAGCTGATGACCTGATCAATGCCACGATCCACGCATTCCCTTTTCTAAATCACTGGGAAATGTTCTATAGACTCCTCCATCGAGCGTACGTGGCCCGTACCAGTATGGCCAGTGCTCGTTTACTAACAAGTAACCACTGCCGCCATAACCCCTCCACGACGGTCGTCGCCAGTCAGGAGGGGTTAACACTGGTGAGGTGTACTGGTACGCCTCGCCACCAGGTGCCACTGCAGGCCATGGGGCAGATCCAGGGGGGGGGCAACGAGGCAATTGGGACCCCCCACCCCAGAAAGTATTCCCAAGTGCTCTTCTCACTGTGCGAGCGGCCGCCGGCTTCAAGCTCGGCCGCTCGCCTGGGAACCACTAGAGCCGCAATCTCGTGAGATTGCGGAGTTAACTTCCGGGATCTTGCGAGAGCGTGGCTTGTGCGTGGACTGCACATAGGCGAGCGGCAGAGCTTGATGCCGGCGGCTGCTCGCACAGTGAGAAGCACTCTGGGACACGCTTGGGTTCACCAAGGGTGAAAACGGCAGCACACACCTGGGTTACCCCTTGAAGCTATGCAGTGTAGGGTATGTGCTGGGAGGGGGGGTACCCTGGGCCCCTCGTATGGAAAGGGTTTGCAGGGCTCATGAGCCACATGAGGACAGACCCTGTGCAATGTTCTGGGGAGAGTGAGTGTAACGAGCACAGCTTGCGATTAGGTGCGTCTCTGCTTGTCACTGCGAACCCAACACCAGCTCTTTGCCAAAACTGGTAAAATGCCCCCCCCCCCCAAAACCGGTGTCTGGATAAGCCCCTGTGCAGGCCTCTGATTTAGCCTGCCCACGCACGTCATTGGCTGCAGGGGGTCAGTCTGAGTTCAGGCCGTCCCACTACAGCCAATTGCGCGCGGCATGTGTGCTGGCTGGGGGAATCAGCAGGGCATACAGTACACCCCGCGTCTTCAAGGCCCGCTCGCCCGCCGCAGGGACGATATAAAATGTCAGCAACCTGCTGTGGATCTGTGGCATTGCCTATGGCCCGGTCCCTTCTTACAACTGTTTTGGGAAAGGATTTGGCTCTTCCGTCTTAAATATGCAGGTCCCGGCTACCCCCGAATGGGCCATTTTTATCCAACAACCTTTTACTCAAACTCCATTTCTAAACAACAAAGATTTTGGCTTGGCTTTTTGGCCACTATGGGAAAGAAGGCTTTATTAACACATTGGATCTCTATCACATCTCCCTCCTTTCATATGTTGCAGGATAGACTGTATCCTATCTTTCTGAACAACTGGATGGATAAAACGAAGACATTCTTTAGTAACGGGTCCCTCTTATGAAGGTGCTTGCAGCTGAAACTCGATCATTAAGGCTGTCAGACGAGTGCACTGATCACGTCCATGTTGCCGCACATTTGTACGCTCGTTATAGCATAGGATTATGACCAATGGAGCCCCACACACAAAGTACATCCGCACCGAACTGCGGACGTGGCAAACGGACACAGGTTAGGCAAGAACGTAAATCCGCTAGAACGGAGTGATGGAACGTAGTCACACGGACTGCATTTACAGTTGTGTTCAAAATTATTCAACCCCCAATGCTGTAAAGGGTTTTAGGGAATTTAGTGTACATTTGTAATTGTATTCAGAATGAAATCCTACAAGGACTTTTTAAAGAACCATATGCAACTAAAATGACATCAATTGGTTTTGTAATACAGTAGTAAATGTTTCTTTTGTGAATTCTTCATTGACACAATTATTCAACCCCTTAAAGACTACCACTCTGAAGAACAGAGGTTCATTCAAGTGTTTTCAATCAGGTATTGAAAACACCTGTGGATGTCACGGAGCAGCAATAAAGCATAATAAGCACCAATTAGGCAGCTTTAAAATGACTGTGATACTCAGCTCCTTCTAGACATTTACTGGTGTGGTTACAAACATGGTGAAGTCAAGAGAATGGTCCAGGAAGACAAGAGAAGAGGTGATTACTCTTCACAGGAAGGGCAATGGCTATAAGAAGATTGCAAAGATGTTAAACATACCAAGAGAGACCATAGGAAGCATCATTCGCAAATTCAAGGCAAAGGGCACTGTTGAAACGCTACCTGGTCGTGGCAGAAAGAAGATGCTGACTTCGACTGCTGTGCGCTACCTGAAGCGTAGAGTGGAGAAAAGTCCCCGTGTGACTGCTGAGGAACTGAGAAAAGATTTGTCAGATGTGGGTACTGAAGTTTCAGCTCAGACAATACGGCACATTGCGTAATGAAGGCCTCCATGCCAGAACTCCCAGGCGCACCCCCTTGCTGTCTCCAAAGAATAAGAAGAGTCGACTGCAGTATGCCAAAAGTCATGTGGACAAACCACAGAAGTTTTGGGATAGTGTTCTGTAGACTGATGAAACAAAATTAGAACTGTTTGGGCCCATGGATCAACGCTATGTTTGGAGGAGGAAGAACAAGGCCTATGAAGAAAAGAACACCTTGCCTACTGTGAAGCATGGCGGGGGTCAATCATGCTTTGGGGCTGTTTTGCTTCTGCAGGTACAGGGAAGCTTCAGCGTGTGCAAGGTACGATGAATTCTCTTCAGTACCAGGAGATATTGGATGACAATATGATGCAGTCCGTCACAAACCTGAGGCTTGGGAGACGTTGGACCTTTCAACAGGACAATGATACCAAGCATACCTCCAAGTCCACTAGAGCATGGTTGCAGATTAAAGGCTGGAACATTTTGGAGTGCCCATCGCAGTCACCTGACTTAAATCCGATTGAGAACCTCTGGTGGGACTTAAAGAAAGCAGTTGCAGTGCGCAAGCCTAAGAATGTGACTGAACTGGAGGCTTTTGCCCATGACGAATGGGCGAAGATACCCGTAGATCGCTGCAAGACACTTGTGTCAAGCTAGGCTTCACGTTTAAAAGCTGTTATAACTGTAAAAGGATGTTGTACTAAGTACTAAGATTGAATGTCACTTGGGGGTTGAATAAAACTGATAATGATGTGAGCACAGAAAAGACATTTGTGGTTATTTCATTATAAATGTTATGTTATATTTGTCTGACCTACACGTGCGTCTTTGATTTAATTGTAAGCAAGATGACTGAATGATCAAAATCAATGTCAAACTGGCCAAAACACTCAATTTCAGTGGGGGTTGAATAATTTTGAACACAACTGTATGCGTCCAGCATTATTGACGGACAAAATATTTTTCGTATTCATTTAATTTCCCTTCTACAGTCAAAAAAAATAAAAACGTCAGTAACAAAAACGGACTGTGTGGCCACTACCTTGACGTCAGTCAGAAAGTATGTCCGTTGTGCACAGACGCACAGAATGCGCTCGTCTGACCCTAGCCTAAGGGAAACCTTTCTGTACTCGCCTTGGTATACCCTAAATGTTGAAAGGAGTGCCCCCGATCCCGTCCACACCTTTCAAATACTGCATTCCCTAAATTTTTAACTTCTTGCTAGCTAGGATCCTCTGCACTGCAAGACATTTGATCCTGTCACTGTATATAAAGGTGTCACACCATTGATTTTCTGCCAGGCCATGCATAGCTAGGTCGCTGTTTCCCTTTTCTATGTGGTCCTAGCATAGTCGGGACTGTATGGCACCTTTTTGGCTGTTACAGTCAATACTGTCTATTGTTGCCTATGCATGACTGACGGATTTGTCTGTCCTGTCGGTCTGCTCAGGTTTCTCGGTTATATGCCAGGTACATTAAAAATATGTTAAAGAGGAAAAAAACAAAGTTCATGTTACAAAATTCAACTCAAAGTGAGCAAGAAACAAACTGGTAAAACCGGAAGGTAAGACGACATCTCAAAAGTAAAAATAGGTCATTTTAGAATGGAATTGTAATGTTGCTAAAACTGTGAGGTCATTTAAACAAGGTTCTCGTCGTTTCTTGTTTGTTTCTTTGTGTCACTTTATTTTTTTAGTTAATTCCTGTTGGTCTTCTCTGAAACCATTGTACAGCACTGCAGAACACATCGGCGCTATATAAAGACTTGTAACAGGTCCTGGCCTCACTTACTCATTGCAACCCGTTGCTAGGACCGACTTCTCACGTGCTATCTGTGTGTCTGGGGAGCATGCTTGTGGTCCGTAGACCTTTAGGGAGCCATGCTTTTTGTTTTGTATGCGCTGTTCCATTACTACAGGTTTGCGTGTATTCCGCATTACCTCCACCTCCACCTCCTCCTCCGCCGTAGGCCGTTGCATCGCGTATTGGTTTTGTTGTTATGAGCCCACATCTGTTTTTGCTTTTTCTGTGGATTCCATCTAGTGCTGTTTCTAGGTTTTCCCTGCCCCTTTTATATTTCTGTATCCCCCTTGATTTCTTTCTAATAAACAAAAGTTTCATATAATTTTTTTTTTAAAAAAAAGACTTTTAACTTACATTTTCATCCACCACTAAGTGTAGTCCATCACCCCCTGATGGAAAGATGTAATGCTGCAATGGAGTAGGTCGATAGTCTGTGTAGATGACATGACAAGGCTGGTAATAGAGAAAGAGATGCATGAGACACGTTAACAGTAAGCAGCATTATACTACATTGGTATCCAGGCGATCTGGAGCAAAGTAAACTAAAAAGTATAGAAAAGAAAAAAGCGCAAACACACTTAAAAGATTCAGTTATACCTGCTTGTGGAGGTGACAGATCCATTCTGCAAATTGTCGGGCATTGGGGATAGTAGCGGAGAGAAACACATAATGTACATTGTCAGGTAAAAGAATGATGGTTTCCTCCCAGACTACACCACGCTCTGTGTAAAGAGAAGAAAAAAAATCAGTACAATTCTGCATGATGCAATGCATTATCAGTAACCTGGAGGCTGCTTGCCTGATAGAAGCTGTGTTTGAAGCACCTGGTTAAGGCTGGGGTCAGATGAGCGGTAGTATGAGCAGAAGGAATGTCCGTTCCTTCCACTCGACACCCGTCTGACCGCCTTGCTGAGTGCAGTTAATGCACTCAGCGCTGCAAGGCTCGATCCTATGGAGGATCGCGCTTTGCAGCCCCGTCAACGCACGTCCTAGCGCCTCGACGGGGAGGCTTTCTGAACAGATGCAGCACGCCGCTAGCACGCAAGCAATTCGTGTGCGCGCAACAGCGTGTGGGCAGCCTGTTGCAGCGTCACAACGCTGCGACGGACGCCGGAAGGCACACAGTACGCTTGTCTGACCCAAGGCTTAGGGCACAACACACGTAATGTCAGGAGATACATTAAAGCATTGCTTCGTAATGTACGGATCATACATTTGGATACATGAAATTGCAGCCAGGTATGCAGCTTTTTAAAAAGGTTGTAAAGTGTAAACATTGCAAATTACCACAAGTTCACCACCGTGTACAACAACGGCCGTAGAAATATCTTACGCTTTCTGAAGAAGCTTAACATTCTTCGAGATTGATGTGATAAAGTATGATCAAGTTTTTAACTTTAATTACAACTGTATATAATGTCAAACTAAAAAAGAAATCTGATGAATAAATCCCGTTTGATCACAGCAGCCTATGAAGAACTAGTTTCCACAGTCTGTATAAACCATAATAAACCATACGAATGTGACTGGTTTTGTTTTTTTATTCACCAGAATGTTTATTTTAACATTTCAGGGAGGGACCACCCCTTTTTGTGAACCATAAAATGATATTTAATCATGAATACCTGCATCTCTCATGTAATGAATCTCATCAAATATGACCCAGCCAACTTCTCGCATAACTTCGGACCCTCTGTACAACATACTCCGCAAGATCTGCAAAGGAGACAAAATCCAGCAATGAAAAGCAGCTCAGACAGACTTTGCAATGTCGAAATAGAATCCATAGGATTGAGGGAATTGTGACAAATCAAATTACGTCAAACGGTTACGTAAACAAAGTTCATGTAATGTTAGAGTGACTTTACTTCAGTTGTCATGATCAGGCATGATGCGGTGGGATTGATGGTTACGTCGCCAGTCATTAGTCCGACGTCTTGGAATTCTTCATACATCTCTCTGTATTTCTGGTTACTGAGAGCTTTTATGGGACTGGTGAATATAACTCTCTGCTTCTCACGCAGAGCAAGCGCTATGGAATACCTGTAATAAAATCACAAAACAGGGAATTTAGTAAGAAAGCACAAACAATTGCAATCTTATTTAACGATCATACGTTTCATTAAGCATCAGACAGTGGGATGAGTACGGTTGCCGTTTAGTCAGTTCCTGAAAAATGGCTCCCAATCACCTCCCATGCACAGTACAAATGCTGTGCAAACACCCCAACTGTCATGAAAGGGGATAGGTGGGTGGGCATCCCTAGCAGATGATCCATACCAGGGACAGCTCTCCAATATCTGTCACAGGGAGTTGTGGCCTGGGAGGCTTTGACCCTCAGTCATCTTGCAGAGTCATCGAAGTGACCCCTTGACGCAACAAAGCAGACTGACGAAAAACAGACACAAAACACAGCTGTACGTAACATGACCTGCAGATTATATTTTAGGGTCACATCCACAGTACTGTACATTGTTTATTATGTTCTCATTGGATACCCTACAATGATTTTATTTTTGAATGTTGATCAACAGGTATTGTATCACATCACGAAGATCTGTGCCGCCAACAAGGGTGTCATCTGATTTTAACATTGGGGGAGGTAATTCCTCCAGAAAAAAAAAAAAACTGTTCATGTATAACTAGTGTTGCTCCCTCCTCTGGGGTTGTCATAATATACCAAAGTACAACTCAACGAAAGGCTTCCGCCAATCTCTTCACATGTGATGGAGTTTTCAGGTGGGGTTCCCCATGACTATCTAGTCCTCACAACTTGAACGCTTCACATGTCATAACATAATTTTCACTCACCGCCAGGCCTACTCCTGCTACCAACCCAGAGCCTACACCACCTACTCACACTTATAAATCGACATCCCTAAATTTGTGGTAAAACCACAGCGCTCTACCCAGAAAAAGGACTATAAATATCTAAATTGTATCTCTGCCTCCCCTTTGAACACGAACACACACACACACACACACACACAGTTACTTACTCGGCACAGACGGTTTTCCCAGCAGAGGTATGAGCAGACACCAGCACAGACTGGTTATTATCTATACATAGGATGGCTTCTCTCTGGAAAGCATCTAAAACAAATGGATACTCCTGCCAACAGATAAAACACAAATAATGCTCAGTGAGGTCAGTAAACACTTTATCACAAAAAATTAAAACTAGTGACAAAATATTTTAGACTTTTGACCAAAATTTATGTTTTTAGAAAACCCGGATCCTGTGGATCTATGAACCCTAAGTCAAGTCAATTAAGTTACGATAAAATATCCTGTTTGTAATTCTGATTCAGGCAGGATGTCAAATATGAGTGATTGCATACACAAAAGGATTCAATTTACCACAATAAAAAAAAAACAACAAAAAAAAAAACTTAAATTTTACCGTTAAGTTTTAGAGAGATTTTTGCCATGTTTGATTTAACCTGACACTTCTAGGATTAGATATTTTGGCAAATAAAAAAAAAAAAAACGGCATTAGGTGACAGCAAACCAGTGCCAATTGCTCTTTTTTAAAAAAAAACCTAATATAATGCTTTAATATAGAAATTATGGTATTTGCATTAGATTACTTTGAGTGTATGGAAAAACCTATACAAAATACGATGGTGGTAATGCAGAGGCACAGCAGAATAACCCTAATCTAGTGACGGCGAACCTTGGCACCCCAGATACTTCTTCTGACTACATGTCCCATGATGCAGAGTCACAGGTAAGGCTTGCTGAACATCAAGGGACATGTAGTTCAGAAACATCTAGGGTGCCAAGGTCTGCCATATATTCCCTAATCTGTACAGAATGCAATTCAAATACTGTGGATGCTAAAAATTAATAAACGTGACATTTAAAAAGAAAAGAAAAGGAAAAATTTAAATAAATAATGAAATTGAGAGGCCTTTATGTGGCTAATTTTAGGGTTTTTCTCCTCACCAATTATGAGGCAAGACCTACAAGAATGGCATAGCCTGCTGATTTTCCTTGGTGGAGCAAAAAGCATAGGAAAGGGCACAGGGCTGGATGGATAGGGGTGGTGCACATTGCACTTCTACAATTCCCAAAACCCTCACATGATGGAGAAGAGGTAAATGGTGAGGAATTTATTTTTTCACAAAGGAGATATATCATTTGTTTATTATACATTCAATATGGATTTCTTAATTCTTACAATAAAAAGTTTAAATCAGAAGTTTAATGATTCAGTGTTATCCTTTAGTAAAACTAAAGCTTAAGTACATGGACGATGATTATGCGAGTCCAACCCTTCGCTGTCACACGGGTCCTCAGGCCATCAGAATAGGGCATAGAATTTTCACTTTAGAATATCAGTTTAAATTGGGGAGGGGGTGCACTGAATGAGTTATTTTTGGTTAATATGGACAAAATGATGGACTTCACAGAGTATCTTCATTTTACCGTTACCTGTAACACTCCTAGTACTAGAGACAGGGGCAATACTCTAAATCCAGCATTTTGGGTTATAGCATGAGGTGCAAATCATGGGTTCATAAAAGAGCTTTCTATATTTGGTCATAACTCACCTTTGCGGCTTTACCGACACGTGGTTTAAGGGGCAAATATTCATCGTCTGCAGGAAGTGCGACCTAAAGAACATGAAGATCAATTGAGTAATGATGTATTCGGCAAATGCAGACTCAATATAATAAAGATACAATACAATATTTTGTTAAAGACGTATTAAGATGCTCCATTCACCATTGTGGCTACGTCAGTACAGTTTAGTAGGATGTGTCAACCTGGCCACTAGAACATCTCAGGTATTAGAAACTGACACTAAACCTTGGACATCAGCATACACATAACACATGCACAAAGGGGTAAGACTGGACTTACCGGAGAGGATGTTAGATTTAATCATTAAAATGCCTGCCAGAAAGGGTGGGTGAGAATTTAGGGACTAAAACAACAGTATCACAGATGTGCTCAGACCATGAACTGTTTTGTGCTAAGGACACATTATCCCCATTGTAAAGAGCCGCAGCAGGAGCTCACTGAGGACGCAGTGGAGTTGGTTCCAGACAGGAATGTGGATGGGTACAAGTTTGTCTTTATGTGTAGCACATATAAATTACTAAAGAATGTTTAACAGGCATTGGACAGGTTATTATAAACCTAAGTATTAAAATTTGTTTAATATTTTTGCCTAATTAAAGAACAGTGAAACTTGTGTAAATATATATAATCAGTACAGTATGTTTATTTACATGAGACGTACAATGTTTCTTTCCTAATATTTTATTACAGCAGACGTTCTGAAAATTGCTGGCACTTAAGATTTTGAATAGCTGGTAGAACGGAGCTGGACAGATCTGTTCAGAATATAGATAACAATTGTATTCAGCACAGGGAGCCACTTCAGTGGTTATTACCATCAACCCTTCCATAGGACACTTGTAACACAACTGACGGAAACACAGCCCCAAACTGTTAAAGCAAAACTGCTATTGCCAATTTCCAAGGCCGTCCAAAGCCACATCATTTTTTTAACCAGCTGGAATGTGTATGTCCAACCACTGAACAGTTCATTAAATGCCCTTAAAGTGCCGCTTACCTCGTGTGTACAACCCTCCACTGTGTCTACAGCTTGCACTTTAATTCTTGGCATTAAGTCTGCAAGGCTGAAACGGGAGGGAAAAAATTACATGTTTAAAAAGTACAGTGTAAATAGTACAATACAATGCAATTTGGCATCCACAAAAGGTATGTGAAATAGAATCCAAAGATCTGTGACTCGATATCTCAATAGACGCTCGCAATGTCGGGGATAACCCGTGTATTTGGAAACAGAAAAAATCCTTCGAATTGGAAAGAATATTGGGACTGTCAATATAGTGTAAAACTTAAACTTTTATTAAAGAACACAACTTCCAATAAAAACAGGACCAGTGCACTAATCATTACAAGCAACAAATATTCTTTAAAAGTAGCAGGAAGGATAAATTGCAAATTTCCTTAACCTTAGGCAGGTCTGATACGAATTAGAACCTCCACTGGCTTCTTGTTGCAGTGTAAGAAGAGCCTCAACTCGCTGCTTATTATTGTAATGTTAGCATCAGAAAAATATAAGAATTCAGGTGAAGAGGAGTGAGTTTATTCAATTATAACTAAAAAGTCAAACCCAGTGGTAAATGACTGGATAATTTTGCATGAAACACCACCGTAATTATCATGTATTTGTCCGTGTTTCACCTCGATTGATATAGAGTAGCAGACTACAGCTTGCACTTTAATTCTTGGCATTAAGTCTGCAAGGCTGAAATAGGAGGGGAAAAAAAAATACATGTTTAAATAGTACAAGGACTAAATCAAATTTGATAAAGGCTCCTGTATCGAGCAGAAACGTTGCATCTCCTCACGCCTATTAAAGCAGCCATATCAAATCCTGCGGGGTGACAGGCATTTATTTTTTCTTTGGC
The DNA here is from genome assembly GCA_009667805.1 of Leptobrachium leishanense. Lineage (NCBI taxonomy): Eukaryota > Metazoa > Chordata > Amphibia > Anura > Megophryidae > Leptobrachium > Leptobrachium leishanense. The sequence goes on along the minus strand of CM019063.1, from coordinate 15,642,303 downwards.
TACTAATATTTGGGGACTAGTAACAGTCCCTTCTGTGTGTAGCCCCCCTTTTTTACACTTGACAATTTTTATTGTGAACACAACGGACTTATCAGAGTGAACGAGTAAGCCGTCAGAGAAGGGGGAATGGTCTTAAGCAATAGAGACAACAAGCAAAATAATCAGAGTGGTGTAGCCCGTTTTGATTGATTTGCGGATGTGTGCCTCCTCCAAGTCTGCATATTCTAAAAAATTATTAACCACATAGAAACATAGAAAAATGTCGGCAGATAAGAACCTTTCGGCCCATCTAGTCTGCCCAATTACATGGATACTTGACCTGGATTTATCTTTTGTTTAGGATAGCCTTATGCCTATCCCATGCCTGCTTAAATTCAATTACTGTTTTGGCCTCTACCACTTCAACTGGAAGACTGTTCCATGTATCCACCACCCGCTCAGTAAAATAATGCTTCCTGATGTTACTTTTAAACCTTTGCCCCTCTAATCTAAGACTATGTCCTCTTGTTTTGCTATTTTGTTTCCTTTTAAATATACTCCCTTCCTCTACCTTGTGGATTCCCTTTACGTATTTAAATGTTTCTATCATATCTCCTCTGTCTCGTCTTTTTTCCAAGCTGTACATGTTAAGATCATTAAGCCTTTCCTGGTAACTTTTCTCCTTCAAGCCGTACACCATTTTAGTAGCCCTTCTCTGAACTCTCTCTAAGATGTCTATATCCTTCTGGAGATACGGTCTCCAGTACTGCACACAGTACTCCAAGTGAGGTCTCACCAGTGCTCTGTACAGTGGCATGAGCACTTCCCTTTTCCTACTGCCAATACCTCTCCCTACACAACCAAGCATTCTGCTAGCATTTCCTGCTGCTCTATTACATTGACTACTTACCCTTAGATCCTCTGAAATAATAACCCCTAAATCTCTTTCCTCAGATGTTGAGGTTAGGACTGTATCAAATATTCTATATTCAGCCCTTGGGTTTTTACGTCCCAGGTGCATTATCTTGCACTTATCCACATTAAAACTCAATTGCCACAACTCCCACCATTTTTTTAGTTTACCTAAATCATTTGTCATTTGGCTGATCCCTCCAGGAACGTCAACCCTGTTGCAAATCTTTGTGTCATCAGCAAAAAGACATACTTTTCCATTAATACCTTCTGCAATATCACTAATAAAAATATTAAAGAGAATGGGTCCAAGTACTGACCCCTGAGGTACCCCACTGGTAACAAGACCTTGCGCCGAATAAACTCCATTTACCACAACCCTCTGTTGCCTGTCACTCAGCCACTGCCTAATCCATTCAACAATATTGGAATCCAAGATCAAAAATTGCAATTTATTGATAAGCCTTCTATGTGGAACAGTATCAAAAGCCTTACTGAAATCGAAATAAGCAAAGTATACTGCACCACCTGTGTCTATTATTTGTGTTACCCAATCAAAAAAATCAATAAGATTAGTTTGGCATGATCTCCCTGAGGTAAACCCATGTTATTTCTGATCCTGTAATCTATGTGTTTTTAGATGTTCAACAATCCTTTCCTTTAACATGGTTTCCATTAATTTCCCCACTACTGACGTAAGACTAACTGGCCTATAGTTCCCCGATTCCTCCCTACTACCCTTCTTGTAAATGGGCACAACATTTGCCAATTTCCAGTCTTCTGGGACGACTCCTGTTAACAGATTTATTTAACCAATCCTTGTTAACGGTTTTGCTATTACATCACTAAGCTCTTTTAATAATTTAGGATGGATCCCATCAGGCCCCATTGACTTATTTGTCTTTACTTTAGACAGCTGCTTTAGAACCTCCTCCTCTGTAAACTCATATGTAAATGTCTCTTTAGTGTTCTCTCCTAACTGAGGTCCCTTTCCTTCCTTTTTTTCTGCAAAGACTGAACAAAAATATTCATTGGAGGCAGTCAGCGAGACTTTTATCCTCTTCTACATACCTTCCTTCCTTTGTTTTTAATCTAACTAATCCTTGTTTTACATAAACGAGAAAAGAAAAGTATCTAAAAAATGTTTTGTCCCCCTTTTTTAACTGACTGAGCTATTTTCTCTTCTGCGTGTGCTTTGGAAGCTCTTATAAATTGCTTTGCCTCTTTCTGCCTAATCTTATAGGTTTGCCTATCCTCTTCACGCTGAGTTTTTTTATAATTATTGAATGCTATCTTCTGGTTCTTCACTATTTTGGCCACTTCTGCAGAGTACCACAGTGGTTTCTTCCCTTTTTTGTTTTTGCTAACAAGCCGAATGCAATTTCCTGTGGCCTTCAATAATGCTTCCTTTAAATAATCCCATTTCTCCTGGACTCCCTTTAAACTCCTCCAGCCTGATAATGACTCATTCAAACAAAATCTCATTTTAGAAAAATCTGTTTTTTTAAAGTCTAAAACTTTTGTTTTTGTGTGGTGCGGCTCCATCCCTGTTCTTATATTAAACAATACTGATTGGTGATCACTAGATCCCAAATTTTCACCTACAACAACGTCCGATACCAAACCTCCATTTGTGAGTATTAAATCCAATATGGCCTCTTTACGGGTCGGCTCCTCAACTACTTGTGTTAGAGATAATCCCAGTAAGGAGTTTAGAATATTTGTACTCCTGGTGCACCCAGCTATTTTGGTTTTCCAGTTCACATCAGGAAGATTAAAGTCCCCCATGATAATAACTTCCCCCTTCATTGCCATTTTGGCTATTTCCTCAAGCAGCAGATTATCTAGCTCTTCTACTTGTCCAGGGGGTCTATAGATCACACCTACACGAGCTACTGTATGATTGCCAAATGTTAGCGTAACCCAAACTGACTCTAGGTTCACCTGGCTCACTTTTATTTAGTTCGTTTTTATGTTGTTTTTCACATACAGGGCCACTCCTCCTCCTTTCCTACCTTTTCTATATAAAAAGAGTACCCCGGTATTGTTATGTCCCAGTTATTTTTCTCACTGAACCATGTCTCAGTAACCGCCACTAAATCTACTTTTTCAGCTGCCATCATTGCCTCTAGTTCATTGATTTTATTGACTAAACTGCGAGCATTTATAGACACGACTCTGAGCTTGTCATTTTTTACCTCGCATGTTGCTTGCACCCTCCGATTTAGTTTTGGGGGACAATCGGGCAGATTGTTTACCCTTTTGTCCCCCCCTCCTGACATGCTACAGGTCAAAGAAAAATGAAGGACTGCGGGACTGTCAAACTCTGGGCCCGCAGATGTTTCTGAACTACATCTTCCATGATTCCCAGCTGGGTGGAGTAGAGGTAACATCACTGCTCTGCGTGGAGACTGTGGATACACAGGTTCGATACCAGCAAGAGCACCCCTCCAGTAAGTGTCCTTGGGCAAGACACCTAACGCTACATACTCGCCACCCAGGACATACTTGAAAAGAGAAATCTCAATGTATCCTTCCTGGTAAAATACTTTCTCAACCCCCCCCCCCACAAAACAGCATCAACAGCTGGGGGGGGGAGGGGCATGTATGTTCCATAACCGTTAAAGAGGACAATATCATGATGTTCTTCAATTGGTTTTACTATGGGGGTTATTCAGTAAGCATTGGTCGCCATAGTTATGAACAGCATAAACTGCTGTTGCACCTGCGCAACACAGACTTTCACAAAAAGGGCATTCAAACTTCAGCAATAGAAGCTTCTCCTGCCACATTTTGAATTTCTATCTTTAAACCGTTACAGTTTGTCATGTTGCATCTTTGGCAAATAACGGTGTTTACTGAATAAACCCCTACACTGGCAAAAAGGCAGATTTCTGATCACTAGGTCAGTGATGTCAGAGTAGAATCATTTTTATTTGAAAAGCTGTGAATTTATTGAAAAGACTAGACAATAAAGAAAACAATCTGCTTTGCTGCAGAAAATCACAACGGCATGATCACACCAAAACAGGGCTGGCAAACTCTGGACCCCAGATTTTTCAGAACTACAACTCCCATGATTACCTGGCCATATATTCCATTGAAAGAAATCTGGGAATTGTAGGCATCAGCATGTGAGGCGCTGTGAGTTTGGCAGCCCTGTGCTAAAGTCTTTAAAACATTTATGAGCGCCGTGGAACGCAGAGATTTGAAACATCTGCTGTCCCATCATTGCAATATTAGTTACAATATCAAGGGAGTGATTTTTAGATATAATGAAAACTACTGTAATTTCCACTTAACAGGAAACAAAATACAACCGGAAATGTCAGAACCATGAACGACAAATTCGCACTTGAAAACTTACTTTAGCTCATCTGCAGAGGAATCGATTTTCAGTTTTTTTCCCAAAATATTGTCCTCTGGAACCTCGATGCTGCTGGCATCCCGCTTTCCTTTTGGCACGGCGCCCAATACAGCTTGAGGCTTTGCATTTCGCTTCCTGAAACTTTAAAATATCAACATTTAACAATCAAATATTTGAGATTTGCTCATTTTCAGCTTTTTAGCTGTTAGACACGCATAAATTATACTGTAGTAACAATACAGGAAATTAATGCCTGCACATATGCCACATGCCCTCCAAATAAATATGATACCATTTACTGGGTGCTCAGGGGGTCCCCGAATGACCGTCTCTTCAATATGTCCAGACAGAAGAGATGGGGAGCCAGGCACAATCCAGTGGCACTATCAGCCAAAATGTCGCTGGTTTTCTCCAGATAAAAGCGCCTTTACCGCTGGATTGTGCCTGGCTCCCATATTTTTTCTCTGGATACACATAAAATATTAGGACACACGCTCAGAACTTCTTTCATATTATTTCACGCACCAATTTTTAGAACAGCATTCAACCCATTGGCCTGTCGATGGATTGGATTTTGCGCTTAAATCTATGTACAAACATATGACATGTATTGAAGTTGGAAAGTATGGTTGGGTGATATCCTCGATATTTCCACAATTTATTTTGAGGTTGACCTAGATTTTAAAATTTCCGAAACGTCGAGGCATCTGGATTTTTAGAAGGCGCGTCTGTTCGACCAATCGGTAAAGCAGAGACACCAGGTGCTTCGAAGGACGGTTTGTCAGTTAAAAAAAAAAGGGTCACCTGCGCTTATTCCTATAGCTCCACAGAGGTTTTGGTTTACTCGAATGGCCATTAAAGTGTAAGCTCACCTGCCCCATCAAACAGTGTGCATTGTACACAGGCCGATTATATAGATGAGAATACTTGACAACTATCTTCATTATCGATTAGTTATTTCAGCCCTAGTTCCTATACTGACTTATGGACCTCAATAACGAGAGGAATAGTAATAAGTGTGTCCAACCAAAAGTTGTAGCAGGGAAGGATAGTGTACTTCTTTAGGCCGGGGTCAGGCGAGTGTTTTTAAAGCAGAAGGAACGTCCATGAGAGTGGACGTTCCTTTCACTCAGACGCCCGTATGGCCACCTCACTGAGTGCAGTTAGTGCACTCAGCGCTGCAAGGCTCAATCCTCCTATAGAGGATCGTGCTTTGCAGCCCTGAACGTGCGCTGTTGCGCTTAAACTGGGAGGCTTTCAAAACATCCACAGTATGCCCACGCAATTTGTGCACGCGCTACAGCGTGTAGCCGGCCCCATCGAAACGTCACAACGCTGCACCGGGAGGCACGTCAGTATGGGTGCGCATAGCAGGGGCTTTATTTGAAAGCCATATACCAGAAGGCGGTGATATTGCAAACTAGAAATCCTAGCAGTAGTAAGCTCATGCATAATAAATACACAGTGTGGATATGTATATGACAGCTTTCCAAGCTAATGCTAGAACTAGAGCCTTACATTAGTAGCGAGAAATATAACCCAATCTCCAATTAGCCACACAGATTAATCCAGTAGTATGGTCTTGTTTGGTTTGTAATTTACAGATTTTAAGAAAAAAAATCTTTTTCCGCTTCCTACTACAACAAATCACATAGGGAGTGTTTGCAAATACGCAGTTTGCATCTCAATAACACTCCTATAAAATGTGACATACATTGAGAATGGGAGAGTGTGTATATATCTCAATGTATCCTTCCTGGTAAAATACTTTATAAATAATTCTAGAGTGACTGCAAGTGTGTACAATGAATCTTGGTGTAATAATGTTTTGTAAATTAAATGGTTAACAATTTGGATTTACCGTATATAAGGTGTTTTTAAAAAAAAAATTAATTATATATATATATATACACACACACACACACACACCACACACACACACACACACACACACCGTCTTGTGTGGATGCCTTTGAAAGATGTCATTTTAATATTTGTGGTGTATCTCCCACAAACGCAGCTGGTTTAGTGTTAGCAGCTCCTTTATTTCTCTTAATGTACGGCGTGAAATACCAATTTGAAAATTATATAGGGTTTTTATTTTCCTTATCCTAATATAGTCTCATTAGTTTCTAGCAGAATTGATGCTACACTCACGGGCTTTTGGGGTACTATAACCCTTTCACTACACCTGTTTACATTATCTTTGCATTGAAATACATTTAAAAAGAAAAATATCAGCGTATAAAACTCTGTATGCATACCTTTTTAAACGCAAGAAAAGCCTGGGGAGAAAGAAAATTCTCAGCAAAATCTCTCTCCCCCTCATCCTTTATTACTGAAAGAGGAGCAGCTCCTTACACAAAACAACGGTTTCTTTTAAAGTGATAATTGTCTTTCGACCTGCATATTAATGGATGATGCTTACCATGTGTTTGGAATAATTGCTTAATCACGCACCTGAAATTATGCCCAGGGCAAGTTGCAAGACATTTAGGCAGCCAATGCAAAATACGCAATGCGGGAACAGGGAAATCTAGAATTTACTGAAATGCACAAGTCGCGATGGAGCCAATATATGGGGTTTTTATACAGGTATATACACACGCGCAGTAATGAGACATTATCCTGCCATCACATCATTATTAAAGTGACACTCTACATATCCTGACCACTTAACCCTCTCATGCTGGGCTGGTTGTGCCCGGTGGGAGGGCTTTAATGCTAGTAACGACTAGTACGCCCCTCTAGTTGACTGCTGCAGCGCATCTTCCCATGCAGCAGACACACGACATTGGCTGCTTAAGGATGGCCTGCACCAGGCCATCCCACAGCAGCAAAGGCCTAGCAACGTATGGCAACTAGTCGGTGGGGCCGGAGGAGGACCATTGACTTTAACGGGGTGTACTAGTACTCCCTGCGGCTTAAAGACCCATCCGCTGCAGAGATGGCATGATACGCCCTGTGGCAGGAAAGGGTTAAGGTTTTTAAAGTGGCCAAGGTGTGTAGAGTTAACCCTCCTCCCTTTGGCCCCGATCTGGTTAAAGCGCCAGGTGAAGCGGAGGAGTTTCCTCTGCCCACACGAGCCACACCAGGCTGCCAGGATTTTATAATTATTTGAACTGCTGTCATGCTCTGGGAGCTGATGCCACTCGCTCTCGCCACGCCATAGCAGACGTTCTAAGACAGGCAGCCGATGGATCAGTTCTGGCCGTGCGCGTGCAACTCCGTTCCATCGTTCTGCGCAGGCACTAGGGAACTCGAACATAAAATTGTGCAAGACAATAACAAAGTGCAATTTGCCTTCTCTGCCACACTAGGAGTATGCAAGTTTCATAGTAAAGCTGCATCAGTGTTCAGAAGCTCCTGAGTTGAAGGGGAGGGGTGCACAATGTGGGACAAAAGGTGTAAATATCACCCAATGTAATAAAAAATATATATTTAAAATATAAGTGGGCAGGACATCTGCCTATTTATGATTAAAAATGGTGTTGCCAGACTGTTCCTTAAACGGTCAGCATGCTGCTTATGCAGGTGATTTTGTTCTAAATCCCAGATTGAGCCTTCCCTGGACTCCCTACAGATATATATATATATATATATATAGATATATATATATGATACTGTGTGAATCCTGCTGTCCGAGCATAGCGGGAGTGTCAGTCCATTATGCCTTTACATGGATGTAGCCGTTGGTCAGTCACGGCCCCCACCACCCCACGATAAAGGTGCCATCCTCACCCTCCCTTGGATGCAGGCACGGGCTGGCTGTTCTTGCTGGCCGCCGAAGACCCTTCCTCCTCGAACACGCTGAACAGATCGTCTCCGAAAGCGTCCGCCATCTTCGGCTCTGGAAGTTCGCGGGGCCAAGCTGCTTGTCACTCCTTCCAGGCAGTCACCTCAAGTCCCCCTCCCGGAGACACCCGACAAACGCCACCAAGGAGCGGAAAATCAGGCGGGGGGCGCAATACACTTTGATCATGTGCGTCGTTGGGTCGCCCGTTGATGTCGATTAACTTCCGTTGCGCTTTCCTGACGTAGTATTCCTGCGCCGCGACCAATAGAGCTCTAAACACACGAGACTTTACACTGAGCGAAAAGTCAGGCCTTGTAAAATCCCCTTCTCGTGATTTCAAAGTGACGCTGCGATAGGGGTTACCCCGTGGCAGGGGCGTTTCGACGTGTCGGGTGATATTTGGAATATTCTTCATTACGTCTCCTTACTTGTTCAACTACTACGTGAAGTGGAACTCGACAAAATGGCTCCTTAAATCAGAAACGTTATCGACTCTTGTGAATAGAACACCGTGGATGAGCTTTGCTGGGTAGTGACATTACCTTGCCGCGGTAGGATGCTGGGATTGTGATGACGTCAGATAGAGCTGCCCTGATGATGGGAAGCTAGGGAGCCATCTGCGGCCGGTGAGCTGTGGACACGGTGTGTATGGACGCTGCTTGATCTGTGTTTGCTACAAGAAGCTCCACTAATAACCTGTTTTATAAAGGCCATAGAGCCAGACGTGTCTTCTGACCTGTCACAGCAGTGCTAAACCCCTGTAATCTGATTATATAATCGATAAATACTGCTTTATCTCCGGGAAGCAAGCACATCACAGCCAGGCAGGGGACAGTGATGCCTGCTAAGCATCATGCCTAGTAGTAAGTAGGCCCCAGTGTTATAGCAGTTCGAAAAATATCACTGATAGGGTTATTCTGAGAAAGGTGAAAACCAGGAGAACTGGCAGGAGAAGAGAACAATCTAGACCAAATAGCCAATTTGGAAAGTTAGATAAATGAGGTGATTTTTCCTGGTTTGGCTATTTTGACCTAGAATTTCCACTTCTCCAGTCATTCTCCTGAGTTTCACCCTTCATTGAATAGACCTGTAAGTATTTTAACACATGTAGGTGGTGGTAGCTATTTGATTATCGCACGTATACCAACTTAATCTTATTATCTGGGATGCTACAAGTAATTACATTACAATTACAAGTTTTGTTAAAGCACCAACAGATTATGTAGCGCTGTACAATGGGACGGACAAAACAACCAAATTAACACACTGAGAACATTGGGAGAGAGGACCCTGCTCAAGAGTTTACAATCTAAGAGGAGAGGGGTGACACGAAGAGGTGAGGGTAAATAGCTGCGTATGATAAGTAGTGGGGTGCACTGTGACTGCGCAGGAAGATGGACCAGAAATGGGGACTATGGGCCAGCAATGGGGACTATTGAGTAACCTGATGGGCTTCTCTAAATTATTGTGTTTTTAGAGACTTCTTGACAGACTGGAGGGATGGGGTGAGTCTAATGTTGTGCTGGACGGAGCTTCATAAAAAGGATGCACAGTGCAGCTTCTTCTGTCGCTCTTGTAACTTTTGTGAAATGTCGATGTTTGACGGCTCTGCGACTCTGATAATTTTGGCAGGTGTGCGCCACACCGGCGCTTTGTTAATAAGCCCTATAGTATTGTCATCTGAAAAAAAAGACTATTGTCCATAAAGTACAACCTTTCACACATCCTGACTGCTTAGCATTGATCCAAAACAAATGAAAAACAAACCTTTTTTCCAAATTTTGCCCTAAAAAGGAATATAATTCTTACGGATTCCATACCGCAGTCCAATTCTTACTGGTTACAACAATAAATCAATGACTGATAATAACCTTTCCAGGGATTTGTGGCTCGCTTTGTGTAAAGCTCCTGGATCTTTAGTAAAAACAGCCACCACACATTTCAGTGTTGCTGTTTTTATTGTTTATAAAAAGTAGAGAAACATGACCTGGGCATTCTGTGAGAGAATCTTGCTAGTCTTTATTGTGAGCACATCTCACACAACATTTGGGGCCTATACAGAAGTCTTTTCAAGTCTGTATATGGCCAAAACATTGTCCTTAATAAGGACTACCAAGATTAAATCTCACCGTGCCCGGTTCATCTTTCTCTATACCATGGGGTGTGGCACTGGCAGAAGAAATTTTCAGTGGAAGTGCGTGCTCTACCATTCCTAGTTTGAGAGTTACTATTTATAAAAGCTGCTTTGTGTTATGTTTATTATTATTCTTATTATTATGCAATTTCACTGTATATCTTCCTTTTTATCATCAGTTTATACAAAAGTGCTGCGGAACTTGTTAACATTTATGAATATTAAGAATCAATTTATCTACAGTATTGCGGGGGAAAAAACCCTTAAACAATTAAAGCAATTTAAAATGTTTCAAAGGATTCAACGTGATATTTCAAAAGTTTTTTTTTTTTAATTAAGACTTAAACGACTGGATGACAAAAGCATAATAGCGTTATAATATTTAATATGTGGGTAAGAGCTGCTTGATCCAAGGAGAAATCTGACGGCATTCTGGGGACAAGAAGGAATTTTACCACAATATATCGCATATTTGTAAAGCGCTTCCATCTGGCTGTTTTGTCTTCTTTAGGATCAACAATATTTTCACACTGTAGTATTGTGAAAGGCTAAACTCCATTTACGCACATCATTTTTCATCCCATGTAACTATGAATAAGGACCTGGACTGCATATAGACTGCCAGGGTTATTCAGAGAGAGGTGAAAAGCAGGAGAATGACTGGATAAGTGAAAATTCTAGGTCAAAATAGCCGGTTTGGAAAGTGAGATAAATGGGAGGATTTTTCTGGTTTGGCTATTTTGACCTAGAATTTTCACTTCTCCAGTCATTCTCCTGGTTTTCACCTCTCTCTGAATAACCCTGTGTATGTTTGCAAGAACTGGGACACTTCTGTTTTATCATAGCTGCTTATAATACCATTGGTATTGTCTGTTCCCTAGGTCTCAAAATGCTGCTTTATACCTTGTTCCTTGCTGATATCACTAGTAGCTTGTAGGGATGTATCTCTGTGAAAGTGGGTTGTCGTCGTACAGTTTCTCACGTTGTTTTTTCCCTATATATTCAGTTATAGGTACAGATATCTGAGAATATACGAACATGGGGGGCAAAAATAAGAAAAGTCGTCAAGGGAACGCGGCGGCTGTGCAAGTGGCAATCGCATCAGCCAACAAGTCTAGAATGACTGTCGATCACAGGGCGGCCGGAGAAGACAAGAAACAAGGCCCCAAGCCAGCCAACATGGGGCCAAGTAACAAGGAGCTCAAGAGCAAGCAAGGTATTTACTTGGGATAGACCAATATCACGTTTTAGGCACCGATACCGATTATCGGCAGCCTTTCAGGCCGATAACCGATATCGGGTGCCGATATTCTGTACATTTTAAATTTTTGAAAAAAAATCACACTTTCTACACAGATCTGACGTCACCTTAAAATGTTTACTACAATTCTGAACATTACAACAACGGGGAAAAATAAAGTGCTGGCAAAATATCCTAACCTCTCTCTCTGTATATAGTGTGTGTCTCTCTCTGTATATAGTGTGTGTATTGGATCCATGCAATCTCTCTGTATACAGAGAGCAAGATTGCATGGATCCAATACACACACTATATACAGTGAGACTGCATGGATCCAATATACACACTATATACGGAGTGTGTGTATTGGATCCATGCAGTCTCTCCGTATATAGTGTGTATTGGATCCATGCAGTCGCTCTCTGTATATATAGTGTGTATTGGATCCATGCAGTCGCTCTCTGTATATATATATATATATATAGTGTGTATTGGATCCATGCAGTCGCTCTCTGTATATATATAGTATGTGGTGTATTGTGCAGTTCTCATGTGTGTATGGTCGCTTCTCGTGGTGTATATATATATATAGTTGTGTGTGGTGTGTGTATATATGTATATCCATCAGTTCGCAGTGGCTCTGTATATATATATAGTGTGGGTGTATTGGATCCATGCGTGTAGTCCGTCGTTTCTGTATATATATAGTGTGTATGGATTCCAGTGCAGTGTTTCCGCCATCTCGCTCTGTAATATATATGTGTGTATTGGATCCATGCAGTCGCTCTCTGTATATATAGTGTGTATTGGATCCATGCAGTCGCTCTCTGTATATATAGTGTGTATTGGATCCATGCAGTCGCTCTCTGTATATATAGTGTGTATTGGATCCATGCAGTCGCTCTCTGTATATATAGTGTGTATTGGATCCATGCAGTCGCTCTCTGTGTATATATAGTGTGTATTGGATCCATGCAGTCGCTCTGTGTATATATAGTGTGTATCCATGCAGTCGCTCTCTGTGTATATATAGTGTGTATTGGATCCATGCAGTCGCTCTCTGTGTATATATTGTGTGTATTGGATCCATGCAGTCGCTCTCTGTGTATATATAGTGTGTATTGGATCCATGCAGTCGCTCTCTGTGTATATATAGTGTGTATTGGATCCATGCAGTCGCTCTCTGTGTATATATAGTGTGTATTGGATCCATGCAGTCGCTCTCTGTATATATTGTATGTGTATGTTGGATCCATGCAGTCGCTCTCTGTATAGTGTGTGTGTGTGTTGATGTTGTAGGCTCAGGAAGGACATGTTGTCTGTACAGATTCCACATACTGAGCGGCCATGCAGAAGCCGTTGCAGGGAACGTGTTAAATCTTCAGCTGTTATTTAGGCCTGTGTTATCTCTGAATTCAACGTGACTGTCATTTATCAGTGTGACATTTTTAAGGATGCCCTGTGTAGGTCTTACAGTTTTTTTTTTATGCGTGTTCGTCCCATAGGAGATGCGATACAAGCCCGTATTTTACACTTCCACTTGTTATGTTTGTCAGATCTGTTGACAGAGTGTGGGAGCAGCCTGTCAGCGCAGGAGGGAGACACACAAACACACCGCTGCACAGGCCCACATCTCGCACGGTCTCCGTGTGTGTGCAGAGGCGCGTTCAATACCTCAGCCGCTGCAAGTGCTAAGTTAGCAACTTGCCATTGAACGCCGTTCAGCCACTCAGCGCTCAGCACTGCTAACTTAGCACTTGCAGCGACCCGAGGAGATGTGACGTATTAAAGATGACCGCCGCCACGAAGCAAGTAACAATTCCGTACAGCAATGTTAATTTTGAGGTTTTTGTTCACCAAAGCACAAAATATGTATTTATTTATTATTTACCCCTGCACATAGACATATATTACAGCTCAATTTATATTTTGTTTCAGAAGTAAACATAACGTTTATTCAATAAAAACTGTCATTTGTGGTGTGTGCATACAAAACGGAATTATGCTGACTGCTTTTCTTTATTATATTTTGTCCGAGTGATACGAAAAACAATCTGCATCTTTCATTAAAAAATCGTCGGCCATTTTGGATTCAAAATTCGCATCCAAAGCGTTCAACGACTGCAGCTGCTGAGGTATTGAACGGGGCTCTGCTCTCTACCCATGTGCTTACAGGAGATGTAAACACATGAGATACAGACCCGTACAGCAGTGTGGACAGAGTCTGTGAACGCGTCTCTCCCCTTCTGTGGATGAAGCAGCCTGTCAGCCCGAGACTCTGCCAGTGTGAGGGTAGCCCACAGGACTCGGAGGGGTAGACGAAGTAGACCCAGGACCTCTAGCACTGCCACCGCTGACCTGGCTCCCGTCGTGCATTGCTTCCCTGACAAGCAGGGGGAGGCGTTTCCCACCCCACCTCTTCCTCTCGCAGCCACGGCCAGTGAGTGACAACCCCTGTGATCTGCAGCCCTCCCCATCCAGCCGGCTTCCAGGCTCAGGTGGACGGATTTGCGGCTGATCATTTTGGCGGCCGATATTCCGGTGCGGTGCATCTCTAATATCGGCACTGAAACATACCGATAATGGGGAAAAACCTGAATATTGGCCCCTATTATCGGTAGTACCGATAATCGGTCGACCCCCCCCCCCCCCCCCCCTAGTATGTACATCAGTGTAATAATGATTCTCATAGGTACATGTAGCTGCTAATACTGTATGGCAGAGAATGCAGTCTTAACCTTTCAGGTGTTTTGGAACTACATTTCCCATGAGGCACTGTTAAACAAATGTGTTCCAAAACATCTGGAGGGGGAAGATTGCTGACCTATGTTTTCCATAGGATCTTTGTAAAGCAGGGATTTCAAACTCTAGTCCCCCAGATGATGATGGCTCACAATTCCCTCAATTCTTTCTTTCAGTAGACTGCTGGAGGATCGTGGGAACTGTAGTTCAGCAACATCTTGGCTTCAAGCGTTTGAAATCCCTGTTGTAAAGGTTGTGCGGAAGAAGTGACCTAGGGCTAGAACTCTAAGACCACCCGCACATACATGCTTCATCCTGATCTTCGCTTCTCACCCAGACATCTTTCTGATATTTTAACACAGAGTACTTATTGAAAGACACAAAATGTATTTTTTCATGTATGACATGCTCAATAAAAACAATGTTTTAAACCCGTATCCGACAGATCCTGCTGAAACAAACTGGTTCACTTATAATGTTTGCTTTGAAGCAGGGGTCAGCAACCTTGCCCCTTCAGATGTTTTGGAACTATATTTCCCATGAAGCTCAAACCTTCGAATGAGTAGAAGAGCATCATGGGATATGTAGTTCCAGAACATCTGGAGGGCCAAGATTGCTGACCCCTGCTTTAGATTTTATTTATCCTGCTCTTAAATAGACAGACTATTTTATGCTTTTTATTTTATCTGGTTCTTTTAGGTCCCAAAACTTATAGTTTTGCCTCCCCTGCAGATGCAAGTTCCTCTATAAATCACGATAAGTCTATCTTAAAGGTCAGTAGTAGTAGTGTGTTTTTTTTTTTGTTTTTTTTTTTATTAAATATCCTAGAATCTTTCCATATTAGTATTTTTTTAAGGTGAATGTCTGCTTACAATACTGTTGATTTGATATGAGCCATTAACCACATCATTTCATCAGCTATAAATAAACTTTAGGTGTACTGTGTACACTTTAATCCCTTACCGCTGGGCAGGTTGTAACCTGTGCCGGGGTGCACTAGTATGGCCAGCAGCTGCGGCTGGCCCCTCCGGCCCGCCTACTCAGCTGACTCGCAGGGGGACGGCCTGAGTTCAGCAGCCAATGGCGTGTGCCAACAGGTAGGTGGGAGCACAGAGCCCATTGATACCAGAGGGGCGTGCTATGCCGCCCTGCGGCTGCAAGGCCCACCTGCCATGGGGGGGGGGGCATAGTACACCCTGTGGCGGTTAAAGGGCCACTCTACACACCCTGACCAATTTATCTTTTTAAAGTGCTCCCTCCATTCCCGTTTTGAAGATAAAGTCTTGTGAAGAGGAGGAGTTTCTTCCGGCTACATAAACATAACCAGGCAGACTGGATTTGAATATTCTACTTTCCAGTCACCAACTCGGTCGCAGATGATGTCTTCTGTGTCATCCATCATCCTGTCACCAGCACTTGCAGTATCTTTCGGGGGGGGCTGATGAACTGGTTTTGTGCGTGAAGCACCAATCTGTCGTTCTGTGGAACTTGCGTACAAATTTTAAAGCTGAATATCTTTCCCTTTTTCAATGTACAACTGACATCCCTTTGGAAATTACATGCATCGTAAAAATCATCGTCCTATTAAAAATTCACTCTGTAGCACGTGGGGGATCTGAACGACTCTCTGATTATTTTGTTTTAACAGGTAGTGATTGACAGTAAACTGGAGAAAAGGATCATTTCTTTAATCAATGAACATAAGATGCTAAATTCTGATAAAGGCACGGTGTCTGG
Source organism: Leptobrachium leishanense (assembly GCA_009667805.1). NCBI lineage: Eukaryota > Metazoa > Chordata > Amphibia > Anura > Megophryidae > Leptobrachium > Leptobrachium leishanense. Next base: position 15,626,396 of record CM019063.1, on the reverse strand, counting down.
AAGATTGACTTCTAAGAAGTTGCAGGTTTGTTCAATATTTTCAACATTTTCTGGGTTTGGGCCTTGGATTCGATACAATGGGGCTTCATAGACAAACGTCTGCTCTGTTGTTAGTTTTTCTGAAGGACTGCTTTCCTTTCACACGAGATCTTGTAGCGGTTTAGCTGACCTTGCTTTCCTTTCATTCTTTTGCAGGATCTTTATGTGGCTTTGCAGGAGCTCGGCTTTAAGGCAGATCACATAGAAGAAGCCATGACGAATACCGTTTTGTATGGAGGAGATCTCCATTCTGCCTTGGATTGGCTCTGCCTAAACTTGCCTGATGGTAATAAAAATGCTGTCATAATACATCTTTTTTGGTTGAACATAACACTGCAGAGTGTAAATTAAATGACAGATTTACCATCTTGAACGGACAAAATGCAGGAGAATTCTAGACTTCAAATCCATCTGTCATCTGAAACTTCTTTCATTCCATTCACTTACAACTTTGGTGGTGGAAATAGTCTTCATTTGGTGTACAGAAATCTGTAGAGTTGTTTTCGTTTGTCGATTTTCTTCTGTTTATGCATATTTTTTTCCATCATTAGATGCTTTGCCAGAAGGTTTCAGCCAGCAATTTGTAGAGGAAGAGAAGAAAACACGCGCAAAGTATCAACCTGCACCTCTGACCTCAATCGCTCCCCAAATTCCCAACAATGGAAAAGCTAATGATGAAGAAATCCCCAAAAGTGGAAAAGCTAATGATGGACCTGAATTAAAGGTGACATTAAGAATTTTACATTTAAGTCATTTTATTGTGTTCAGCTCATCATCGCAAGAGGAGACTTTGGCATATATAGATCTGTGTATTTTGTTTATATATATATATATATACACGTATAAAGTTTATTGTTGCAGAGGCCATTTACACGCCACAGCAATTCCAAGAACAGCATCACAGAGCTAATGTGCTACATTCCCTATATGCAGCACAGAACTCTGGGTAAGGCATGCAAATGACATCTGCAATTTCCCATTATTATTTTTTTCCATATATATGTCCACAAACTGCACTTTCCTTAGGCATGCTGTGGTGCAAGTCGTCGTCCTAACAATGCACAGAAGTAGATTCGGACTCACCTGGGGTCGTCATAAAATTCAATATTTTTATTTTTGAGCTGTTAGTTTTTTTTTTTTTTTTAAGAAAACTGACTTTTTTTGGCTCCTTTAAAAGCCCTTTCAAGGAACAGATTACATATAAAACACCCAGGGCTCCATTACATTCTTCACGCAAAAACGCACGCAGAACGCGTGAATTTTTGCGCTAAACGTTAACGCGCATAAAACAACACTGGTATTACAATCCTCACGCAATTTTTCATCAACTATACTTTGCTGCATATTTTTTTTGAGCTGGTGTTTTTGGATTCGGCCAGGTTGATAGAATTTGCCTTTAACACCAGCTTTTAGGAGTTGCTAAAATTATGCGCGCAACGTCTATGTGTTATAGATTGTGCGCTGGTACGTGGATGGTATTACAAACGCATTTGCGCTCACAATATTAAGTATAGGACACGCAAAGTACAGTAAGCTCGTGCAGGTTCACCCGCGGTAGACGTATACGCGCGTTTGTTGCGCCGACATTGTAATACGACGTTCAGCGCAAAGGGTTTTGCCCCTCGCGTAATGCGTTTTTGCGCATGCGCAAACGTTTGCGTGAAGATTGTAATGGGGGCCCCCCCAGTATATAGTAAAAGACAGATACCCATCCTGTTGCACCCCCACTAGTGGGATGTCTACCTGAAATCAAACATGTCATCTCATCCAAGCAGCATTGTGCTCTTGACGGGTATCATGAACGACTTAGACGCATTACTATAGGAAACAAGTGAGGCTCTTATTGACTTTAACGGTTGCGTGTCACAAAATACTCAGCCGCGTCATACAGGTATAACATTAAGGCTAGGGTCAGACGAGCGTGATTTCTACGGACTGTATGTCCGTGCACACGGAAGACACAGTAGTGGCCACACAGTCCGTTTATTCACTGACGTATATTTTGACGGATGTAGGAGGGAAAATAAATTAAAAAGCAAAACCATTTTGTCCGTGAAAAATGCTGGACGTATAAATGCAGTCCGTCTGACCACGTTCCATCACTCACACACAAAGCTATGCAGACGTTGCGGACGCAGCGCACTTTGTGCGGCCGTTCTAGGGGATGTAAGTTCTTGCCTGCCTTGCGTCCGTGGGCCGCGGCCGTTGTGCGTCCGCAGTTCAGTGCGGACGTACTTCATGTGTCAGGCTCCAATGGGCTTTCTGTCATGCTATCACGGACGTACTTTTAGGCGCAATCACGGACGTGAACACTACGCTCGTCTGACCCCAGCCTCAAATCTAGTCTTGGATAACGAATGGATAGGATGGCCCCGTCCCCCAGGGAGCTTACATTCTAAAAATACAAAATATTACTGTACTTTTGCTCTATATATTCTATTTTTATAGATGGATATGAGAAACCCAACCTGTTAACCTCCCTGACGGTCTGATTTTTGTCAAAATTTTGTGTCTAAAAGCGTTTAATTTTTTTTGGAAAGGAATTGTGTTGTTTCATATAGTAAGCTTGTAATTAGGGATGCACCGATACTAGTATCGGTGCCGATACTGCCGTTTGCACGAGTACTTGGTACTCGTGCAAACGGCCCGATACTGGAAGCCAGCGCTGGGCCAGCTTGCCGGTATCCGCGGGGCTGGGGAAGCTGGCCGCGTGCATGAAAAGCACGCGGCCAGCGTCCCCTTCCGGCGGCAGCGATACTCACCCATCCTGAGGTCCGGTCGCGCTGCTGTGGCGCGATCATGTGGCCGACGGCGCGTCACAGCAGTGCGACCGGACCTCAGGATGGGTGAGTATAGCCGCCGCTGGAAGGGGACGCTGGCCGCGTGCTTTTCATGCACGCGGCCAGCTTCCCCAGCGTATAGGTGAGCGCTGGGGGGCATATCCTTACGAGCTGGGGCAATATCCATACGAGCTGGGGCAATATCCATACGAGCTGGGGCAATATCCATACGAGCTGGGGCAATATCCACGTGAGGCTGGGGGCAATGTCCACAAGAGCTGGGGGCAAGCTACATGTGAGCTGGGGGCATTTTTATATGAGGTCTGTTCTTATTGGAAAGTGGTCACATGGCATAAAATAAAAGTATCGGTACTCGGAATCGGTGAGTACTTTTAAAAAGTATCGGTACTCAGTCTTAAAAAAAGTGGTATCGGTGCATCCCTACTTGTAATCCTTAGGAAAACTCACTAAAATCCGTGAATACAAGAGTCTAGTAAACACACGGAGTCAGATAAAGTTTGAAACACTAAATAATAATTTATTATCCAAAATAATGCAAATAAATTATATTCAATATTATAAATCAAACCAAAAACACTGAAATCTTACAGAAAGCAAGGGTGCAATATTAGTCACTGCATATTGCCTCCGTGTAAACATCCTTGGTATGATATATTATTTTAATTATGTACACTCTTATTTATACTTCAACATTCATAATGCCTACAGTGTATCAATAATTATATTTTCATATAAGAGATGTTCAAATCCTATATACAGTAAATTTTTATTTTTAGAATGCGTATGGTGTTTCTGATCTGTTAGTCCCACCTAGTGGCCGTTCAGGAGAACTGCATGTTAGGGACTTTACATTGAAATTTTTTATTTTTTTTAGTTTGCTGCCTGGTCCCGCCCCCTGCATCTCGTGACTCGCAGGGAGCGTTACCAGGAAGCAAGTCGCCGCGATCACACTGTGGGGGACAGCGAGGGAGCGCAGGATGCGGCAAGTATACAGCCTGAGTGCGGCTAGGGGTTACCATTCGCGGTAGTGAAATTTAACCCCAAGTCACACTCGGGAATACCGCCAGGGACGTTAACTTTACCGGTGGATACTGTTGCCACAGATGGAATTTCTCTTAAAAGTTTAGGGGTTTTACATCGAGGCTTTACGATTCCTTTTAGGGATAATGGGGTCCATGATTGACTGAGAGGTCCCAGCTACCTCCTTGCTGAGCATTCTTTAAACAAAATCTTGGGTTTCAGCAAAACCGGAAGACTTTGAAGTGGAGCATCTTACTTTTATCTGTATTGTCTATAAAATGTACTCTGTGGCAGTTACTTGCATCCCATAAGTGATTCCTCATCTGAATCCATAAAGGAGATCAGAAAGTGGAGCCCTTTGTCTTTCCATGTCACATTATTATAATTCAGCGCATACAACACAGTGACTTGGAGGCTCATATTTGCATCAATGCAAATACGCACCTGAGTCTTATTAAAATTCCAACTTTCCGTCACACACTAGGAAGATTCAACAATTATAGTAAGCTGATCTAGTTTTTACTATTGCTAACAGGTCAGTAATGAAAAGGAGCTCAGCATGAAGGAATGGATTCTACGGTATTCCGAGCAAGGAAGTGATACAGAAGAGGAGACAGACGTTACGGAGAAAGATGAAGAGCACTTTGATCCCGTCAGTAAACCATTCAGAACACAAGACTGTGCTGGAATGTAACAATAACGATGACCACTTACTCAATTATTTTCTCTAGAGCAGGGATCTCAAACCATATGCCCCCCCCATGTTTATGCCCCCCCCCCCATGTTTATGCCCTACAATTCTCAGAATTATTTGAACGCTTTAAATGGCAAGTGAATCATAGGATGTGTAGTTCAGAAACATCTGGGGGGCCAGAGTTTGAGATCCCTTCTGTAAAGTAAGGGTCTGCCTCCAGATGATTTGGAACCACAATACTCATGAGCCTTTACCAGCCTAGTGGGTGGCTGAGCATCATGGGAGATGTAGTGCCAAAACATCAGGAGGGCCAGGGTTGCTGATCCCTGCCCTAAAGAATCGTGCAGGTGGTCTGTCTGAGGATGTTGAAAGTAAACCTGCAAGCACTGCTTTTAGTGTCAAAGTTATGTGCCACATCTGGCACTGAAGCTGTTACCAGCTGCCCGAATTAGTTAATGTAATGATTGCAGTGTCTTGCCTTTGTGGTGCACTTTCTGCATGTTAATTGTGTCTGGAAGCCTGCAGGCCGCTGATAATTATAGAACTGTTTTATTTCATCAAAACGAGAACATAAGTCAAATAACATCCGTTCCCATTACAGAGGTAGAGCTTGAGGTGGCAGTCAGAAATATGAAACCTCATAAGACCACCATTGCCCGGTGTTTTCTGCCAATTCAGACACCGTGGGGGGTTATTCACAAAGCACTGGTGTTTCTAAAACCGCTGGTATTGTAGTGCTGAGAAACCCGTGCACGTCTGAAAACTATAATCCAAACAGCGAAGGGAGAAGCTTGACCGTAAAGCTTCCCTTTTTGCCGTTTGATTTCTAGGTTTGAGAATCGCCGGAGTTTCTTGCCACTGCAATATTTTATTTATTTATAAAGTATTTTACCAGGAAGGATACATTGAGATTTCTCTCGTTTTCAAGTATGTCCTGGGTTCAAGAACATTAAAATGTTACAGTTGTTACAGAAATACAAAGTAATACAATGCAAGATATTAAAAAAAAAAAACACAACTATACAGATTACCGGTAATAGAAAATAAATATGTAGGAAATAAAGTCATTATGTTACATGTTTACAGGTGCATTCTGTATTGAGGTATGTTAATAGGGAGCTCTTGAGTGACTTTAGACTGGGGGAAGATTTGATGGCGTCTGGGAGGTTATTCCATAATTGTGGTGCTCTGTAGGAAAATGAGGATCGAGCCACTTTCTTTTTGTATTGTGGTATTGCAAATAAGGTGCTGGTCCTGGATCGGAGGTTATAGGATGAGGAAGCTGCTGGGGGAAGCAGTCTATTCAGATAGGGTGGCAGCCTCCCAGAAAAGCACTTAAACACCAGGTTGGAAAGGTGAAGGGTGCGTTTAGACTCCAGCGACGGCCAATTTAGCTCTTTTAACATGTCACAGTGGTGGGTCATGTAGTTACATTTTAGCGCAAAGCGGCAGCATGAGTTATACAGTGGAGTAAGTTTCTGAAGGTGTGTTTGAGGGGCAGCTGCATACACTACATCTCCTATTCAATAGCCGGCATAAGCATTTGTTGTACAATCTGCTTTCTTGCCACGGGGCTCAGGCAGGATTTGTTTCTGTACAGGGCACCTAGTTTGGGGTAGATTTTAGATGAGAGTTTTTCGATGTGGGGGCCAAAGGATAGATTTGGGTCTAACCACATACCTAGATATTTGAGAGCAGTGACTGTGGTCAGCGTGCCATTTGATTTTGTCCCAACACATAGATGGGGTGTTTGCAATTTATGAAGTTTAAGTTTTGTTCCAAAGAGCATCGTTACAGTTTTGTCAGTATTTAAGAAAAGTTTGTTGTGTTTGATCCACTTTTCTACCTCTGTGAATTGTTCTTGCAGCACGGCCTCCAGTTGTGGGAGATTCAGTGTGCTGGTATAGATTACGGTGTCGTCTGCGTACATTGGCAAATTTGTTTATTTTAGCAGAGTTTTGCAATGCTCGCAAACACTGGTGCTTAGTTGGTGACCCCCCCCCATATCTCAAGTTCTCATCCCTAGGCTCAGACAATATTTATTGAATAATATGAAATATCCAATTATTTTGCTTTTTCGAGAATTTATCATATTTTCTGCACAGAACGAGTGGTATCTGGCATTAACCGCAAAGCTACTTGACGCCAGAGCACTTGCCGCGAGCACCAAACAGGAGAAAGACAAGCTGGGGCAGAGAGCGGCTCAAGATAGAATAAGAGTTTATTTACAAGGTAGTTACAGATGTTCAACATGCCTCCTCTTTTGCTGCTGTACTATCTCTATATTTGCTGATGAAACCCTTTATTATTTATCGTTTCCATTTTTTCTCAGAAATGACCGCTTTAGAAGAACATCCGATGTTTAATCCTCAAGTCAAAGTTCCAGAGGTGAAGCCTGAATCTAAAAAATCACCCGCACCTCCTGCAGAAGAGGGGAATTTAAATTTCAATCTGTTTGAAACCTCTGGGGATGCTCCACCTGCTGAGGAAAAAGGTACAATGAGCAACATCTCTCCTCCTGTTTCCACCGCCAATCCTTCTAGAGTGCGAGTTCCCACGGGAAAAGGGTCCTCGTTTCCTCCTGTACTGGTTTGTCAAAATGTTGTTATTCAATGTGTTGTAACCCTGTCTATACTGTGCCCATTGTACAGCGCTACGGAATATGCTGGCGCTTTATAAAGATTAATAATAACATAGGGACCGCTTTTCCTTTTGAGTTTTATCAGCAGTGCTTTACTGTAAAGCAGTGATTCCCAAACCTGTCCTCAGGACCCTCAACCAGGCCAGATTTTGCAGATCATCTTGTGGAAATGCAGACTGAATTCTGCAATCACTGAGCAGCAAATCATATCACCTGTGCTGTGCTTCAGATATCTGACAAACCTGGCGAGGCGGAGGGTCCTGAGGACAGGTTTGGGAAACACTGGTATAAAGGATGTGTGAGTTTTAATAATTGCGTTATCTATCTTTGTAGATCATTTAATCTGTTGCCATGTCCATGTTATATAGATAAGCTGTGACGCGTTTTGTGTTTACCGTATGTTGTGTTTTCCATGTCAGTTCATTCTTTGTGCTGTCATTTTAACCCCTTCACTTTCTAGTGGTTTTCCGTAGAACCACTGCCAGGACCCTGTGGGTTTTTGGACAACCACTTTCCATCACAGCGTAGTATAAAAATATATGTAAAAATTTATAAATAAAAGATGATAATAATATGTAAGTTTTTTACTTGCACGCAATGTAGAGACAATAACCTTATTTGCCAGAGGGCTCCACCTACTGGCGTAAAAGCTCTAATACAGCTGGAGCTTTGCGTTTCTGTAAAAGAAAAACCGATCGCCGTGCAGCTTCAGCGCCTTGAATGACAGATTGGGGTTTTTGAAAATTTGGGGACACATTCCGGAGAGTATTTGCAAATTTAATTAGCAGTAAACAAAATTCCTTTGCATTATTATTATTTATTAAGCGCCAACACATTCTGCAGCGCTGTACAAGGTGCAAAGGGTAAAGACAAGACAATTCTACAATACATACAGGAGAAGGTCAGTATTGCTGCCAGCAGATACAGGAGGACGTGAGAGCCCTATCCCTGTGGGAATTTACAATCTGCATTGCTCCAGAATATGACCAGATGGAGTTTATCTCCTGCAGGAGCTTTTGATGATGGCATATACTCGATCATTGTAGTGAAGGCGTTAAAACCCCATAGATCTGTTTATTCATCCTTTTTCTGTTTCACTTCTCATTACCTTTAGTACCTTTTGTGCTCGGGGTTCTCAGTAATAAATATATTTTTTTTCCTCTAATTCAGTTAAGAAGAAACCACCACTTGACATCCGAAACTTTGAGTACAGCGCCCGCAGCTGGACAGGAAAGTCGCCAAAGCAGTTTCTGATTGATTGGTGTCGGAAACATTTTCCCAAGAGTCCAAACCCATCTTTTGAAAAAGTACCTGTGGGCAGGTACTGGAGAAGTAGGTATGTGCCTTAGGGTTAGGAAGCTTTCTACATTTCATGCAAAGCCGTTTTGTTTTTTCACGTGTATGTAGGAACCACAGCGTGACGTCAATTTTCTTTTCATGTTAGGGTAAAAATTGTAAAATCACAAGATGACGTCATTTCAGTGTGTCCTACAATTGTGACAGAAGACAGCATGCAGGCACAGCATTTGGCTGCTACCCTTGCTTTGTATCAACTCACCAAAGGGCAAGTAAGTGACTACTTTTGTGTTTTTTTTTCTGCCTGTCGTTCTATGAATACCTTATATCAAGGCATTTCACACAACATGGTACTTCATGCTCTACACAGCTTTAATGAATAAAATAAAAGCATGATTTATTTATTTTCCTTTTTATGCTTTTCCAGTTTTAGAAATCTATTCCAGTAACTGCAAAAGGGTCCGCACTCATACTTCAGTTTGTGGACCCTATTGCAATAATTTGCAGGGATGTCCTGATCCAATCCCTAGGATTGGGTTCAGGACAAGATTGCAGTTTATTTTTTTTGAGGATTGGAGATTGGCTTTTGCAAGCCGATCTGATTCCTAAATTCGGGACCTTCCGAGCAGCAAGACACCAGTGGGAGTTCCGCAACTGTAGCGATGATTCGCAGCATATTTAAAGTAACCTGAAGATCAGGCAATGATATGTTAGACAATATGTATCAATAATAAAACCCAGGGGCTGTATCCCCTCCTTCAAGCTAACACTCGCGTCATATACTTAACTGTGGGGAGCGCAAAGTGAAAACACAGATTAACTAGCGTTAGGATCACTTGGTTTTAAGCAATCTGTTGAGGAAACCAGGACGCTAAGGGGAAATTAGCAAACGCAAATTTTTCCCATTAGCGTCCCGGTTTTAGCTCAGGACAGCTGATAGTCCTCCAGATTTATTGTAATAATACTAAAACCATCAGACAAACGACAAATACAATAAATATGTGAGTGAATATAACAAATGAGCCAATGATCGCTTCACAAGGTCAATATAAAGTAGCAGAGATGGGGATAGTCAGACCGGCTGGGTGGAGTAGAGGTAACATCACTGCTCTGCATGGAGAGAGCCTGTGGAGACATGGGTTTGATCCCAGCAAGAGCACCTCAGAGTAAGTGTCCTTGGGCAAAGACACCTAACGGTACATACTCGCCACCCAGGACATACTTGAAAACGAGAGAAATCTCAATGTTTCCTTCCTGGTAAAATCCTTTCTCAAAAAAAAAAATATCTCCAAGGTCAAATTCCATAACACGGGCAATGGCTCCAAAGCAAAAGTGCTACAAAATACAAAAAAAATAATTGAAAAAGCAAACGTCCGTCCAAAATGATTTGCGGCATCTTCCCTCCTTCTCGCAGGTTATGGAGCAGATGGGGACAAGACTCTGCAAGTCTCTGGTATTCTCTGCATTCACTCGGAGCGTCTTCGCTGCCTGCTGCATGAGCCACAAGCAGGATGGGAAGACTCCGGTAGTGAATTCTTAGGCCGTGGGATGGCGGAGCAGCCGGTCCAGCCATGATCATCCGTTATCAGATTGGGATTCGATAACAGACGATTCTGAATACTGCACGACTCTGAGCAGATCGGCAGATCGACAGTACTGATCAGGGCATCCCTAGTAACCAGAATATTTTTCCCTATGCTGTGGAGTTTGACCATCATTTTCTTTTGCTGGGCCTTATTTGTGAGTACATATTTTGCTGATTTTTGTCACACTGTATTTTCCCTTTCTGCAGTCTGTACACCAGCTTCTGCCTCTCCCCTACAGAGATGTTTGGTTGGAGTGGAGCGATGAAGAAAAAAGCAAATTGGAACAAAACAAATTGGAGTCTAACAAACCACGGGAACAGTTCATTTCCAAACTGATGAACAAAGTAAAACTACAACAGCCGCAGCAGCAGCAGCCTGTTAAAGAAACCAAAGTGTTAGATGATCCGGAGGACTCCTGGGAAAACCTAGCTTTAGAGGACGAGGTAAACCACGTGCCTTTGGATCGATCGGAAGTCGAAGATTTAGAGCCACTGAGGAACCTTTTTATGAGATGCCGGGAATCTGGAAAGTACCGGCGACTCTTGGACGAGAGGGAACAGCTGCCTGTATTCGCACACAGGAATTTCATCGTAGAAACACTGAATCGGTATCGGGTCATTGTGGTGGCTGGGGAAACTGGCAGCGGGAAAAGCACCCAGGTCCCCCAATTCCTATTGGAAGATTTGCTGCTGAACAAATGTAACCTGGGGAAATGTAATATTGTGTGCACTCAGCCTCGCAGGATCTCTGCCATGAGTCTGGCTACCAGGGTGTGTGATGAGCTCGGATGTGACTCGGGACCTGGTGGAAGGGTGAGCGGAAAAAAAAAGTTTATATAGTACAAAAAGTATTTAAATTGTTGCCATGTGGCTAGGGGTCCGAAACCTTCATATCGCTTTAACCAGTTGTTGCAATGTATTTACTTAGCTTTTTATGTGCATATTTTGTGTTTCTAGGATGGTTTACCATAGAAATGACGCAAAACGGTTGCGTTAGAAAAGATCGTTTTTTAAAATTGGCGCACCTACTTGGCCGCAGCTGAAGTGGATGCTCAGGTCCAAAAACCAGCCTAGTTTTTCTTAGCTTAGTTAGAAATTCGTGTTAAGGTTAGAGTTAGGTTACCATTTGATCAATATTTAGGGTAAGATTTAACCCTAGGATTCGGTTCCATTCTTGCTTCATTTTTAGGCAACAGGTTTTGCCCCTTCTCCTGATACTCGCATCAAAAGACGGGGCGGAATCTGTTGCCTAAGAATGAAGCAGACTTTTAGCGTTTGGGTTTTGATACTTCTAATACAAACAAACAAGCGTGTTTTCCATAAGATGCCCTCAAAGGAGATCAATGCCATTTCTGGAACTTTAATCAAAATGAATATTCCTTGTTTGAGTCTTTTGAGATTTAAATCCCTCTGAAATTAATTTGATAGTTATACAGAATACTTTATAATGTTGTACCTCATGTGTTTTTTTGTTTAAAACGTTTTTCTTTCGTCCACTCTCTAAACAGGTTGTTTTACCCTCAACCACCACCATATACTTTTCATTCTCCCAGCCAGCCCACCCTGTATTGTTAGAAGGTTTTATCTAAAGATCTAATTTAGGTGTGCATCACATGTATTATTACCTAGTGACCCGTCTAGTGGTGCTCAGCCCACGTCACTTTTTCACCTCCTGTTATAAACCTTGCGGCAAAATAGTGCTGACCTGATCAATGCCATCACCAAGGTCTTACAGGATGTAACTAGAGCTCAATGATCATTGTCACTGAAGTAAATGCAGAGTGTTTTAATATATAAATAGATATAGGTCGTTCAAATTGCACATTTTGTTGGAGTAACTCTTCCTCTGTATAAAGGTACTACTCGGTATAGTCTCCATTACAAGCGATGCATGTCAATCCACGCGGATCAACATGCCCAATCGCTGACAATTCGTGTCGGTGATTGCAGTTGATGGACTCGCAGTGCACCATTTGTCTTCAATGCTGGTTTCCCCTTCTGAAAACGTCTTCATCCACCTGTGCACATAGCTCTTGTCCATGGTGTCTTCTCCGTACACATTCTGTAGAGTTCTTTGAACGTTGGCCAACCTGCACCCCTCTTTCGTCAAGAACTCCGTGATGACATTCTGCCAGGAATCCATTATTCACCTGCAATGAAGAAAAACATTTGGAAATGCCTGTACGGAGGAAGAGACACTCCAACAGCACGAACAATTTGCACAACCTGCATCAGTTTCTAAAACCGTTATGCCCACTTTTACATTACTTTCGTTACAGCCCATAAATCTAAAATGTGTGTGTGTACGTAATGACAAGCGATCCTGCACTCCAGCTTTTGTTGTCTTAATTGCTCGATGCCTGAAACTTGGCTCCCATATGTAAACGTAGTAAATGTAACGGCACTCTAAGAACGTTCAGCAAAAACGTAACTTCTATTCAATCCTTTAAAACCTTATTGTAATGTCCTCGAGTGCCGGCACATATTATATATGTGTATATAATATATATATATATATATATATATATATATATAATTATACACCGACCCCACAACCTGTATTTTGTATCTCCTATGTAATGATATGCTTTTTTTAATCACTATCCTGTTTATTTTTTATTTGTAAATCAGAACTCCCTGTGTGGGTATCAGATTCGTATGGAATCAAGAACAGGAGAGTTCACCAGACTTCTCTACTGCACCACAGGCATCCTGCTGCGTAAACTACAAGAGGACAGCCTCCTGAAGAATGTAACACACGTTATAGTGGATGAGGTGAGCTGGGTAGCGATGGGTACAGTGCATATTCTTTAATAAAATCGATGATATTTATGAGTTGCAAAATAAACATGGATAAGGGATTCTATTATCTCCTAAATTTTTAAACCATTATTCCTAAACCCACATCTTCCCGGTCAACAATTCCTAAGTATATATTTGTATGTATTTCTATATATACACTTGTCCCCACCAATTCCTAAGGTTTGGCTGAAATTTCTGTGACCTCTCTTGATCCGTTGACTTTTGTTTAGGGCTGCAACTAACGATTATTTTCATAATCGATTAGTTGGCCGATTTTTATGTATTTTATATTTTTTCGATTAATCGATTCATCGGATAGAGAATTTTTGTTTTGTTTACTTAAAATGAAAATTATGTAAAAAACACCTGCCTACCCCCCCCTTCCCTTTTTACTGTTAGCAATTTGCGTAGTGTAGGTAACTTTCATACGTACATATGTAGATTGCGTACGTTTCACACACACAAAGTATGCGAGCGCCTGGTCGGATTGATGCTGCGTGCACAGCTCAAGCCCGTATCTGCTTTCTCCTCAATAGAGTGCTCAGCTAGGCATGACGATGTCAGCACAAGAGAAGGGGGGGGGGCACTGCATGCTTCCTGACCACTTTAAACACCCTGACCACTTTAGCTTATGTGTGTCCCTTTTAAAATAATTTCATGAACAATCAGACCGGCAGGAGGGTCCTGTGGTGGAAAGGAGTGAGTTTGGGCAAGGGACTTGACGTGAGAGGGAGTGGGTTTGGGCAACAGACTGGACCTGAGTGTGGAATGGAGTTTATGGGAAGTGATTGACCACTGTGAGAGAATGGCAGCCACAGACCAAAAGAAGGGGATGGCAGGGATGGTTGGTTGGTGGCACAGGACTCCAGCTCCAAGTAAGGATACCAGTGGTACAGCACCCATACCCAGCAGTATCCCAGGGTTTGTGCTATAACACTGCTACTGTTGTAAACTGAATAAAAACAAACTGGTTAGATCTGACATAACCCTAGAACTAAATTATACAATCAGCTCCGAAGCAGAGTCTGAGGTTATTAATGTTAAACTCGGTCTGCCTCTAGAACAGTGTGTCCTGTACACAAATCTAGCAGTTGACAACTATTTTCATTATCGATTTAGTTGTTTCAGCCCTAGTTTTGTTTAGTGCGCTGGGAATTGTAGAGAGTGGCAGAAGGAGTAGCAGTGTGACGGGATGGAAGTCCGCCTGCGGTCCTGCTCAATCTGACCCCCCCTTTGATGGCGTCTGGCCCGACTACCGAATGGCACGGCACTCGGCGTCTCAAACGGCCTGGAGGATGAAATGGCGTTGGTCCGGCGTCTGGAGAGATGGTGCGGTGTTGCCTTGGGGATCCCGTTCCTGGGTTGAGTGGTGATGCAGGAGACCGCTGAGTGTCTCCTGCAATAGTGATTGTAGCTCTGAAATGAAGACACCAGACGCGGCTGTATGCTTTATAAGAGTGAACTGAATTTTATGGGTTTCAACAGGGTCATTTATACAACTTCACACAAACAGATTACCAACTCACCCACCCACACAACCAGCACTGATTGGCTCCTTTCCCAGCCTCCTGTTCCCTATCAGGTCCCTTTCAGCCTTCCCATTGTCCAGGGGATTAGGCAGATGAGGTCTTGGAAAAGCCTCCAATCCTCTGGCCCGCTGCATCCTCCATCTTGGGGCATGAGATCCTTTGTTCTGTGAAACCATGCTGGGATGAGCAAAATGGCGAAGGGGAAAAACACATACAAACGGTTTCTTTCATACTTTTACAGTCACATCATACAGGGTACATTTTTATTACATTACACCAATAAAACCACATCTAGCAATAAAATAAGAGGTCCATAGGCTCACATGCAAAACCAAAACAGGAAAAATGGTCTTTAAAAAGGGTTCAGTCTTTAGTCCTGTGGCTCGCTGAAAAGCGCTCTCATGTCCGTTCCGTGACAAGCAGCTTTTAGGCCAAACTAGCCAAGCTTGTGAAACATCTTTTTGTGGTTTTATTCTTATTCGTTATATAGCGCCAGCATATTCCACAGTGCTGAACAATGGGCATAATATAAACAGGGTTACAATATTTTGAGACTGAACAACATTTTGATTAGGGATGCACCGATACCACTTTTTTAAGACCGAGTACGAGTACCGATACTTTTGTTCAAGTACTCACCGATACCAATTACCGATACATTTATTTTATGTCATGGGACGCTTTCCAATAAGAACAGACCTTCTATAAAGCCCCCAGGTCTCATGGATATTGCCCCCCCTGCTCATGGATATCCTGCCCCCCAGCTCATAAATATCCTGCCCCCCAGCTCATGGATATCCTGCCCCCCAGCTCATGGATATCCTGCCCCCCAGCTCATGGATAATTGCCCCCCTGCTCATGGTTATGCCCCCCCCTGCTCATGGTTATGCCCCCCCTGCTCATGGATATGCCCCCCTGCTCATGGATATCCTGCCCCCCAGCTCATGGATATCCTGCCCCCCAGCTCATGGATAATTGCCCCCCAGCTCATGGATAATTGCCCCCCAGCTCATGGATAATTGCCCCCCAGCTCATGGTTATGCCCCCCTGCTCATGGATATGCCCCCCTGCTCATGGATATGCCCCCCCTGCTCATGGATATGCCCCCCTGCTCATGGTTATGCCCCCCCTGCTCATGGATATGCCCCCCTGCTCATGGATATGCCCCCCCTGCTCATGGATATGCCCCCCTGCTCATGGTTATGCCCCCCAGCTCATGGATATCCTGCCCCCCAGCTCATGGATAATTGCCCCCCAGCTCATGGATATGCCCCCCTGCTCATGGTTATGCCCCCCCTGCTCATGGATATGCCCCCCTGCTCATGGATATGCCCCCCTGCTCATGGTTATGCCCCCCCTGCTCATGGTTATGCCCCCCCTGCTCATGGATATGCCCCCCTGCTCATGGTTATGCCCCCCTGCTCATGGATATGCCCCCCCCCTGCTCATGGTTATGCCCCCCAGCTCATGGATATGCCCCCCTGCTCATGGATATGCCCCCCCTGCTCATGGATATGCCCCCCCTGCTCATGGTTATGCCCCCCTGCTCATGGATATGCCCCCCCTGCTCATGGTTATGCCCCCCCTGCTCATGGTTATGCCCCCCCTGCTCATGGTTATGCCCCCCCTGCTCATGGATATGCCCCCCCCTGCTCATGGTTATGCCCCCCTGCTCATGGTTATGCCCCCCCTGCTCATGGTTATGCCCCCCCTGCTCATGGTTATGCCCCCCTGCTCATGGATATGCCCCCCTGCTCATGGTTATGCCCCCCTGCTCATGGTTATGCCCCCCCTGCTCATGGTTATGCCCCCCCCCTGCTCATGGTTATGCCCCCCCTGCTCATGGATATGCCCCCCTGCTCATGGTTATGCCCCCCCTGCTCATAGTTATGCCCCCCCTGCTCATGGTTATGCCCCCCCTGCTCATGGATATGCCCCCCCTGCTCATGGTTATGCCCCCCTGCTCATGGTTATGCCCCCCCTGCTCATGGTTATGCCCCCCTGCTCATGGTTATGCCCCCCCTGCTCATGGTTATGCCCCCCCTGCTCATGGATATGCCCCCCCTGCTCATGGATATGCCCCCCTGCTCATGGATATGCCCCCCTGCTCATGGATATGCCCCCCTGCTCATGGATATGCCCCCCCTGCTCAAGGTTATGCCCCCCCCCTGTTCATACTTACCTTCCTTCAGCGCCGCCGGGAAAGTCTTCTCGCGCGCGCGCTCTTTGGAAGGTCCCCAGCCGCGACCACGTGGGACCATGTGATCACGGCTGGGGTCCTTCCAACGAGCGCGCGCGGGGAAACTTTCCCGGCGTCGCTGAAGGAAGGTAAGTATGAGCGGAGAGCAGCTGCAGGGCCTGTCTGAAAGCTCTGACAGGCCCTGCAGCTGCTCACTTTGTTTATACTTACCTTCCTTCAGCGACGCCGGGAAAGTTTCCCCGCGCGCGCTCGTTGGAAGGACCCCAGCCGTGATCACATGGTCCCACGTGGTCGCGGCTGGGGACCTTCCAAGGAGCACGCGCGCGAGAAGACTTTCCCGGCGTCGCTAAAGGAAGGTAAGTATAAACCAAGTTAGGAGAGGAGCTGCAGGGCCTGTCCGAATGCCGATAGAGCATTCGGACAGTCGCCGCAGCCCCTCGGATACCGGGAAGCCGGCTCAATGCCGGCTTCCGGTATCGGAATAAAATATCGGGGGTACTGCACGAGTACCAAGTACTCCTGCAGTACCCGGTATCGGCACCGATATCGATACTAGTATCGGTATCGGTGCATCCCTAATTTTGATAAACCATTACTAAAGGAAGGCTCTATTCCCATGGGAATTTACAATCTAGAAGGGTTGGTGGTGGAAACGGGAAGAGAGGACTGCAAGGTGAGAGTGGACTGGTTGGGGCTGTGAGGTGTATTAGTGAGCCAGGAGGTAGGCTTGCAGTACGAGGGAGAGTGTTCCAGAGGATGGGGGCTGCGCATGAGAAATCCTGCAGTCTATCATGGGAAGAGGTGATGCGGGGAGAAGCTAGGCGCAGGCCACTGTTTGATCTCAGGTAGCGGGCTGGGGTGTATTTGGTGATTAGTGAGGAGCTGAGTTAGTGAGAGCTTTGTAGGTCAGAGTAAGGATTTTGAATTTAATTCTGCAGTGGATGGGGAGCCAGTGAAGAGACTCGCGCGGAAAGGAGCGTCTGGTGAGGTGGATGAGCCTGGCAGAGGCATTCAGAATGGATTATAGGGGTCGAGGTAGGCCAGCTAGATGATTATTACAATAGTCAAGATGATAGATTACAAGGACGTGGATGAGTTGTTTTGTGGTGTCAGCTTTAAGAAATGTCCGAATTCTGGAAATATTACATAATTTGTTGCGGCAGGAGGAGGAAAGAGCGTGAATGTGGGGGGGGGGTGTAGAGAGCAGAGTCCAGACAGCAAACTCTGAGACAGCGAACCTGGTTTGATGGGGAGATATTGATACCGATACCATTGACTATGATGAAGTCAAGAGGTGGGGAGGCACTAGAGGGAGGAACTAGTAGGAGCTCAGTCTTTGACATGTTAATCTTTAGGTGGTGAGAGGCCATCCAGGAGGAGATGCCACATAAAGAGTCGCTGACTTTGGAAAGGACAGGAGGAGAGCGATCAGGGGTAGAGAGGTAGATCTGAGTATCCTCAGCATAGAGGTGGTAATTAAAGCCAACGCTGTTAATGATTTTGCTGAGGGAGATTTAGATGGAGAAGAGCAGAGGACCTAGGACCGAGCCTTGGGGTACGCCAACTGATAAAGACATTGAAGAGGAGTTACCAGCAAATGACACAGGGGAGGAATGTTAGACAGATAAGAGTCAATCCAAGAGCGCAGTGTCACAGACCAAGAGCTGAGAGTCTGTAGAAGGAGGGGGTGATCGACAGTGTGAAAAGTGGGTGTGGTTTTTAGCAGTTCGGAGGTCATCGGTGTCTTTGAGTGCAATTTCCGTAGAGTTTAGGGGACAGAAACCTGATTGCAGAGGGTTCACTTTATGAACTTGTGGCCAAGAATATTTTCTGGTTATTGAATAAATTAGGTTCACCTTGTTATGGTTTCCTCATATAAAGTCAAGTAGACTTCTTCTTGGGTATAAAAGGCTGGTCTTTATTAGTGTTCAGCAATTCATTAATCCATCAGTATTTCCATTATCGGTGCAAGTCTAGCAGGTACATGCACAAACATACTCTAAAACCACAAAATGTTCATGTGAAATAAGGAGGCAATTGAAAGCTAGAACGATGTAGAGTACATCTAAAGATGGTCCTCTGAATTGTCTTCTTCTTCTCTCAACTGTTTCTTTCACTTGATGGAATGGGGTTTAATCATTTTGCTACAAGCAGAGTAGGACTATTCGTCTGTACTTGCCAATCAGACCAAAATTTGTCAACCTTCTCCTGATGGGAGCCATGATGGTAAACCACCAGTTAATATTTTGTTTATGCACAGGTACACGAGAGAACCGTCCAGTCTGATTTCCTGCTGATCATCTTGAAAGAGATCTTGCACAAACGCTCAGATCTGCACTTGGTATTAATGAGCGCAACAGTGGACGCAGAGAAGTTCTCAAAGTATTTCACTCACTGCCCCATCATAAGAATCTCCGGAAGGACCTTCCCAGTTGAGGTACCACAGAATTCTTCATTTATTGTGTACAGCAAAGTCAGTGAGGGATTTAGGTCAAGTAATTACTGTTACAAAATTGACAGCATTTAAAATTTTCCTGGACTCATCGGTTTCTTTTCACACGTGAAGTATTCATTGTTCTTGCCCTCCACCTCTTACAGATGTTTGCTGATACATTGTTTTTCTGCATCTTTAAGGTTTTTCACCTGGAGGACACTGTTGAAGAAACTGGTTTCGTTTTGGAGCAAGACTCTGAATATTGCCAGAAGTTTTTGGAGGACGATGAGGAAATTACACTCACTATAACCGGCAAAGGAGGAAACAGCAACAAATACCAGGTAATGGGCATTCTGTTTAAGGAGTTGCCCGGGCTGCCCCCTACCTCATCCATTTGATTTAAGGAAGCGTGGTGCTTATAAACAGAAAGATATGGCTACACACGGAGCTATATATGGGTGGTGAAACGTATCAGGCTTGTTTCAGCACTGTAATCTATTTTGTTAAGGGAGGCGTGCATTGATGGGATGTAGCCAGTTTGCACGAACCGATTGTTAAATTGAGTACACCAGCTTGCTGACCTCCCGTTCAGAGGGGAGGTTTAGGAAGTTCCCTGCCATCACTGTTCAACACAACCACGCTAGAGAGGGGTGGAAAAGCAGTCCCGGTGTGCATAGAACCTGAATTCTGCATGCCAAGCTCTCCTTCCAGTAGCTGCAGCATTGGACCCCCTAAAAAGCATAAGAAAATCCACCGGAAGCTCTGTACCAGAGTGATACATGGAGGGAGGGTTATTGTGGTCAGCCAGAGTGCTGGCGAGGGTGTCAGGGTCTGTGTTTGTTTTGTGTGCGTGCCTGTATCTGTGTCCATCTCTCTGTGTCTGCATATGTAGTGAGTGTGTGTGTCAGGATCCGTGTTTGGCTGTCAGTTTTTCTGTATGAGTGTGTGTCATTCACTGTGTGTTTCGGAGTTTGCTTGTGTCTCTGTCTCTCTAGATCTGTCAGTGCCTTTTGCTGGTTTTTTTTTGTGACTGACGGTGCCTGTGCCTCTGTCAGTGTCTTTCACTGTCTCTGTGTATTGCGCTTTTTAACGTTTTTGAATCCAACAACTTGAGACGTGATCGGAGTGGAGAGCTATTGATGCAG
Organism: Leptobrachium leishanense; assembly: GCA_009667805.1. Classification (NCBI taxonomy): domain Eukaryota; kingdom Metazoa; phylum Chordata; class Amphibia; order Anura; family Megophryidae; genus Leptobrachium; species Leptobrachium leishanense. The sequence goes on along the minus strand of CM019063.1, from coordinate 15,606,210 downwards.
CTTTGTAGTACTCTACGATAATATGATGGCCATGTGTCCTGTTTATTGAGCTGCCAGGATACCCCCTCTGCTATGTAGAGGATGGTGGTGAGAGCAGAAATTTTTGTCCTTTTACTTTGGTTATTTAGTAAGACCGTGTCAATGCATATAATACAGTAATACAGTGAGCAGGAGCCATTTACACAGTAAGCAAAACAGCAAATGGGCTTCCATGCGCTTTGGTAAAGTAGGCCACAGTTAAAGGTGATTCGTGTTAATGAGTAGGTTCTTGCATCTCTTAAGACGTCTTCAAGACTTAAAGTTCTTTAAGAGAGTCATTCTAGTGGTTTTTGTTTAATTCTTTTTTTTAACCATAAAACTAGTGTGGTAAAAGAAGCATTTTAGCAGTTGAAAATATTTACTTATGGTCTACCACAAGGAGGTAATCCTATTTAACCAACAACATTACGGATACTGCACTCAGCTTTATGCTCCTTGTTTTCCTTGAGTGAATTGCTGCTGTTCTTTGAAGAGCATTGATATCAGGTTACAGAGTTAAGAGAGAGGATGACCGAATGATCAGCTGTAATAAACCGAGAAGAAGGGTGATTTTACTAGCTTTAAATTAAAAAGGGATCTTGTCATTAGTCTTCAAGCCTTTTCTCGTGTTTTAAAGAGAAGAGTGACGGGTTTGTAGTGTATATGCACACACCATAGCAGCTTTGAAATATTTTCGGGTTTTGTATGTACACACAAGAGCAGAATTTTACACCTGAAGAGCATGGCTAGCGCAAGTTAATAATGTTATCATTCTTGCATCAGTGAAGTTTATTTCTTACACATATTTGGAGACTCTCCAGTAAATGGATGATTTCCCCATAGAGTAGCAGAGGCAATTATTTTCAACTCTTCTCTGCCCGCTGCACACGATATTTTAAATGGTGTCTTATTTCTTCTTTATTTCTTTCTAGGAGTTTATCCCTGGTCGGTCAAGCACTGGGTTGGATCCAAACCCTTCTTATCAGGAGTTCAGTAACCGGACACGACATGCTATTCAGTACATGAACCCAAACAAAATCAACCTGGATCTCATCCTGGAACTACTGGTGTACTTGGGTAAGTCACGGGAAATGTTCTGTGACCGTCCCCTTCAGTGACTTGATTGACTTTGTTTATTATACAGAAGAACATGCAGGTCTCTGTGCTGGTATAATCTATAGATTAACCTGTGAGACAACAGGACTAACTCCTGATGGGCCAAAATGTCACCTTTTAACTTTATGTTCCTTGATGACAAATTCCCTACCTTTTTGCACACAGCTCTGCCCACTGTTACTTTTGTTCTGTAACCTGCGGGACAGTCCGCTTGGTATAATACAGAATTAACACACAGATGGTCAGCATGGTATAATACAGAATTGACACGCGTATGGTCGGCATGGTATAATACAGAATTAACACGCGTATGGTCGGCATGGTATAATACAGAATTAACACGCGTATGGTCGGCATGGTATAATACAGAATTAACACGCGTATGGTCGGCATGGTATAATACAGAATTAACACGCGTATGGTCGGCATGGTATAATACAGAATTAACACGCGTATGGTCGGCATGGTATAATACAGAATTAACACGCGTATGGTCGGCATGGTATAATACAGAATTAACACGCAGATGGTCAGCATGGTATAATACAGAATTAACACGCAGATGGTCAGCATGGTATAATACAGAATTAACACGCAGATGGTCGGCATGGTATAATACAGAATTAACTCGCGGATGGTCAGCATGGTAGAATACAGAATTAACACGCGGATGGTCAGCATGGTATAATACAGAATTAACACGCAGATGGTCAGCATGGTATAATACAGAATTAACACGCAGATGGTCAGCATGGTAGAATACAGAATTAACACGCGGATGGTCAGCATGGTATAATACAGAATTAACACGTGGATGGTCGGCATGGTATAATACAGAATTAACACGCAGATGGTCAGCATGGTATAATACAGAATTAACACGTGGATGGTCGGCATGGTATAATACAGAATTAACACGCGTATGGTCGGCATGGTATAGTTCACAATAACCTGTGGGACGGTCAGCATGGACTCCCACAGCAAGAGATTATCTTAGTTGGTACTGAATGGGTTAATTATCAAAGTACCCACCTGTTGTTTTTATTAATTGTCCTCTGTGGTTGGACAAGATGAGACACCATGATATAGCTGCTTTAATTATAATGCCTGTTACCGTTCTGGCCTTTCAGACAGAAGCGCTCAATATAGGAATGTAGAGGGAGCTGTCCTGATCTTCCTGCCCGGCCTCGCTGATATCCAACAGCTCTACGACCTGCTCTCTTGTGATAAGAGGTTCCAGGACAGGAGGAGGTAATGGCTTCACCGAGGGCTTTTCCTATTAGGATGAATAAACCACATATTTCTGTTATTTATAGAATACACAAGCACATTGTGCGTACATAAAAAGTCACTAGTTGTGTCAGATGCATTTGTGCAGAATACTAGTGTACGGGAGCGCAAAATAAACTTTTTAATGACCGCAAAATAAATAAATTTAATTAAGCTAGTTTTACCTACTGTGAGGTGAATAAGTGTTTGTCTACAGTCCCAGGCCAGTGGAGGACCTTGTTCACAGATTAATCAATGGAAGCCATCTGGCCACAAATGAGCGAGTTGAGAGATCTGTGAGAGCAAACCACGAAGCTCTGCACCGTGCACCACTGTCACAACATCTGCCTGCAGCTTGCACAAATGATGGAGCAAAGGTGACGGGATGAAAGGGGGCTGAAGAGCAGGAAACATCAGGCCCTTTTCTGACTGAACCATTATAATTCCAAGTTTGCTCGTTCTTCTCGTCTCAAGACCGTATTTATTAAATAGCAGCTTTCAGAACTTGCTGTTGTTTTACTTGCATCATCCCTGTCATCTTTACCTTTTCCAGTCCCCTGAAACTTGCTCCTGCATCCCTAAGCGTATCCCTGTTCCTTCCTGTCACTGTCCCCATACCCTGAGACTTGTGAATTTTGCATTTTCAAGGATGACGACTCATGCTAATTCAGAGATAATTCATGCAGAGATGCATTAGAGCTTAGAAAGACATCTGCAGGGTAGAGTTGGTTTTGGTAATGTTATTCTGTCATAGTGAGGTTAAGATGTGGTTTATTCTCACCGCAGATACAAGGTGATAGCACTGCACTCCATCCTTTCCAGCCAAGACCAGGCTGAAGCTTTCATACTTCCACCGCCAGGGACCCGGAAGGTTGGTAGCTGACATATTGTGTCTGTATTCAATGATGTAATAATAATAATAACAAATGTTTTGTGAAATATAGAGGAGGCAGAAGCATTATGTTCAGACATTTTACCCATTTTCAGTATTGTTGTTAGGTCTTTTTTTAAAAACTCCACATAATTCCACCTCCAGCATTTCTATCATATATATATAGTCTGACCTATGTTTTTATACAGGTTGGACGCTCCGTATCCGGAATTCTAAAATCCGGAAGACTCTGAAACCAGAATTTCCATAGCCTTCCAGATTTTAGTAATTTTTGAATAGGGACATTCTGAGTGTGTCCTACCTCTTGGGACCCCGGCTCCAAAAGTGCTGCAGCAGACCACGGCATACATTGGGATCTTCTGGGCAGCCCCAGCGTCTGACATCCTGCCCAGAGTCACGCTGGCTCTGAGCAGCATGCCTGCGAAGAAATTTCACGGAGTGAAACGTGTGTACATGCTGGTGGCTGCAGCAGGAAAGGGATTGCAGTTCTCCTGCCTCTATCTCCTTCTTCTACAACAGTGCTTCCCAAACCTGTCCTCAGGACCCTCTGCCTCACCAGGTTTTCCAGATATCTGAAGCACAGCATAGGTGATATGATTTGCTGCTCAGTGATTGAAGGATTCAGTCTGCTTTTCCCCAAGGTGATCTGCAAAATCTGGCCTGGTTGAGGGTCCTGAGGACAGGTTTGGGAAAAACTGCTCTACAGCATTGGATTCTCCCAGATTCTGAAATCCAGAAGAATCTTGAATGCTTGATGATCCGAGTTTTTGGGATAAGAGCTGTTCATCCTTTGTATTGTTTATAATCTCATCCCAACACAAGAGTGATCCACCACCTCCATTCCAAGAAGCCCCCTCTGCCACTTACTCCTGTTGCTCTTTGGATTGTGGTTTTGAGATATGCCAGCGTTTGTTGGTACTGCAATACTGGCGATTTTTCGTTGGTATTTTCAAGACTGGCAAAGTGTGGATTTGAATAACTCCCCTGTCTGTGAATAGTAAAACAAATATATCTGTGTATGGATGTGTGTGTATATGTATATATTTTTGTCACTGAAAAGTGTAGTATTGCTTATTTAGAAGTCATAAAATAATATGCCCATCATATTATGCATAGTATCCCTTTTTTGTACAAAATAGTTTTTTTATTACATCTTTATAGATCGTATTGGCAACAAATATTGCAGAGACTGGTATCACCATCCCCGATGTGGTGTTTGTCGTCGACACGGGACGCACAAAGGAAAATAGGTGACCTCTCCACTTAGCATTATTATTTTACAGCGAGATATGCAAACTCTCAGTTTCTGGATATCTTAACTGTAATGAGAAATAAAAAGCAAAATGTACATTATGTAAAATGTAATCCACGGCCCATGAAATGGCACAGGCTGGTTATGAATGACGTGCAAGTTAAAATACTCCATTTTAAAAGTTTTTAACAAATCCCTTGGACTAGAAATCCAAAAAATTAGCTGGGTTTGGTGTGCAAATACAGAAATTAATCTAATTTATTGAATACAAAAGACACACATATCACAATGGTCAAAAACAAATGTGGAATACCAGAAATAGCCTAGTCGGATAGCTTTGCGAGAAAGGAAGTTACTCCATCGCCAAAAATCTGTATATACATACATACTAATTGTTAGAACTTTGAGAAGGGAAATCCCAATGACCTGACAACAGGAAACAAATAGAGCAGAAATGAGGAAGGGGATCAGAAATCACATATACAAAATTGAGAGAAGTCTTGGCAAATGCCCTATTATATATCCTGCTTCTCATAGATTTCTGATCTTTCCCTATGTATCCCTAGAGTTCAACCTCTAAATATCCAGTTCAGTTAAAGGAAGAACAAACACTGAGCTAGATGGAGAATCATGCAAGCATATATATCTGTAGATCCTTTCTAAAATAGAAAATTCCATGATCAGGGTTATCACAAGTTGGACTAATGCCACAAGAAGGTAAACCGCTAAAAACAAGAGCCAATCACCAACAACGCTGGTGCGTGTTTCGCCGCTGTCTACCGCGACTTCATCAAGAGCGTGCAACATGTAATTTCATTTATGGAGCAGCCAACGTGTGTGTGTGTGTGTGTCTCTAAGTATGTAACGAGCTTACCCGTTTTCATATCTAACGGATTACGTAGTTTGGTAAACTCTGGGTTGCATAAATGCCACATTTCATATTCACACGTTACTGTGTTGCTTTTCCAACTGGCAGATATCATGAAAGCAGCCAGATGAGCTCCTTGGTTGAGACCTTTATAAGCAAAGCAAGTGCCTTACAGCGCCAAGGAAGGGCTGGTCGCGTCCGAGCTGGATTCTGTTTCCGTCTTTACACGAACGAAAGGTATGCGCTACACATTCTATTTTACAGTCTATGTGTCCTTCAATCTTTGGTCCCTTTTCTGTGGGATGTATCCATGCGACACAAATTCCTAATACTCCATCAATGTCTGGTGAACCACAAGCATAACTTTTTTAAAGAATGACTTAGTTTCCATTTTTACTGGATACATAAATATCATCGAATTTCTAATTCCCATTATTTTCTTTCTGCAGATTTGAGAGCTTTATGTCTTACTCTGTCCCAGAAATTCTCCGAGTGCCTCTGGAAGAACTGTGTCTTCACATCATGGTGAGTTATTTCACTTTTTCAATCAAATGTTTACATTTATTTTTATGGGATTTTGTTAGAATTCATTTATTTGTATTACGCCAACATATTACGCAACGCAGAACAGGGGTTACAATAAGTTATGGTAATGCACAGGAATACTGAACTGAGGTAGAGAGAGCCCTGCTCCCAAAGATGCTTAAGGGGTTATTCAGAGACAGCCGAATTGGCCACCATATTGCATCGAACAGTGAATTTCCCTGTACAGTGCAATTTCGGGGTCATCCGACTATTCATAAAGCTGGCGATTCGCCAAATATTGGCACATTGCCAGCAAAATACAGTGGCCTTCGGCGACAGTGAAATCCCCCATAGCGAATTAGCGGTTAATCTATTCAGAGAATCTCGAAATGCCCTGATTTTCAGTGGTTTCATTTGACAGATTTAAACAGGTGAATTCCATAGGTTTAATGTAAAAAAAAAAATAAAAATGCCTTGTTCTTAAATATTTATTCAACCGTTTATTCTTTTCATTTGCAACAAAAAGTTCCTTTTATTTATATTTTAGGTTTTTTTAAGGCATTTTTTGGGATTTTTTTTTTATTTTTTGCAAAATGGTTGATTCCGAATTGTTCTTAACCCCTCTCCTAAGTTTAGAAATACACAATTTTTTTACCTGTTTTTGTTTTTTTAACCCATTCACTGCTGAGCCATTTCACCACTGTGTGCTCAGCTCATTTTTACTGTTTTTGCTCAACGTGTTTAAACGTGATTTTGAAGTCAATTTTATTATACGAACCAGACAAATTATATATCTTTTTTTCAGCAGATTCATAATCTATCATTATTATATGTATACGTTATGTCCTGCCAGAATGTTATGACCAAATTAATGTGAATTTCTAATTATCTGTTGCATGTAAAATTATTTTTTTTCACGTTTTATCATCCGAGCGTTTGTGGTTATAAATTATATGGTGTACGCTTGTTAAAAAAATTAGAACTGGGAACCCGTTACTTTATTTATTTTTTTTTGAGCAATTATGAAATGTGAACAATAGTACTGCATTAATAGAATTTTTTTTTTTCTTCTTCTAAATATTTTTTTCATTTACTTGCAACATAGTCATGTTTGGTTTCATTGCTCTGGCCTTTCCAATGATGCCAAACATGACCCGTTAACTGCCTTTATGGAAACCCCATGGCAGCTAGGGTTTAATTCTCCAACTGTCGTCATTGCGCAATGATGTCAGTGGGCGGGGTGAGATACCCCGGAGGGTAGGCTCGACATCCAAGATGTCAGCCTTGATCCAGCGCCGGATCGCGGACCGGCACCTCAGGAGTTATAGAGAGGCATCGTTGGAAAGGTCACTCTGTGACCTTTCCAGTGCTGCCTCTCTTTTACTTTAATCTCCTCCTGATCCATAGGACCCCCTCCTTTTCAGGCACTCTTCCAGCTTTGCCAGGGGGGTGCTTGATACTGACTTCATCACGCCTGGTGCGATGGCATCAGTGCGATGGCGTCAGTGTGCCGGGAGGGGGTATAAAAGCGGGACCCCGGAGAGAGAGGTAAGTATAGCAAGGGAGAGCCCCCTTAGCTGATGACGTGTGGGGAAAGTACTTTGCATATAGCAGGGAATCCTCATGGTGTTCCCCACACCTCTTCCGCATCCAAGGGGTTAATGGTGTGGGAGTGGTTTTTTAAAAAAAAAAAAAGAAATACTTCTGTAACTGGTCTTTTTATATATTATTTCCAGGCACTTTCATGCACTAGTTTTTTCTTTTTAAAAGTTGCGAGTTGTTTTTTTTTTTTTTACCCCTGTTCGGCAGCTGGTCGGCTTTTTCTGGCGGCAGGTCGTCAGCGGTTTGAAGATCAATTTGGCGCACTTCGGGGACCCTGTGGTGAATGCTGAATTCACCGCCAGCTCGACAAATTTAGCTCACCGAAGTGTGGCGACCGAGAGGGCACCGAAATGACGATGACATATCGGTGCTCTCTGAATAAGCCCTTAACATTAGCATACCTTATTTCTTTCTTGTTCCTGGAAATAAATGAGATTCCTTGTGTGGAAACCCCTGTTACAGAAATACAGGTTGGACACCCCTAATCCGGAATTCAGAGCCCCCGTGCATTCCGAATAAGGGTGCTCAACCTGTACGCAGCATTTTGTATGTACACATTTATTTTTATTTGTTTCCATTATGTGATGCATATGTCCTTTAAGAATACAATGGGACTTACTTTATGCTTACTAAATTAAGACATTTACCTCCTTGTTCTAGAAATGTGATCTTGGGTCTCCTGAGGAGTTCTTGTCGAAGGCTTTAGACCCTCCCCAGCTTCAGGTGATCAGTAACGCAATGAACCTTCTGAGGAAGATTGGAGCGTGCGAGCTGACTCAGCCCAAACTGACACCTCTGGGTCAGCATCTTGCCGCTTTGCCAGTCAATGTGAAAATTGGAAAAATGCTCATCTTTGGTGCGATTTTTGGTTGCCTTGACACAGTGGTAAGCCTAAAAATCATTGTTACTGTTGGGTTCCCCTGACCACTCTGTTTTTCAGGGGGTGTTACTCATAACAATGCACAAAGTGCTGACTTTATAATAAATCCCAGAAGCATTTAATGATGTTGTAGTGTATGCAGCTGCCCCTCAAACACACCTCCAGAAACTTACTACATTGTATAACTCATTCTGTCGCTTTGCGCTACAATGTAACTACATGACCCACCATTGTGACATGTTAAAAGAACTAAACTGGCCATCGCTGGAATCTAGACGCACCCTTCACCTTTCCAACCTGGTGTTTAAGAGCTTTTCTGGGAAGCTACCACCCTACCTGAATATGCTGCTTCCCCCGGCCGTTCCCTCATCCTATAACCTCCGATCCAGGACCAGCACCTTACTTGCAATACCACAATACAAAAAGAAAGTGGCTCGATCCTCATTTTCCTACAGAGCACCGCAAATATGGAATAACCTCCCAGACGCCATCAAATCTTCCCCCAGTCTAAAGTCCCTTAAGACTTCCCTATTAACATACCTCAAAAAGGAAATGCACCTGTAAACCTGTAACATAGTGACTATATACAGAATGCACCTGTAAACCTGTAACATAGTGACTATATACAGAATGCACCTGTAAACATGTAACATAGTGACTATATACAGAATGCACCTGTAAACCTGTAACATAGTGACTATATACAGAATGCACCTGTAAACATGTAACATAGTGACTATATACAGAATGCACCTGTAAACATGTAACATAGTGACTATATACAGAATGCACCTGTAAACATGTAACCTAATGACTTTAACAGAAAAATAAATATGTAGGAAATAATCTGTATATTTGGTTTTGTGTTAATATCTTGTATTTTACTATTTTGTATTTCTGTAACCACTCAATGTTCTCGAACTCAGGACATACTTGAAAACGAGAGAAATCTCAATGTATCCCTCCTGGTAAAATCCTTTTATAAATAAAAATAAATAAAATAAAAAATGGAAATGCTTTGTTTGTTTAATTATATAGAGCCTTGAAATTAAAGCATATTTTTTAATTGCCGCTTACGTTCACCTTGTGTCGCTTTTGCACTGTTACAGTGTAAAAAAGGAAAACCTAAGAAAATTATAGAATTTAGCTAAGTATGACGATAAGTTAGAATTTTAATAATAAGACTCTGAGGCGAGTATTGCTTCTCTTTCTTGCTTTTATTAACATAGTAGCAAGTGGCAACTAGCAAGAACTTTGAAATATGAAGCTTTTATATTGAATAAAGAGAAAACATAACAGTAAAACAGGCATATGGTATCTTCCAACACCCCTTCCACTCCTTTGGATCTGTCCTCTTTCCTGTTCAGTGGCCATCAAAACCGATCCACGCCCCTCCTACTTCCTCTTTCTTTGCCATACGAGGTGATCATTGTAGGTAGATAGGGAAAACCAAAGGACAATCCATCCGGAACCAGAAAAATCCTTCATGAAGCTGAGGAAAGAAAAAATATAAGAGTGGAAGACATTGGATCCGCAGACCCAGGAAACAACCAAAAAACCACAATAGCGGCGGGAGTGGTGGGCAATACTCGCCTCAGAGTCTTATTATTAAAATTCTAACTTATCGTCATACTTAGCTAAATTCTATAATTTTAATACATCGACTCTGAGGCTCCTATTGCTTGTTCAAAGCTGACCCACAACTGCGGATGACCAATGAACAACAGGCTTGAAATAGAATGAGCGGAAGGTGGACTCTCTGGACCAATCAGCTGATCGCAACAAGTCCTCCAACCGACAACCTGCCGACACCGCGGAAGAAGCAACGGCGCTACGCACCGAATGAGCTCCGAAAACGGAGGTATCTACACCTGCTAACACCAAGAGCCAACGAAGCCAGCGCGCAAGCGTAGTTGTACCTACCGAAGCGAAGGGAGACTTAAATGAAATAAAGAGAGGTGAAATCTCCGTGCCTCGGAGGGTTGTAGTCCGAGATTCGTATTCCTGAAGACAAAGGACCGGGCACAAAGCTGGACGTGAAGGAACGCCGGGTAGAAAGCGGTCGAAATGGACGTCTTAGTACGGCGGGAGATGTCAAAGCGCACGCCTTCTGGTATGAAAGAGCGAGCTTTGAAGTCTAACGCCCTGACATCAGCCACCCGTTTGCAAGAAATCATGCAAAGAAGGGCCAATAATTTTGCCGAGAGTTGGCGTAGGGTTAAATCCTTGTTCAAGGGCCACTGTTCCAAAAAATCAAGGAGGATATGCACGTCCCAAGTTGTCGTATATCTAGGCAACGGAGGACGGTCAGATCTGATACCCTTAAGCAAACGACATACCAACGGATGTTTGCCTAAAGGTGTCCCCTGAAAACCCACATGGTAAGCTGATAAAGCTGATCTATACACATTAAGAGTGCGATACGCTTTGCCCTGATCGAAGATCTCCGTAAGGAAATCTAAGACACAGTTCAAAGGAGCCTGGAAGGGATCTTGATCCCTTGACAGACACCAATTATGCCAGGTGAGCCACGCTGATTTGTAGCAGGATCGAGTACCCGGGGCCCACGCCTGGCGTAGGAGTGTAGTAGTTCGGTCCGAAATCTCTCCTGCTCTCCCGGGCGTCCCGAAACCAGTGAGGCCAATAACCGACTGGATCCTGGAGACAGGAGAGGGTGAGGTTGCCCGGAGGCGTCTTTCAGGAGATCCGGGAGAGCCGGAAGAAAGCGGGGGATATCCATGAGGAGATCCAATAGTACCGGGAACCAAGATTGGTTCTGCCAGAAGGGGGTGATGATCACAATCTGTGCCTGCTGCGTCCTGACCTGACGCAGTGTGCGAGCTATCAGTTGAAATGGCGGGAAGGCGTACTGGCGGGCCCCGGACCAATCCTGAAAGAAAGCGTCCGTTGCCTCCGCCAGTGGGTCTGGTCGCCAACTGAAGAAGATCGGAAGATGGGCGTTGAGTCGGCTGGCAAAAAGATCCGCGTGAAAAGGTCCCCAAAGGGATAACACGTCGGAGAAAACTGCCGAGCTCAGACGCCAATCTCCGGAGTCCTCTGTATGTCTCGAGCTCCAATCTGCGAATTGGTTCGAGATTCCCGGAATGAATTGTGCTTGGACCTCGATCCCGGTCTGAAAACACCACTCCCAAAGACGGGAAGCCATTGTTGTCAGAAGCAGGGATCGAGGGCCGCCCAGCGAGTTGATATATCGAACTGCTGGGAAGTTGTCCATCCGGAGGAGGACCGAACGATGAGTGCCGTCTTTGAGGAAACTCTGAAGTGCAAAAAGCCCTGCCAGGAGCTCCAGACCGTTCATGTGCAATTGACGTTCCTGCATGGACCATCGACCTCCTGTGGAGGTACCGTCGCAATAAGCCCCCCAGCCTGACCCACAAGCGTCTGAGTCGATTGTAAGCGTCGGGGGTGGCACCAGGATAGGCCTGCCGTTGCAGGTGTGGAGGTGATCGATCCACCATTCCAAATCCAGTCTGGCCTCTCCCGAGAGAGAGATCGGAGCGGAGTAAGGGAGACCCTTCCTGAGAAAAAGGGCCTTCAGGCGTTGGAGGGCCCGATAGTGTAACGGGGCTGGTTTGACAGCTAGCCGTGTGGCCGCTAGGAGACCTATCACGCGAGCCAGGTCCCTTAAGGATGGGGTGTGAACCTCCAAAAGGGACCGAACCTCGCGCAGGATAGATCGGCACTTCGGCAGAGGGACCGTGATAGTCATCATGACACTGTTCACCCCGAATCCCAGAAATTCCAGGGTTTGAGATGGAGAGAGAACTGATTTCTCTTGGTTCACCAGAAATCCCAGAGATTGGAAAAGATTGATCGTCCAACATACGTGGAGACGTAGCTGATTTTCCGAAGAGGCCATCAGCAACACGTCGTCCAAATATATGATGAGACGGACCCCTTTTGCGCGTAGCCATGCCACGACCGGTTTCAGCATCTTGGTAAAGCACCAAGGAGCCGAAGAGAGGCCGAATGGTAGGCAGCGGAAGCGCCATAGATCGGGACCCCAACGGAACTGAAGGAAATCCCGTGATTCCTTGGCAATCGGGATGGTCAGGTAAGCATCCTTGAGATCCACTTTTGCCAACCAATCTCGGGGTTTCAATAAATCTTTGAGCATGTGCATGCCTTCCATCTGGAAGTGGCGGTAGACCACTGAGCCATTCAACTCCTTGAGGTTGATTACTGGACGAACACCTCCTCCCTTCTTGGGGACCAAGAATAGATTGCTTAGGAAACCCGAGGCCCCCGTGGAGCCCGCTCTATGGCTCCTTTCTGGAATAATTCTAAAATCTCCCGCTCCACCAACGCCTGACCGTCCCCTGAAAAGGGGAGAGGGGAAGGAATCTGTAGTTGGAGCGGGGGAGAAGAGAACTCCAGCACAAACCCTAGCACAGTATTGAGGACCCAAGGGTCCGACGAAATGCGACACCATGCTGTGTGAAACAATTTTAAACGACCTCCTACTTTGGTCGTAGACGGGTGAATAAGGTGCATAGGTACCTGTATGTCTGAAGGTTGAGGAGGAATGTCCGCCTCTGGAACCCCGGAATCCTCTGCCCCTCCATGGTCGGGAACGGGAAGGGAAGAACGGGGACGGCGCGGGAGCTGTTGCAGTGGAGGGGTTGCCTCCTGTGGGACCTGAGGTGAAGGGTTTTCCACGGCCGGCAGCTCGGCCCCGATATCCACCGGCCCGTGGAAAAACCCCGGAGAATACTTTTTTAAGCGAATTGGAAACTCGTTCCATGGTGTTGAATGCTCCAGAGTACTCATTCATATCCTTCAGGAAGGATTTTCCAAATAAAGCGCCATTGGCCGCAGCGCCTAATTCGTTGTCCGCCACGCCTGCCAGTTGGCGATCCATCTTTAATAAGATACATTTACGTCTTTCTGACGCTAAGGCCGTGTTGGCGTTGCCCAAGAAACTTAAGGACCGTTGGGTCCAGTTAGTGATCTGGACTGGGTCCAGGGGTTCGCCAGAAAGCTTGGCTTGTTCTGCCGTATCTAGCAGTTTTATCAGAGGGCCCACGGTGTCCAGCAGCTTATCTTGGCACACCTTAAAGGCATGGTCTATGCCCTTGCTGGGCGACCATCCTTTAGGGGTGACAAAGTCCACGAACGCCTTATCCACTTCTGGAGTGAGGCATGTTTTCCCGTTCGTGGTAGGGCGAGGGCATTCCGCTTTCATGCGGTTCCGTGTGTTTTTATCCAGGGCTTTACGCACCTGTGCATCGACCCACTGTTCTACGTGGGGTAATGGGGACCAATCTGCCGACCTTGGGTGAGACAGGTCTTCTGGGCAGAAAAGGGGGTTCCCCAGAGGATCGTAGATAATGCCCGGACGGGCAGTCGTATCCACCTCTACGGTGTCCTCAGTGAAGTCCTCATCCGAGGCATAAACATCTATGACATCGCTAGTGTCATCCTCCTCCGAATCAGGGGTAGGATCCTGAAGCGGGGCAGGGACAATAGCGGTGTCAGGGTTGGAGACTGCTGGTAATTTAAACCTCTTGGAGTGAGGTATGGTCATATGTGCAGAAGCCCGTTTACGGGGTGCAATAGTGGGGGAGGGGTGCACGTGCCCCGGCATTGTTGCGGGTATGCCAGTCCCTCCAGTCATGTGGCGTGCTGTCTTCACAGACTGTTTCCCCGTGTTGTGCAGGGGGAGCTCGGGGGGCCTCACCGCGGTGAGTGTACTGCCCATGTCATAGACCGCTGGTGGCGGGGGAATATCGGGTTGGCGATTTTCAGCCATGATTTCTTTTAAAGAGCGGGTAAAATCCGCAGACAGCACTGAGACCGCTTTAAAAACCGCAGAATCGATTGAAGCCTGCGTGTAAGGGTCTAAAGTGGGAGTCTGGGAAGGAGCCATCTGCGCCTGTACGAGTACGGGAGGTTGGGACTGCTCACCCATACTCTCGTCGGAGGATTGCGCCGAAATCTCTGCAGGGGAAGCTGCGCGTTGTGGGGTCTTCCCACGAGGCATGGTGCTGTCAGAATCCGGGAGAATGTCCGGAATTGTCCCCGCGTGCGCAGACCTATCGGGCACACTCCGCCCACCTAGCCAGCGAGCGCGTGCGGCGCCTCGGAGAGGCAGGCAGACGGGGTCACACCGCGGTCACCAGGAGGATCAAAGGAAAATAACTTGGAGGAAAAAATGCGAACGCCGCGGTTAAAGCCGGGCGCTCGCTAAAGTAAACACTTGGTAATATAAACCTCTATTTATAGATAAATCACTAGACCATAGGTAAAAACAGAATATCGTCGAGAGAATAGATATATATACTTATCTAGTCGCCGAGTAGCTAAGAAAGAGGAAGTAGGAGGGGCGTGGATCGGTTTTGATGGCCACTGAACAGGAAAGAGGACAGATCCAAAGGAGTGGAAGGGGTGTTGGAAGATACCATATGCCTGTTTTACTGTTATGTTTTCTCTTTATTCAATATAAAAGCTTCATATTTCAAAGTTCTTGCTAGTTGCCACTTGCTACTATGTTAATAAAAGCAAGAAAGAGAAGCAATAGGAGCCTCAGAGTCGATGTATTAAAATTGCATTTGCAAGGCACTGAAAAGTAATGCTTCAACGTTGGCATGATGCTAAGGGAACAGATATTGTTTGTTGTTTTTTTTTTTTTTAACCCATTAACTACCAAGCCCCTTTTTTGTAATAATAAATAAAATTGTTATAACATTTATCTGAAATATTGGATGTCGAGTTCACACTTAATGTAGTCAGTTACAAGGTTTTTTTTTTTGTATTTTTATAAAGCGCTAACAAGTTCTGTAGCGCTGAAAGCAATTTTGAATAACGGTTGTTCTGAGATCGTAAAAATTTAAAGTAAGATTAATTTGCTAATTTTTAAATTTGTATGTATTCATTAATCCTTTAAAGAGATAATCCTGGTATGAAAGATTCTGAAATCTAGATGGTGTCCCTTCTCTTTAACAAATTCATATTAGGTCTGCATTATCCGCATACAGGCAGAAATTACCTTTTGTGTCAAATACAGAAAATGTGATGCAAATAGATAATAAAGTGGTCAGATCTCCTACTTATTGGGCTCTGTAATAATCTTAATGAGATTATTAGCAATGCAGCCTCCAAAAAATACCAATATGAAAATGTGGCATAATGCCTGTATATGGAAATAACAGTAACACCTTGTATCTGTACTGTACAGGGATTTTCATTCATTATAACCCCCTGAATCGTATTCCTGTACAGCAGTGAGAGAAACCAGAGCCCTCCCTGTATTCAGCCCTTTCTCTGGCTGTTGTAATGCTGCAGAAAGTTTGTTGAACTATTACATGGAGGATGGAGGCTTTCTTTTGGACCTTACTTACAGTAATACAGGGTGCCAGGAGTGAGATCTCACTGAGCATTTCATTTCTCCCAGGGAGAACTCTAATCTTACATTAGAAAGATTTGCAAAAATTATTTTATATTCTATTTCAAAACAAAATCCTATTTATGCATTTTTTTTGTAGCGAATGGGTTGAGTGTTTCCTTTGTGTAGGTCTATAATGATCATCCTTACTATTTCTTTTAATTCAGTATAGCTGATATAACAATTTAAATACAGTATTTTAACCCATTTCATTGTTTTCATTGTGTTTCTGGTAACAGGCAATTCTGGCAGCAACAATGACTGAGAAATCTCCCTTTATAACACCGATCGGTAGAAAAGATGAAGCAGATTTAGCAAAATCTGCCTTGGCCATAGCAAACTCTGATCATCTCACTATCTACAAGGCATATATGGGGTACGTAAGTCACTCGTAGCACTGCACAATACTACTGCTATATTGATTACTCGATGGCCTCGTGGTTAAGGGGTTAAACTCAATCTGGTCGTATGCTGGAGCAATGCAAAGGAATTTCATTTATTGGGCTCTAGAATTTTGTAATTAAATGTTTACATTGTCTGTAATGGAGAGTGATTTTATGGAATATCACTTGGTAGTGAAGGGGTTAACATTTCTGGGTTAGATCAGTCAGAAAAGTCCCAGGTTTAATTTGATCTGACACAGGCTCAGATTTCCATTATCATCCACATTTTTTTATTTATCCAAAATGACTGCTATATTGTGCTCTATTGTCAGCCCATTGCTATTTTGCCCATGCCGGACTGGGTACTGTATACTGACAGGCCATGGGGCAGACACTGGACCCTTTTATGATGTTCTGTGCCGCAAAAGTCAGATTTGTGACCTTGAAACCGCCATCCAAAATACTGTATATAATGCTGATGAATATATTGTCGGCTGTGTTCACTGTAATCTCTATCACCAGGTGGAGGTCGATCCGGTCAGAAGGATATAGCTCCGAAATGAGTTACTGTCGGAAGAACTTTTTAAATAGGAAGGCACTTTTAACAATCGAGGTAAGACTGCAACTATCTCCATTGAAATCCACTGGCGCTAAGGGAAATATTACCCCGAAATAACTTTAGGAAATGTGCAATGGGTCCTAGAATCCTATATATCTCTGCTGGTGTCTGCTATTCAATACAATATGACATTGCAGATTTATTATTACTGATTCTTCCATTACCTTGCCTGTAAATCACTGGGTAGGTCGTTCTGTACTAATGTAATTCCATCTGCATATTTTGGAGAGTATATTCTATTTTTGTAGGGTTTCTGAGTAGGGAAATATCAAAATAATATACAAAGCATCATGAGACAGACATGAGGTTTAAGACACAATTATATGTCGACACCTAGATGTGTGTCATAATCTTATCATGGCAAAATAAACCAAGCAAAACAAAAACATACGTCCATTAAAGACAATGGACCATATTCCATTCTTGATGCTAACATCAAGACAGTAAGCAGGAATATCTGGGCCTGCAGATTTTTCCTTACCTTGTCCATGTTAGCAGCTTCCCCGGAATACAATGTTATCTCAGCACCTCGCCACGGAATGCAGCGCTAACCTTCATGATGCCCACAGTATCGCTTCCATGCCATCGCAAGTATCGGCTCCTGGAGTCCATAGTACTATAGACTTGGAACTATTTATTCCCAGTCTCCCTCTGCTCCCGGGGAGAAGAAGCGGTGCATAGGGCCAACCTTTTCACCGCGGGATGAGAGGGGAGTATGGGATTTAATGGGTGGGGATGTGTTAGAGAGCGTTAAATGATTTCGATTTGCATAATCCTTTAGCACCAGCTTTTAGGAGGTGTTAAAATTTTTGTTTTCGCATTCCGTTGGTAAATCGCACCAGTACTTTGTAATACCTCACTTGTCGCAATGCAAAAAATAGATTGACTTGAATATGTGAAAAAAAAATAGATTGGTTTGCGGGCGCTGGCACTAGATTTCCATCCGTGTCACCAGGAGTAGAGGCTGGTATATCCCGTTATCAGTTCCTCGGAAGAAGAAAAAAAGATACACTTTATGTAGACTGCTTAATAAAAGTGGAATGACTAAATAAGGGGACTTTTACTCATATTTTCCTGTGCCAAACGACACACGATCGGTGGATTAATAAGGGACACCGATTCCCTTTCTCAGACTCCAGATGTCAGGGGTATGAAGTGATGTCTTCCCAAGGTTTTCCACCAAGAAACACTCGCTATGGTTAAATCCACAATGAGTTTATTGAAGGCAAAAATACATATGATACACCGCAGCGATACACCGTGCGGTGTATCATATGTATTTTTGCCTTCAATAAACCCATTGTGGATTTAACCATAGAGTGTTTCTTGGTGGAAAACCCTGGGAAGACATCACTTCATACCCCTGACATCTGGAGTCTGAGAAAGGGAATCGGTGTCCCTTATTAATCCACCGATCGTCTGTCGATTGGTGCCGTTTTGTTTAAACTGTCACAGGAAAATATGAGTAAAAGTCCCCTTATTTACTCATTCCACTTTTATTAAGCAGTCTACACAAAGTGTATCTTTTTTTCTTCTTCCGAGGAACTGATAACGGGATATACCAGCCTCTACTCCTGTTGACACGGATGGAAATCTAGTGCCAGCGCCCGGGAGCAAACTTTTCAACTTTTATTCTCTATTTTAACGGACTTGGGGATTTGCCGTTTGTGGTTACTGGAGGCAGCTGCACTCGTGAATCCGGCCAGTATTACTGTTTTAAATTTTAAGGACTTATTTTGGACTTATCTTGGATTCATCGGCATAATTGTTGTTTAACTTTTTACTTTATGCTGTCGGCAATCAATAATAATACAAGTATAGCACTTTGCGTATATATATATGCTTATATGGAAAATGACTACACTTCTGTAATAGAATTTTCTTGCCACTAGAGGGCACCAACACTTCACGTATAAGTTTGGATACATTTTCAGGTTTTTCAATTTTGATTCATTGTATCACTTGAGTCACTGCAATATTTTCAGCATCTCAGTCAGTCTATACCTCATTCAATTGAGCACATTAGTTATTAATGCACTTTGGGGGGCGTGGCCGGCTGAACAGGGAACAAGACGTGCCTTGGCAGAGCGCCGTCTCTGCCTGCTCTTTTATGGGATATTTAGCTGACTTAAAGTGTGGATTTATTGCAATACTACTCGCTGGGTGGCCGGCTACCGGAGGTAAGCTGTCCGGAGCCCGTTCTGTCCCCCCTCCGGACCAGAGACCTACTTTAGGCTAGGGTCAGACGAATGCGTTGTCTGTGAAAAAGTGCGTTCGAATGAATGGACGCATTTTTTCACGGAGTACGCGATAGCGGTCATACGATGCGCATTTGCGTTCGTGATTTTGTACGGATCATCAATAAAACACTTTTGCATCTGGACGTTATGTTGGCCGGACATTAGCCGTGTCTGACATCTCCAAATCACGCAAACACGCCGCTAGCGGACGCAGCGCACTCTGTACGTCAGTACTAGTGGTTTCACGTTCTCGACAAAATGCGTTCGTTTGCCACTTGCGTTGCACGGCCGGACTTTCGTGCGACCGTACTTCGTATATTGGCTGTCATTGCCCGTCATTTGCTGCTAGTGCGGCCGTAATTAAGTGCGCCAGAACGCACGTTTAAAGTGCGCTAGTCTGACCCTAGCCTTAGTCGACTGTTCTCTTGGAGTTTGGGTACAGCCGGCAGCCATTTTGAGGCCTAACCCTGGGCTCCTTTTGCCTCCCTGCAATGCTCCCTTGAGGATCCCATTCTCGGCTGCGCACCGCGGCACCTCTGATAACCCTGCCACCTCTCCCTGAAATTGCTGAAGAGGGCTGGGAAGACTGAGGGCCCACGTCTCCCGGCCGCTGCGACAGATCTGGTGGAGGGGACAGCCGGAGTGCGTGCGGGGCGGCAGATGGATGTCCCACTGCCCCCCTCAGGATTTGGCATGGAGGCCGCGTTCTCCAGGCTGGAGGCTCTGTTGCAGACGCTGGAGGATGACGGACGCCCGCTGACGCGGGGCACCTTGCGGCGGTTTGCGGAGGCCTTGCAGCACCGTAGCGATGCGGCCACGCTGAGCGAAGGTGGACCTGGAGGATTTCAACAGGAGGCGATTGTGCACGGATGTGCGGCCTCGCCGACGCCTGCCAGCCCACGAGAGGTGGATGCGGATCAGGAGCCTGGGAAGCTGATGGCGGCCAAGATGACACCATGGTACGGCCCGGGGGAGCCCGCAGTACATGGACCAGCGGGCTGTGCGGAATCAGAGTGTGCCGACACAGCCTGATGGTTATGGCCGGAGCTTGGAGGTGGAGGAGCACCCTCCCTTGTCGTCTGGAAAGAAGACACAGCCTGGACCTTTTGCCCCGACTCTCCAACAGATACCCACAGCCTTACCCCATGAGATCGGCACTGTGGATTACTGGGTCACCCGGGATCCGCTGGAGCTGCATGCCTTGCTCCTCGACGACACGTTGGCATGGGCAGCTTTTCTCTGCCTCCCTTGCAGCACAATGCCTGCCTTGCGTGCACACCCATTTCGGGATGCTGGCTGAAGGGGGGCTCCCGATGACCTTTTATTTTTTATTTTTGCCCTGTACATTTACGTTGGTTCCTCCTGTCAATGCCTGGCAGACGTTTTTCATTTTTATTTTCCGCCGTGAAACGGATATCCCCGGTTGGGGATGTTTCAGCAGTGGTTTTTGTTCCCCCCCCCTTTTTGTTTTGCACACCCCGCCCCCCCCCCCCCCCCCTGCGGACTTTAATTTTTCTGTTCAAGATGTGGTTTGATGCGGCGGTTTGGGTATCTGGTTTCCACCCCCCCCCCTTTTTTTTTTTTTTGTTTTTTTTTTTTTTTTTTTTTTTTTTTTGAGTGCGCGGGACGATCGATGGGTAGCTCTGGGTGTGCCATTGGAGCGGGTGCCATGGCTCTGACCGCTTCCTCTGGCCCCAGATCGCCCAGCCATGCGGCCTCTTCCATGGCCTCCAGTTCTCCGTGGGGTTCCTGGAGCGAGCCAGGACTGTCGCCTTTTCCAGGGCGGTCCCCCACCCTTTCCCCCCCACTCTCCTCTTGTTTTATTTACTTTTGTTTGCCCAGGTACCCCGGCCGCTGCTTGTCTGCAGACAGGTACACCCCATTGGTATCTCTAACTTATGTTTGAGTGTCCTTTCCCCTCCCCCCCCATGTTTTTGTTACTCTTGAAGACTCGTGTTGTCTAACTATAGAAGAGACCCCCCCTATTGGATGTTAATTGTTATGTCTGGCTATTTTTTGATGACTTCTTTTTTTGTTTTTCCCCTATTGTTGGACATTCTTTGCTGAGACCCCCCCCCCCCTACTTGGGGATGTTTATTATTTTTCTTGCATTGTGCGTATGCTGACAGTTTTGGGTGGCCCTGCGAGGCCCTCACTTTATATGTTTGACTGTACGCTGACTTATATATAAAAATAAAAATTTTGAATTTAAAAAAAAATAAAAAAATTAATGCACTTTAATTAAATATATTTGCACTTTTAAGAGTTTAATATATTAATTGGCTTATATCAAATTGCACCATTCTAAATTGATTAATCTTCTATATTTTGTGAAGAGTTCCTGCACTGCACTTCTCAATATTTTTAATCCTTTTCATTATTGTGCACTTTAAAATGATATTGAGTCCGTAGTAACTTAATATAACTGACCCACCCCTGCTATGCATTCTTAAAGTCCTGCCCAGCATTTTAATAAATTAATTGCTCACATTTACATTGTTGAATCAATTTCCTTATACCTTAAATAGATCCGTTAGTGGCGCCACACAGAAACTTTACTCCTTTAAAAATAGATTGAGGTCCCCATGTTAAGTACAGTAAGCTTGCGCAAGCTGCGAGGCGCAAAACGTTTACACACCAGTTTAGCATCAGAATATCGATGATACGGGCGTTAAACTTATGCTACCGCTAATGATTATATCGAGACGCTACATTGGGCTCTATTCCATAATTGATGCTAATGTGATATACTTTCATTTCATGTTTCTAAGGATGTTAAACAAGAGTTAACACGGCTGGTGAGGGCAGCAGGTTTCGCCTGCCCATCGACTGGAGGACCAAGGGAACGTTGTGGTTGGGAGGACAAGAGGACCTTTACGCCGCTGGAAGCACCTCTTCTCAAAGCTGTTCTTACTGCTGGACTCTATGACAACGTAGGCAAGATCCTTTTCACAAAGTCTGTAGACATCACTGAAAAGTTGGCTTGCATGGTGGAAACCGCTCAAGGTAAAGCTCAAGTACATCCATCTTCTGTGAACCGCGATCTTCAAACCTACGGGTGGCTTCTTTATCAAGAAAAGGTAAGAACAAGCTGCATCAGGCTCCTGTCACTCCATTTTACATCTGGCGTACTTAAAAGAATGCGCTAAGGCACCAAGATAAATGAATGAGGTGGTCACGGTGGCCATACAACCCATTACTGTAGAACAGGGATCAGCAACCTATGCCCTCCAGATGTTTTGGAAATACAGTCAGGTCCAGAAATATTGGGACATCGACACAATTCTAACATCTTTGGCTCTATACACCACCACAATGGAGTTGGAATGAAACAAACACAATGTGCTTCAACTGCAGAATGTCAGCTTTGATTTGAGGGTATGTACATCCAACTCAGGTGAACAGTGTAGGACTTACAGCAGTTTGCAGATGTGCCTCCCACTTGTTAAGGGACCAAAGGTAATGGGACAGAATAATAATCATAAATCAAACTTTCCCTTCTTAATACTTGGTTGCAAATCCTTTGCAGTCAATCACAGCCTGAAGTCTGGAACGCCTAGACCTCACCAGACGCTGGGTTTCATCCCTGGTGATGCTCTGCCAGGCCTCTACTGCAACTGTCTTCAGTTCCTGCTTGTTCTTGGGGCATTTTCCCTTCAGTTTTGTCTTCAGCAAGTGAAATGCATGCTCAATGGGATTCAGGTCAGGTGATTGACTTGGCCATTGCATAACATTCCACTTCTGTCCCTTCAAAAACTCTTTGGTTGCTTTTGCAGTATGCTTTGGGTCATTGTCCATCTGCACTGTGAAGCGCCGTCCAATGAGTTCTGCAGCATTTGGGTGAATGTGAGCAGATAATATTGCCCGAAACACTTCAGAATTCATCCTGTTGCTTTTGTCAGCAGTCACATCATCAATAAATACAAGAGAACCAGTTCCATTGGCAGCCATACATGCCCACGCCATGACACTACCACCACCATGCTTCACTGATGAGGAGGTATGCTTAGGATCATGATCAGTTCCTTTCCTTCTCCATACTCTTTTCTTCCCATCACTCTGGTACAAGTTGATCTTGGTCTCATCTGTCCATAGGATCTTGTTCCAGAACTGTGAAGCCTTTGTTAGGTGTTGTTTGGCAAACTCTAATCTGGCCTTCCTGTTTTTGAGGCTCCCCAATGGTTTAAATCTTGTGGTGAACCCTCTGTATTCACTCTGGTGAAGTCTTCTCTTGATTGTTGACGATGACACACATACACCTACCTCCTGGAGAGTGTTCTTGATCTGGCCAACTGTAGTGAAGGGTGTTTTCTTCACCAGGGAAAGAATTCTTTGGTCATCCACCACAGTTGTTTTCCGTGGTCTCCCGGGTCTTTTGGTGTTGCTGAGCTCACCGGTGCGTTCCTTCTTTTTGAGAATGTTCCAAACAGTTGTTTTGGCCACACCTAATGTTCTTGCTATCTCTCTGATGGGTTTGTTTTGTTTCTTCAGCCTAATGATGGCTTGCTTCACTGATAGTGACAGCTCTTTGGATCTCATCTTGAGAGTTGACAGCAACAGATTCCAAATGCAAATAGCACACTTGAAATTAACTCTGGGCCTTTTATCTGCACATTGTAATTGGGGTAATGGGGGAATATCACACACCTGGCCATGGAACAGCTGAGCAGCCAATTATCCCATTACCTTTGGTCCCTTAACAAGTGGGAGGCACATCTGCAAACTGCTGTAAGTCCTACACCATTCACCTGAGTTGGATGTACATACCCTCAAATTAAAGCTGACAGTCTGCAGTTAAAGCACATTGTGTTTGTTTCATTCCAACTCCATTGTGGTGGTGTATAGAGCCAAAGATGTTAGAATTGTGTCGCTGTCCCAATATTTCTGGACCTGACTGTACATCTCCCATGATGCTAAACTACTCACGAGGTTGGCAGTGAATCATGGGAAATGCAGTTCCAAAACATGTGAAGGGACTAAGGTTGCTGACCCCTGCTGTAGAATATTGCTTCGACAGATGTTCTCAGATGAAGAATGTTTTTTATGTTTGCTTTATTCCTGCAACGTCAAGAAGCTTCATCCGTTTAACCTGTGCGGTGTGTTTTTTTCTCTTAGATTAAGTACTCCAAAATTTTCTTGAGAGAAACCACGCTAATTTCTCCCTTTCCCATACTCCTTTTTGGAGGGGACATAGAAGTACAGCATCGGGAACGACTTATATCCGTGGATGATTGGATTCGCTTTCAGGTAAAGCGAGGATGTTGAATATAAAAACGCATATTTGTTAGGAGCAATAGCTTGTGATACCACATATTTAGTGACCATTCTGCACAAAGTGGTAGGACTCTTTAATTAAAAGGATGATTCAGGCTGGTGTGACATATATATATTTTTTTTTTTTTTAAATGTACAAAAAGAAACGAGGTACATATAAGAAAGAAAAAAAAAAAGTTACATCCGGAAGTCTGTCAATAGTAAAATTGGTGTAGTATGCCTTTTGTCAGATATTTGATCATTTATTCTGTAAAGTCACTATACAGTGTACCAAGGGAATGGACAAATAACTTGGTTCGTCCAATGATAGAACTATCCGGAGTGTCCCCAGGACCCCGTAACAGGCCAGATTTTGCAGAGCACCTTGGGGAAAAGCAGACTGAATCCTGCAATCACTGAGCAGCAAATTAGATCACCTGTGCTGTGCTTCACATATCTGCAAAGTTGGCCTGTTTGGGGGTACGTGAGGAAATCGGTTGGGAACCACTGTTCTAGAGGATTTAAACAATCTTCTGGCCTAGACCAGGAAGCGACTCAACAAATTATAAATATTTAAGAGAATTCTATAAATGTATATGTTTTTAAAGTGCACGTGTAGTGATCAGGGTGCACTTTTGCTGTGATATCCCAGAGGGGGTGGTGATTGCATTGGCCTTAAAGATCAATGTGTATTCACAGCTCTTGATGACATAACGCAGTTTGTGCTCGGCTCGATCCAGCAATGAGTGCTGCCATGTTTTGCCTTCAGTGCAACTGGGGATCATCATGCGTGATGCACAATTTGTCCTCAGGGCCCACTGAGACTGAGAGTAGGGTACGATGGCTCTCCACTCAGAGCTGTCACTCCCTGGCAGCATACTGCAGGCACAGGGACTTGAGGTGCAGTGAAACCTTTTAACAGAGGAAAAACTCCCATTTTTCTGTCGTCCTCAAAAAATGCTGACATATATGAAAGGAGCGATTCCCTGTCAAATGAGCCTAGTTGGGTTTTGGGCGTGACCGTGTCATTTTAAGTATGCAAATAATAATTCTTGTTGGAGCCCTATTGATAAGTTGCCTTTTGTATTGCATTGTTCACAGGCTCCTGTAAAGATTGCAGTTATTTTTAAACAGCTGCGCGTATTAATTGAAAGTGTTTTAATGAAAAAACTTCAAAACCCCAAAATGCCTCTTGAAGGTAGGTTTATGTAAACGTATATTAATTTTACATGTATTTAAGTCAACTTTTTTAATGTTTGTAATTAAGGCTGGTGTCAGACGAGTGCATTTTGTACGGACTGTGCGTCGTTCAGTACGGACGCACATTCTGACGGAAGACTCGGTAGTGGCCACACGGTCCGTTATTTTTGACTGATGTAGAGAAAAAGAGGGACCTATGGGAAATAATATTCATATGAAAAATGATACAAATTGATACATGATATCAAAAACCATTTTGTGCGTCAAGGTGCTGGACGTCTAAAATGCGGACCATCTGACTTCCTCCCATCACTCACACACAAAGCTATGCGGACGTGGCGCACTCTGTGCGTCCGTCCTAGCGGATTGACATTCTTGCCTAACTTGCGTCCGTTTGCCGCGTCCGTTGTGCGTGCGCAGTTCGGTGCGGATGCACTTTGTGTGTTGTTCCCTATTGCTCATAATTCTATGCTACCACGGATGTTAATATGTGCGCAAAAACGGACGCGATCACTGCGTTCGTCTGACACGAGCCTAATTCCGCACGATGACATGGGATGAGTTTGCATGGCCTTAAGGAGCTGGATTGCTTGAAGAGAATGTAATTCACTGCAGCAGTTATGTTATCCTTGTGAAAGGAATGATCTGTGCTGGGTTTACAAATGTCTTTTAGTAATTTATCATGTACACATCAAGTTTTAAAACTATTTAAAAAAAAAATTACAATTTGGTCCGCTCATGATTTACTGAAGAAACAAACAAGGTATGCCTCGACAGGATATTTACCTTTAACTCTGTCTTTCCTCCCTTAATTTGTACGAGGGGAGATCCACAAGGTTAACATCAGTGATCTGCTGATGATTTTGGGATGTGTGTTGAGATGTCTTTGAACCACTTGAAGAAAAAGCGTGGAGGTTGTCTGTAATAATGTTGAGAAATGGTGAATTCACAAGCTTTCCTTCACGAAAAAAAAAATTAAAGTTAGAATCATTTCATTGTTTTTTTTTTAATTCTATTTAATTAATTTACCTCACTTTTGGACCTCTCCTCGTATCGTTTTCCTTACATCTACCACCTTCTCTCTCCCGATCCTCTCACCCATTCACATTATCCCTGCTGTGTTGACAGATCATTGTTAACCTTCTGTATCGTTTGTGTGATTTTATAGATGACAAGATTTTGACCATTATCAAAGAACTAATAAGTGCCGAGCAGTAAGGACCGTAATGAACTCCAATCCTAAGGATTGCTCTAAAAGAACCCGCAGGAAGGCCTCGTAATGAGAATTTAAATACTGTGGTATTTCAACTCGGCCGTGTGGATTATCCAGCCCATTAAACTTTTCAATGTTGCATGCAGTGTTGAAGAGTTTCTCACGTTTTGTTTTAGAAAAAGAAACCTCGAAAAAACATAAAATGTATTTGTTGAATTTTCAATAAAACAATGTGCCAGACGCATTTTGTCTGGTATTCAGTTACTGAAGTGTCTATACCTTTGATTACTTATGGTTTTTGCTCATTTAAAACCATAACTGATACTGTATTAAAGCTAAATTACATCTCCTTCCTAGCGGTAACATGCATACATTAGCATTCAGTATGTGTGCATCTATACCATAACAGTGTTTACGTGATTAGGAGCCTCAAACTTGAACCTTGTTCCTTGCATACACTTAACATTCCAAAATATGCCTTTGATGTACAAAGTATTTTCGACCAAAGCCATAAAATGTGTTTCTCCTTGTATGTGTTGCTCTTGTGCAGCCAGAGCTGGTTTGTCCCTGTTGGGGGCTCAAGCATCTGTCTTAGGGTGTCCTGACCAGGGGTGCAAAATAAATGGGTTATTCACGAACCTCCGCATTGCAATGAACAGTGAATGTCCGGATTTTCGGTGTTTCCGTTCTATAGGTTTAAACAGGCGAATACCATAAGTTTCAATGTAAAAAATGGAATATCTTTTTTAATTTTTTTTTTTTTAAGACCGTTTATTCTTTTTATTTTTTTGCAAAAAACATTTTCATTCTTTTGTATTTTTTTTTTGACTATTTTTTTTTAACGTTTTTCATAACAGACCATTTTATTATTTTTGAAGGTCCTTTATTGTTTGGACACCTTTTTTACTACATTTTTATTGATTTAAACGCCTCTTTGGAGAAGAGGAGACTTCCTCTTTCCTCCAGCTTGGTGGAATTCGATGATCCCAATTCGCAGGGCCGGTCTGAGCCACTGTGCTGCCTGGAGCAAAGGATGAATTGCTGACCCCCCAACCCCCCCCCCAAAAAAAAACATTTGGCGTGTATGAGCGTATCACAGAGCTCCACAGATATAAAAAGCACAGTAATGTACGCTGTGTACGAGCTTATCAGAGCGCCACATATCTTGGCCCACTGTCACACATCCATGCATACACATATATACACACACATAGACTGACATATAAACTTATCCACACAGCCCTGTTCCAGGCCCACCTTGGGGTTGCTGCATGGCCCACGCTCAGAACGCTGGAGGGGCAATCGCCAGTCTGCTGGAGTGCCTTGTCATCGAGGGCCAGGTGCTCCATGCTGTGGCCTTTGACAGGGCGTTAAAATGCCGCCCCTGACAAAGGGCCGCCTGCAGCAGCTGCACCACCTGCCTCTATGGACGGGCCAGCCCTGCCAATTCGACAAAGTTCACATACGTTTGATAACTGCTTCAAGAACTCCAATTTCGGCAAAAGACGGTGAATATTTGCTATAAAGTGAATTCACTCTATTTTCAGCGAAATGGAACCACCGAAGTGCGCTGAAATGCAGCAAAAAACAAAGCACCGACATGTTGGGTATAGGCCCTTTAACCGTTTTCAGGCTGGCTCCCCAAAAGGTGAACAGTCCTTCATGTGGGATCCTGGCCTAGTAACGGGCTAGCTGTAACTCCACTGGAATCTTATGCACTGCTGTACAGGGATAAGATCCTGGGGGTTAAAATGTTTCAAAATGTAGTTACAAGGTGTTACTGCAGTTCCCATTCAAAGGCTTTACGCCACATACAGATATTTTTATTTTTTTTTAGCTACACTGCTAATGATCTCATTATGATCACTACAAACCCTCATAAGCAGGAGATCTGACCATTTTTATTATTTAGCTTTATCAGTATTTGACACCCCGGCCATTTCTGCCTGTATACTGATAATGCAGAGCCCGTGGAACATTCTGCAAGATAAAGGACAACCATCTGGAGTTCAGAACCTTTCATCCAAGCAATATTTCTGTAAAGCACAAACTAATACATGAAAAATTAAAAATGAGCAAACTTATATAATGAATAATAATCACAAAAGTTGACATTTCACTTATATTTGTAAACTATGCGGCCCATGTGTCAAATTAATGTTCTATTTCTTCACCAAAAAAAGGCACTTGGTAGTGAATTGCATTAATTGTGCACTTTCCAGGTTCAGCTTCCACATGATAAATATTTATAGAAATGTATATTATTTTGATTTCGCTTGATCCGATCTCCCACTTTAGCCAGGCATCCAGTAACTGGTTTATTTGGTACGTTTTCCTTTTTCTTTCTTTTTTTTTTTTTTAAATCTCAGAAACCCGCTTTGTCATCTCTTCAGGTCAGCCGCCTTTGCCCTCCAGATGTTTTGGAACTACATTCCTCTTTAATCAATTAAATTACAAGAGGTCGAGCATCATAGGAGATGTAGTTCCAAAACATGTTGAGGACCAAGACTGCTGACCCCTGCTTTTGGGTATTTTGGGGCAAGATTATTTACACACTGTGTGCAAACCTCTTAATTGCTGATATTTCAAGCTTGTGACACTTGAAGTAAATAATGAATATTGTTATGAGGGCGGTTCTGTTTTTTTAAATAAATCACATTGAAAAAAAAAAAGCGGGAACTTTATGGGCCCTGTGTGTAAAAACGCATTAACGCGAGGGGCAAAACCATTTGTGCTGAACGTCGTATTACAATGTCAGCGCAACAACCGCATGCAGTTGTCTAACGAGGGTGAACCTGCGCGAATCCTTAGGCTGGGGTCAGACTAAAGCACTTTTAACGTGCGTTTATGCGCACTTAATCGCGGCCGCACTAGCAGCAAATGACGGCCAATATACGAAGAACGGCCACACGAAAGTCCGGCTGCGCAACGCAAGTGGAAAACGCATTTTTTCACGAGCACAGAACCGCTAGTACTGACGTACAGAGTGCGCTGCGGCGGCATAGCGGCGTGTGTGTGTGATTAGCAGCGTCTGACATCTAATGTCCAGCCTACATAACGTCCAGACGCAAAAACTGTTTTGACGATCCGTAAAAAATCATGTACGAAAATGCGCGTCGTCTGACCGTTTTCGCGCATTCCGTGAAAAAATACGTCAATGTGTTCTGACGCACTTTTTGACGGTCGCTGCAAATAATGCGTTTGTTTGACCCTAGCCTTTGCGCGCGTACTGTAATTAACATTGTGAGTGCAAATGCGTTTATGCGCTGGTACGTGGATGGTATTACAATCTATGCGCAGTTTGTAACGCACAGCGTTGTGCGCATAATTTTATCAACTCCTAAAAGCTGGTGTTAATGGCAAATTCTATCAACCTGGCCGAAACCAAATACACCAGCCCAAAAAAAATACGCAGCAAAGTATAGTTACACATTCTACACATACCAAACCAATAAAATGGAGAAGTTGTGTGTGTCTTTATTATTGCTGCAGCATATATGCGCAGATTGATTTTGGCAGGTGGGAAAACTGAACGGGAGACAATTGTGGTTCTTAATTCTGATTGGCTGAATCGCGTGAAAAAACCGTCCGCACACCGATTAATGCGCGTGTTTTTGCGTGTTATTTTTTGACAGATGTAAGAATGCGCGAGGATAGTAATTCCAGCGTTGATTTACGCGCGTTAACGTTTTAACGCTCTGCGCACAAATTCAGGCGTTGCGCGAGCGTTTTAACGTGAAGATTGTAATAGGGCCCTATATGTCTATTCTCTGCAGAATTTAAATATAAATACAAGCCCAGGGAGGTCACCGAGCACTCTCCCAAATGGGGGGGGGGGGGCCATCTAAGGACCGCGCTGAGCTGTGCCAAACCCCGGGGGGTCCGCATGATTAGAGACCCCGGCTGTCTGGCTGCCTCAGCACATCTTCCCGCCTTGGGCTAGCGCTGTCACTTACTAATGCGGGCGTTGCCAGGACAACGGACGAGGCGCGTGCCCTGGCGCAGCAGCAGCGGGAAGCGGCTGGGAAACTGTCACCCCCTCTTCTCGCCAAGCGGTTCTTTGGCCGGGAAAAGCCTGTCGTGACGTCACGTCCAGAGGTTCCTATTTCCCGACCAACCAGCGGAGGGCACAGCTGGATATAAAAGCTTATGAAGGGACAGCGGCAGCCACATTCCCTCTGGCGAGGGATCAGTCAGGGCAGAAATGGTGGAGCTCGACCTGATCAGCCCCCAGGAGAGGAAAAGGGGAAGGGGGGATGCCAGCCCTGCTAGCACAGGCATGGGCAGCACTGGTAGGACGGCAAAGAGGACCAGGTACCCGAGGCACAGAAAGCAGGTGCTAGAGCTGAGGAGCGGTGACTCCGGGGTGTGTGACCTGTACGACACCCCAAGCCCCACCCCTTCGCCCCGGGCATCCAGAGTGCCCCCGGGTCCCTTTGACAGCTTCCTCTCGGACAGACTGAGCCTGCAGAACTTCCGGGACTACGGGGAGGACTGCTACCTGTTCAACAAGAGCCTGGAAGGCAGGTTCCTCACTGCAGACTGCCTGGCCAACCAGCCCCAGGTAAGAAGCACTGAGCTCACCTCCCAGAATGCCACAGGGACAGGACCCTCCTATACCCCATGCACACCCCAAATATATGGAGGAAATCCGAAAAAGAAGAAAGGGGGAGAGGATGTAACCCCCAAAAAGCTTTGAAAGGTATTAACCGATCAGGGGCCTCTATGCAACAGTCTCATGGTTAACTATTGAGCCGTTAAGTAGACCAGCCCCATTAGTAGATTATAAAAGCTTCAGCCCAGCCAAAAACTTTACTTGCTCTACAGACGTCGCTGAACTACAACTCCCATGATTCTCTGGCCACCCAATGTAGGGCTCGCATTCAAGCCCTCCAAATGTTGATTGCCTACAATTCCCTGAATTCTTTGAAGGCACTAGATGGCCAGGGAATCATGGGAGTAGGAGTTAAGAAACATCTGGGGGGACGCAGTTTGACAGCCCCGGTATAATGTCGCATTCACAGAATTTTGAGGATTGAAGTCCAACAACATCTGCGGGAGGACCAGAGTTTGACATTCTTGATCTATATCATGGATCTCAAACTCCGCCTCACCCTCCCAGATGTTTCAAAACTACAACTCCCATGATTCTCTGGCTGTCTACTGCAATCACAGAATTCTGAGACGTGTATTCATTAAAGATCTGGAGGGCTAGCGTTTGACATCCCTGATCCATCTCACTATTCTTGTCTCAAGCCCGTATTAAAAAAAAAAAAAAAGACCCAAAGGCAGGGCTGTCAGATTCCTACCCCCCCCCCACCTTACCAATGTTAATGCCTACAATTCCCAAAATTCTTTAAATGTAGTTAGATGGCCATGGAATCATGGGAGAAGTAGTTCAGACGCATCAGAGGGAACCAGGGTTTGACAGCCTTGACCTTAAAGGGTTGTTCGCTAAAGTCTCTGGTAGAGAATCATAGGAAATGTAGTTCTGAAACACCTGACGGGCCAAGGTTGCTGAACCCTGCTTTTATAGGATTTATATTTACAAGAAAGGTTGGGTAAGTACATGGGCTTATTCGCAATATTGGCAAGGCTATATATTTTGAACTTCATTTCCCATCACACTCAGGCATTCTTTAGGCTGCTACACATCTTGGGAAAATTGGTTCCAATACCTCGGGCAGGGAATCAGAGTTGCGGGTACCAGTTCAGTGATACTGTTGCTGTTGTTGTTTTGCATTGTTATCGGTGCTAATTTGCTGTTGATGCTCTCTTGCCAGCTGAATGCAAAGTCTCGCTGTAAGCTCGTCAGCTGGCTCATCCCAGTGCACAGGCACTTCTGTCTGGGTTTTGAGTCGCTGTGCCTCGCCATCAACATCCTGGACAGATTCCTCTCCTGCACGCCAGTGGCGTGTGATTGCTTTCAGTTAGTGGGGGTCACATCCCTGCTTATCGCCTGCAAACAGGTAAGCGTTACACCAGAGCATACTTTTTCATGTCTCAATGTGGTTCGGATCAGGTCTCACCAGCCCTAGTACGCTCAGATGTTTTGGAACTACATTCCTTGGATACCATGTCTCTCGTTGCCCTCTCTAAGCTATTCTGGGAAATGTAGTTTCAAATACTCTGGGGTGCTTAGCTTGCTGACTTCTGAACACGAAATGTCCGTGTTTACACTTGACAGATGAAAATGTCAGTGAAACATTATTTAAACACATAATGGGTTTACTGTGTATATTAACAAATCCATACGTTTTGGGCTTGACGTGGCTGGATATATCAGCTCTTTTTCAATGATAACAGACAATATATTAAAAAGTGTCATTTCTTTAATCTTGTGGCAAGGGGACGGCAACATTGCCCCCACCAGATGTTTTGCAAATAAATCTCCCATGATCCTCAGTTATTCATTAGGTTGGCAGAGCCTCTTGGGAAATGTAGTTTAAAATATCCAGGGGAATAAAGGTTGCTGACCCGTGGCTTAAGGGGTTATTCACTTTCATTGAAAGATTGGTTTTTATTTTATTGATTTACAGTGGATCTCCTACAGCAGTGGTCCAGTTAAAACTGCCTTGTGTCATCAAGTGCTGTGATATCACATTGATCTTTAAGTCCAATGCTATAGCCACCCCCCTCATGTTTTATCACAGCAAAAGTGCACTCTGGTCACTATATGTACACTTTAAAAACCTCTACATCTATGTAATTCTCTTAAATAGATATAATTAGTTGGGTCGCTTCCTGGTCTAGGCCAGACGGGGCATACTATGCCATCCCCCACGGCGGGTGGGCCTTGAAGCCGCAGGGTTTACTAGTACACCCCAATGACGTTAATGGGCCGCCTCGCCCTGTCCAGCAGTCGGGGCACGCGGTTGTGCTGCTGCGGGGCGACCTGAACTGCAGCCAATAATGTGTGTCAGCTGCGTAGGCGGTCAGAGGAGGCATAGTAGTACACCCTGCTGTCTTTAAGGGGTTAAATCTCTAGATCGGTGGTCCCCAATCCTGGTTCTCAGGGCCCTCTAACAGGCCAGGTTTGCCAGATCTCTGAACACAGCACAGGTGATATGATTTGCTGCTCAGTGATTGCAGAATTTAGTCTGCATTTCCCCAAGGTGATCCTTAAAACCTGACCTGTTAGGCTGACCTGAGGACAGGTTTGGGAACCATTGAATACAGTGTTGTTTGTTTGAACTCAAACAATGGTAAAAAAAACAAAGTATATTCACCGGTGTTGCAAACAATGGTGGAACAACACTGAATGGTGAATAGTCACAGTTTGCTCATTTTACAGGAGAATAACGGTGGTTCTTTTGTTCTGCGTTATTCGCTGTTGTTGGATTTTCCTTCTGGTTCGCCAAAAGTTCACCAAAGTTGCATCAACATTAATAGTTACTGTTTGCAAAAATGGTGAACATTGGCGGTTAGTGATTGGCCTCTTATTTATATTTTCTTTTCTGGCTGTATAAGGTAAATATATAGTAATTTCTAATTAATGACCCATGGATGCACAATGAATTCAATTTCCTTAAACATGTTTTGTGCTCTACATTTTGCATTTTTGGCATGTTTCACGGTTTCTTGATCTCTTGCTGTACATTCTACTCTTTTTTTGCAGTGCTGAACAAATCTTTGTTTTAATGCAGACGTTTTATAAACTGATAATATTAATTTGATTTAGATGCAATTAAACAGGTATAGATGACCTAAGTGTTTGCAAGTAGTTTCAATACATCACTACATTCTACTTTTAACAGTTTTCTCTCATTCGTTTGTAATTTTGTATCTTTTACAGGTGGAGACTCGTCCTCCAACAGTGAAACAGCTGCTCGCTCTGTGCTGCGATGCCTTCTCGAAAGAACAGCTTCGCAATCTGGAGTTCATGATTTTACTCAAGCTGGGCTTCCACCTCGGGGCACCCACCATCAACTTCTTTCTCCAGCACTACACCCTTATGAGGATGCCCGATGGGGATGCCTCTGTCGAAGACCTCACAGGTGGCACCAAGACCCTGAATGTAGCCAGGATCATAGCTGAGCTGAGCATGGCTGATTACGCTTTTAATTGTTACCCGCCTTCCCTGATGGCCATTTGCTGCTTAACCATGGCAGACCGCATGATGGGCAATGAAGTCTGTTTGCAGACGGGGGGTTATTCTCCCGATCTGCTGCACGAGTGCAAGGTCAAGGTCTGTTTACTCGTTTCCTTGAATCGAAGCTGCTTGCAATGCATTCTGCCAAGTGACATCAAAGTGGACCTGGATAACTGGCAGTGTTCATGACATTTACAGACTGGCTTTCAAATGACTGTTTCTACGTTTGGTTTCCATTCATTAGGAAGTTATTAGGAATGTTGTATATAATAAAACTTTATTTATAACACTGCAGGTGTAGAAGTCACACAGGTACATCAGTTCTTATAGAATGAAGTATTTTTTTATTTCCCATAGGATATAACATGCTTTTAATGTAGCAGTATTTGCCTTTTTAGCCTCATACTTGAACTTAAAAGACTACTTTTTAATTTATTTACACTGTAATATATATCTATATTGTAATAATATAGAAACGTATGATGTAATATTTATTGAAGATATTGTACTGCTGTAGCATTACATGTTTTTTGCACTGATAAATCTGTATTGTAAGATTTGGCATTACTTGTATATGTTCTAGGTAATAAAACATGCACTTTTAATGTGTAATATTTTGAATAAAATTTTTACCTGAGGCACGTTCAAACACTCTTTGATAAATGTTATTGTCTGTATTCTACCTTGCAGGAGTGTATGGATTTCTTTTCACAAATCTAAAGATCTTTTACCCCCCCCCCCCCCCTTGACCGTTTCCCCGAGTGTGGCTCGGGGTAAACTTTTTGTCCCGAAAGTGGTATCCGAGCCACACTCGGGCTGGATACTTACATGTCCTGCGCTCCGTCGCTGTTCCCCGCAGTCTCCTCCAGCCGCTCGCGATGTCACACTGCCAGGTTACCTTCTTGTGAGGAGTGAACCAAGAAGTGTGACATCGCGATCGGCTGCAGTGTGACTGCGGGGACAGTGAGGGAGCGCAGGACATGTAAGTATCAGCCCGCGTGTGGCTCGGGGATATCGCTTTCAGTATTGAAAGTTAACCCCGAGCCACACTAATACCGCTATGGGGCCAGAATAAATTGGACCGATTTCTGACATATAAAATATGTCAGAATCGGACCGCCAGGGAGGTTAAAAAAAGGAAGACTGGTCATTAGATAAACTGACTATAAAGCTCTATGCCAGGGGTGAGCAACCTTGGTGCTCCAGATGTCTTGGAATTACATCTCCCTCCGATCGACCCCACCGGCTTACAACAAAGCCTAATCAGTGGCCCTTAGCTTCCCAACAATCATTTGGAAACATAACTTTTATTATATATAAACAACCCTATATGATACAAAACATTAAGGCCAGTGTCAGACGAGCGTCCTTCAGAGCGGAAGGAACATCTGTGAGAGTGGATGTTGGTTACACTCTGACGCCCATGTGGCCACCTCGCTAAGCGCAGTTAGTGAGCTCAGTGCTACAAAGCTCGCTACTCCTTTAGAGGATTGCGCTTTGTAGCCCTGTCTACTGTCTGTCGTAGCGTTTTGATGTCGAACCATCCCAAAGCTGCGACGGACGCAGGGAGGGGCGTCAGTACGCGTGCGCCTGTCTGACCTGGCCTTAATGTTAAAAATTGCATACACAGAAAACACATTATTGACCCCAATGGATATTAAACATTAGTCCAAATCATACTGCGCAATAAAAAAAGATCTGATGTTTCTTGTAATTCTAAGCTAGTATCCACTCGTTATTCTTATGAAAGTATAAATTCAACATCCCTTTGCAGGTGCGTTAAGGTTATTTTATATAGCCAATCAGATTCACCAATTCCAGGAGTAATAGTTGAGAGGGATTAAATATATTCTTTCACCAGGGACCACAGGTAGCTTATGTAACATGGGGGTCCCGTACTCACGTGCAGAAAGGCTCCCTTCACCGTCAGTATCCCGAAGGAGTACTGATTCTGGCCCAAAATCAACCCGTTCAATAGCCAGAGCTCCTTGTAGGGTGAAAACAAAACTAGATGACTGAATTACCTTTCTTTGGTTTACAGTTACAAACATATAAAGGTAAAACCCACCCCAGCATTTCCATGCTGCATAACCTCCCAGTAGCTTCCCCCTCCCACACACACACGCCCTGGCGAGACAAAAGCTAAAGGAAAGGGGGGCAGGGAGAACTAGTTTAAACAAGATCCTGGAGGTTGGAAGTGGTTTGATGGAATCTTGGGGAAGATAAAGGAATCAATTACTTAAAGATACATAAGGAAAACAACACTGTGTATACAACAAAACACTACAATAAACACATCGGGGAATAATATAACAAACGTCAGGAAATAGGGCACAGAAAACACAAGGACCTAGAACTGCAGGCATAGGATGACTTTAACATAGGAGAGGGCTGGGAAAGAACCTAAAACATCAGGCCTGCACTTCCCAACCGTATCCTTAGGTCCATGTACCCCAAGTCCAAAGTGACTCTTGTCACAGCTTATAAAATTCATCCATTATGTAAACTTCACAAAATCTCATGCATTCATTTATCAATCATTTCTACATATCTAGGTTTTTCTTGCACCAATTCTGTACAGTTATTTATGGCAGGCCAGATTCTATCATTAAAATGCCGTAGCCGTATCCAGCATACACACCATATCTCCCGGAACCAGCTAACGCGTACATTAGTAAAGATTTTACGAGCAACGCATTTCCTGAGGTAACCGCTAGCTTTGTTATGACTCGGTTTCTAGTATAACTGTCGGGTATATTATATCCGACATAACACTGTCTAGAACACACACCTGGGGTGTTTTCCGGCTCATCAGGGATACTCCCATGATGCTCAGCCATTCATTAGTTTGGTTGAGCCTCAAGGGAAATATAGGTCCAAATCATTGGGAGGAACACAGTTGCTGACCCTGTGCTCTATGAATTTCACCTGCTGCTCAGACTTGTTCTGATGGGATCCTCCAAATTGGTTCCATAAATCATTTATTATGGAGCCAATTGAATATGATAGGTGCGACAGGATTTTAACATGCTCCATGTGGAAAATGGTCAAGTATCTGGCACGACTCAGCCAATTCTGGCACTCATATCCTTTTCATTGGTTACAGTTACAAGTATTTATAAAGTGCCAACAAATTCCTTAGCGCTGTACAATGGGAGAGACAAAATAACAAATATACATACAATTGTGTTCAAAATTATTCAACCCCCACTGAAATTGAGTGTTTTGGCCAGTTTGACATTGATTTTGATCATTCAGTCATCTTGCTTACAATTAAATCAAAGAGGCACGTGTAGGTCAGACAAATATAACATAACATTTATAATGAAATAACCACAAATGTCTTTTCTGTGCTCACATCATTATCAGTTTTATTCAACCCCCAAGTGACATTCAATCTTAGTACAACATCCTTTTACAGTTATAACAGCTTTTAAACGTGAAGCATAGCTTGACACAAGTGTCTTGCAGCGATCTACGGGTATCTTCGCCCATTCGTCATGGGCAAAAGCCTCCAGTTCAGTCACATTCTTAGGCTTGCGCACTGCAACTGCTTTCTTTAAGTCCCAATATCAAACAAAGTGTGAAAATGTATCCCCAGGAGGTGAAAACTGCAGTTCACAGCACTCTCCACCAACGTGCTAAGATATAAACATATAAGAAAAAATAGAACATGCAGTACAATACAACCTTATAGATGGTCAGGTGTATTTGATGATACAAAATCTTCAAGGAAGTGCAGAGTCTCTAAAATCAGAGCATACACAAAACATAGCATAATACTGCCAAATATTTAATAAAACATAAAACCACAAAAAGAAGCCACTCACAAAATTAGTGGCACACAGTATATAAAAGTGTGCAAAAGCGCATATTAAGCCGACTCGTTCGAATAGTCACCACAGCCGGAAAGACGTTGTCCTTAAGATGTAGTCTCTGCAGGAGAGCCTGGCCAGGATACCACTCCGTGCTGAGAAGTCCAGATGCCAGGTGGAACCACAGTCCTTCAGACCAACCAATGGGGGAACCGAAGACCTGGATCCATCCGAAATTAATAGTAGACGATCCGACTCGCGGACGAAAATGAATGATGGACGATCCGGCGGGCGAACGAACGAAATGGCGGAAACAAGCAAGTCAGTTCGACGCGTTTCGTCCTCTGACTTATTCATGAACTGACTTGTCCGTCCGAATCTTCTCTCTTTTAAAGTCCACATTTCTTTAATTAACAATCTAAAATACATTCATGTGTGGATACCGGAAATGATAAAATTTCCGAAATGCCCCCGAACGGGCGCATCGGAAATGCGTCTGAACGGGCGCATTGGAAATGACGCCACCTTACACCAGAATCCATTAAAGTTAAGGGCATAGTTAACCAAACCTAATGGGAAGTGTGGGCGAAATACAAACGACAGAAATAAAACATAAACATTACTGACATAGATCCAGAGATGACAATAGAAGAACCTATGGAGACAAAAATTGAAAACGTGCATGTATACTGACAGCATATAAACATAAAAGTACCCCATTTGGGGGATATAGTTATAATAAAATAATTGATATTATTTTAATGTTGTATAAGACCAATGCTATATTCCAGAAAAGCACCAGAAAAAAGGGACTAGGGAAGCAAGAACCCAGGTGAAAAACTAAGGTGAAAAACTAACTAGCTGGGTCCCAAAAGACTCTACAGCGGAACCTGAGAGTCACATGACTCAATAAAGGTGAACTAGGGCCATCATATAAAAGATTGGAGCTCTAGATCAATATTGAGGCCTGGCGGTTTCAAAGTGTCCATATAAAATATCCACTTTGTTTCCGCTAGAGAAAGGGCTTTAGCAACATCACCACCCCTCCAGTTATGTTTAACTTTTTCAATACCCAACCAGACAAGAGTAGAAAAACTGAAGCTAGAGCACTTACAACAATGTCTGGGTACACTGTGCTTGTCGCTACGCTTTCTGATATTGTAAAAATGCTCATAGATACGTTCTTTTAGTTTTCTTTTTGTTTTCCCAATATACTGGGCCCCACAACCACATTGAAGTAAATAAACTACATTGGTGGTATTGCAATTAATAAATTCTTTGATATGATATTCCTTTCCTGTTCTCGTGCTTTTAAATGAAGCCACTTTCGTTTTAAGCTCTCTACACATAGAACAAGCACTACACTTAAAGAAACCTTTTGGCTTATCACGCAGAAAGTGAATTTTATTATCCATACTTTCAATTTTATTTTGATTTTGATTGGGAGGCAAGGCACTTGGGGCCAATGTATTTTTGACTGTATTAGCTCTTCTATAAATGACACGAGGAAAGGCCGGTACATGTTTAGATAAAGTTGGATCGTTTTGAAGAATGGGCCAACATTTAGAAAGCGCTAGCTCTATATCTCTACTTCTACCTTTAAATTTGGTAAAGAAAGCAAGGTCCCACTTAGTGGGATCTTTTGACTTTCCCGAATTTCTTTGGAAGAAAGTTGATCTATCCAGATCCACAATGTCCTTCAAGCTCTTATCTACTAGGGGTTTAGGGTATTGTTTAAGGAGGAATTTTTCAGAAAGCTCTCTACTTTGAGTTATGAAGTCTTGCATTTCCGTACAATTGCATCGAATACGTCCAAACTGATTTTTAGGTATATTTTGGAGCCACTTTTTATGGTGGCAACTATTGCAGTTTATATAGGAATTTTTATCAGTAGATTTAAAGAAAGTCCCAGTGCAAATTTTTTTATCCTTAATGAAAATATTCAAATCCAAAAAGTTAAGGGTCTCGTTACCCACCTCCATGGTAAATCTAAGGTCAAAAATATTGGTATTTACAAAATCAAAAAACCCCTTGAGATCATCCCTGTTACCATCCCAAATCAATAAAACGTCATCAATATAACGTCGCCAGAGTGCCAAGTTTGCCCTATATGGATTGTTGTCCCAAATGGCCTGATGCTCCCAATGGGCAACAAAGATGTTAGCATATCCCAGGGCAAACTTGGCACCCATGGCTGTTCTTCTTTAAGTCCCACCAGAGGTTCTCAATCGGATTTAAGTCAGGTGACTGCGATGGCCACTCCAAAATGTTCCAGCCTTTAATCTGCAACCATGCTCTAGTGGACTTGGAGGTATGCTTGGGATCATTGTCCTGTTGAAAGGTCCAACGTCTCCCAAGCCTCAGGTTTGTGACGGACTGCATCACATTGTCATCCAATATCTCCTGGTACTGAAGAGAATTCATGGTACCTTGCACACGCTGAAGTTTCCCTGTACCTGCAGAAGCAAAACAGCCCCAAAGCATGATTGACCCCCCGCCATGCTTCACAGTAGGCGGGGTGTTCTTTTCTTCATAGGCCTTGTTCTTCCTCCTCCAAACATAGCGTTGATCCATGGGTCCAAACAGTTCTAATTTTGTTTCATCAGTCCACAGAACACTATCCCAAAACTTCTGTGGTTTGTCCACATGACTTTTGGCATACTGCAGTCGACTCTTCTTATTCTTTGGAGACAGCAAGGGGGTGCGCCTGGAAGTTCTGGCATGGAGGCCTTCATTACGCAGTGTGCGCCGTATTGTCTGAGCTGAAACTTCAGTACCCACATCTGACAAATCTTTTCTCAGTTCCTCAGCAGTCACATGGGGACTTTTCTCCACTCTACGCTTCAGGTAGCACACAGCAGTCGAAGTCAGCATCTTCTTTCTGCCACGACCAGGTAGCGTTTCAACAGTGCCCTTTGCCTTGAATTTGCGAATGATGCTTCCTATGGTCTCTCTTGGTATGTTTAACATCTTTGCAATCTTCTTATAGCCATTTCCCTTCCTGTGAAGAGTAATCACCTCTTCTCTTGTCTTCCTGGACCATTCTCTTGACTTCACCATGTTGTAACCACACCAGTAAATGTCTAGAAGGAGCTGAGTATCACAGTCATTTTAAAGCTGCCTAATTGGTGCTTATTATGCTTTATTGCTGCTCCGTGACATCCACAGGTGTTTTCAATACCTGATTGAAAACACTTGAATGAACCTCTGTTCTTCAGAGTGGTAGTCTTTAAGGGGTTGAATAATTGTGTCAATGAAGAATTCACAAAAGAAACATTTACTACTGTATTACAAAACCAATTGATGTCATTTTAGTTGCATATGGTTCTTTAAAAAGTCCTTGTAGGATTTCATTCTGAATACAATTACAAATGTACACTAAATTCCCTAAAACCCTTTACAGCATTGGGGGTTGAATAATTTTGAACACAACTGTACACATTACACACACGGAACAGAAGGGAGGAGGACCCTGCTCAAGAGCTTACAATCTACAGAGAGGGGTGACCCATTAGGTGTTGCATGTCATGCCAAGTGGTGCTAAATGGGATATGAACCTCCGCTGACCAACCTCTATTGAACAGCATGCAGCATACAAAATTCAACGAGTAAGCTGCTATTCAGACGCAGGTCTAGCTTGCGACTCGAAATTAGCAGCTGCTCATTGTATATTAGTGGATATCCTATGGAGGATCGCGCTTTGTAGCTTTGCATCGTAGATTTTTGATGGGGAGGCTGAAATCACATCCGGTGGTAGCGCACTCAATTCATGAGCACGCTACACCATATGGTTCACCCTGTCCAGCCATCACAAAGCTGCGACAGTCGCAGGGAATTGCGGTCACACGAACGCACTCAGTGCATTACTTTTGCTCAAAGAACGCTCGTGTAACCGCAGCCTTAGCTGATGCTTCCTCTAGCGCCGGCTCCTGTCACAGGCTGAGTGTTACCAGACCAAAAAAACACACCAACATCAAAAAAATGAGACCTAACCCGAAAATAAGACCTCACACATCATTGAAGCTGCTTCAATGGTCCCACCATTCCCAAACCACTGGCACTAATGATCTGGACATCCAGTAAAACTCCTTGTCTTCCTCAACCCCAATCCCACTAGACCAGTGTTTCCCAAACCTGTCCTCAGGACCCTCTGACACGCCAGGTTTTTTCCACTTAGCAGAAAAGCAGCGAGAGAGCGTGCAGATGCTCAAAGGAGCGGGTTTTGGTTACATTGGTTAGGTACTCACTCTACCAAGAGGTGCCGTGATGTTGCGACTGAGCTTACGCTTCAATGGCCATTCAAGCAAACAAAAACCTCTAATTGTGTTTTGTGCACATGGAATTGTATAGAAACTAACGCAGATGACAACTTTTATTCACAAAATAGTGAATTCATAGTATTTTCGGCAAAATGGTATCACTGAAGAGCGCCGAAATGCGGTGAAACTCAAAGCACAGAAATTGCACGAATTTAAAATATGTTTTCATTTCATTAATTGCAAAAAATAATAATAATCGAACCAAAATCTTTAGCTCCAGCCCATAGAGATCTTAATCTGGCCCAGGGTGTGTGCATATCGGAATGGGCCAGTCTAGATGAAGTCCAGGACCGATGTTTTGACCCAGTCCAGCCCTGGTGATGTATTTATCTCCCTGCATAATGTCTAGAGCTGCCATCAGGAATTAGGGCCTCCCTTCCCTCTGCTGCAAAAAATTTTTTTTTGAGAAAGTATTTTACCAGGAAGGATACATTGAGATTTCTCTCGTTTTCAAGTATGTCCTGGGTGGCGAGTATGTACCATGAGATGTCTTGCCCAAGGACACTTACTGGAGAGGTGCTCGTCAGGTTCGAACCCATGACTCCACAGGCTCTCTCCATGCAGAGCAGTGCACATTTCCATAAACTAATTAAAAATAAAACATTTGCCTCCACTTCTGGTTGCTCGATTGTACAGGGAGTGGGCTAAATCCCTGGTGGTAAAACAAAGGCATAAAAAGTGTCTCCTGGTAGAAGAGCATTTGGTCTGCAGTTGCACCTCTACCCCATGCAGTGCCAGTAATCCCTCTCTCAGTGATGAGTCACAGTGCTCTTGCTGGCCCCACCGGAAAATTTGTTGGTGGGTTAGTCCAGGGTGGCATGGAAGGACACTTACAAATGTTACAAGTTGCACAAAACTTGGCAAGCGACCCCTGGAGTTACTGGGCCCCTGAAAATATCATGGCCTGTCCTGATATACCCCCGATTGCGTCCTACGCCTGGGAATCCTGGGTACTGGCGGTGAGACGCTGCATCTGGTAACATAAAAAAATCTATTGTTATTTTTTTTTTTGGACCACTGGTAGCCCCCTCTGCAACTACACTGCATACACAATAAGACAATTAGATTGCAAGAAACCTATAAATGTTATTTGAGTTTATTCCGGGTGTGATTGAGCATCATAGTTCATTGCATACCTGCCTGGCAAACACATGCCTACGTGATATCGTTATTATTGCCCTGACACTTTTATCAGCACACACTGACATGTAAAACCACCTAATATTCTAGACTGCCTGTCTTACACACATGAACATACTTGACATTTTTTAATAAGTCTCGTACAATAGGCTTTGGTTTCAGCTGTAATGAGACCTTTTCAACGTTTTTTAAACAGTTAATGCTGTTCTATCTTGTAATCCCTCATTAAATAAAAAAGTCAACACAATGGTATTAACGAGCTGCCGTGGCAACCGCAATGTTAACATGGAGTTTAACAGTCTCTTCGTTACGTGTCCCTGACCGATCTGGATTTACCTGAGCAGCAGCTTATTTCTAAACGTACGCGGCCCTCGCCGCTCCAAACAGTTAATCTGGGCGATAGGGGTACTTAGTATTTTAAGTTACGGTTCTTCACGCTGCCAACTTTTTACATCAGGGATTTACTTGTGATTGGGGTTTGGTTTGTCCAGCGCCACTAAGGCAGAAAGAGACTTTCATCACCTGCAATCCGTGTGGCACATACTTTAAGGGCTGACCTTTAGACTTGTCAATGTAGCAGTATCTGCAGGAAATAAAGAGCATAAAAATGAGCAAACATTT
This sequence comes from Leptobrachium leishanense, assembly GCA_009667805.1. Classification (NCBI taxonomy): domain Eukaryota; kingdom Metazoa; phylum Chordata; class Amphibia; order Anura; family Megophryidae; genus Leptobrachium; species Leptobrachium leishanense. The sequence continues at coordinate 15,561,488 of CM019063.1, read as the reverse complement.
GAAATTGATATTATACACCCAAATACCACAGTTGGAAAGTTTCCCTCACAATTTTATTTTGCGACATAGGCTAGGGTCAGACGAACGCAGTGCGAACACGCGTGCAGCCGCACTTTATCACGGCCGTAGTAGCAGCAAATGACGGCCAATGACGGGCAATGTACGAAGTACGGCCACACAAAAAGTGCGGCCTCACAACGCAAGCGGCAAACAAACTCATTTTTTTCGAGAACGTGATACCTCTAGTACTGACGTACAGAGTGCGCTGCGTCCGCATAGAGGCGTGTGTGCGTGATTAGGAGACGTCAGACGCTGCTAATGTCCGGCCAACATAACGTCCAGACGGAAAAAGGGTTTTATTGATGATCCGTACAAAATCACGGCTGCAAATGTGCATCGTATGACCGCTATCGCGTATTCCGTGAAAAAATACGTCCATTCGTTCGAACGCACTTTTTCACGGACAACGCGAAAAATGCGTTAGTCTGACCCTAGCCTTAGCTGGTTTGGGTCAAAATATTTCATTTCAGTTTTTGTCATGCCACAAATCAATGTTTACTGAAATGTATAAAGCGTATTTTTTCATGTAAATTGTCATATAGTAAAAAACATTTTTCCATTGAAACTGATTTTTTATCTCAAGCAAATGCTGCCTGTACAGCAACCAAGTTCCTACCGAGCGAGCATAAACATCACATAAGTAAAACATACATTTTATTAAATCATGTAAAACAAGCTACACACAAAACAACGACAGGCGCCACACATTAACTTAAAAACACTATCAGGATTATTCAAAGAGAATCGAAAAGTCACCGCACGTTCGGTGACTTTTCGTTGTCTTCAATTCGGTGCGATTTGGCAATCCCATTTCGGCGACCCTGCTGTGTATTTATCAAGCACTACAGGGCCGTCGTAGTGCAGGGAAAAGCTGCCGAAAACCCGCCGAACACTCACCGCAAAACCCGGCGAATGCACACCGAAACCCGCAAAAACATCTGGATTAACCCTGCCGAACACGCCGGAGAAACCCGAGCAGCCGCCGATCACAGTGCAGAGCAGCCGCCGGAAAAAGCCGACACCGCAGACGAATGGAGTGAAAGAAAACGAAACAGTACGCTTGAATGTTTGAAAAGGGAAACGCTGTTTGCAAAGAAACTACAGAATGAAAATGTCTGACATTTACATATAAGATTCAATGAATGATAATAAAAAGGGCTGTTACAGAAAAAGAAAAAACGATTTAAATAAGAATCCAAAAAAATAATTTTCGCAAAAAAAATCACGAAAAATGGCTAAAAGATCCTAAAAAATCTATACATAAAGAGACTTTTTACTGCAGAATTTTATAATCAACGGTTTATTAGAAATTGGATTAAAACTGGAATATTTTTAACATTGAAGCCTATGGCATTCGCCTGAATAAACCTGTCGAATGAAACCACCGAACAGCAGGGCAATTCGGCAACTTTTCACTGCTGTTTTTTGTTCTTTGAATAGATGAAGCATTGCTTCTCTATGGGGATTTCACTGCCCTCAAACAGGCACCGAACAGGCACCGTATGTGCAGGCAATTTGCCAAGATTTGGCAAACTGCCTGCTCTCTGAATAGCCGAATGGCCAGGAAAGGTAACCATACACTGAATTTCACTGGTTGATTACCTTTCGGATCTCATTGAATAACCCTGTATAACCAAATCAATAGCTATAAAAATATATCTACCAAACTTCAATGTTATAGATGTTGCATATATATTATATTTCTCACTAGCAAAAAGGTAGATATCTACACATTATAATATATATGAAACAATGAATTTTGGTAGATATATTCTTATAGCTATTGATTTGGTTATATTGTTTTTAAGTTCATGTGTGGCGCCTATTGTTGTTTTGTGTGTGTAGTTTGTTTTAAATGATTTAATAAAATGTATGTTTTACTTCTTATGTGATGTTTATGATCTCTCGTTAGGAACTTGGTTGCTGTGCATGCAGCATTTGCTTGATATTACTGATGTTCAGAGGTGACCCCCTGTTTTGCTTTGGTCCCTATATCAGTAATTAAACTAAGCTAATGGCTGGAGTTAACGGACAATGCTGACATCATGGGATGTCTGGCTGAGAGCTTGTATAAAGTGCTGTATAAGGCTAATGTCAGATGAACACAGTCTGATCACACTCTGCGTGCGTGCATAACGGACAGACGTACTGATGGAAGATACTGTAGACACCACACGGTCTGTTTTTTTGACGGATGTAGAACAAAAAAGGGAAATATGGGAATCAAAATAAATGATAATTAAAATACAAGTACAGTCAGCCAGACCATAAAAACCTCTGAGCGTCAACGTTATGGACGTCGCAAATGTGCTGCGTCTGACATCACAGCATAACGCACACAGGCCGCTACGCGGACATGGCGCACTCTGCGCGTCCGTCTTAGCGGTTTTACGTCCTTGCCTAACTGGCGTCCGTTTGCCATTTGTGTTGTGCATGCGCAGTTCGGTGCGCACGTACTTCGTGTGTGGGTCTCTATTGATCACGATTCTATTCTACGACAGACGTTAAACTGTGCGGCGACACAGACGTGATCACTACGTTCGTCTGATGCCGGCCTTAGCCGGACAATTATCCTATAGGCAGGACCTGTTCCTAATGTTTTATTACGTCACCTGTTTGTGCTTCCCCATTGTAAAGCGCTACGGAATCTGTTGGTGCTATATAAGAAGTTCTTAGAACTTGTAACTGTAACTGATATTACAACTGACACATTATACTCTGTTGTGTGATTGCATAGGTGGGAAATGCCTTTGAGTATATTGTGATTTTTAAACATATAGCTATATATTTTTAAGTGACTAAGCGCACTCTTCATTGCTTTGCTTGATATTACAATTGAGCCGGGAAGATCTGCTGTCGCAGCTTACTGTAAATTATTGTCTTCTATGCTTTGTACAGGAGCCATTAACCCCTTCACTACCAAGCGATTTTTGTTGAAAGAATGTTATCATAACATTTATTCGAAACATGGTATGTGAAGTTAACAATTAATTATACAGGGTAATTCAAAGAGATCCGAATTGCTTGAGAGAGGTAACCGAACGCTGAAAATCAGCGTTCGGTTACCTTTCTTGGTCATTCGGCTACCCAGAGAGCAGGCAATTCGCCAAATCCTGGCGAATTGCCTGCACATATGGTACCTGTTCGGTGCCTGTTTGAGGGCAGTGAAATCCCCATGAAAAAGCACCGCTTCGGCTATTCAGAGAACACAAACCAGCAGTGAAAGGTTCCCCTAATGCCCTGCCATTCGGTGGTTTAATTCGACAAGTTTATTCAGGAGAATCCCATAGGCTTCAATGTTAAAAATATTCCGGTTTTAATTCAATATCTAATAAACCATTCATTAATAAATTCTCTTTATTTATAGATTTTTTAGGATATTTTAAGCATTTTTCAGAATCTTTTTATTTTTTTTTAAAAGTCCTATTTTTTTTTAAGTTTACTTATTTTTTCTGTAACAGCCCTCTTTATTATCATTCCCTGGACCTCATATGTAAATTTCAGACATTTTCGCTCAGTAGTTTCTTTGCAAACAGCGTTTCACTTTTCAAACATTCATGCAAACTGTTTTCCTAATTTATTCACTTCACTCTCTCTGCGATCTCTCGGCTTTTTCCGGCGGCTTCGCTCGGGTTTTTCCATGGTTTTCAGCAGGTTAATCCAAATGGTTTTGTGGGTTTTGGCGTGCATTCGCTGGGTTTTGCGGTTCGTTTTCGTCAGGTTTGCGGCAGCTTTTCCCTGCAATTCGGGGACCCTGTGGTGTTTGCTGAATACACCGCAGGGTCACCGAAATGGGATCGGCAAAAGGAACCGAATTGAAGAGAACGAAAAGTCACCGAACGTGCGGTGACTTTTCGAATCTCTTTGAATTACCCTGATAGTGTAAAATAGAAGTTTTACACAGAAATTATTATTTTAAGAGTTAAAAAATTTAAATAATGTTAATTTTCTCATTTTTAATGTATTTATTTATCCTTTACAGAAATATTGTTGAAATGCAAGATTCTGAGCTCTAGATGGTGTCCTTTATCTTTACACAATTTCAAACGGGGTCTGCATTATCATACAGCCAGAAAATACCTTTTGTGCTAGATACAGTAACTGTGATAAATAAAAATGGTCAGATCTCCTGCTTATGGGGATTTGTGGCGATCATAAGCAATGCAGCTTCCATAAAATACTAATAGAATATAAAATTAAGATATGTATGTGGCATGATGCCTGTTTATGGAAATTAGAGTTACACCTTGTATCTGTACTGTACAGAGATTTTCAGTTATTATACTAGGGATGAGCCGAACGCCCCCGTGTTCGGTTCGCATTCGAACTCGAACAATTTCAAAAGTTCGAGTTCAGACGCAAACACGATCCGAACTAAATCCTAGTCAAATGGGACCCGAACGTTCGATTTTTACAGTGCCCTCCAAGAGGGCATATATGCTAGATATTTGCCTTAAAATGTGTATGGGGGTCCGGGTAGTGAACTGGGGGGATAGGAAACAAGGACAAAAAGTTTTAAAAAAACATTTTTAAAGGAACTGTGACTTTTCCATGAAATAAAGGTTAAGAATAAAAACGAAAAATTCCTTCAAATATCGTGCCTAGGAGGTCCCCATAACCTGCCTGTGAAGTGGCGGATTTGTAGGATGTATAGAAACATTTAAAAACAAAAAAATGACATTTCAAATGATGGTAAATGGTTTTTCTTTAATCAATTCAAAAACAACTGCTTGGGGCGGCAGTCTGTATGAAAAGAGGAGACGTTTTAGGACACGGAGAAGAAGTTTAGTGATTTTTTTGGCTAAATTATGGTGAAACTTATGCAGACTTTGGATGAAAGTAACAATAGGTGCTTTAAAATTGGGCCTTTAGTGTCGGCAACAGTGCCGTCACACCGTAACCCCTCTGTGGTATTGTGGAAGAGTGCAGGGTTGGACCATGCGGTCAAATATTAAAATGATATGAATCTGGTACAGGCGTCAGTATACCCAAATATTTTGCCTTTGGTGGCAGAAAGTGCCTTCACACTGTAACCCCTCTGTGGTATTGTGGAAGAGTGCAGGGTTGGACCCTGCGGTCAAATATTAAAATGATATGAATCTGGTATAGGCGTCAGTGGCAGTGCACCCAAATATTTTACCTTTGGTGGCAGCAAGTGCCTTCACACCGTAACCCCTCTGTGGTATTGTGACAAGACAGATTCTAATTTGCTGAACTGTGGTATAACTCACTGATACACACTGATAACAGGCTGTGCCAAGACAGATTCAAATTTGCTGAACTCTGGTAGAACTCACTGATAGCCTGGCAGTGCCAAGACAGATTCAAATTCCCAGAAATCTCCTACAACTCACTGATACACACTCAGTGGCGTCACTAGGGTTGGTGTCACCCGGTGCGGTAACTTATGGTGTCACCCCCCCCCGAGTTTTACAAATTTTTTTAAACTACTCTTACTCCTAAATCAGTACTCCCATATAACACTGAATGCTCATACACACAGCGCACATTACTGTAAGGTTTATTGCTGTGGAGCTCTCTCATATGCTCACACAAATTTTTGCCAACTGCCAGCAAGTACGGTGCCTGTTCAAAGGCAGTGAAAGCACACATGGATATATATCGCTCCCAGCAGCTCTGGATATATTGCCCCCAGCAGCTCACCCATGGATATATATTTCCCCCAGCTCACATATGGATATATTGCCCCAGTTCACAATTATATATTGCCCCCAGCAGCTCACCCATGGATATATATTGCCCCAACTCACATATGGATATATTGCGCCTCAGCTCACATATGAATATATTGCCCCAGACCAGCTCACACATGGATATATTGCCCCAGACCAGCTCACACATGGATATTGCCCCAGCTCTCATGGATATGCCCCCAGCACACATGGATATGCCCCCCAGCACACATGGATACTGCCCCAGCTCACATGGATATGCCCCAGCTCTCATGGATATGCCCCAGGAGCTCTCATGGATATGCCCCAGCAGCTCTCATGGATATGCCCCAGCAGCTCTCATGGATATTGCCCCCAGCTCATGGATATGACCCAGCAGCTCTCATGTATATTGCCCACAGCTCATGGATATGCCCCAGTAGCTCTCATGTATATGCCCCAGCAGCTCTCATGGATATGCCCCAGGAGCTCTCATGGATATGCCCCAGCAGCTCTCATGGATATGCCCCAGCAGCTCTCATGGATATTGCCCCAGCTCATGGATATGCCCCAGCAGCTCTCATAGATATTGCCCCAGCTTCTCTCATGGATATTGCCCCAGCTCCTCTCATGGATACTGCCCCAGCTCCTCTCATGGATATACTGCCCCAGCTCCTCTCATGGATATACTGCCCCAGCTCCTCTCATGGATTTTGCCCCAGCTCCTCTCATGGATATACTGCCCCAGCTGCTCTCATGGCTATGCCCCCAGCTCCTCTCATTGATATTGCCCCCGCTCATGGATATGCCCGAGCTCATGGATAATGCCCCAGCTCATGGATATGCCCCAGCACATGGATATACTGCCCCAGCTCATGGATACTGCCCCAGCTCATGGATATACTGCCCCAGCGCATGGATATACTACCCCAGCTCATGGATACTGCCCTAGCTCATGGATAATGCCCCAGCTCATGGATAATGCCCCAGCTCATGGATACTGCCCTAGCTCATGGATATGCCCCAGCTCATGGATACTGCCCCAGCTCATGGATATGCCCCAAGCTCATGGATACTGCCCCCAGCTCATGGATACTGCCCCAGCACATGGATATGCCCCAAGCTCATGGATACTGCCCCAGCTCATGGATATGCCCCAGCTCATGGATATACTGCCCCAGCTCGTGGATATTGCTCCAGCTCATGGATATTGCCCAGCTCATGGATATGCCCCAGCTCATGGATATACTGCCCCAGCTCGTGGATATTGCCCCAGCTCATGGATAATGCCCCAGCTCATGGATAATGCCCCAGCACATGGATATACTACCCCAGCTCATGGATACTGCCCTAGCTCATGGATAATGCCCCAGCTCATGGATAATGCCCCAGCTCATGGATACTGCCCTAGCTCATGGATATGCCCCAGCTCATGGATACTGCCCCAGCTCATGGATATGCCCCAAGCTCATGGATACTGCCCCCAGCTCATGGATACTGCCCCAGCACATGGATATGCCCCAAGCTCATGGATACTGCCCCCAGCTCATGGATATGCCCCAGCTCATGGATATTGCTCCAGCTCATGGATATTGCCCCAGCTCATGGATAATGCCCCAGCTCATGGATATTGCCCAGCTCATGGATATGCCCCATTATGTCCCCCTTACTAATTGACCCAGATGGAAATAGGTGGTACTATATCATCACCACTATATCCAATACCCATTTGAACCCAGCTTTTTTTCAGAGGCCATGTGTCTCTCAACCTCCATCTTTATCTAGTCATATCATACCTAATCTTTGTTTATGTGGTATTAATAAAGTGCATTAACTATCCCTTGAAATTGGGATACTGTATATTTACTCATATCAACGCACGATGTGACACCGATTCACTTCACCAGGATTTATTTAAATACTAGGTGCTCTCTCCAAGAACTAAAACAAGGATTCAGATCTTATCCTCCATTCCCATTTGTACTCCGCTCTGTTATAGGATCTCTCCGAATTACACTCATGTCCTCCTTAGATAGTCTCCTTTTCCCTTTAGGTTCTATTCCACGTTATTACATGTATATTGCTTATGATTCTATTTTATTTTTCTGTCCATATTGATGCAGTCTAATTGTTCCCCCATGAACATTATGGCACTGGGAAGTGTTGTGTAACCTAGGTGATATCCTCGATATACTTCAGCGGCAAGACGAACGACGATTCAACAAAATACGTCCAACTTCCGGGTAAAGTCATCTGGAACGCAAGGTGGAACACGGAAGTCCTCAATGCGCTTGCGCAAGATGGCGCCGCGAGTCAGTCGCGTCTGAACGATCCAGAAAGAGGCCAGGAACGCACGCTGACCACCAATTACACACAGGAGAAACAATTTCATCTGATTTTTTCATTTATTGTTTGGGTATATAAACATGCATGTTAGATCCTAATGTATAGACCAGCTGGTGAAGCCGTGTGCCGACGGCGAAACGCGTTCTGTATTTTACTTTATTTGATTTTATTATTAAATCCATTTTTAAAGAAGAATCACCTCTGCATGTTCGGGTCTTTATTGGGTTTAACCAGAAAAACCCATACGCCTTCGATTTTGAGCTGGGAATAGCTCATCCAAATGTGAGTGTTCAATTCTGGCTGATATACACAAAGATTGTGCCTCTCTCTCTTTTTTCCCATGTCTTATGGATGTAATGAGTTAACCATACCAAGGAGTGGGTTTCCTGAGAAGTAAAACAAGATTAACAACCCAGAGGCTATTCATCACTCAGAGCCAGTGTACGGGCTCTTTGTTTGTGAGTTTATCCACGATATACCTTTATACCCATATACTGTCATACGCTGCACTTAGATCGTATTTTTTGTATCTTTATTCCAACATGACACTTGTTTGGAGACGTTATTCGAGAGACCAGTCCGAGTTCCCTAGCGTCTAATTTCGCGCATACCAGATACGTATTTTTTTATACTTGCACACTTGGTTGGGGGAAACCACTATTCATCTGGTCTGCTGGGCATTCGGAGGGTATAGTGTGGGCGCTTACCACACTCCCACTTGCATGGATATACTACCCCAGCTCATGGATACTGCCCTAGCTCATGGATAATGCCCCAGCTCATGGATAACGCCCCAGCTCATGGATACTGCCCTAGCTCATGGATATGTCCCAGCTCATGGATACTGCCCCAGCTCATGGATATGCCCCAAGCTCATGGATACTGCCTCCAGCTCATGGATACTGCCCCAGCACATGGATATGCCCCAAGCTCATGGATATTGTCCCCAGCTCATGGATATGCCCCAGCTCATGGATATACTGCCCCAGCTTGTGGATATTGCTCCAGCTCATGGCTATTGCCCCAGCTCATGGATAATGCCCCAGCTCATGGATAATGCCCCAGCACATGGATATACTGCCCCAGCTCATGGATACTGCCCCAGCTCATGGATATACTGCCCCAGCTCATGGATATACTGCCCCAGCACATGGATATACTACCCCAGCTCATGGATACTGCCCCAGCTCATGGATACTGCCCCAGCTCATGAATATGCCCCAGCTCATGGATAATGCCCCAGCTCATGGATATTGCCCCAGCTCATGGATAATGCCCCAGCTCATGGATATTGCCCAGCTCATGGATACTGCCCTAGCTCATGGATACTGCCCTAGATCATGGATATGCCCCAGCTCATGCATATGCCCCAGCTCATGGATACTGCCCCAGCTCATGAATATGCCCCAGCTCATGGATAATGCCCCAGCTCATGGATACTGCCCTAGCTCATGGATACTGCCCTAGATCATGGATATGCCCCAGCTCATGGACACTGCCCCCAGCTCATGGATATGCCCCAGCTCATGGATATTGCTCCAGCTCATGGATAATGCCCCAGCTCATGGATATTGCCCAGCTCATGGATATGCCCCAGCTCATGGATACTGCCCCAGCTCATGGATACTGCCCCAGCTCATGCATATGCCCCAGCTCATGGATATGCCCCCAGCTCATGCATATGCCCCAGCTCATGGATATGCCCCCAGCTCATGGATAATGCCCCAGCACTTGGATAATGCCTCAGCTCATGGATACTGCCCCAGCTCATGGATATACTGCCCCAGCTCATGGATACTGCCCCAGCACATGGATACTGCCCCAGCTTATGGATATTGCCCCAGCTCATGGATATTTCCCAGCACATGGATTTGCCCCCAGCTCATGGATATGCCCCAGCTCATGGATAATGCCCCCAGCTCATGGATAATGCCCCCAGTTCACGGATAATGCCCCAGTTCATGGATAATGTCCCCAGCTCACCTCCTGCACCGCTTGTTCTGCTCCCTCTGAGCGTCCGGCGGCATGGAGCTTGGGTGCTCTGGGGGAGCCACGTGACCAGCCGCGATCTCGCGAGAACTCGGCTGGTGACGTGCTTCCCCCAGGCGTGCGCCAAAGCTGCATAGCTTCGGACGCTCGCAGGGAGCAAACACGCGGCACAGGGTGAGACACCCGCCCTTAGGGTGACGGTGTCACCCTAAGGGCGGGTGTCACCTGGTGCGAGCCGCACCCCCCGCCCTCACGTTACGACGCCGAAATACAGAATTTTCAGAGCCATCTGGACTTTAGTTATACGTGCCTCCCTGACACTCCGGATATGTCTTGCTGCTCAGCAACGCAGCTCCGACCGCTGCAGCATAGCACAGCGGGTGTTGGGAGACTCTGTGCTGTACCTGCATATGACAACATACAGCAGCACAAAACATGCTGATTCCTTACAGCATGACACTCAAAAAAGGGCAACGCAGCATCTCACAACATGTGTACACGCCGGTGCTGCAGGAGGAAGTGGATCATAGCTCCCTGTGGCGCCTCCCTTCATTTCAGACATCGGATACGCCTGGATTCCGAAATCCATAAGAATAAAAAAATCCAGAATGGTCAGAGTCACAGGCATTCCGAATAAATGATGCTCAACCTGTAGTTCTTTTAGATTAAAATACTTACCTTTTCTCCCTCGGTGGAGGGTCCCACTTCTTCTGCTCCTGGGCTTCCATGATGCAGAGGTCCCTAGACCTACTTATTCTATGGAACTTGCTGATAGAATTTTTGCATGCAAGTTACAGGATCATTGTTATGTGCACACTTTGCTCATGGCTGATTTCTCCCAAATTGCTCACTCCTGCAAGCAATTCTAGAGACAGTATGAAGTCAACACGCACAGCATGATGACACCATCAGTCCCCAGCAGGTTGGACATTCAAACTATCAGGGTTATTCAAAGAGATCCGAATTGTGTCCAAAAGGTAACCGAACAGTGAAATTCAGCGTACGGTTACATTTCCTGGCCATTCGGCTATTCAGAGAGCAGGCAGTTCGCCAAATCCTGGCGAATTGCCTGCACATACGGTGCCTGTTCGAGGGCAGTGAAATCCCCATAGAGAAGCAATGCTTCAGCTATTCAGAGAGCAAAACCCAGCAGTGAAAAGTTGCCGAAATGCCCTGCTGTTCGGTGGTTTCATTCGACAGGTTTATTCAGGCGAATCCCATAGGCTTCAGTATTAAAAATATTTCCGTTTTAATTCAATCTCTAATAAAAGCATTGATTATAATATTCTGCAGTATAAAGTCTTTTTTCAGGTTGTTTTTTTTTAAATAGCTTTTTATTTTTTCTGTAACAGACCTTTTTATTATCATTCATTGGATCTTATATGTAAATTTCAGACATTTTCATAGGTTTCTTTGTAAACAGCGTTTCACTTTTCAAACATTCAAGTGAACTGGTTTTTTTTCTCTCACTCCATTCGTCTGCTGTGTCAGGTTTTTCCGGTGGCTGCTCTGCGATCGGTGGCTGCTCGTGTTTCTCTGGCGTGTTCGGCGGGGTTAATCCAGATGTTGTTGTGGGTTTCGGTGTGCGTTCGCCGGGTTTTGCAGTGAGTGTTCGGTGGGTTTGCGGCAGCTTTTCCCTGCATTACGACAGCCCTGTGGTTCTTGCTGAATACACTGCAGGGTCGCCGAAATGGGATCGCCAAATCGCACCGAATTGAAAAGAATGAAAAGTCACCAAACGTGCGGTGACTTTTTGATTCTCTTTGAATAACCCTGTATGCGGACGCATGGTGAGGCTCTGGTTATCCTCTGCTATCGCCCTAAATCGGCTGGAGATGCCTGGCTCTGCCTGTACCCTCTGCACTGTGAATAGGGTGTAAGGCCGGTGCTGTTTGTGCGATATCCCTGTGTGCGTCACCGGGTGTTGTGTCCGATCTGTTCCTCGTCGAGAGCGTTTTCAAGCAGTCATTGTATGAGGTTTTATACAATTTATGTACCGTTTCACAGTGTAAAAGAAAAAACTCCTTATGCCTAAATAATAAACCAATTAATTAAATATATTTTACATCAACCGTTTCTCAGTGTAAAATAACATTTTTCTTTCATACAAAACCTCTCCGCAAGAAATACAAACCCGAAAACGGAGCGTCAAATGGGTGAGAAATGGCTGCTTGGAACAGCTCTCGACGAGGAACCAGATCCGACACAACCCGCGGTGACGCACAGGGATATCGCTGTGACTCGGGATAGCGGCGCGCGCTTCGCTCTCAGTCATGGCAGCAGAGAGCGGCTCACAGCCTGCGAGGCGCCAAGCAGAGCGCCCGGGGGGAGGGGGGGAGCGGCGAAGCCTCAGGTGCCGCGTTATCCTGAGGGAGTGGGCGCCTCATATAATGACCGAGAAAACGCGCCACCTCTGCCGCTCACTGACCAACCGCCTGCACCCTCACCCGGGCCATTGTGTGAGCACAACCCGGCTGCCATCCCCAACCGACCGCGCCGCCATGGCAACGCGCTCAGTAACCCTTCCCTGCCCGACTCGCTGCGGCTACCTCACAAATTGCATGTTAAGCTTTCCCTGTATGAGAGCAGCCTGCCTATTAACCCTTTGCTACTCAACTGACCGAATCCCATTCAAAAGCTGCATGTTAACACTTTCCTTTCCGGGTGACTGTATCCTGCTAATAAACTGCATGTTAACCCAACCCCAGCCCAACTCACAGCATCCTATTAAGAAGCTACATGTTAACCATTTCCTCCCTGACAACATCCTGTTAATAAAGTGCATGTTAACCCTTTCCTCTCTGACAGCATCCCTTTAATAAGATGCATGTTAACCCTTCCCTGCCCAACTGACAGCATCCTGTTAAAAATACATGTTAACCCTTCCCTGTCCAACTGTCAGCATCTTGTTAATAAGCTGCTTGCATGTTAACCCTTTCCTCCCTGGCAGCACTCTGTTAACAAGTTGCATGTTAACCCTTCCCAGACCGACTGCACTCTGTTACTAAACTGAATGTTAACCTCTCCCTGCCCAACTGACAGCACTCTATTAACGTGCCGCGTGTTAACCCTTTCCTGTTTGACAGAATCTGGTTAAGATGCATGTTAACCCTTTCCTGCATCCTATTCAGAAGCTGAATATTAACCCTTCCCTGCCCATCTGTCGGCATCCTAGTAATGCTCTGCATAGTAACCCTACTGTGCCCAGCTGACAGCGGCCTATGAAGAAGCTGCATGTTAACCCTTTCCTCTCCGGATGACAGCATCCTAATGATACTCTGTATAATAGCCCTTTCATGCTCGACTGACAGAATACTATTACCAATCTGCATGTTAACCTTTTCATGCTTGGCAGCATGCTATTATTACCCTGTTTATTAATCCTACCCTGCCCATCTGACGTCATCATGTAAACGGCATATTAACATCTGTCTGATAACATCATACAATCTGCGTATTAACACTTTCCTATTAATCTGATAACATCATACAATCTGCGTATTAACCCTTTCCTATTAATCTGATAACATCATACAATCTGCGTATTAACCCTTTCCTATTAATCTGGTAGCGTCATATAATCTGTGTATTAACCCCTCCCTGTCAAATTGACAGCATTATGTAAATACTCTGCCTTCTAACCCTTTCTACTCAACCACTAGGCTGCACTAACCACCTATTTCAGTTAATTCAGACATACACAAGGAAGCAGGGTTGCCCCCCCCCCACAATTCAGAACCCCATTTTTCTGGCCAGACCTCCCCAGCATGTCCTGTCAGTACCTTCAGATTCAGTGAAGTCTCAGTTTTCTATTTTACGTCAATAAAGTCTTCATGAAGTTTCTACTTTTAATTTTTCGTGCGACATACGTGCCTCAAACAAAATAAACAACAAGCCTGCCAGTCTCATCTCATTCAGTGTTTGAGTCTTTTGTTCTTTTTGTATTTAACTTATATAGCACCAGCAGGCTCTGCATCACTGTACAACAGTGTTTCCCAAACCTGTCCTCGAGACCCTCAGCCAGGTCAGGTTTTAAGGATCACCTTGTGGAAATACAGACTGAATCCTGCAATCACTGAGCAGCAAATCATATCACCTGTGCTGTGCTTCAGATATCCTGCAAACCTGGCGAGGCGGAGGGTCCGGAGGACAGGTTTGGGAAACACTGCTGTACAAGGATAGGTTGAGAAGAAGATGGTACATTTGAACAACACATTTGAAATGATCAAAGATGATACAGCACTGGCGTGCGCAGCCCGTTACATAGGGCAGTGCGTTCCAAACCTGTCCTCGGGACCCGCTGACAGACCAGCTTTGTTAGATATGTGAAGCACAGCACAGGGGATATGATTTGATGCTCAGTGATTGCAGGATTCAGTCTGTATTTCCCCAAGGTGATCCTTAAAATCTGGCCTGTTAGGCCAGGGTCAGACGAGCGCACTATGTGCGTCCATACTACCGTGCCTCCCGACTTCCATCGCAGCATTCTTACGCTACGATGGGACCTGCCACACGCTGTAGCGCGTGCACGAACTGTGTGCACTACAGCAGATGTGCTGAAATCCTATCCCCGTTGGAGCGCTACGACGCTTTGGACGGGGCTGCAAAGTGCGATCCTCCATAGGAGGATGGAGCCTTGCAGTGCTGAGCACACTAATTGCGGTTAGCGAGGTGGCCAGACGAGCGTCAGAGTGTAAGGAACGTCCACTCTCACAGACGTTCCTTACGCTCTCAAAAAACGCTCGTCTGACCCCAGCCTTAGATGTTCCGAGGACAGGTTTGAGAAACACTTCATTAGGGTGTGCACCCATGGAACATTTATTAATCCCTTCCATGCGGAGGACGCGCTCAGCGCGCCGCGTCCTGCCGCATGTACACTTCGCTGCGGAGGACGCACTGAAACAGCATAACAAATCAAATTCGTTATATACCGTTTCATTTTCTTTTCAATTCTCATCAAATAAATTGGTTATTTCAGAAGTACTTCCGAAATACGAAGTAACACAATTTGTAACGAATTGTGATTCGTTTCGAAACAAATGCACACCTCTAGGGGACAGTCTGATGGAAAGGAGAAGTGAATTCGTCAGGACAGGGGCAGCTTGAAAGAAATCTTGAAATCTGGCATGAGAGGAGTTCAGTTGATGACAGAAGAGGAAAGGAGTAGATCATTCAAAGATCATAAAGGGCGAGATTGGGAGTATCTAGAGATCACAGAGGAAAGGGAGTGTGGATTGAGAAAGCTCTGAAGGTCTTGGTCAGGAATAGGATTATCAAACTCATGGCCCCAAATGTTGAAGCCTACAATTCCCAGAATTCTTCAAATGTAATAGATGGCCAGGGAATTATGGGAGTTGTAGTTCAGAAACATCTTGGGGGCAGGAGTTTGACAGCCCTGAGGCCCGTTCAATACCTCAGCAGCTGCTGAATTGCTGCAGCGCAGCAATTCAGTTTGCTGCAGCAGTGTCATTGAACGCTTTGGATGCGAATTTTGAATCCAAAATGGCCGACGATTTCTTAATGAAAAAATCAGATTTTTTTTCCGATCACTCGGACAAAATATAATAAAGAGAAGCAGTCAGCACAATTCCGTTTTGTACGCACACACCACAAATGATCGTTTTTAATGAATAAACATTATGTTTACTTCTGAAACAATATATAAATTGAACTGTAATATATGTCTATGTGCAGGGGGAAATAATAAATAAATATTTTGTGCTTTGGTGAACAAAAACCTCAAAATTAACATTGCTGTACGGAATTATTACTTGGTTCGTGGCGGCGGCCATCTTGCTGTACGGAATTGTTACTTGCTTCATGGCGGCGGCCATCTTTAATACGTCACCTCAGCTACTCGCAGCATCTCCTCGGGTCGCTGCAAGTGCTAGGTTAGCACTGTTGAGCGCTGAGCGGTTGAACGGCGTTCAATGGCAAGTTGCTAACTTAGCACTTGCAGCGGCTGAGGTATTGAACGCGGCTCTGGTCTAGGTGATGATTTTGAATTTTTATCCTGCTAGGTATGGGAAGCCAATGGAGGGATTGGCAAAAGGGGCGGCAGGTGCAGAACCCCGGCTGAGGTATATTAAAAAGTAGAAGAGAAAATGATCAGGGCACTCCTCAAAAATGGGTAACGTGGCATGGGTTTATTTGATGAATAGAGGCAACATTTCAGCTAGGGCCTTTATCAAGCTTGATAAAAGCTGCTTTGCTAGCCGAAACATTGTTGCTATTCATCAAATAATTCAGTGTCACGTTACCCAGGCTTGAGGAGTGCCCTGATCATTTTCTCTTTTACCATATGTGTGTGGAACAGCCATCCAAGGGTCCGTGAGCACCTCTGTTATTGTGGAAAAAGTATTTTGGACTGCTGTAGCCATTCAATGCATTGTTTCCCTTTCATTGGCTGAGGTATATTAGGCAACGGGGAGACATGGAAAATGAACTGGAGGGGGGAGAGTTTGCAGAGAGGAAGACCTGACGGCAGTTTGTTACAGTAGCCAAAATAGGAGATGATGAGGGAATGAACCAATATTTTTGGCGCATCTTGGATTACGGACACTCAATATTTTGCAATGTTGCAAAGGTGGCGGTGTGACGGAACCCTTCTCTTCCGTCTGTCCTGGCTCTCCAGACACCCCTTCGTTGTGGTCAGCCCGGCTACTGGGAAAGCTGTCCTCAGCGCCTCGAGCAGCTTGACCCGCCTGCTTCTGATTCTCTGCCCTGGAGCCGTTAGGAATTTCCAGAGGGCCGCTCTGTGCCTTCTGAGGGGGTACCCTGAATGAGACACCAGACGAGCTGTATGTTCCCACAGGATTCTCTGACTTTTAATGAACAAAAACGCCACCATTTATGCTGAAATCCAACAGTCATAATTTGCATAAATGACACACCTCGTCCTACCAATACTAATTACATTATGTCAGATAGGTATTTACAATAAACATTCTTTACATTCTTTAGCCTTTAGCTCACACAACATTTGCATAATCTATTGTTCTAACACATCAGATTAAAGACAAACACTATCACAGACTTCTTGAATCAAATATGCAGCCAGATAAGGGGAAAAGCCCTGTTGCATAAATTACACAGCAGTAAAGCTTGTTTACTGGCTATACAAAAACACATTTACCTACAGGAATATAAGTATATTTAAAACTAAAGTTACGCCATTTTACACTAAACTAATTTAAACTAAAACCAAACGATGTAAAATATATTTAAAATCACACGATACAATTGAACATAAAGTCTCTTGGGGTTTGAAGCATGGAGCGTTACATCAGCTCCATGACATATGTCCCCCCTTCCAGAACGGCAGGGCAAGCTTAGATCCCAAACGGATCGCTTGTCACTGACGAGACCTCTCACCTTGTCCCTTTTCTGTGCCATCTTCAAAGTTCCAGGTTGCGGGCACATAAGCAAAGTCAGCGGGGTCTGACGGTCGCTGGAGGGTTGTGGGTTCATAGTCCCGGGGCAAGATGCAAGCCAACCCTCTTGTCCAGTGCGCCAGGCAACAGGCCACCACAGTCCACAGGCATAAAATGTTTGTTAGGGGGCACCCTGAAATTACCCCCCATATCTTGCTCTGTCCAGGGCACCTCTGCGGACCCAGGACCCGAAGACAGTCAGCAGTCAAAGTTCCCAGTCTCTCCTTCTGCTGATGCCCCCCTCCTGAACATTTAAAAAGGGCCCAGCTCACGGCAATCCCCATGATCCCAAAAGGGCGCAATTCTTCCTGGGGCCAGGATTTTGATTGCCTCTCAGGGTAGTCACTCACCGATTCTGCTGGTCTTCTAGGCAGGTAAGAAGTGGCCCCCTCTCTGGCGGCACCTTGGTTCATAGGGGTGGAGTACTGGGGGGTCTCCATCTTTGTCGGGGACAAGGCACACTCTGATGCCAGCACAGCATCCACCTCCAGCAACACTGGGTACAATCGCTCCTCTATGCCAAATATAACAGGGGCAATGCCTTGACTCCCTGTTGTGCTGCTCTCCTCCGTGGTGGGCACATGGGTGCTGGCAGCCTGTGCCAGGGACAACTCATGTTGGAGCTGTCGGCACTGTGCTCGTGTCCCTTCAAGCTCAGCCTCCAGGTGGCTGACAGTGCCCTGGTGCTCCTGCTCCAATACACCTAGTTAGTGTGTCAGACGGCTCACCTCCATCTCGCTTGCCTTGGTTTGAGCGAGGCTCTCCTTCCGAGCTGCATCTGCTTCTAGTAGCTGGTGTTGGCACAGCTGGAGTTGGTTCTGGAGCAGCTGTATTTCCTCCTCCTGCTCCCAGGCCCATGCCTGAATAGTAACCCGGGAGAGCTGTGTCCGCTCTAATTCCTGCTCGCAGTTCTCCAGGCGAATTTTAAAAGCGGTTATTTCTATGTGTAGATCAGCTCCAGTTCGCCGTTCAGCCTCTAGCTGCTCAATCCTTGAACGTAAGCCGTGCTCCAGCTTCTCTATTTGAGTGTGGGCTCCACTGAGCTCCGTGTGTACGGTGTGGGTAAAGTCCTCGCAGGCCCGAAGCTGGGCCAACAATTGTTTTATACTGGCCGCCTGCTCTTGCACTTCCATGCAGCGACAATCTCTCTCCTCCGTGACCACTCGCAGTTTGGTCTGATGCTCTTGCAATGTCTCTGTCAGGGCCATTATCTGTGCCCGAGCAGCAACCAACTCAGCCTGTAACAAGCTGACCAGATCATCCATGGTCTGTGTGGTCCCATCTCTCATGAGGGGAACAGCCTGGGTGCCAGTCTCTCCAGTGCCCCGATACTGCACGCTGGGAGATGGTTTAGTGCTGTAATCTGTGGGTAGCGACAGCGTTTCCCTCTGCTCTGCTTTAACTCGGCCACCCCTCTTTTTCTTCCGCTTCCCGCTGGCTGGTGGGGGAAGGCTTCCTCCAGGGGCTGCAGTCTGCAAACTTTTTAAGTCCATTTTGAGTGCCCATTCCTCAGCCGTGAGTCCCTTTAGCACGGGCCAAAAGGCAGAGTCCTCATAAACGTCCAGGTAGCGCCCCTGGATGGCGCACAATTCTGCATGTCTGGCAGCTTGTGGACTGCCATAATTGTCTCCCCCCTTAAAGTAGATCCATGCTGGGCCAGGACCGCGGAACACATAGCCTGGGGGAGGCTTCTCGTCAGCTTCCCAATCCTCCTCACTCACACATTGCAGCAAGTCCTCGTATTTGCACTCTAGATCAAGTGCGGCACGCAGCCAGTGCACCAACTGGTCTCCATGGCTCACAGTGGGCTGAGGCCCCAACACTTGGGGTCTCCACAGCTGAATGTCCTCTGTGATTCTCTGCTCATAAGGAATAAATGAGCTGTCCTGCTCCATAGTCCTCTGTAGACGGTTTTCTTTCACCGCAGGCAAAAACCTCTGCAGTCTCTCTCAGCGGGGACACATCTCCACTCGCTCTGGGTTGCACCACACTTGTGCCTTTGACCCTTACTTCAGTATTTCATTCCTTCAGGGTGTCCTGCTTGCAGGCTGTATAGTTGGCCATCTCGGGGTGTATTGGTTTTGGAGAGCCTCTATCCCACCGCTGCCACCAATGTGACAGAACCGTTCTCTTCCGTCTGTCCTGGCTCTCCAGACACCCCTTAGTTGCTGTCAGCCCGGCTACTGGGAGCGCTGTCCTCAGCGCCTCGAGCAGCTTGACCCGCCTTCTTCTGATTCTCTGCCCTGGAGCCGTTAGGAATTTCCAGAGGGCCGCTCCATGACAGGCGGGTTTTAGAAAGAACCTGGGTATGGGGGTGAATGAGAGAACAGAGTCAAGTGACTCAGAAGCCTCAGACATGGAGGAAAGGAAATATTCGGAGGTTTTAATGGATTTCAAATGGCTAACTAAGGCTGGGGTCAGACGAGCGTAGTGTTCACGTCCGTGATTGCGCCTTAAAGTTCGCCCGTGATAGCATGACAGAAAGCCCATCGGAGTCCGACACACGAAGTACGTCCGCACTGAACTGCGGACGCACAACGGCCGCGGCCCACGGACGCAAGGCAGGCAAGTACGTACAACTCCTAGAACGGTTGCACAAAGTGCGCTGCGTCCGCAACGTCCGCATAGCATTGTGTGTGAGCGATGGAACGTGGTCAGACTGACGGCATTTATACGTCCAGTATTTTTCACGGACAAAATGGTTTTGCTTTTTATTTTATTTTCTCTCCTACATCCGTCAAAATATATGTCAGTGATAAACGGACTGTGTGGCCACTACTGTGTCTTCCGTACTGACGTACGTCAGTGTGCACGGACGTACAGTCTGTAGAAATCACGCTCGTCTGACCCCAGCCTTATTCTCTCACATGGAGGACTTATCCATGGATCTTTCACCCGAAAATATGGAGAGCTTTAATATCGTCTGTACAATTACTGGGATATATGCTCAAGTATCTAATGAGATTGTGTCTCCTGTTAGCAGACTAGTTACTACGTTTCCTCATACTTCAGCACAATGTTTCAGAGGTTGTGGGGATATTGGATCTTTGTAGCAAAATCTCAGGTTTTCTCATCCTTGTTTTCCTTATGGTTAAATGCGTTTTGCCTCTTAGTGAGGATAATGGATGGAGATATATATCTCCAGGTCCTGGGGCAGCACATTTGGGATTAAGGATTTTTTTCTTAAATTTGCAATGTAATAACCTACCTACCCGTTGTTGAGATTCTGCAATCCTGGAAATAAGTAATCCTGTCCTATTCTAAAATTGTGACAAAATTGAATTCAGTTTCAATCCATTTTTTGGATTCCCTCACAGCACAACTAACCTGCAATTCTGAAACATCTAATGCCGTACGGAAACCCTGTTTTTTATGCTCTAACACAGTGTTTTCCACCCCAGTCCTTAGGTACCCCTTTACAGATTTAGGCTGGGTTCACACCTGCGCGTTTTTTGACATGCGTAATATGTGCGCTTTTTAACGCGCGCATTGCGCAAACATTAAAAATGCGCGGACGCGCATTGCAGCGCGTTCACGGCCATAGACTGCAGAGTGAACGCGCTGCAAATACGCCCCAAAGAAGCTCCCGTACTTCTTTGGGTGTAGGACGTTTTACAGTGCGCTCCTGCGCGCTGTAAAACGCCCAGGTGTGAACGGGTCCCATAGGAAATCATGGGATTTCCGTGTCTCACCGTTTTACAGCACGCAGGAACGCGCTGTAAAATGCTGAGGTGTGAACCCAGCCTTAACGATCACTGTGGGGAAATGCAGACAGAATCCTGCAGTCACTGAGCAGCACCTGTGCTGTGCTTCAGATATCTGCAAACCTGGCCTGTTAGGGGGACCTGAAGACCAGGGTTGGGAAACACTGATCTAATAAAATGATAGCAATTGATAACTGAATTTTTTATGGATCCCCAGTTTTATATGTCCCTAAAATTGTTATGACCCTCTTGGAGTAAGGTTATAGGTTATTTAATATTTTTTTTAATTATATCTAAATTATTAGATTATATTTTTCTGGTTTCTTTTTTCAAAAGTTATTGCCATTTCCGTGTTTGTATACATTGGATCGCTTTATTATATTTGTTTTAGTCATCACATTGACAAAGTTGAATGGAAAAAAAATCCCTTTAAAATCGGGGTCAAACGAGAGCTTTTCAGAGTGGAAGGAACGTCTGTGAGAGTGGACGTTCCTTCCACTCCGACGCCCGTCTGGCCACCTCGCTGAACACAGTTAGTGCGCTCAGCGTTGCAAAGCTCGATCCTCCTAAGGAGGATCGCACTTTGCAGCCCCATCGAACGCGGGTTTTAGCGATTCGAGGGGGGAGGCTTTCAGCACGTCCGCTGTAGTGCACGCAATTCATGCGCACACTACAGCGTGTGGCCAATCCTGTTGAAGCATCACAACGCTGTGAGGACGCCAGAAGGCACGGCAGTACAGGTGAACCTAGTGCGCTCGTCTGACCACGGCCTTAGGGAAAGCAAATCTAACTTAAAATCGCAGATTAGGGTCCAACTGATAAAACCCCTCAGTTCAGATCAGACACTAAGGCTGGGGTCAGACGAGCGCAGTTATCACGTCCGTGTTGCCGCACATTTGTATTATACGTCCGTGGCAGCATAGGATTCTGACCAATGGAACCCCACACACGAAGTACGTCCGTATAGAAGTGCGGATGCATGGCGGACGCGGCAAACGGACGCAGGTTAGGCAAGAACGTAATACTGCTTGAACGGACGTGCGGAGTGCGCCACGTCCGCACGTCCGTGTAGCTTTGTGTGTGAGTGATGAAACGAGGTCAGACGGACTGCATTTATACGTCCAGCATTTTTGACGTACAGAATGTTTTTTCATTGTAATTTATTTTCCCTGCTACATCCGTCAAAAAATACGTCAGTGAAAAAAACGGACTGTGTGGCCACTACCTTGTCGTCAGTCAGTAAGTACGTCCGTACTGCACAGACACACAGTCCGTACAAAATGCGCTCATCTGACCCTAGCCTTAGCAGTAGGCCACACGATGTACACGGCTCTCAACTGCTGTCATTATTGTTTCTATAGGTAACCTTATCATTCCCTTTAGATCTCATGCAACCTTTGAATCTCCCCCCAAATCTCCCTCCTTGATAATCCTCCCACATCCCAGTGGATCATCACTAGAAAACCTTCTGATCTTCCTTTTTTTGTGGTTAAGCCCCATTATGGGCCACTGGCAAATCTATCATTACTTACTACATACCAATGTCTTTCATCATTCACATCTAATCAATTTATAAACCTGCCTCATTCACCGTGTCACTGTTTAATGTAAGGTGCAAGAAAGATATTTGTCCATAGAAGCAACAATTTGCATACCCGTTACTGTGACATTAGTTTTATTTAAAAATATAGAGCACCCCGTCCCCAGCACTTCACCTCTTTGCCATCCCGTAACCTGATCTGCAATGTGGGGTTTTAATAATATTATTTTTTTAGATTTTTGTCATTTATCGTTAAAAATTTTCGGAGTCCTGACATTACACTATTACACTAAAGTATTAACCAGTTTTAATTTGGTTTGTTAATGATTTTCATCAAAGTCTTACGGTGCTCTTCCGTTCGTTGCACTTCAGTGAGCTCAATTCGCCGACCCTGCGGTGAATTCAGCATTCACTGCTGGGTCCCTGATGTGCGTCGAATGGATCCACCGAACCTGCCGAACGCATCCAATAAACTGCTTAATGCCATTGAAAATTCAATGCACACATCCAATAAACCGCCGAATGCAGCTGCAAACCGATAACAGATCCGCCGAACAGACTGGCAAACACCTCCAATCAGCCGCCGAAAAAAGATAAAGTTGATCAGCTGCCAAACGACGCTGAAAAAAATCTAACCAGCCACCTAACAGGGGTAAAATAAATAAATAAATAAAACACAATTTTAAAAAAGACTAAACAAAAATAATGCATGAAAATGCATGGAAATAATATATAAGGTCCCATGATTAACAATTAAAAGGTCTGTTACAGAATAGAAAAAAAAACAAATGCCATTTAACAAAAATCAGAATCAAAATTTTCACTGACAAAATCCAGAAAAATTCCTAAAAAATTATAAAAAAATAATAAATAGACTTTTTGCTGCAAATAAAAAGAAAAAAATGGTTGAACAAAATTTTTATAAAAACAGCGAATAATTTTAACATTGAAACCTATGGGATTTGCCTGTTTAAACCTGTCGAAAGAAAGCACCGAAAATCTGGGCATTTCTCCAACTTTTTGCTGCTGTTCGGCGTTCTCTGAATTAATTAACCATTTTAGCTAAAACTGAAAAAATATAATTTTTCATTAGTGCAGCATCATTGTGTCACATTATAATTTAAAAGTGAACAATAGTGCAGCATTAATAAATTTAAAAAAACGAAAAAATCTTTTTTTTAGGTTTTTTGTTTTTTTTAATTAATTTTATAAAAATGTATATTGCATCCAACCTGGTCATGTTTGGTATCATTGGAAACACCATGCTCTGTCCTTTCCAATGATACCACAAATGGCCATCTAGCTGTTACCCATCTGGAGATACAGGGTCCTTAGCACCCCCAAACTCCACAATAGGTGGCAGCTAGGGGTTAACTCCCGAACTCATATCATTGCATCCGGCGCGATGACGTTAGTGGATGGGGGAGGTCCTGGAGGCTTGGCTGACAGCCAAGGTGTCAGCCACCTCCAGGAGAGGACCACGATCTGGCACCGATTTGCACTGAATCACGATCCAACACATATGGGTTTAAAGGCAGGCATCGTTGCGAAGGGCAGACTGTGCCTTTCCTAGCGATACCTGTTTTTTTCTGTGGCCATTAGTGATGGAGAGGGAGAGGGGTCATAAAGACACCACTCACCTTCAGGCACTCTCACTGCTCTAGCGGGGGTGCCTAAACCAGAAGTTTTTGCTTCTAGCGAGATGACATCAGTTCGCTGGTCGGAGACCTGGAGAAGGGCTGACATCAAAGATGTCAGCCCACATTGGGAGACCACAACAATCGGCTGATCGCCCCTGCAAAGTGAGGACGCGCTCAGCACATCTTCCGCAAGATGAGCATGTTCGAGAGGACGTGCTGAGCGCTTCCTTCGTAGGGAAGTGGTTAAAAAATTCTAAGAAATAAATAAGCTTTTTTGCTGCAAATGAAAAGACTAAACGGTTGAATAAAAATATAAAAAAAAACGCAAAAAATCTTTTTACATTTAATCCTACGGGATTCCCCTGTCAAATTGAAACACCGAACATCGGGGCACTGTGCCAACATTTCGGTGCAGTTCGGTGTTCTCTGAATAGATTAACCATTTCTTCTCTAACACCGGCCGCTGCTTTTTGTAGCTTGTTTTACAGTATTAAAGACAAGAGGGGACAAGAGTGAATTCTCACAATGCTTTTCATCTCTCCAAAGGGGGGAACACTGGTCCTGCCTTGAAAAAGTATGCAAATAGAGTTTTGAGATGCTAATGATTGCTTTTTGATGTATTACAATACAGAAACAAGATAACTTGACTTTGGTAGTGAAAGGATTAACGAGTTTTCCACAACACTGGAGTTTGCCACTGCTGCAAATACTGGTGAAAATTGCCATTGATGCAGCACTGGCAAACGTCTGCATTTCTCAATACTAGAATCCAAAGAATGACATGAGAAGCTTTACTGTGAAGCCTCTCCTGTCACTCTTTGGATTTTAGTTTTGTGAAATGCCGGTGTTTTGTTAGCACTGTAATACCGGCAAACAGTGGCGTGTGGTGAATAAACCCATAAGTGTTTTAAAGAATAACAATGTAGACATACCATGTTGCGAATGCAATAGCTGACAAGTTTAACCCCTTCACTACCAAGCGATTTTTATTGAAAACAAATTTATCATACCATTTATATGAAGCAGGGGATGCCAAGTTAACAATTAAATATATTGTAAAATAGAAAATCTGCACAGAAATTGTTATTAAATAGTTAAACAATTACAATTATGTTAATTTGCTAACTTGAATATATTATCAGGGTTATTCAAAGACATCCGAATTGTGGCTGAAATGTAATGAACAGTGAAAATCAGCGTACGGTTACCTTTCCTGGCCATTCGGCTATTCAGAGAGCAGGCAGTTCGCCAAAATCATGACGAATTGCCTGCACATACGGTGCCTGTTCGGTGCCTGTTCGAGGGAATTGAAATCCCCATAGAGAAGCAATGCTTCGTCTATTCAGAGAACAAAAGCCAGCAGGGAAAAGTTGCCGAATTGCCCTGCTGTTCGGTGGTTTCATGTGGCAGATTTATTCAGACGAATCCCATAGGCCTCAATGTAAAAGATATTCCCGTTTTTTGATGTTGGTTCTTTTCTTTCTTCTTTTTTCCTTTGGTGTTCCACACCCCGCAACTGTTGTATATGTTAGTTCAAGACCACATTATGTCTAGACCAGTATAATGGTTATATTATGTTGTTATGCAACTGTTTTATGTGAAAAAACAATATAATTGGGTTATTAAAAAATATTCCCGTTTTAATTCAATATCTAATAAACCGTTTATTATTTTATTCTGCAGTATAAAGTCTCTTTATTTATAGATTTTTTTAGGATCTTTAGGCATTTTTCAGGATTTTTTTGCGAAATTTTTTTCTTTCTTTTTTTAAAATCGTTTTCTCTTTTTTCTGTAACAGCCCTTTTTATTATCATTCATTGGATCTTATATGTAAATTTCAGACATTTTCGTTCTGTAGTTTCTTTGCAAACAGCGTTTCACTTTTCAAACATTCAAGCGAACTGTTGGGGGTTTTTTCTCACTCCATTCGTCTGCAGTGTTGGTTTTTCCGGCGACTGCCTGCACTGTGATTGGCGGCTGCTCGGGTTTCTCAGGCGTTTTCGGCCCGGGTTAATTCAGATGTTTTTGCGGGTTTCGTGTGCGTTCGCCAGGTTTTGCTGTGAGTGTTCGGCGGGTTTGCAGCAGCTTTTCCCTGCACTACGACGGCCCTGTGGTGCTTGCTGAATACACCGCAGGGTCGCTGGGATCGCTAAATCGCACCGAATTGAAGAGAACGAAAAGTCACCACACATGCGGTGACTTTTCGATTGTCTTTGAATAACCCTGTTTGTATCTGTTTATATCCTTTGCAGAGATATTGTTGAAATGAAAGATGCTGAGCTCTAGATGCTGTCCCTTATCTTAAACATTATCAAACTAGGTCTGCATTATTATCATACAAGGCAGAAAGGGGCTTTGTGTTAGATACAGTAACTGATAAATAATAAAAATGGTGAGATTTCCTGCTTATGGGGATTTGTCGTGATTATAATGAGATTATTAGCAATGCAGCTTCTACAAAATATTAATATAATACTATCTGTATGTGACATAATTATTATTATTATTATTCATTATTTATAAAGCGCCAGCATATTCCGCAGCATAATGCCTGTGTGTGTAAATTACAGTAACACCTTGTATCTGTACTGTGCAGGGATTTTAACTAATTACAATCCCCTGAATTTTATGGGTGAGTTAAACAGAGTCCAACGCTTCCTTCTGTCAGTGGTAGTTAAATGATGGCATCAATCTTTGTCGACCTAAAAACAGTAAGCCCTAAAAACATAAACATTGTTGAGTAGAAAATACACTCACATGGGCTGGTGTCTCCAATCGGACACCGGATGCGAAGGCGGCTGGCAGCTTATATGGGAATGTCAGATTTCCCCAAACGGCAGCTGGAGGTCCTGGGACATGTCACCGAACAATGAATTTCCCCGTACGGTGACATTTCGGGGCCATTCGGCTATTCAGAAAGCAGGCGGTTTGCCAAATTTTGGCGATTTGCCTGCACATACGGTGCTGGTCGAAGGCAGTGAAATCCCCTCAGAGAGAAGCAATGGTTAATCTATTCAGAGAACACCAAACAGCAGAGAAAAATTGTCGAACTGCCCTGCTGTTCGGTGTTTTCATTCGGCAGGTTTATTCAAGCGAATCCTAAAGGCTTCAATGTTAAAAATATTCCCATTTTTATACAATATCTAATAAACCATTTATTATCTTAATCTGCAGTAAAAAGTCTTTCTATTTATTGATTTTTTAGGACCCTTTAGACATTTTTATGAATTTGTTGGGCAAATTTTTTCCTCGTTTTGCCTTAAAGGCGTCTTTTCTTTTTTCTGTAACAGACCTTTTCATTATCATTCATGCAGACCTTTATATGTAAATTCCAGACATTTTCGTTCAGTAGTTTTTTTGCAAACAGCGTTTCAATTTTGACACTTTCAATCGTACTGTTTTTCTTGTTGTTTTTTTTTACCCCATTTGTCAGCTTGTCGGCTTTTTCTGGCAGCTGGTCTGCGCTGTGATCGGCGGCTTGCTGGCTTTTTCTGACGTGTTCGGCATGCTTTTTGCGGCGGTTCCGTTGAGTGTTCGGTGAGTTTTCAGCTAGTGTTCAACGGGTTTTCCCTGCACTTCGGTGACCATGCGGTGAATGCTGAATACACCGCAGGGTGGGGAACTTTGATTTCCTGAAGTGCATGGAAGCGTGGGGATATAGAGAGCACCGAAACGTCGGTGACATTTTGGTGTCCTCTGAATAACCACTAAAGTATTTTCTTTCTCCACAGGGAGTCCATTAATTCATCTTTTAAAAGGTGTGAAAATGGGCTTCTGATATGCTAATTATTGCTTTTCAATGTAAAGGAATATTGAGTTAACTCAATTTTGGGAACGAAGGGGTTAATGAAAATCAATATATATAAAAAAAAAAAGATCATCCAGCTCTGGATTCAGAATAAATTGTAAAATGATGAATGGGTATAACTTGGCAGTGGCGCACACTGTATTGAGGATCATATAGGATGGTCATATAGGATGGGATATGATCTGTATATTTCTGTATCAGATTCAGAATAAAATCAAACATGGCAGTGACTGGGTAATGGGGTATACAATATTTTCCTGCAGATTAAGGCTAGGGTCAGACTAACACATTTTTCACGTCGTCCGTGAAAAAGTGCGTTCGAACGAATGGACGCATTTTTTCACGGAATACGCGATAGCGGTCATACGATGCGCATTTTCGTCCTTGATTTTGTACGGATCATCAATAAAACCCTTTTTGTGTCTGGACGTTATGTTGGCCGGACATTAGCAGCGTCTGACGTCTCCCAATCACGCACACATGCCGCTATGCGGACGCAGCACACTCTGTACGTCAGTAGTAGCGGTTTGACGTTCTAGAAAAAATGCGTTCGTTTGCCACTTGCGTTGCGCGGACGAACTTTCGTGCGGCCGTTCTTCGTATGCTGCCCGGCATTGGACGTCATTTGCTGCTAGCGCGGCCGTGATTTCGTGCGGTTAAACGCACGTTAAAAATGCTTTCGTCTGACCTTAGCCTTAGGGTTCCACGGGCTTTGCTTATATGTGAATATAACATGCTGCCCCATGTTCAGGCTTAGACAGGCTTTGCTTATACTGGATCTGAAAATGAATTGAATAGAAAACCCCTGACAACTCCTAAGTGTCTATTCACAAAGCACCGAACTTGCCATTGAATTTCACTGTATGGTGCAATTTCACGGCAGTTCGTCTATTCACAAAGATGGCAATTCGCCAAATACAATGCAAATTGACAGCGTAATACGGTGCAGTTCGCCGCAGTTTGGCGGTCTTCAGCGACGGCGAAATTGTCCCATAGAGAAGTAATGATTTGTGTATACACAGAATGCTGAACCGCACCGAAGTGTCGGCAAAATGACCTGATTTGGGGATTTCAGTTTGACAGGTTCAAACAGGCAAATCCCATAGGATTCAATGTAAAAAAATAATATCATTTTTAATTTCTTTTTTAGACATTTATTCGTTTAATTTTCAGCAAAAAAGCCTTTTTATTTTTTAGAAAACCTTTTCGTATTTTTTGATTTCCAAAATTTTTTAAAACATGTAAAAACACGGTGTTTAGTGAATAGACCCTCTAGTTTGGGCCAAAACCTTCTGGTACATTCCGCCTTGCTTTAGAGCGGGGATCAGTGACCTTGGCCCTCCAGATGTTTTAGCACTACATCTCCCTTACATCTTAGGCTAGGGTCAGACAAACGCATTTTTCACGTGCGTTTAGCTGCACGAAATCACGGCCGTGCTAGCAGCAAATGACGTCCAATGCCGGGGAACATACGACGAACGGCGGCACGAAAGTTCGTCCATGCAACACAAGTGGCCAACGAACGCTTTTTTTCGAGAACGTCAAACCGCTACTACTGACGTACAGAGTGCGCTGCGTCCGCATAGCGGTGTGTGTGTGTGATTAGGAGACGTCAGACGCTGCACACGTCCGGCCAACATAACGTCCAGACACAAAAAGGGTTTTATTGATGATCCGTACAAAATCACGGACGAAAAGGCGCATCGTATGACCGCTATCGCGTATCCCGTGAAAAAATACGTCCATTCGTTCGAACGCACTTTTTCACGGACAACGTGAAAAATGCGTTCGTCTGACCCTAGCCTTAGACACGCATTAGGTTGGAGGAGCCTCATGGGAAATGTAGTTCTGAAACATGGGGGGGGGGCAAGGTTGCTGTTGGCTGCCTTAGAACCAGAGTTACAGGGTGCAGGAGTGCTTTTTTGCTTGGGGGTACAAGTAGAAACCCAGACCATTAACCCGTTTGTAGCCGAAACAAACCATTAAACAGCAAAATGCTGTGAAGTCAAACAGGGCGCAGTGAGGAATATAAAGTGAATAATACGGTGCTGGGTGTATGGACAGCCCACAGCACCTCACACTTTATTTAATCATTAAAAGCAATGTGTGAAGCTGTGACTAACATTTCTTGTATGCCAGGGAGCAGGGTGCAAATGCCCTCCATGCCCTCCTTGCCAGCCCTCACTTGTTTACATAGACCTCCTGAAGTAATAGCTGTATTCATGTTTATGTCTCTCAGCAGGGCTGTGCTCCTTTATTAGATAAGTCCTCGACTGTAGCCATGGGCACTGGCTGGGCACTGGCTGGGCACTGCATGGGCACACATCCCTAGCTCTACCCCTATCACGTCACACACACACTCACACACAGACACACACACACACAGACACACACACAGACACACACACACACACACACACACACACACACACATACAGACACACACACAGACACACACACACAGACACACACAGACACACACACACAGACACACACAGACACACACACACACAGACACACACACACACACAGACACACACACACACACACACACACACCAGACACACACACACACCACAGACACACACACACACACACACACACACAGACACACACACACACAGACACACACACACACACACAGACAGACACACACACAGACACACACACACAGACAACACACACACAGACAACACACACACAGACACACAGACACACAGACACACACACACAGACACACACACACACACAGACACACACACAGACACACACACACAGACACACACACAGACACACACACACACACAGACACACACACACAGACACACAGACACACACACACAGACACACACACACACAGACACACACACACAGACACACACACAGACACACACACACACACACAGACACACACACACAGACACACACACAGACACACACACACACACACAGACACACACACACACACAGACACACACACACACACAGACACACACACACACAGACACACACACACACACAACACACACACACACACACACAGACACACACACACACACACACAGACACACACACACACACAGACACACACACACACACAGACACACACACACACAGACACACACACACACACAGACACACACACACACACACACACACAGACACACACACACAGACACACACACACAGACACTTTAACCCACTGATCAAGCAGTGTTACGGCTTGCTTAGGGCTCAGGGAATGCCCTGGTTGCAGTGACCCTGCGCCCTCCTGCCGCCCGCTGTGTTAGTGCAGCTCGGTATTCAGCCCGGGGACTGGCGGGCTCTGGAGTCGGTGAAAGTCGCTATTTCTGCGCAGGCGCGGTGCTGGTTGCCACGGACGCCTAACCTTAGAGATCCTGCCAGGCTCTGAGCCGGTGATTGGAGGATCCCGCACCCGGTTGCCCAGCCCGACTTATAAGTGAATAGGGACAGTTGGTAAAGCAGGGGGACCGGCTGTCACACCGTGCAGCACGACCTCACTGACAGCTCTGCAGCCAGACCTCAGTGACAGCTCTGCAGCCAGACCTCACTGACAGCTCTGCAGCCAGACCTCAGTGACAGCTCTGCAGCCAGACCTCACTGACAGCTCTGCAGCCAGACCTCACTGACAGCTCTGCAGCCAGACCTCACTGACAGCTCTGCAGCCAGACCTCAGTGAAAGCTCTGCAGTCAGACACTGACAGCTCTGCAGCCAGACCTCACTGACAGCTCTGCAGCCAGACCTTAGTGACAGCTCTGCAGCCAGACCTTAGTGACAGCTCTGCAGCCAGACCTCAGTGACAGCTCTGCAGCCAGACCTTAGTGACAGCTCTGCAGCCAGACCTCAGTGACAGCCTGACAGCTCTGCAGCCAGACCTCAGTGACAGCCTGACAGCTCTGCAGCCAGACCTCAGTGACAGCATGACAGCTCTGCAGCCATGCCTCACTGAAAACTCTGCAGTCAGACACTGACAGCTCTGCAGCCAGACCTCACTGACAGCCTGACAGCTCTGCAGCCAGACCTCACTGACAGCCTGACAGCTCTGCAGCCAGCCAGACCTCTCTGACAGCCTGAGAGCTCTGCAGCCAGACCTCACTGAAAGCTCTGCAGCCAGAACTCAGTGGCAGCTCTGCAGCCAATTCTCACTGACACCCTGAGAGCTCTGCAGTCAGACCCTCCCTGACCCGTTGACAGATGTGCAGCCAGTCCTCACGGACACTCTGACATCTCTGCAGGATACATCAATGGCATACTGACAGCTCTGCAGTCAGTCTTCATTGACACTCTGACAGCTCTGCAGCCATATTCTAATGCCACCCTGACAGCTCTGCATCCAGATCTCAATGCCACCCTGACAGCTCTGCAGTCAATCTTCATTGACACTCTGACAGCTCTGCATCCAGATCTCAGTGCCATCCTAACAGCTCTGCAGCCAGATCTCAGAGTCAGTACCACCCTGATAGCTCTGCATCCTGTCCTCACTGACACCCTGACAGCTTTGCAACAATGGAAAACAACAGGAGAAGAGCCTTTGACAAGATCTGCCCGAACACCATCTTGTCCTTCTCCAGCAGACTTTGTAAAAAGCCAGAGAAAAAGGTATTTATCACCAAGAAACCCAGTGGAGCTGGTTCTGCGTGTAAGGACCATGATGGACTAAGTGGCAGAATTTCTACAGATCCAGTGGAATGTTCTTCCCAGGATTTTTCTCTAGATAAACGATTTGTCTATTTATTTATTATTTTTCAAAACAGGTGCCAAAGAGGATCACCCCGGCCACCAGCAGACCTTTCTCTATTTATCTGGACCCATCTCCAAAAGCAGTAGATGCAGGTGAGATGTATGATCAGAATGATCCCAGCCCCATCTCCTGCATTCAGAGCTCTCCTCTCTCTCTTGACATCGTTCCTCTTCTCGTTATAATGTATCTATTGATGGTTAAGATAGTAATACTCTGTATCCAGACTCGTGAAATGATGTATCTTGTTATCTGTTCTCAGCACTTACCACCATTGACTGGCAGGACTTGGCTGACTGCGACTCTGTCATTCAGCAGGACGCCGCTAGGGGCACCCTCACTCAGCAGGTAATAGCCAACCTACTCATGTACTGCAAAGCTTGTCCTTGTTTTGATGGGATGTGATTGACAGGATGGTCATTCTAACCTTAAGCGATTATTACTGAAAAGCCTCCACGCGATGTACTATTAGTATTAGCATGTTTTATTGGGCGTTTAGACTTTTTACAATGCACATTAAAGATAAAGTACCTGTTTGTAGAATATTGGCAGAAAATGTATTTATTTATAAAGTATTACCAGGAAGGATACATTAAGATTTCTCTCGTTTTCAAGTATATCCTGGAAATGAGCAATAATAACTCTGATTTACTAAATCAGATCCAGCTGGGTACATCCTGCAGGTAATATCTAAATAATCATGCAGAACGATGTAATATTAACCGCTTATTTATATGTATTTGGATGTGTATTTTTCAATACATGTGGATTCTCTGGATGTACATGCACATATTAGTAACATGGCTTACATTTGTAGTAATATAATTTACTGGGGCTGTCAAGTCTATTATTGAGCAGCTGTTCAATTTTTGCATATGTCACAGGAGAACATATATATATATATACACATAATTTATATTGTATGATGGGCACTATACGTGCTTTTTCAAAATAAAATTACGAACCCAAATACTTGTTGATTTTTGTTTATTTAGTAATGGTCATGTGCTTGTGTACAATGCATATACTACTTTGATTATATTTATAATCCCAACATGTAATAAATGTTTGCATCTACATTTAATCAGTTCTCTGTGTATACATATTCCCAGCACTCTGTACCTACATCCACATTCATGTAACCAGCACCCTATATGCCTACATGTAACCACATATGTAGGCTAGGGTCAGACTGAGGCAGTGCGAACGCGCGTTCTGGCGCACTTAATTACGGCCGTGCTAGCAGCAGATGCCGGGCAATGACAGCCAATATACGAAGTACGGTCGCACAAAAGTCCGGCTGCGCAACGCAAGTGGAAAATGAACGCATTTTTTCGAGAACGTGAAACCGCAGGTACTGACGTACAGAGTGCGCTGCGTCCGCATAGCAGCGTGTGTGCGTGAATTGGAGATGTCAGACGCTGCTAATGTCCGGCCAACATAACGTCCAGACACAAAAAGAGTTTTATTGATGATCCGTACAAAATCACGGACGAAAATGCGCATCGTATGACCGCTATCACATATTCCGGGAAAAAATGCGTCCATTCGTTCGAACGCACTTTTTCACAGACAACATAAAAATGCGTTAGTCTGACCCTAGCCGTAACCAGCACTTTATGTACCTACAAGTAACCACATATATGTAGCCAGCACTTTATATGTCTACAAGTAACCACATATATGTAGCCAGCACTTTATATGTCTACAAGTAACCACATATATGTAGCCAGCACTTTATATGTCTACAAGTAACCACATATATGTAGCCAGCACTTTATATGTCTACAAGTAACCACATATATGTAGCCAGCACTTTATATGTCTACAAGTAACCACATATATGTAGCCAGCACTCTATATGTCTACATGTAACCACATATATGTAACCTGCACTATAACCATATATATATAACCAGCACTCTATATGCCTACATTTAACCACGCATGTAACCAGCACATATATGTACCTACGTGTAAGCTTATTATGTTTACATACATAAAACAAGCACTCTATGGAACTGCATTTGCAGCACCTGTTTATTTACATGTACCACTCTATGTACCTAAATGTAAGCACAAACATGTAACCAGCACATTATCTATTTACATGTAACCAAATATATGTAACCAGCATTCTACATGTGATCACACATAGGTAACCAGCACTCTATGTACCTAAATGTAAGCTGCACTCTGTTCACATACATAAAACAAGAACGCTATGAACCTACATTTAAGCAGCACCTGTTTATTTACATGTACCACTCTATGTACCTACATGTAAGCACACACATGTAAACATGACTTTATGTACATTTAAACAGCACCTGTTTATTTACATGTACCACTCTATGTACCTACATGTAAGCACACACATGTAAACATGACTCTATGTACATTTAAGCAGCACCTGTTTATTTACATGTACCACTCTATGTACCTACATGTAAGCACACACATGTAAACATGACTTTATGTACATTTAAGCAGCACCTGTTTATTTGCATGTACCACTCTATGTACCTACATGTAAGCACACACATGTAAACATGACTTTATGTACATTTAAGCAGCACCTGTTTATTTACATGTACCACTCTATGTACCTGTAAGCACACAAATGTAAACATGACTTTATGTACATTTAAGCAGCACCTGTTTATTTACATGTAACCAGCACTCGATGTACCTGTAACTAAATATATGTAACCAACATTCTACTTACATGTAACCACATATATGTAACCAGCATGTACCATACCCGTAAGCAGCACTTTGTGTACCTACATATATAGTCAGATGCAGCCTATGAACCTCCATACAATCAGCAGCTGTACATGGCATCACTCTATGTAGCTGCACATGCTGTCAGCAGGGGGTCAGGGCAGTTGGTGTTTTGGATACGGTTTGTGGTTACTCCACAAATTCTCAGATATGGGTTACTTATTATAAGGGGATGTGGAGATAGATCATGTTACTCACCATGTGCCCAGCACAGACACGGTGCTGTAACCCCTGCATTGCCAGAGCATGCACTGCCTTAACTGACAGTAAATATTGATACAGGGTGCAGGGCACTGAAAGCCAATGCCAACCATGGCACATTAAATAGTCCATGAAATACAATTCGTGTGTTAAGGTGTAAGAAACACGTTAATTGCCCAAGTTAATAACTACTGACTTTCAGGGGTCCATTCACTAAAAAGTGCATTGATGTGACTTTGGATCCTTCTTTTTGCAAATAGGAGGGAAATAAAGCTAAGTTGAATTAAAAAAGAACCATCATATCCAATGGAAATATAGATTTATTTCCTGTATGTTCTTTTTGGGGCTAAATTTCCTTTATCTCTTGTCAAAACGTCACAAAATCCATGTAAATGGGCTTTATATACTGTAATATAAGAGAACTCAGTCTATGTTATTCTCATTGTTTGCTCTCAGAATGTGAAATAGGGTACATTATTGTGTGTCATTCTGAAAGTATCATGTTTTTATTGGGTCTGAACTTTAAATAGTGTATCTGATACGAATTTTACCAAATTCAAGGACTGATCCTCTTCATACAGAAAATCAACCCATTACTGAAACATATAAAATTATAGAGAAAGTCAAGTGTTATTTTGTTGACTTAATTCTTGATATGAAACCAATTCTAAAACTCCATAAACAATCCCTCTCACTGATATTACATTTACTGGTTGGCCACCATAGCATATAATGTAATTTCCACAAGAATTTCCAATAGCATGCTCCTTTATGTTGTAATTTAACATTGCATCATTCTAAAATGAAACAATGTTTAAAACATAATATAAATGCAATACATGTAACAGAATGTGCAACGTGCAGTCATTTGAGCTCTGTGGGGGGAAACAAACGTGTATACAATTAAAAAGAAAAAATTAATTGTAACTGACATGCTTTATTCAGAATCTTAAGGCTGGCTGGGAGTCATGAGCAATATATAGTGCAGAAATATCTTGGATTCCAGACTCTAGATCAGGGATCTCAAACGCTAATTCCCCAGATGTTTCTGAACTACACCTCCCATGATTCTCTGGCCATTTATTACATCGAAAGAATTCTGGGAATTGTAGGCAATAATCATCTGGGAGACAGAGTTTGAGATCCCTGCTCTAGGTGATGCTGGGGTGTGGGTGGTAGGAAGTGTCGGTTGATCTGATTTTTTTCCCTGCAAGGTGCTCCTGGCATTAACAATGGAACGGTTTATTGCACAAAAAAGTAGAAATCTGCCTTAATCCTTGACCAAACACTCAGAGTGCCAGTCATTATGCAACCAGGGGAATGAGTGCCAATAGCTATATATAGAATGGGATGTGTGTCACTAACAGCTGCCACAAACAGTACAGCAAATAATAGAAAGGGGATTGCAAAATCCAGATTCCAAGTGATGCTTACAGTAATAAAGTCTGAAGATTCAACTTCCAACTGACTGTATTGTAACACACTTTTTGACATAGTTTGTAGATCAAGCATGTGAAGATTGGCATCAATTGGTGCATGTAGATATTGGCATCAGTTGGTGTGCAGCATCTTGGCAACAGAGGGTAGATATACATTTTTGGCATCAGTTGGTGTACAGATACAGGAACTTGGTGTCAGTTGGTACATATAGATCTTGGTATCAGATGGTGCATATAGATCTTGGTATCAGATGGTGCATATAGATCTTGGTTTCAGATGGGCACAGATCTTGGTATCACTTTATACATATAGATCTTGGCATCAGTTGTTGCATATAGATATTAGCATCAGTTTCTGGATAGTATCTTGCCAACACAGGGTACAAATAAATCTTGGCATCAGCTTACTTGACCTTGCCATCAGTTGATGGACATATATCTTGGTATCAGGTGTGGTGCATACATCTTGATATCGATCATGGTGTACAGGACCTTGGCATAGTTGCTGCATATAGATCTTGTTATCAGGGGTGCAAATATATCTTGGTGCATACAGATCTTGGCATCTGAAGGTGTATATAGATCTTGGTATCAGTGGATCCTTGTGTCTCGCCGTTTCTTTCATGCTGAAAAATAAAAACTAGTCAATGAAGGGTTAAAACGAGGAGATACACTCTGACACAAGATATAATAATTATACAGTCAGCTTGTATTGGTACATTATTTAAATCAATAAATCTAAGATTGCAATAATGAAAGAATGAGGTTAGTATCCGATTATTATGATTATTTAATAACAACCTGTCTCTATTTTTGGCTTTATTGATGCTGTTTTTATTAATAGCATTTTATTGTTGCCCCAGTGAAGACCCCTGCACTTTGCACTGTGACCCTGAAGCCTGGGGGCAGTGACAACTCATTTCCCTCCACAACAAACAGAGTAAATCCCCCCCATACAGATAAATAATCGTGCAGTCAGTTTGGCCATTATTGGGCAGGGAGTGTGCTGGCAATTACAGGGAGGCTCCCCGGCTCTCATTGTGTCCCATGCAGGCTCAATGCCCGGTGCCCTCAGGTGAGGCTCTGCACACAGCCCGGGGCAGGCAGCACGGGTTAATCTGTCACTGCGGGCTGAGGGGGAGGCTGGAATCCTCCAATCAGGGGACAGGCACAGGTGCACAGCCCGAACCTTTATAAAGCCGGCCGGTGCACCGCTAGTGGCCTGAGAAAACCAAGGCACAGCTGGAGCATTGCTACCCATCTGCTCTGCCCTGCCCTGCCCTGCCTAAAGAAAAGTCTAAGGCACAGATCCAGCTTTGCCATACTGACCTGCTCTGCCACTGATCTGCTCTGTGCCACTACCAGAGCTCTGCCACTGATCTGCTCTGTGCCACTACCAGAGCTCTGCCACTGATCTGCTCTGTGCCACTACCAGAGCTCTGCCACTGATCTGCTCTGTGCCACTGCCAGAGCTCTGCCACTGATCTGCTCTGTGCCACTACCAGAGCTCTGCCACTGATCTGCTCTGTGCCACTACCAGAGCTCTGCCACTGATCTGCTCTGTGCCACTACCAGAGCTCTGCCACTGATCAGCTCTGCACCACTACCAGAGCTCTGCCACTGATCTGCTCTGCGCCACTACCAGAGCTCTGCCACTGATCTGCTCTGTGCCACTGCCAGAACTCTGCAACTGATCTGCTCTGTGCCACTACCAGAGCTCTGCCTCTGATCTGCTCTGTGCCACTACCAGAGCTCTGCCTCTGATCTGCTCTGTGCCACTACCAGAGCTCTGCCACTGATCTGCTCTGTGCCACTACCAGAGCTCTGCCTCTGATCTGCTCTGTGCCACTACCAGAGCTCTGCCACTGATCAGCTCTGCACCACTACCAGAGCTCTGCCACTGATCTGCTCTGTGCCACTGCCAGAGCTCTGCCACTGATCTGCTCTGTGCCACTGCCAGAGCTCTGCCACTGATCTGCTCTGTGCCACTACCAGAGCTCTGCCACTGATCAGCTCTGCACCACTACCAGAGCTCTGCCACTGATCTGCTCTGTGCCACTACCAGAGCTCTGCCTCTGATCTGCTCTGTGCCACTACCAGAGCTCTGCCTCTGATCTGCTCTGTGCCATTGCCAGAGCTCTGCCTCTGATCTGCTCTGCCCAAACTGTTGGAGCTGTGCCACCCACTGATCAGCTCTGCACCACTGCTGGAGCTCTGTGCACTAATTTATACGTAAAGGTTGTGCAGGGCCTGGAGCTGTAGAGACCCACTGCATTGTTGATGCTCTGCTCCATCTCTGATTCCTCCTGAAATCCTCACATTCGGTGTCTCTTTCACCCCCTTCTCCAATCCATCCCTAATTTGTGGGACATGGCAGTGCAGGCATGCCACCCTCATTTCCCAAGCTATGGATATGATGACTTTCAGGTATGTTGGCTCTGGCAGCACATGTCTAAGGGGTGGAGAGATGTATCACTGTGGTACCTCTGGCTGTACTAAAGTCTGTCTGCATGTTTCAGGGGCACTGCCTGCAAGAAGGCTCTCAGTTTGACCTGCAAGAATTCAGAGATGCTGTGGATAACTTTATTGCAGGTGAGGTATTATTTGTTGCCATCTGAAATCTGTCAATCAAGCTACAAGCTATTCTGAGTGATTATTAAATCCCAGCAATGTAATCCCTCCTGTCTCTGCACAGTTATTGGAAGAGTGGCCCCTGTATAATGGAAATGAATGAAAACAAATTGTATTTATTATAGATTGTGCTGTCTATATGGATGACATATAACTATCCAAATAACATTTGGCTTCTTCCTCGGTGGGCTTGCACTGGTGTGACGTCATGGAATAGATTAGAGTAATAATTAATTTCTGTATTATGTGTTTACATTTGTTTTTCAGCCATCCACATATATAAACAATGAGAGAGATGAACACCCTTATTTATTTATTTATTCTTTGAGAAAGTATTTTACCAGGAAGGATACATTGAGATTTTCTTATTTGTTTATAATTCAGCATTGCCATCTCGGGTGGTTTTATTAAATATTTAATACATGGCTATAAAAGTGATCCTATCTATATGATTTCTGCATATTTCTAGTTTTCAGAGGTGTGCAAAGGAAATTGATACATATCAGCCATTAATAAATCCTTTATTGCAATGGGATAATTAAAACGTTTATTATTTTATTATTTTGTTCAGCAACGCCTGGACTAATAGAATGATAAAAAAAAGACAACAAAATAGAATTCGGGTGTGCTACATTTATGGGGGGCTTAGACTGAAACAATCTCTATAGAATTCTATCAGGGTTATTCAGAGAGAGGTGAAAAGCAGGAGAATGACTGGAGAATGGAAAATTCTAGGTCAAAATAGCCAATTTGGAAAGTGAAATGAAAGGGAGAATTTTTCTGGTTTGGCTATTTTGACCTAGAATTTTCCATTCTCCAGTCATTCTCCTGCTTTTCACCTCTCTCTGAATAACCCTGTACATTTCAATGTTTGTAGGGGGAAGGAAGATTAGAAATAAATGTTTAA
Source organism: Leptobrachium leishanense (assembly GCA_009667805.1). NCBI lineage: Eukaryota > Metazoa > Chordata > Amphibia > Anura > Megophryidae > Leptobrachium > Leptobrachium leishanense. The sequence goes on along the minus strand of CM019063.1, from coordinate 15,520,571 downwards.
ATATCTCCCACCACTGTGTAATTCATAATCTCTATGAATGGAGGGATTACAGAGAATACATGGTTTAATACATGGTTTAAAGGACTTCCACTCCTTAGAGAATTCTAGATCATGAAAAGGTGGGTTTTATGAATAAATATCTTAGCCCCTTTATTCTCCTGTATTATTTCTATATTTGGAGGGGCAGTAGGTATAGGAATATATGTTTAAATATCTTCCAACCCCTGTATAATTCTGTATTTCTATGCACGGAGGGAATACATGTTTTAAATGTTTATCAATACTTACAAAAATCTGTTTCTGCATAAAAAGTGATTTTAAGAATAAATATCTTCCAGGCACTATATATAATTCTATATATGAATAGATTTCTTTTATTAAGAATAAATGTTTAAATATCTCTCTCAGCCCTGTATACTCCTGTAGTTCTGTATTTGGAGGTTTTTATGAATATAGTTAAACCTTCCAGCCATTATATATTTGTTTTATTTCTATGTTTGGAAAGGGGAGTTAGGAATAAAGAGGCGAGATAGGAATACATGTGTAAATATCTTCCAATCCCTGTGTAATTCAGTTTTGTTTTTTTTCGGTGGAAGGATGGATTATAGAAAATACATGATTTAAATAATTTCCATTACTTTTATAATTCTACATTCCTATATAAAAAGTTAGTTTTCGGAATAAATGGATATCTTACAGCCCCTATAACCCTTTAATTCTATATTTGCATTGGTTTTTATGAATAAATGGTTAAATATCTGCCATGGCCCGTTATAACCCTTTAATTCTATATTTGTATGCTTTTTATAACTGGTTAAATATCTGCCATGTCCAATATAATTGTATCTTATTTCTCTGTTCGTTGGGGGAATAAAATGGCTACATACATTCCAGCCCCTGTTTAATTATGTATTTTTATGAATTGTTTGAGGTATAAGGCTAGGGTCAGACGAACGCAGTTTTAATGTGTGTTTAGCCGCACTTAATCACGGCCGTGCTAGCAGCAAATGACGTCCAATGCCGGGAAACATACGAAGAACGGCCACACGAAAGTCCGTCCACGCAACGCAAGTGGCAAACGAACGCATTTTCTCGAACCTTAAACCGCTAGTACTGACGTACAGAGTGCGCTGCATCCGCTAGCGGCGTGTGTGCGTGATTGGGAGACGTCAGACGCTGCTAATGTCCGGCCAACCTCACGTCCAGACGCAAAAAATGTTTTATTGATGATCCGTAAAAAATTACGGACGAAAATGCGCATCGTATGACCGCTATCGCGTATTCCGTGAAAAAATACGTCCATTCGTTCAAACGCACTTTTTCACGGTCGACGCGAAAAATGCGTTTGTCTGACCCTAGCGTAAATAATTGCATTATTTCGACTTGCTCTTCATACGGGGTTCTCTTGCATAGACATTATTATTTGTTTGGGTGGGGGGGGGCAGGATTATAAATGTATATATTAATACCATTCTCTTTTCCCCTCTCTCTCCTCAGATCAGTCCTCCCAAATGCACACAGCTATTGGCACCCCAGATTACCAGATGCCACCCTGTGATGTTTTTAGCCAATGCATGCCAGCACCCCAGCATGGGCATCTTATGCCCATCAATGTGCAGCCCTTACCCATCACGGAGGATTACTGGAAAAACATTGCAGATCAGAACCAGCATGCCCTGGGAAATGCTATGGTGGAGAACAATCAGGTGAGGATCACAAGCTAGAAGAAAAAGTGGCAATAACAGGGGTCAAGCCCTAAAAAGAATAAGTGTGGGAACTCACCAAGATTTCGATCCACTAATTAGCAATAATTATCTTGCATTTAACCACCCGTTCAAATTTGATATATATGTAAGTGGATGTTAGCAAAAAATATATGATAAATTATATATTTTTTTTCTGACGTAACAAGGAAACCTACAGGTCTAATCAAAGAAAGGTGAACCTCAGGAGAATGACTGGAGAAGTGAAAATTCTAGGTCAAAATAGCCAAACCAGAAAAAATTCTCCCATTTATCTCACTTTCCAAATCGGCTATTTGGTCTAGATTGTTCTCTTCTCCTGCCAGTTCTCCTGGTTTTCACATTTCTCTGAATATCCCTTTATAGGAATGAACACTTGAATACAAGCATTTTTTTTTTTGAGGAAGGATTTTACCAGGAAGGATACATTGAGATTTCTCTCGTTTTCAAGTAAGTCCTGGGTGGCGAGTATGTACCGTTAGGTGTTTTGCCCAAGGACACTTACTGGAGAGGTGCTCGTCGGGATCAATTTTTAAACTCTGATCTCCCAGATGTGGATGCCCACAATTCCAAGAATATTTTGAATGCAATAAATGACCAAAGAATCATGGGAGCTGTAGTTCAAAAACATCAGGGGGTGGGGGCAGAGTTTGAGATGCCTGCTTTATAGTGTATGAGACCAATGGGAACTCGGTTCCCCCTGTAAAGATAGAGGAGGAACTGTGTTGACCCCTGGAATACCCTTCAATTAATTACAGTGTTAGAGTTTCAGTAAGAAGGGCAAAGCTGCACATCAGCCTATTCATTCTCCATAACACAGAGTAAAGTGCAAACCTTGACATTTAACCATTCAAAACACAAAAGTATTAAAACGGAGCTGAAAATCACAATCCTCCATAGGAGGATCGAGCCTTGTAGCACTGAGCGCACTAACTGCACTCAGCGAGGTGGCCAGACGGGCGGCAGAGTAGCAGGAACGTCCACTCTCACAGCATTCCTTCCACTCTCAAAACCACTCGTCTGACCCCGGCGTAAAGGCTGATTTAGTAACTTTAGATATCATTACTTTGCTTGTATGCAGAACATATTGCTTGGTACAAAAAAGTTAATATTTCAGGTCTGACCAGTGTCCTGTCCCTTGTTCCTCTTACAGCTACATGTGACATTGACTGAGAAACAGGAAGAAATCACCTCTTTGAAAGAAAAAAACGTCCACCTCAAGGAGCTTGCCACTCAGGCCAAGCATCTGGCATCAGTTCTGGATGTAAGTGTATTAAATCAATATAAAAATGACATTACAATTATGTTGTAGTACCTCTAGTAAAATATAGAGGGCGACCAAACACCACCATCCTGGATCTTTGTGAGCAGCTTGGGTCTTCTTGCAGTTTGCTAATCAGGGCTGCAGAGAAAAGCTTTAAGGGTGTAACAAATAGAGCATGAGGATCATGGGAGTTGTAATTAAAGCCATTCCCCTTGTCTGACATCCCTTTAATTCCTTTAGCTCAGGGTCAGCAACCTTGGCCCTCCAGATGTATTGGAACTACATTTCCCATGATGTTGAGCCAATCGAATGAGTAGCTGAGCATCATGAGAGCTGTAGATTCAAAACAACTGGAGGGCTAAGGTGGCTGACCCCCTGCTTTAGATTGTAACCTCATGGGATGTCTCTAAGAGCACCTGTATAAAGCACTGCATTTCCTGAACTATTATCCTACGGACAGGGCCCTCTGTTCCTTAAATACATTTTTATTTTTTGAGAAAGTATTTTACCAGGAAGGATACATTGAGATTTCTCTCATTTTCAAGTATGTCCTGGGTGGCGAGTATGTACCGTTAGGCAGTGGTGTATTTAGGTTTTGTGCTGCCCTAGGCCTGACTAAACTCGTGCACCCCCCAATTTAAATTTGAGGCACCCCTTCCTGTCAAGGGCACACCTCTTCCTGGTTAATCCCCACCCTTCATTTTAAAGCTCGACCTTTTCCTCTTAGAGCTCCGCCTTTTCTCTTTATATTAAAAGTGGATAACAAGTGCCTACTTGTATATTTTGTATACCATTTCAAATGTATCTATTGAGATAAATAAAATTCTGAAATGTTTAAATTCAAGCATTTTTACAAAGAACAGCCACGCATGTCAAGTAAGCGGGATCACAGCCGCTCTAATTGGTTGAACAATAAAATCCACAGAAACTTGCACTGCATATGAGAGTATCACAGAGCTGCACAGCAATAAAACCCACAGAAATGGGCACTGTGTATGAGCATATCAGAGCTGCACAGCAATAAAACCCACAGAAATGTGCAGTGTGTATGAGCATATCACAGAACTGCACAGCAATAAAACTCACAGTAATGTGCAGTGTGTATGAGCATATCACAGAACTGCACAGCAATAAAACTCACAGTAATGTGCAGTGTGTATGAGCTTATCCCAGAGCTGCAGGGCAATAAAACTCACAGTAATATGCAGTGTGTATCACAGAATCCACAGCAATAAAACTCCCAGCAATGCAATGTGCGGTGTGTATGAGTGCATCAGAATCCACTGCAGTAAAACTCCCAGCAATGCAATGTGCGGTGTGTATGAGTGCATCAGAATCCACTGCAGTAAAACTCCCAGCAAACCGAGTGTATATGAGCACACAGCAATTATGCTGTGGAGCCATCTTGTCAGGAGTGGGGTGCCACTGTCAGAGGGTGCACTGTAGCTCTGATTCCCTTCCCGGTGGGTGTTCAGTCCAGAATAGAGTCTGTGTTAACGAAAGGGCGGGCAGCTGCGCGCGTGCGTTTCACGTGGTTCAGCCAGTCATGTGGTACTGAGACTCAGAGAAATGGCAGTGAAATGCCCTGATGTTCGGTGGTTTCAATCAGCAGGTTTATTCAGGCGAACCCCATAGGTTTCAATGTTAAAAATATTCCCGTTTTTATGCAATATCTAATAAATCATTTATTATTTTAATCTGCAGTAAAAAGTCTTTATTTATTGATTTTTTTTTAGTACCTTTTAGTCATTTTTCTGATTTTTTTTGGGCAAAATTTCCCCCCCTTTTTTTTAATAGCGGTTTTTCTTTTTTCTGTAACAGAACTTTTTATTATCAATCATAGGATCTTATATGTAAATTCCAGACATTTTCGTTCAGTAGTTCTTTTGAAAACAGCAGGCCACGGGTTTGCGGTGGCAGCATTCAGCGGCCGACTCCATGCACTTTGGGGACCCTGTGGTGAATGGTGAATTCACTGCAGGGTGGGGAAATTTTATTCTCCTAAGTGCAGGGAACTACAGAACACCAAAATGTTGGCGTCATTTCGGTGCTCTGTGAGTAACCCATTTAGTGGTGAGGTTTTTTGCTGCCCCCTGGAAAGTGAAAGCCTAGGCCTTGCCTACCCAGGACATACTTGAAAATTTGTGAAATCTCAATGTATCCTTCCTGGTAAAATACTTTGCAAAAGTAAAAAAAATAAAATTTCCTTTTTTTTTAGGGGTGGGGCCACCCAGTGCGGGCCGCCGCCCCCTGGAAGGTGCCGCCCTAGGCCTGGGCCCAGTCGGCCTAGGCCAAAATACACCACTGCCGTTAGGTGTCTTGCCCAAGGACACTTACTGGAGAGGTGCTCGTGGGGATCGAACCCATGACTCCACAGTCTCTCTCCATGCAGAGCAGTGATGTTATCTCTAATTCTCTACTCCACCCAGCCGGCACAACCATTATATCTCATGTTTGTATTTCGGAATTGTAAAGCGCTACGGAGTGTGCTTCTGCTATATAAATACTAGAGGGGTTATTCAAAGAGCCGAATTGGCCACCGAATGGAGAATTTCCCGGTACGGTGAAATTTCATGGCAAATCGGCTATTCAAAAAGCAGGCAAATTCGCCAAATATTGGCAAATTCCCAGAGAAATATGGTGCAATTCAGCAGCAGTGAAATTCCCCATAGAGAAGTAACGGTTAATCTATTCAGAGAGCACCGAACAGCAGAGAAAAGTTGGCGAAATGCCCAGATTTTCAGTGGTTCCCGTTCGACATGTTTAAACAGGTGAATTCCATAAGTTTCAATGTAAAAAAATCCATGTTTTTATTTTTTATTCAACCATTGATTATTTTCATTTGCAGTGAAAAGTCTCTATTAATTTATGTTTTAGAATTTTTTAGGCATTTTTCAGGATTTTTTTGGTGACATTTTTGACTGATTTTGTTTTAAATGGAGTTTTCTTTTTTTAATTCTTTGACCTTTTTATTGTTATTCATAGGACCTTATATTATTTCTATGCATTTTCATGCATTATTTTACTTTAAATGCCTTTTAAAAGTTGCAGGGTTTTTCTTGTTTTTTTTACCCCTATTTGGTGGCTGGTTGACTTTTTCTGTTGGCGTTCTGTTCGGCGGGTCGTAGGCTGCGTTCAGCAGTTTATTAGATGTGTTTGGGTTTTCAGCTGTTTGCGGCGGCGTTCAGGTGGATTGACTCAGCACACTTCGGGTACCCTGCGGTGAATTCACCAGAGGGTCGGCAAAATTTCGGTGCTCTCTGAATAACCCCTTAAGTAAAATGATCGACTATAAAATGTGTGTAAATTGTCATGTTTTATTTGCTTTCCTAGAAACTGATGCACCACAGGTCTCCAGAAAACAGGACCCTCTCACCAAATCCTTTGTCCCCAAGGCCATCTGTCAAAAGAAATTTAGAGGAGTATTACCCGCAGGATAGTGATCAGGACTGTGAGCAAGTGGATGACATTTTGAGAGAGATCTCCAAGAAATGCAATGCTGTTCTGGGCACGAAGACCCAGGAGGCCAAACGTGCCAAAGTACTGCCAGATGACGCCATGGATTGCCAGGAAGAAAGCATCTCAGATATCAAGGTTTGTGGAGCTTTCCATGGAATCAAGACCATCACTGGGCACAGCTCTGTGGATTTTGGAGATACGGACCTTGAAGACTTTACCTTCAAGACATCAATAAAGGAGCACAGTACAATCCGAACTTTGGCCTATCCCCAGGGAAATGCCTTCACCATCAGGACAGCAGAAGGGGGCTACAAGTTTAGATGGGTCCCTAACTGAAGGTAGCCACATGTAGTTAAATGTTATACTTGAGGCACATTCCATGGTGACTCACTGCAGGAAAAGGTCCATGGTGATGCACATGCAGTTGTCTACCACTAGAGGGGGTAAAGGAGACTCTAGCTGTGATTCTATTATATAATAATAGATCTTTCTTTAAAATTATTACTAAATCGTATTCATATAGCTCCAACATATCTGTAGCCCTTTACAAGTGGGAGAGCTAAAAGAGACTTACCGCTATAGACGGGTCAGAGGGTGCTGTGCTGTGGGATAAGAATCACTTTATAAAAGGTGCTTTGCCAGATGTCTCCTGGGCTCACAATGTAAAGGTGTGCATGTATTAGAAGCTGGCTGAGAATACCACTCATAAGACATCTTATAAGGCATCTACAAGATCTTTTTGTGAATTATTTAGTAATACTGTGACATAAAACATACAATGTACAGGACTAACCCATATAAACCCTGCTCTATATTATAACTGCCTTGGGGCACATACTACTGAAAGCCATTTCCTTTTAAAGTTTACACCTTTACTCAGGTGCCTTTTTATATTGGAGGAATTCTTGCATTTTTTTGCCTTTTGCCTTGTCGTGGCAATGCCATATTCAGTGTATTGAAGGATATAAAATATATCCATCCATATTTATTGTATATATATAATTCTCTCGGAATCTTGACTTTTAAATGTAACGTTAGTCCAATAAAAAAGGTATCACTTCATACTGCTATATTCTGGTGATTTTGGCATCTGGACGATCACGGCTAAGGCTCGTGTCAGACGAGCGCACCTAGTGCGGCCTTGCGCCCGCACTTACCGGCGGCCGTCGCAGCCGCGTGATGCATAGACGGGCGCCGGTCACACGCTTTTGCTCGCGCACGAACTGCGCGCGCAGCAAGCATTCGTCTAGGGGACGAATCCGTTGATGCGCTAGAAAGCGCGTCAACTAGCTGCAAAGCGCGATCCTCCATAGGAGGATCGCGATTTGCACAGCTGAGGGCAGTCAGCGGCAGCGGAGAGTGGAAGGAACGTCTGCTCTCACAGATGTTCCTTTCCATTCTGCAGTGCGTTCGTCTGACTCCAGCCTTATTATATATTATAATAATTATACATAAGCCGTGTTCGTCCAGATGCCAAAATCACCAGAGTATAACTGTATGAAGTGATACCTTTTTACTGGATTAAAGTTACATTTAAAAGTCAAGATTCCGAGAGATTCCTCTCTTCTTCAGGTCTTGAAGCTATGCTGAGCAAAATCATAGGATAGAACAATAAAGAGCCAAGCAGAAGGGGAGGTGGGGTGCCGTGGAAAATATATATAACAAAATGCCAAGCACTCCTGCTTACTGAGATTCTGGTTGCCCGGTGCCTGCCATCCAGCTACATATCATACAATGTGAAAAACGATAGCGGCTTTCCAGGACTAAATAATTCTTTTACTCCATCAGTGTCAACATTTCAGCCTTATCTCAGGGCTTTCCTTGGGACGTTTTTTTGTCCTCCACCACAACTTAAATAAGTATTGAATTATCCTGTGGGCCAAGCATCAAACTGCAACTGGTCATGCCTAGCTCCTGCTGAAGAGGGTCCCATAAACCCAAAACAGCGCTGTCCAGGAGTGGCTGTGACCAGTTGCATAAACCTGATCTCTGCTAAAAACAAGCCGTCTAGTATTGCATTGATTGGAGGGTTCTGTGGGAAAACAAATGCAAAAAAAATGAGAAATTACAGATGTTATTTGCATGTCCTACCCAGAGTTCTGTGCTGCATATGGGGAATGTAGCACATGAGCTCTGTGATGCAGTTCTTTGAATTGCTGGGATGTGTAAATGACGTCCGCAATAATAAACTTTAATATATATATAAACAGTGCACATCTTATACAATATGCAGTACTTGGTTCCACATTTTATCAGTGACAGCTATTGAAGATAGACATTTACTCGCTGTATATAAACAGAAATTTGGTTTCTTCCTGCATAGAAAATGATCAAGAGCTGCCTCTGCCAGTATTCAATTGTTATTTTTTTATGATTAATGATTTTCTTTTTCTCAAAAAGGTACTGCCAGTGCCTGCTTTGTCATTTTGTATTGATAGCTTGTCCTGTAATATTGTCTCACTGGGGAGAAAAAAATAGAGTGTAAACTATTCAATGAATTATCCCCATCTCATAATTGTCATGTCGAACCGAACCTGAGTAACGCAACGATGACTTCCAGCTGTTACAGAACTGCAAACCTCAAAATACCTAAAGGCCAGTAACTGATAATGGGCATTGTAGTTGCATAATAGCTAGAGGAGCTATATCATGGCTACTGCTGTGATAAAGGATACAGCCTTTCTTAACTCTTTCACTACCAAAAACCTGTATATACTGGAGTTTATAGTGTAAATCAGTGAAAAACAAAAACTAGCATATAAAACCATTTGCATACCTTTTTAATACAAGATTAGTATGACATGGGGGAGAAACTAAATTCCCAGTGAGATCTCACTCCGTATCCTGTATTATTGTAAAGCACATACAAAGTGTTACTGTAATTTCCATATGCAGGCATCATGTCACATACAGATATTTTTATATCCTACTGGTGTTCTTCGGAAGCTGTATTGCTAATAATCTCATGGTCACTACAAATCCCCATAAGAAGGAGATCTGACCATTTTTACTACCTATCTTTATCACCGTTACTGTATTTGACACAAAGGCGATTTCTGCCTGTATGCTGATAATGTAGATCCTGTGTGAAATTGTGGAAGATGAGGGACACCATCTAGAGTTTTGAACTTTTCATCCCAGCAGTATTTCTGTGGAGGACAAATTAAAAACATGAAAAATTTGAAATGAGAAAATGTACATTTTGATATTTTAATATGCACAAAAAACGTTTTTGCGCACTATTCCCTACTAGGGCGGCTGCGTAAACCAGAAGTATCCAGGCCAGTTCATGTATAAAACATACCAAGAAAAAAAGGTTGTCATTTGAGCTCACCCCTATAGCTCCACGAGATACTTCTGGTTTATGCAGCCACTCTGGAAGGGAATAGTGTGTGAAACCGCTTTTTGTGTATATTTCTATATTTTGTTGTAACTCCAGCCAGGTAATTTTTTGCTGCTGTCCCTTTCCGTGTTTTCTTTTTCAATCCCAAAGTGGAAATGTCTTGGTGAGGAAATATAAACCCGCCTTTTTTTTCCTCTTATCTGAGAAGCGGCAAGAGGCCATGTAGTTGCTGGTAGGCAATGTTTGGTTACATTAGGTTACCCACCTAACAAGCGGTTGCCATGACGTGGCGGATGCGCTTAACACTTTAATGGACATTATTTTAATATTTTCGCTATCTTTTGAAGAACAATCCTCATGCAAGAATGCAACAATACCTTTTATTTACAGTATAATATATATATCTAGATTAGGTAGGCCGTGTTAGTCCAGATGCCAAAATCACGAGTATAGCAGTCTGTAGTGATACTTTTTTTTCTGGACTAACTTTACATTTAAAATACAAGCTTTCGAGAGTATTCAGCTCTTCAGGTCTGGAAGCTATACTGAGCAAAATAATAGAATTAAACATTAAGACATTAATCGGGCACACGGGTGGGGGTGTTAGATTTTTAAAGACCATCGTGAACGCAAAACATATGAGATGAAAATGATCACATATTTCAACACTATAAAAAAAAGACTTAATGTAGATTCTGTTTTTTTAACCCATTATCATAAAGCCACATAATATTCAGAATTCTGGTTGGGGTTTTGTTTTCTTTTTCCTTTTTTTTTTCTTCTTCTGTGTCTTCTTCAGAATTCACTGATTTGTGTTTTATTTTCTTTCACTTTCCCTTTGAAGTGGTCATGATCTTATCACAGTTGTCTTATGGGCCTGAGATCCCTGATTGTTTTTTTTCCCTTTTTTCTTTCCCCACTTTGACCATGCCATTTGGAGATTTACAACATCTAACACCCTCACCCGTGTGCCCGATTAATGTCTTAATGTTTAATTCTATTATTTTGCTCAGTATTACTAACAGTCACTCTCGAAAGCTTGTATTTTAAATGTAACGTTAGTCCAATAAAGAAGGTATCAGTACAGACTGCTATACTTGTGATTTTTATATATATATTAACTATCCATTTCATGGTTGAAATGTTTTTTTTTCTCTCAACAAAAAGCACTTGGGTGTGAAAGGGTTAATATTTCAACGTTCAATGGTTCCCATTTTAGGTTCAATGTTTACCATTTTATACCTCTGTCAAAACCAGTGGACCTTTTAACATAAAATATGAAATTCTGAAAAATGCTTTATATAATTAAACTTCAGTTACTCTGATGTGACCACCAGGGTACTAGTGTCTCTCAGAGACCAACTTAAAATATAACTTTTATTAAATGATATAAAAGAGAATCAAACAAATGCATACACATAAACCAACAAAGTTCACAAGACAATAATAAAACCAATTCTGCTGAAAAGCATGTGTATATACCAGCAGAAGCAATGATTGGCGGACTGTGCAGCAGGTCACCTATGCAAGGTCACAAAAATAGTTAGATGGTGAAGGAGGTAATGGTGGGCTGCTTGCTGGTTGCCAATCAAAAAGTATACGAATATACTGCAGGTACATGAGCAGAGGAACAAAATTCTGCTATAAAGGGGTGTATATATATACACCAACCAAGGCAATGGATGACAAAGAGCACAGTAAATGACCTTCGAGGATCATTTCAAGGTGCTGTAGCAAAACATATTAGAGAATAATAGCAATTAGCTTGTTGTCAAACAAAGGTCACAAATTGGTACCCGATCGATGGGCAGAAGAAAAAATCTGCTAAAGGTGATATGTATGTATAACAACAGAGGCAATGGATTACAATGAACACGATAAATGACCTTCAAGGGTCATTTCAAAAGTGTTGTGGTGGAAGAAATTATTAGTATTAACTGTGTTTAAATGACAAGACACTGCGCATGAAAAGCAGAACACACAATGGAAGGAGCAGAAGGACCAAGGCAAGGATCTCCAATGGGGAGTTTAACTCAGGTAACCCTATACAGAGATGCTCAGAGAAATACTTAATTGAATATTGCCAAAAGGCATCGAAAAGCGTGTGGACGATCAATGGTTCAAATCTCCAAGCAGGTGTTCAGAAGATGGATTTGGAGAGATCCTGCCGACGAAGTGCACTTCGTCGGCAGGATCTCTCCAAATCCATCTTCTGAACACCTGCTTGGAGATTTGAACCATTGATCGTCCACACGCTTTTCGATGCCTTTTGGCAATATTCAATTAAGTATTTCTCTGAGCATCTCTGTATAGGGTTACCTGAGTTAAACTCCCATTGGAGATCCTTGCCTTGGTCCTTCTGCTCCTTCCATTGTGTGTTCTGCTTTTCATGCGCAGTGTCTTGTCATTTAAACACAGTTAATACTAATAATTTCTTCCACCACAACACTTTTGAAATGACCCTTGAAGGTCATTTATCGTGTTCATTGTAATCCATTGCCTCTGTTGTTATACATACATATCACCCTTTAGCAGATTTTTTCTTCTGCCCATCGATCGGGTACCAATTTGTGACCTTTGTTTGACAACAAGCTAATTGCTATTATTCTCTAATATGTTTTGCTACAGCACCTTGAAATGATCCTCGAAGGTCATTTACTGTGCTCTTTGTCATCCATTGCCTTGGTTGGTGTATATATATACACCCCTTTATAGCAGAATTTTGTTCCTCTGCTCATGTACCTGCAGTATATTCGTATACTTTTTGATTGGCAACCAGCAAGCAGCCCACCATTACCTCCTTCACCATCTAACTATTTTTGTGACCTTGCATAGGTGACCTGCTGCACAGTCCGCCAATCATTGCTTCTGCTGGTATATACACATGCTTTTCAGCAGAATTGGTTTTATTATTGTCTTGTGAACTTTGTTGGTTTATGTGTATGCATTTGTTTGATTCTCTTTTATATCATTTAATAAAAGTTATATTTTAAGTTGGTCTCTGAGAGACACTAGTACCCTGGTGGTCACATCAGAGTAACTGAAGTTTATTCATGTTTAGGGGTAAACCCTCTGGTCTCTCATTACTGCCCTCACTTTTTTCTTTGCATTTCTCCATTTCTGGTATTACCTTGTTACACTCTACCTTTTAGGTAGCGATCGTTCTGCTTTATATAATTTATTACATTCTGTGAGATAATCTATGATTATCTAAACAATGGGTTAATTTACATTCTGGTTTAGTGACGTACTCCGTAAACTGTTAACTTGCCATTTTTTTGTTTTTGTTTATTCAATTTCTGTTAAAAGGTAACATAGCAATTCTGTATTAAGTGTAATTATTGTCATTGCCTTTATATTCGCGACAGATTCATCTGTAAATATAAGCTGTAAATAATGTTTTTAATAATATAAAATGTATATGTAATTTAATCGAACAAAATTATCTTTCCCTGTTTTTTATTGCATATGACATTTTCTAGTAATTATTTCGTAAATATTTTTTTACAAGCTGATACATTGTTTTCATATTATATGTATATTTTGCAGAATTAAATATAATTTATAGAGTTTCTGCCTATTTCTCCTTTATTATTGTCAATGCATTGAGCGGGTATTCTCTCTGTGCAAAACATACATGAATAAACTCATTAAATAAATGGATGAATATCTGCTGGATTGAATTTCTTCACGAAGCTGTGACTTGTGTATTGAGACCTTGCTTGCCAAGTTGCCAGCAGTAAGAGTCAGTGAAATTATCGCCTGATAAAAAGTGAAGAAAAAAAATCTACAATTTAATGTAATATACCTAATCAAATATCATATTCATATTGTTCAAAGCTGAAGTTCTACTTTTTTTTATAACATTTTTTTATTCAAACCTTGAATGACATAGGGCCCTATTCCCTCCCTACCTAAAGCTAAAATAGGGACGCTAACGGGGAAAAACTGCGCTTGCAGGTTTTCTCTTGCGTCCCCATTTTAGCGTTAGATTCCAAGGCATGCGCTACCACGGCACCTTGTCCCGAACACAGCGCTATGCTCAGTGATACTCGTGGTAGCCAGTGTTTTTTTTAGGGGGTAATAAATGATTTTGCAAAAGCGGAATCCGTTAGAAACAGCTTTCAGGTGTAGCATCCCTGTGGCAATAAACGCTTGGACTCTATGCAGGGTTATTCAGAGAGAGCCGAACTGGATCCAAAATTGCACCGAACAGTGAATTTCCCCGTACAGTGCAATTTCGTGGCCATTCGGCTATTCAAAACCTGGCAATTCGCCAAATATTGGCGAATTGTCAGCAAGATACGGTGCCTATTCGACAGCAGTGAAATCCCCATAGAGAAGCAATGGTTAATCTGTTCAGAGAACATCAAACAGCAGGGAAATGTCAGAGAAATGCCCTGATGTTCGGTGGTTTCATTCGGCAGGTTTAATCAGGTGAATCCCATAGGTTTCAATGTTAAAGATATTGCTATTTTTATACAATATCTATTAAACCATTTATTCTTTTAATTTGCAGCAAAAAGGCTCTAATTTATTTTTAGGCATTTTTGGGGATATTTTTCTGCAAATTCCCCCCCCCCCGATTATTTATTTTAAATAGCTTTTTTCCCCCCCTGTAACAGACCTTTTCATTATTCATAGGACCTTATATAATAATTTCAGGCATTTTAGTGCAGTAGTTTTTTTGCAAACAGCGTTTAAAATGTTGACTCTCAATTTTTTTTTTTTGTTCGTTTTTTTACCCCGTTTGTCAGCTTGTTGGCTTTTTTTCGGTAGCTGGTCTGCGCTGTGTTCGGCGGATCATTGGGTTTTTTGGACGCGTTCGGCGGGTTTTCGGCAGATCGTTGGGTACGTATGGCGGGTTTTCTGCAGCATTTCGGATCTATCCGATTTTTCGCATTGTATCTCGTTGGGTTATCGGCAGGGTTTTTTGTGGATTTTTCGGCAATTTTCTTTTTTTTGGGACCATTTTTCGGATCCATTCGCCTTCTTTTCCCTGCACTTTGGGCACTCTGCGGTGAATGCTGAATTTGATTCCCTGAAGTGTGGGGAATAAAAGAGAAATGAATAAAAATGAAACTCTCTGAATAACCCCTATAAACCAGCAGCTCATAAATATTCCAATTAGCGGCTTGGTTGGAATAAAGATGTTTGCGGCGAACTACAAATGGAAAACTGCTCACACGATCTTTCTATTTGCTGCTCCCCATTAATGACTCTGTTGGATTACGGCCCATAATGTTTGTGATGGGAAAGGTAACCGTAGGGCCAGATCACACGAGCAGAGCTGCTGAAGAGGAGCTTTAACGCTCAGGATAAAGGAATGCGCTGCTATGTTACTGTTTAGGCTAGGGTCAGAGTGGGGCAGTCGGAACGCGCGTGCAGACGCACTAAATCACGGCGGCAGTAGCAGCACATAAGGGCCAATGACGGCCAATATACGCAGTACGTGCGTACGAAAGTGCGCCGACACCACGCAACCAGCAAATGAACGCATTTTTCTCAGAACGTGAAACCGCTGCTACTGACGTACAGAGTGCGCTGCGGCCGCATAGCAGCGTGTGTGCGTGATTAGGAGACGTCAGACGCTGCTAGTGTGCGGCCTACATAACGTTCAAACAGCCGGATTTCCCTAGACTTCTTTTTACCCCACCGTCATGAAATACGTCCAGAATTGCGCATCGTCTGACCACTTAAGCGTATTCCGTGAAAAAATGCGTGCGCACGCATCGACGTACATTTTGACGGTGGCCGCAGAAAATGCGCTCATCTGTCCCTAGCCTAACTCAGCACCTGTCACACTATGGTGCAGGTGTACGAAACTCACCTACTCAAAATCAACAGCCTCATAGAAAACACAATTGCAGCATTTAACAATAACTACATATACAATGGACATCCTTTGCACTTTTTACACACAGACGGCTATATTCTCTAGTTCCCTTTAAAAATATTTGTCAGCCTGCAATTTCATGAAATGGATGGATACAGGGGGTTGTGCCCCATTGGTACACAGAAGATCAAGCATGTTTTGGCATGTCTGTATGTGGGTAAAGGGGATACTGTTGTGTTGTATCTTTTTTTTTGTTAATGCAGGGGCTATTTGTGTAGCGTCTGTTTGTGGATAGAGGGTGTCCTCATCTATTCATTCATGAAGGGTAGCACCATATATCCATTTATCTCACCTTCCCCATATTATTTGCATGTTGTCCATTATTTTTGAGGAGGTGAGCCTATCTATTACTAGAACCTTTACACTTTATGCTGCTTAGGTATATCTGCAAGTGGCTTCGCAGATGCAAGTTACTCACTGGGACAAGGACAACACAAACTGCCAGTGTATGTGATACTCATAATGTATATGAACATGCTAATGAATATGTATTTTGTAGACAACGCATTAAAAAATATATAAATTTTAAAAAAAAAAGTATGACCTTGTTCGAGTAGCCCTGTCTGGCTGCTCGGCAAGGCAGCTAGTCACCCTACCGCGCTGGTACCGGCATGATACGCTGTTTTTGGGCGCATTTTTGTGATGGTAACGATGCAAATCATCATCACGTCCCTATTCAGCCACGTCCCCTTCCTGAGACTTGCCAGAAGTTGGCTGCATACACAAGCTTGCAACTTGCACAGAGTCTTGCTTGTCTACATAAAGGTCTACGAACTTCAAGAGCCAATACCAGCAACCAGTGGTGGCTCTATAATTAGCCAAAATAGGCAGTAGCCTAACGCCACAGTCAATTGCTCTTAAAGATCATAGCGATAACACATCCATTGACGAGATACCACAGTATGTACTCAGCTTAATCCAGAAATGGGCACCACCATGTTCCACCCTCTTTGCGTGTGGCTAACTGGGGGCCATCATGCAGCAATGCCCTTTGACCCTCAGAGTGGATGTCAGAAACCAATCAGGCGCTTGGACTGAGCAGGGGGCTGCCCTGTAAGATGGCTTTCCACTCACAGCTGTCCCTCCCCATTGCGGCATGCCACAGTCACCTGGGTGACCCGGAAACTTTGAAAGGGAATAAGTCCCCCTTTTCAGTTATCTGTGTCAGCAAAAACGCTAACATATATAATGGAGACCAACTTGATTTGGGCATAACAGGTGCACTGGTATATTTCTCTAGCTCTTCTCTTCATCTTGCTGTTGTATTGTGCAGGTCTTGTGTAAATTCAAAGCCTCTTATGCAGTTATGTCAATGAGTTTAATTCTCTGGACACCTCTTGACAATTGAACAGGTTGAAGTAGGGTTTGTAGGCTAAGGGGTGCTGTTCCATGAGGGGGGGCATGACTCTTTTATGCGCTAAGCCACGGCACAATTCATCACGTCTTGAAGCAGGTTATGTGTTTGCCTCGTCTGATTGGTTTCTTTCTCAGGAACTGCGTACTTGCACATTAGGGTGGAGGATCTGTAAGGCACGCACATCTGACAACAATCTTTTTGAAGAGTTTAATACAAAAGCAAGATTTACGAACAAACGCTAGTTAAACAGAAAGAGAATACTGTGCCGAATACTGCAGTGTCAGGAGAAACTTACATCACCATCTGATAAGAGTTCACCACAAAATAAAAGAGTAAACACATAACGCACAAATAAAAAAGAAAAGATTGCACAACAATTTCCTTGCGTGAATGTAGGGTTTCAAGCGGTGCTCAGAGGAATTCCGCACCCTGATACTGAGACGAGTACTGCACAGCAGCAGCGTGTGGAAATAGAATTCCACGTTTAATCGTTAAAGGAACACTCTAATAAAAAAATCACCCCCCCCCGTTTTTTAATCCTAACCTATCCCTATTCCCTTAATAAATCGTTATTTTTTGTTTTTGTAACTGTAATACTTACCCTAAAATCCTCTTGTTTCCAGCGGTGTTTTTTTTATTTTTTATACTCACCTCCCTCCTCTTCCGCTCCCGTCCTTCTTGCATTGAAGTTGCCTTCTGGTTTGCGTGAGAAGCGCGCATGCGCTCCTCTCACGTAAGCCAGCCAATCAGCAGGCTTCCTCCCGGCTCCCTCTGAGGATTAGTGTTGCGCGCAAGAGGATGCGCGCAACACTAACCCTCAGAGGGAGCCGCCAGCTTCTGCGGTGAGTTGGAGACGTCATTGCGCTGAAAGCGCGATGACGTCTCCTACTCGGCAAAAGTCGGCAGAAGCGGGAAATATGATTCCCGCTCTGCTGACTGACAGCTGGGAGGGCGGAGTAAACTCCTCCGCCTCTCAGCTGTTTTCAGCATTTTCAGCTGATCCGCTGAGCGGAGGGAGGGGGGACAGAGGGCAGGATACTCCGGGCATCATGACCACCTAAAATAGCTTAGGTGGTCATGTTGCTTAGAGTGTCCCTTTAAGTATTCATTTAATACTTTGATTTAAAAGAGCTTATTTGAAAAAGAAAAGCTGAATATAACACCCAGGACTCTTAAAATGGGCTGGAATCCCTGACAAAGACACACAGATATTGAAAGACACACACAGACTGAGAGACACTGACAGAAGCACACAGGAAATGACAAAGACACTGACAGAGACACATACAGAGACACTGGATAAGACATTGACAAGACACAAAGACATTGAGAGACTCAAACAGAGAATGCAAAGACGCTGACTATGAAGCAGACTAACAGATAAAGCGACTGCAGAGTCACTGACAGACAAACATGGACACACAGACACAGCGCTTGCGTTTGGACTCTGCATTTTAAAAAGACCTGAAGCTAGTACATATCACCCACTGCCACAGCGCTTGCGTTTGGACTCTGCATTTTAAAAAGACCTGAAGCTAGTACATATCACCCACTGCCACAGCGCTTGCGTTTGGACTCTGCATTTTAAAAAGACCTGAAGCTAGTACATATCACCCACTGCCACAGCGCTTGCGTTTGGACTCTGCATTTTAAAAAGGTACCAGCGATCAACATGTCATCTGCAATTCTAATCCACAATCTCAACTTTAATCCTACTGTTAATATTTTATGCTTGCATCTATCTATTAACCCTTTCACTGCTGAGGACGTGTAGGGAACGTTCTCATTGACTCCTAAGGAAAGATAGGAGTGGAGACAGTGGGTTCATTTGAACCCCAATATCTCCAGACTGTTGGCAGCTAGCAGGGTAATGTTTGGTATCATTAGAAAGGCCCAAGCATGGCCTTTCCAATGATACCAAACATGACCATGTTTAAATTAAAGAAAAAAATAATAATAAAAAAAGAGAAAAATTAGTTTTTTTAAGATGTGAAATGGCTCAGCAGTGAAGGGGTTAATATTTTGGCTGTTTGTTTTTTGTTTCTTTTCATGTTGAATGTATACTCTGCTTTTTTAAACAAATGCTCTCAAATGGTTGCCCCTCCCTCCCATGTCGTAAAATATGCTTTCCCTCAACAGACCACATGCCCTAACTCAATGACCTCTTTCTCCTACAGACCTGAAGCTAGTACATATCACCCACTGCCACAGCGCTTGCGTTTGGACTCTGCTGTCCCTCCCTCCCTCCCCATCCACCCACCCAGTGCTGGTCTGAAATTTGTAGCTTACTTTCCAGCTGCTTCCACTTTGCAAATCACCCTAATTAACCCAAGGTGTTAGCCCTTCCCATGATATGTTAATCTGTATTTTTGTGTTTTGTTTTTAATTTCTTGCATTTTATTACTTTGTATTTCTGTAACTGTAACACTTCAATGTTCTTGAACCCAGGACATACTTGAAAACGAGAGAAATCTCAATGTATCCTTCCTGGTAAAATCCTTTGCAAATAAATAAATAAATAAATAAATACAGAGACACTGGATAAGACATTGACAAGACACAAAAAGAGACAGACAGAGAATGCAAAAATGCTGACTATGATGCAGACTCAGACAGACAGACTGAAAGACACACAGAGAGACACTGGCGAAGACACTGACCGAGACACTGAAAGACGCAACAGCACTGACAAACAAAATGATAGAGATACTGAAAGAGCCACAGATAAAGCGACTTTAAGAGATGCAGAATCACTGCCAGACAAACAAAGACACACAGGGTTATCCAAAGAGATTCGAATTGCTTGAGAAAGGTAACCGAACGCTGAAAATCAGCGTTCGGTTACTTTTCCTGGCCATTCGGCTATGCAGAGAGCAGGCAATTCGCCAAATCCTGTCGAATTGCCTGCACATACGGTGCCTGTTCGGTCCCTGTTCGAGGGCAGTGAAATCCCCATGAAAAAGCAATGCTTCGGCTATTCAGAGAACACAAACCAGCAGTGAAAGGTTCCCCTAATGCCCTGCCATTCGGTGGTTTAATTCGGCAAATTTATTCAGGAGAATCCCATAGACTTCAATGTTAAAAATATTCCTGTTTTAATTCAATATCTAATAAACCGTTCATTATAAAATTCTGCAGCAAAAAGTCTCTTTATTTATAGATTTTTTAGGATACTTTAAGCATTTTTCTGAATTTTTTTAAAAAAATTTAAAAGTCCGATTTTTTTTTCAGTTTGCTTATTTTTTTTGTAACAGCCCTCTTTATTATCATTCCCTGGACCTCCTGTGAAAATTTCAGACATTTTCGCTTAGTAGTTTCTTTGCAAACAGCGTTTCATTTTCCCAGATTCATACAAATGGTTTTGCTAATTTATTCACTGCCTCCTCTACGTCACAGCTGCTTCGGCTCTGTGTGATTCGGCTCCTGTTCGGCTCCTGTTCGGGTTTTTCAAAGGTTAATCCAGATGTTTTTGCTTGTTTTCAGCGTGCATTCGGTTAGTTTTCGTCAGGTTTGCGGCAGCTTTTCCCTGCAATTCGGGGACCCTGTGGTGCTTGCTGAATACACCGCAGGGTCACCGAAATGCAATCGGCAAAAGGAACCGAATTGAAGAGAACGAAAAGTCACCGAACGTGCGGTGATTTTTCGAATCTCTTTGGATAACCCTGACAGACAGACACACAATTGCACTGACAATGACAAAGACCAGGACCGATGGTGGGGTTTTTTTTAATTTCGGTTCATACCATGCAAGATGTGTCTGTTTGGTAACTCAGCCTTCCCGGTGCACAACTTGTCAGAAGCTGGATGGGGCACGCATGTTACCGCAGCAATCTTCATCTAAATTATAACAGGTTGCTCGACTAGAGGCTCGTTGCTGCTTCACATTCCTACTATGAATGATTACCAGAGATATGAAGTCGTGGCGAGCACTGTTTGGTGAATTTTATTTACTGATTTCATAATCATAAATTATCATCTACCAGTCGGCTAGCTTCGTTATGGGTAATTAATAAACTAGCTAAATTAACATTATGGCTTTATTATTAATTTTTAAAATTATGTTGCACAATCAATAAATGATTACTAGGCTCGATCCCCTGTATTTTCTGCATTTATGGCTGTAATTTGGCCATTTTACAGTTCGGCATATTTAATTAAGGGTTTATCGGGATATTGATTCTGTTAAAATGTCGACTCAATTATCGAAACTTGCGCCTATTCTATATAGTGGAAATATTGTCTTTACTAATTCGATATGTTTTTTTCCCCCAATATCTGTATGCTGGTAGTAGAAATAATATATCAGATGCTGATAGGGAAACAGAGACAATCACACTGAAACCCTCAGTTAAACATTGCATTTTTATGACGGCCTGGAGCAATTAGGCGTAAGAGCCTTGAGGGCCCTGGGAAGCTGCTGGCTCGGAAAGGGTTAACTCTGCGGCGGGAACCAAACAAAGGATCTGGCCGCGGGGGGGGGGGGGGGGTTGGCAGGTAGGGCATTTAAGCTGCACCGAGGGGGCCAGAGCTTTCACTTTGTGGCCAGGAGCAGGAGAAGAAGCTCAGCAGCCATAATCAATATGATCCTGACTATTGTCTGTATGTTAATTATGACATCATTCCATTGCCAATAACGTACAAAAATTAATGCATCAATAACATATATTAAGTGGAAAAAAGTCAAATAATATCAGGGTTATTCAAAGAGAACCGAATTGGCCCCAAAATTGCACTGAACAGTGAATTTCCCCATACGGTGTAATTTTGTGGCCATTCGGTTATTCAAAAACTTGGCAATTTGCCAGGACATACTTGAAAATGAGAGAAATCTCAATCAGGGTTATTCAAAGAGATCCGAATGGCTGGAGAAAGGTAACCGAACGCTGAAAATCAGCGTTCGGTTACCTTTCTTGGCCATTCGGCTATTCAGAGAGCAGGTAATACGCCAAATCCTGGCGAATTGCCTGCACATACAGTGCCTGTTCGGTGCCTGTTCGAGGGCAGTGAAATCCCCATGAAAAAGCACTGCTTCGGCTATTCAGAGAACACAAAACAGCAGTGAAAGGTTCCCCTAATGCCCTGCCATTCGGTGGTTTCATTCGACAGGTTTATTCAGGAGAATCCCATAGGCTTCAATGTTATAAATGTTCCCGTTTTAATTCAATATCTAATAAACCGTTCATTATAAAATTCTGCAGTAAAGAGACTCTTTATTTATAGATTTTTTCGGATATTTTAAGCATTTTTCTGGATTTTTTTTTTTTTAAAAAGTCCGATTTTTTTAAAAAAAAATTTAACTTTACTTATTTTTTCTGTAACAGCCCTTTTTATTATTATTAATAGAACCTTATATATTATTTCCACGCATTTTCATGCAGTAGTATTTTTTGAAAACGCATTTTAAAAGTTGCAGGGTTTTCTTTTCGTCAGATTTTTTTTTTTTACCCCGTTCGGTGGCTTGTTGGCTTTTTCTGGCAACTGGTTGGAGGCCTGTTCGTCTGGGGGTCAGCTTTTATGGATCGATTCGGCAGTTTTGCGGGCGATCGTCTGATGCTTTTGGAGTTTTTTCTGCGTTTTTTTGGATCGATCTGGCAGTCTTGCGGCAGATCGTCGGATGCATTTGGTGTTTTTTCGGCTGTTTTTTGGATCAATTCAGCGGTTTTGCAACGATTTTTCAGATCGATTCGGCAGTTTGAGCGGTTTTTCGATTCGTTCGCCGGGTTGACACGCCGCACTTCGCGGACCCTGCAGTGAATGCTGAATTCACCACAGGGTCGGCGAATCAAACTCGCTGAAGTGCGGCGAACAGGAGACTGTATCGGGGACATTTGGGTTCTCTCTGACTAACCCTGAATATACTTAATATAACATACACGCAATGTGTTGCATTCCATTAACGATGCCATTATGCTTATTTTTTGCATATTTCCGGCCAACTTTATATCAAAACATGGCCATATTTGGGATTTTTAGTTCATCAATTAAATCATCCGATATTTAAAAAAAATATATCACCCATTACTCATTGTTATTTTTATCGATAAAACTGACAATAGAATTAAATCAAGCCCAGATTGGTAAATACTACGGAATCTTAAGTTATTATTTTACAACACACATTACTCTATAAGACAATATTTTATCCAGATCTTCTAGATATGTAAAGCATTGATTGCTGTGAATATTTCTGAAGATACTGCATTGAATTTTGTTATTGTATTTAGACTTGCCCTAAGTGGGGAATAAAGGCAATACATTTTCTTTAAATGTATTGATCTAGGGAAAAAAGTACAAGAAAACACATCACTATAATTTTTAAAGCATTAGGCGGAAAATAAAGAGTTAGGGTCTGTATTACACAGTGCATTTCCCTTTCGCTGCTGAGGCTTTTCCCGCCTCTGTGCTGAGCTCATTTTTACCTGTTTCGCTCATCATGTTTAAACGTGTTTTTAAGGCTTATTTTAGTATATGACCAGACATATTATATATCGTTCTTTCCGGCAGACTCGGCAGATTCATAATATATCATTATTATATGTATACGTCATGCCCTGTCTGTATATTATAACAAAAAAATTTAATAAAATGTGAATTTTCAATAATTTACAACGTGTAAAGTGTTTTTTTTCACATTTTAAAATGCGAGCAATTGCGGTTATATTTTCTATGGGGTGCGCTTGTTAATAAAATTAGAAATGGGGTCTCGTTACATTTTTTGTGGGGAAAATGACGTGATTTTTAACAAACGCACTCCAAACAAAAATCGTTAGTGCAGCATCATTGTTCACATTATAATTGAAATGGGAACAATATTGCTGCATTAACAAAAAAAAAATAATAATTGTTCAGTTTTAAAAAAACATTCTACACGGTCATGTTTGGTATCGTTGGAAAGGCCATGCTCTGGCCGATCCAACGATATCAAACATTAACCCTAGCTGCCACGGATCGGGAGATAGGGGGTTCATTGGAACCCCCTATCTCCACCATTGCTGGCAGCTAGGGGTTAACTCCAGGACTGGCGTCACCGTGCTATGCACGATGACACCAGTCATCAGGGGGAGTTCCCGGAGGCTTGGCCGACATCCAAGATGTCGGCCAGCTCCGGGAGAGGATCACGATCCGGCGCTTTTCGGCGCCGAATCGTGATCCGGCTCCCCAGGGGTTAATGTCAGCCACCGTTTGGAAGGGCAGGCTGTGCCCTTCCAAACGGTGCCTGCCTTAACCCTGTGGCCCCCGGCGATCGGGAGGGAGAGAGGTCTGAAGGATCTCCCCCCCCTCCCTTTCAGGCGCCTCCTCTGCACTCACCGGGGGGGGGGCCTGAATTAGATGTCATTGCGCCGCCGCAATGACATCTAATGGCCCTGCCGGGGTCCCAGAATGCCGGGCTGACATCTAAGATGTCGGCCCGCACCGGGGGGGCCAGCAATCGGCCGGAATCCCGACCGATTGCTGCCTCCTGTGCATGGACACGCTCAGCGCGTCCATAGCACATGGAGAACCACTTGGCTGGACGTGCTGAGCGCGCCCTTAGCAGCCAAGTGGTTAATATGGTGTGTCCATTTCTAGCAAAAGCAAGGAAAAAAGTTTATCAGGGTTATTCAGAGAGAGGTGAAAAGTAGGAGAATGACTGGAGAAAGGAAAATTCTAGGTCAAAATAGCCAAACCAGAAAAATTCTCCCATTTATCTCTCTTTCCAAATCAGCTATTCTGACCTAGAATTTTCCATTCTCCAGCCATTCTACTATTTCTCACCTCTCTCTGAATAACCCTGTATGTCTTTCCAAGCACAAAAGCTTTTAAAAACAATAAAAAAAATAAAGTAGACAAATATATACATCGAACGTGATTTAATGTGACAGTTCTCAAAAGTGCCTTTCATGTCCGTCAAACATTGACTTACTCCTGGTCAGTGGCTGCTATTTACATTTTGCAATTTATAATCCTAACAAAAAGCAAAAGTAAGTTTGAAGAAGGTAGGAGTTTACTCTGGCTTAACTATTTCATAGTTGTACCAGAAGGAGCCGAAAATCCCTTGCTGTATCGGGCACCTGTTTAAACTTCAATTGCTAACGATTGTGTATAATCAATATTTGCATTATACTGTTCAATCAAGCGCTAGAGAAATCAGAACGAGTCAGCGCTGCAGGATTACGCGTTTGATTCTTTCGTTAGCTAAGTTTCAAAATCCCTATAGCAAATCATAGGTTTTTACCCGAGAACAAGTATTTTTATTGTTAAGTATTTTGTTTATTTTTCAGAAAAGAGAAGGAACATAATCTAATTTAAAAATGTAGAGTTTATCGCTCACATGGGATTTTTTTTGTAAACTATACGGAGATATGCATCTTAACCCCTTCACTACCAAGTGACTTTCCAAAACAACATTGTCATGAACCAGGTTTTATTTTTTTTATTCTAAATCAGTTATTCAGTAAGACATATTTTTTATTTTATTACTATTATTATTATTCTGTGTTTATAAAGCGCCTGCATATTCCGCAGCGCTGTACAGTGGGGGAGTGCAGACATGAGACATACTAAAACACATAAGGAACAGATGGCCCTGCCCTTAGGATAATTGCCTTACTGATACAGAACTTTACACAAGTGCTCAACCAGACATCCCGTGAGCTTACAATCTAAAGGACAGGGGTAAGTGAAACAGAAGGGGAGCAGGGGAGTGTGGATCTGGTGGCTAGAGAGAGAATAGCAAGCCACGGGTTGATTAGAATAAAGTAGCTACAGGTGGAGGGGAATGAATGAGTTTGGGCCTAGAACTGGGTGGGAGGGTGGCACTGCAGAGTCTGGAGTTGTGGCTGTGTGTGATGAGCTGAATGAAGGAAAGGCAGAGCTGTTAGGTAATGAGATGCAAGGGGGAGGAAGGGTTGGGGAAACACAGGATTTGATATTGCAAAAACTAACAGAAATGGAGGGAAGACATTAAAGGGAAAAATAATCAGCATGGGGATTATACATAAAATGCAGACAAGTATTTGGGAATATTCCCAGTGTATTTCTTACTATAATAACCTATTTGCCAGGCAGATGGTGCCATCTACTGGCCAAATGGAGTTACAGCAGTTTGAGCTGCAGCTCATGGTTCCCTGCATCGGCTGCTGAAAGTCCTATACATCAGCGCATTCTTCAGCCAATTTAAACAGCTTTAGCGCCTTGGGCTTTATCCCCACAGGGCTAAAGCTTTGGGGGCATCTTCTGCAGCACAAAACCAAATGGAATTTGTTTGCAGCAAATTAATTTAATTTGCTTTTGTCCTTCAGAGCTGCAGATCGAGATAACTCCATACCGGGACCTGATGGTGCCTTTGAAGTTGCGAGTTATCTCGATTTCGGTAGTGAAGGGGTTACGCAGACACAGGCAGAAAAAAAAAATTATTATGTAGTGAAGAACAATGAGATATGGAATCCTAACAACACTGTAATCTCAACTTCGATTTTATGCAGCGTGTGCTGTAGGTACACATCCTAGTTTCAGGTGTGTAGAATGAATACAGTGTCTTGTAAAGATTTTAAAGATACACTCTACTAAAAAAATTCCACATCCCCCTTTATTTACCCTTAAATAATTAAGTAGATGCTGCTGACAGCTTCTGTCCAATTATTCTTTATTATATATTTTTTTGTTTTAGGTGTAATTACCTTTTCTTTCTCTCTTGGTGCTGAGCTTCGCCCAGTCCCTGCAGCTTCTTATGCAATTTGGTCACATAATATACGTAAATTTCAGTATATAGCTCACGGAACCTGTGCACTTATGCATCACCTGCGCAGAAGTATGGATTGGTGCTGTGTGTGTGCTTGTCTGCCATCTGCTAGAATGCTCGCTGTTGCATGCATTTGGGGACAGGATGTTGTCAACACACAAAGCAGGTGGTATATTCAAAGTCTCATCTGCCGAGTGACAGCTGTGTGGACCTAGGACACTCCTCCATTTCCCGCTGCCATATCAGCAAACCAGGACTGGAAAGAGGGGCACTCCACTGAGCATGACCACCAGGTTGCATAGAGAGTTCCTCTAAAACAGTGTTTCTCAACTCCGATCCTCAAGTCCCCCCAACAGGCCAGGTTTCAAAGATATCTGCAGCACAGCACAGGTGATATGATTTGCTGCTCAGTGATTGCAGGACTGAGTCTGCATTTCCCCAAGGTGATCCATAACCACTTCGATGTGGAGGATGCACTTAGCGCGTCCTGCCGCAGCGACACTTGGCTGCGGAAAACGCACTGACCGCATCCTCCCTTTGTAGCTGCGATCGGCTGGGACTCCAGCTGACTGCTGCGGTTCCCCCGGTGCTGGCTGACATCTTGGATTTCAGACCAGCCTCCGGGACCCAGGCGGGCACAATAGACGTCATCGCGCCAGCGCGATGACATCTATTACAGTCCCCCCCCGCGCGCCAGTGCGGGGAAGGTGCCTGAAGGGGAGGGGAGAGGTCCTTTGTACCTCTCTCCCTCCCGATCGGCTGAGGGCAGTGCAAAAAGGCAGGCACCGCTTGGAAGGGCACAGCCTGCCCTTCCAAGCGGTGGCTGCCTTTAACCCCTTGGAGGCTGGATTGCAATTCGGCGTCAACAGGTGCCGGATCGCAGTCCCCTCCCGGAGCTGGCCGACATCTTGGAGGTTGGCCAAGCTTCCAGAATATTCCCCTGCCTACTGGCATCATCGCGCATAGCGTGATAACTTCAGTTCGGGAGTTAATCCCTAGCTGCCACCTATGCTGGAGATAGGGGGTTTCAATGAACTCCTATCTCCCAATCCGTGGTAGCTAGGGGTTACTGTTTGGTATCGTTGGAACGGCCAGAGCATGGCCTTTCCAATGATACCAAACATGACCATGTAAAATGTAAAAAAAAAAAAAACAGGTTTTATTTGTTTTTTATTAATGCATTTCAATTATAATGTGAACAATGATGCTGCACTAACAATTTTTTCTATGGGGTGTTTGCTAAAAATCACGTAATTTCCCCCAAAAAAATGTAACGAGTCCCAATTTCGAATTTTTTAACGAGCAAAGGCTCGTAGAAAATATAACCACAAAAGCTCGCATTTTAAAATGTGAAAAAAACACTTTACACACTGTAGATGATTGAAAATTCGAATTTTATTGCATTTTTGTTCTAATATTCAGGCAGGACATGACGTATACAGTACATATAATAATGATATATTATGAATCTGCCGAGTCTGCCGGAAAGAACGATATATAATTTGTCTGGGTTGTATAATAAAACGTGACTTCAAAATAAATAAACCGTGCTGCACTCAATGCAAAAACATATAATATACCTGGGTGCTTTCTAGAAATACAGCCACCCCTTATGGCTAAATTGAATATAAACACACAGAAGGGACTAGATGCACACCAATAAAAATATATACTTTATTAATACAGACAACACAAAAAATGTTTCATATGTGGATAACCAAATGTTCTAAGTATGCCAACAAAGTACTGTATACCACCACAAAAATGCCAAAAAAGGACTATCATATACCAACAATTCATACCGAGTAGAATGGTATTAACTCAATGGTAAAAAACCTTTAAAGCACTGTGGCAGTAGACCTAGAAAACAGCAAAAAGGCAAAAACCGTATCCCATAGAGCAATAATATAAATACCGCAAGAAAATATAAAAAAGCCAAGTGACATAGACATCAAGGTTCACTCAGGAGAGACGCATGACCTAAGACCAGGTTCCTCCAACGTTTCGGCGTATCGCCTTTCTCAAGGGAAACCCACACAGGGGTGAAATGGCTCAGCAGCGAAAGGGTTAAAATCTGGCCTTTAGTGGGTCCCGAGGACTGGAGTTGAGAAACCCTACTCTAAAATAAGCATACTTGAATGCAAGGAATTCACAATGAGAATCAGTAATATTGAGCGTAGAGGGAGGAAATTAAAAATGATAGCATAACAAAGCTACAACTAAGAGACATAAAATCAAAGAATCAAGGAAAGATCATTCAAGTGAACTATGTCGGTGGTAGTGAGGGTACAACCTACAATTTTCTCCCTAGAAGCCTAATGTTAAAGGGCTTATACCATTAAAAAATGGAAAAGTCCTTAGTGTGTTTATTTTATGTTGCTGATATTTTACATGTGTTTTGTTTTTCACTTGTATGATTAGTTAAGAGAATATTGTGTGATAAACCGGACGCGTACAAATGCTCGCGCAGTTCCGTTGCGTGCAGAAATCAGTGTGCGCACTGTTTTTTTCTCGCGATTCAGCCAATCATAATTAAGAACCACAATTATCTCACGTTAAGTTTTTGCGCCTGCCAAAGTCAATCTGAGCATATATATGCTGCATCAATAAAAAAAAGCACACACAACTTCTCCATTTTATTGGTTTGGTATGTGTAGAATGTGTAATTACAGTCATGGCCGAAATTGTTGGCACCCCAGACATTTTTCCAGAAAATCAAGTATTTCTCACAGAAAAGTATTGCAGTAACACATGTTTTGCTATACACATGTTTATTCCCTTTGTGTGTATTGGAACAAAACAAAAAAGGGAGGAAAAAAAGCAAATTGGACATAATGTCACACAAAACTCCAAAAATGGGCAGGACAAGATTCTTCGCACCCTTAACTTAATATTTGGTTGCGCACCCTTTGGAAAAAATAACTGAAATCAGTTGCTTCCTTTAACCATCAATAAGCTTCTTACACCTCTCACCCGGAATTTTGGACCACTCTTCCATTGCAAACTGCTCCAGGTCTCTCTTATTTGAAGGGCGCCTTTTCCCAACAGCAATTTTAGATCTCTCCGCAGGTGTTCAATGGGATTTAGATCTGTACTCATTGCTGGCCACTTCAGAACTCTCCAGCGCTTTGTTGCCATCCATTTCTGGGTGCTTTTTGACGTATGTTTGGGGTCATTGTCCTGCTAGAAGACCCTAGATCTTGGACGCAAACCCAGCTTTCTGACACTGGGCTCTACCATGCGACCCAAAATCCTTTGGTAATCCTCAGATTTCATGATGCCTTGCACACATTCAAGGCACCCAGTGCCAGAGCCAGCAAAACAACCCCAAAACATCATTGCACCTCCACCATATTTCACTGTAGGTACTGTGTTCTTTTCTTTGTAGGCCTCATTCCGTTTTCGGTAAACAGTAGAATGATGTGCTTTACTAAAAAGCTCTATCTTGGTCTCATCTATCCACAAGACGTTTTCCCAGAAGGATTTTGGCTTACTTAAGTACATTTTGGCAAACTGTAGTCTTTCTTTTTTATGTCTCTGGGTCTTCCGTCCACGCCCAGAGAGATTAGCTACAGTGCCATGGGTTGCAAACGTCTTGATAATGTTGCGCACTCTAGACAAAGGCAAATCTAGATCTCTGGAGATGGACTTGTAACCTTGAGATTGTTGATATTTTTCCACAATTTTGGTTCTCAAGTCTTCAGACAGTTCTCTTCTCCTCTTTCTGTTGTCCATGCTTAGTGTGGCACACACAGACACACAATGCAAAGACTAAGTGAACTTCTCTCCTTTTTATCTGCTTTCAGGTGTGATTTTTATATTGCCCACACCTGTTACTTGCCCCAGGTGAGTTTACAGGAGCATCACATGCTTGAAACAATCTTATTTATCCACAATTTTGAAAGGGTGCCAAGAATTTTGTCCAGCCCATTTTTGGAGGTTTGTGTGACATTATGTCCAATTTGCTTTTTTTCCTCCCATTTTTGTTTTGTTCCAATACACACACAGGGAATAAACATGTGTATAGCAAAACATGTGTTACTGCAATACTTTCCTGTGAGAAATACTTGATTTTCTGGAAAAATGTCTGGGGTGCCAACAATTTCGACCATGACTGTATACTTTGCTGCGTATTTTTTTTTGGACTGGTGTATTTGGGTTCGGCCAGATTTTTCAGATTTGCCATTAACACCAGTTTTTAGGAGTTGCTAAAATTATGCGCGCAAATGCTGTGTGTTAAATCCTGCGTATAGATTGTAATACCATCCGCGTACCAGCGCAAATACGCATTTGCGCTCACAATGTTAAGTATAGGATGCACGACGTACGGTAAGCTCGCGCAGCGTTCACGCAGGTTCACCCGTGGTAGACGACTACGCGCGTTTGTTGCACTGACAATGTAAAACGGCGTTCGGTGCAAAGGGTTTTAATGTTTTTTTGCGCCGGCGGGAAGATTGTAATTTAGCCCAGTATCTTTACAACACTTGCTCCTCACCATGTGGCTTTGGCCAAAAAATAGAGTGCATAGATCAGTCACCTACTCAAATCATTGTATTGTGTGGGATGTATTCAAAGGACATCACCAGGGGGTAGTTTAGAAGTCTTTTAACCTCTATGTTTTATCTCATTCAGCTGCCAGCTTTAATCTCGGGTCAATGGACATCACAATAGCCCTATCTAAACATTCACTCCTCCACTCCACTTACTGTTAAATATTGTATAACATAAACCACAGCAGTGAAGTAAAACTTTTTTTACAGACTTTGGTAAATGTTGCATCATGGGGAAAAGTCACAAAATGGAAAAAGGAGATAAAAACGCAATTTTTTTTTTTTTTTTTAAATGCAATTGCTTCAAACAAAAAAAACCGCAGCATGTGTTTTACAATGTTCCAGTTACAAGTTTTTATAAAGCACTAACATGCTCTGTAGCGCTGTACAATGGATAAGACAGAATAACGAATATACATACAAGTTACACACACAGAACTGTAGGAGAGAGGACCCTGCTCGAGAGCTTACAATCTAAGGCTGGGGCCAGACGAACGCAGTGCGAACGTGCGTTTAGGCTGGGGTCAGACGAGCGTAGTGTTCACGTCCGTGATTGCGCCTAAAAGTACGTCCGTGATAGCATGACAGAAAGCCCATCGGAGCCCGACACACGACGTACGACCGCACTGAACTGCGGACGCACAACGGCCGCGGCCCACGGACGCAAGGCAGGCAAGAACTTACATCCCCTAGAACGGCCGCACAAAGTGCGCTGCGTCCGCAACGTCTGCATAGCTTTGTGTGTGAGTGATGGAACGTGGTCAGACGGACAGCATTTATACGTCCAGCATCTTTCACGGACAAAATGGTTTTGCTTTTTAATTTATTTTTCCTCCTACATCCGTCAAAAAATAAACGTCAGTGACAAAAACGGACTGTGTGACCACTACTGTGTCTTCCGTACTGACGTACGTCCGTGTGCAAGGACGTACAGTCCGTAGAAATCACGCTCGTCTGACCCTAGCCTTAGCCGCACTTTATTACGGCCATGGTAGCAGCAAATGACGTCCAACGCAGGCCCACACACGAAGTACGGCCGCACGAAAGTTCGGCAGCGCAACACAAGTGGCAAACAAATGCATTTTTGCAAGAATGTCGAACCGCTAGTACTGACGTACAGGGTGCGCCGCGTCCGCATAGCGGCGTGTGTGCGTGTTTAAGAGACAGACGCTGCTCATGTCCGGCCAACATAACGTCCAGACACCCAAAGTTTCCTGGTTTGGATCCGTAAAAAAATCAAGGCCGAAATTGTGCATCGTATGACAGCTATCGCATATTCTGTGAAAAAATGCATTCAGACGCATCAACGCACTTTCTGACGGTAGACGTGAAAAATGCATTCGTCTGACCTTAGCCTAAGAGGAGAGGGGTGACACACTTTGGTTTATAATGCACAAGTAATCTAGTTACAGCTTTTGTAAGTGTTAGTGCTTTAAAGTGTTAGCTTTAAAGAGCGACTCTAGGGGGAAAACCTGAAGGTTAACCATTAACAATTGCTGTCTCCCACATTGTTATTTTTTCCTCTTAAATTGTTTAGAGTCACCTCTCATCCCATTCAACCATCTCCTCCCAAGTGTTCTGGCGCTCAGCCATCCAACTGATGGAGTAGTTGGATCGCAGGTGAATTAGTTCCCTAGCTATATACCCGATACAGGGCATTATTTTCTCAACCCACATTTAATTCTCTTGGTTGAAAAAAAGAAACAGCAAAAAAAAAATATATATATAATGAACATAATGGTGCGTGTTTCTCACTATCCCTGAAGAATCAACAATAAGTGATACCTTTGATGTGAAACAATGTTTGAGGAAAACACACTTAGGGGCGAGCGAGCATTTAGAAGTTGTTTAAACACCAATTACATAAGGGATTTCAGACAGACGTGCGGACTCAAGAATGTTTTTGTGATTTTTGGACTTGTAAATGTCAAAGTCACTGCCATGAAATCAGACATAGAAAATACCTGACAGGTGTAAAAGTTCACATATTTAAAAGATCTTAAAAACTGCCGCAGCGCGGAACTTTCCAAGTATCTTCATTAGTAAAAAAAAAAAAAAATTGGATCCCCTCCAAAAAAGCGCATTAACGTGAGGGGCAAAACCCTTCGCGCTGAACGTCGTATTACGACGTTTGCTTATACGATGCACGTTGACATCTATCGCGAGTGACCCTGCGCGAACGCAAGTTCGTGCGCGCATCCCATACTTAACATTGTGAGCGCAATTGCGTTTGTGCGCTGGTACGCGGATGGTATTCCAATCGATGCGCAACTTTTCACGAACGACGTTTGCGCGCATAATATTAACATCTTTGAAAAGCTGGTGTTAAAGGCAAACCTGAACGTTCTGGCCGAAACCAAATACACCAGCCCGAAAAAAAAAAAATACACCAAAGTATAGTTACACATTCTACACATACCCAAACAATAAAATAGAGAGGTTGTGCGTGTTTTTATTATTGCTGCAGCATATATACACAGATTGATTTTGACAGGTGCTAAAACTGAACGGGAGACAATTGTGGTTCTTAATTCTGATTGCCCACCGATTTCTGCGTGCAACAATAATGCACTTGCGTTTTTGCACGTCTTTTTTTTTTTTACGCGCAATATTTTTTGACGGATGAAAAAATACACTCGGATCGTAATACCTGCGTTAATTTACGCACGTTAACGTTTAATGCTGCGTGCAAAAAAATACCGCGGCGCGTACGAATTTGCGCAAAGAATGTAATAGAGCCCTTAATGGGTTACTCAAACAGAGAAGAATTTGACACCGAATTGCCCCGAACTGAATTTCCCCGTACGATGCAAGTTCATGGCAATTCGACTATTCAAAAAGCTGTGAATTCACCAAATATTGGCGAGTCGCCAACGAAATACAGTGTAATTCGGTGACCTTCAGTGGCAGTGAAATTCCCCATAGAGAAGTAATGGTTAATCTATTCAGAGAACGCAGAACAACAGAGAAAAGATGGAGAAATGCCGAGATTTTCGGTGCTTTCGTTCAACAGGTTTAAACAGGCGAATCCCATAGGTTTCAATGTAAAAGAAAAAATCCCCCATTTTCATTAATTTCTCATTTAATCGTTTATTCTTTTCATTTGCAGCAAAAAGTCTTTTTATTAATTAATTTTTTTGTCAAAATTTTTTATTCCGACTTTTTTTTCAAATACCATTTTTTCTGTTGCAGACCTTTTTATTGGTACTCATACAACCGTATATATTATTTCCATGCATTTTCATGCATTATTTTTGTTTAAAAACGCCTTTTAACAATTGCGTTTTCTTTGGGGGGATTTTTTTACCCATTCAGCGACTGGTCGTCCTTTTTCAGCGGATTGTCAGCTGTTTTCAGCGGATCGTCGGCTGCAGTCGGCGGTTTGCGGCTGCGTTCCGCGATCTCTTGGCAGCGCTTGGCAGTTTAGTTTTGGCCAATCAATGCTTAAAGCCTTGATGTCATGGATTTGGTTCCTTTTTGGTACATTTGTACCTTACCATGAGATGTTTAAAAATAAATTTTTTCAATTTTTTTTGTCCACTGTTTTTGAGATATTGAACCTTCAAAATTGCCTAAAAATGCCAAAATTCACTAGCCACCATATATTCAATGGGATCCTATATACAAGATACCTATAATAGCTACTGACATAGGATATGTGTCATTTTAAAGCTTATGAATAGGGCTTTCCTCTGATATACACATGACACAATTCAAAAAATTCAAAAATTCACAAATTTAAAAAAAGAGGTTTCGGAAAAACAGAATTTTTTAAAATTTTCAAAAAATTCACACTTAACCCTTTCGCTGCTGAGCCATTTCACGCCTCTGTGCTGAACTCATTTTTACTGGTTTCGCTCATCATGTTTAACCGCGTTTTGAAGCCTTATTTTAATATATGACCCAGACATATTATATATCGTTCTTTTCCGGCAGACTCGGCAGATTCATAATATGCCATTATTATATGTATACGTCATGTCCTGTCTGTATATTATAACAAAAAAATGCAATAAAATTAGAATTTTCAATAATTTACAATGTGTAAATTGTTTTTTTTCACATTTAAACATGTGAGCAATTGCAGTTATATTTTCTATGGGGTGCGCTTGTTAAAAAAATTTGAAATTGGGTCTTGTTACATTTTTTTGGGGGGAAAATTTCGCTATTTTTAACAAACGCACCGCATCCAAAAATCGTTAGTGCAGCATCATTGTTCACATTATAATTGAAATGGGAACAATATTGCTGCATTAACAAATCAAAAAAAAAAATATATATATTTTTTAAATATTTGCTTATTTTTATTTTTTACTTTTACATGGTCATGTTTGGTATCGTTGGAAAGGCCATGCTCTGGCAAATCCAGCAATACCAAACATTAACCCCTAGCTGCCACGGATCGGGAGATATGGGGTTCATTGGAACCCCCATCTCCACCTTTGGTGGCAGTTAGGGGTTAACTCCAGGACTGGCGTCATCGTGCTATGCACGATGACGCCAGTCATCAGGGGGCATTCCAAGATCCAAGATGTCAGCCAGCTCCGGGAGAGGATCACGATTTGGCGCTTTTCGGCGCCTAATCGTGATCCGGCACCCAAGGGGTTAAAGGCAGGCACGGTTTGGAAGGGCCGTGCCCTGAGCTCCTTGTACCTGAATTCTCTCGTGATTTAACCTGTTATTGACCTCTGCTTGTTTTCTGACTATTCTGCCTTCCGTTGCCCAAGACTAGATTCTTGTACTACGCTTCTGCACTGATATCGACCCGGCTATTCCATTTGACTATTCTATAATCTGTATTCCTGATTCTGGCTCATCTGACTACCCCCGTGTTGCTGACCTGGTTTTGTATTACGACATTGTCTTTGATTAACTCTTTCTGTCTAGCTAGTATACATAATTTCATTATCAATTTATTTATTTATAAAGTATTTTACCAGGAAGGATACATTGAGATTTCTTTCGTTTTCAAATATGTCCTGGGTAACAAAACAAAACAGATAACAAAAGCACCCAACATGCAAGCCAAGAAAAGAGTTTCTTTATTATCAGCTATAGAATGTTTTGTCTATATTTGGGGCTAAGTCTATTTAATTCCTTGTCACTGCCAAAAAGATAATTACATTTTTGCATGATACCATTGAGATACCATCTTGAAATTAGGACTGACTGGTTACAGGACATGTACCTTTAAGTGTGAATTTTTTGAAAATTTTAAAAAATTCTGCTTTTCTAAAAACCCAAAATCTATTTTTTTTTAAATTTGTGAATTTTTTGAATTTTAGAATTGTGTTATGTTTTATATCACATGAAAGCACTATTCTTAATCTTCAAAATGACACGTGACGCATGTCTGTAGCTATCATAGGTATCTTGTAAATGGCATTCTAATTTATGGTGGCTACTGAATTTGGGGTTTTTAGGCAATTTTGAAAGTCCAATATCTCGAAAATGGGTGGACAAACAAATATGACCAAATCCATGACATCAAGTTCTAAAATAAATTTTTCATTGGTTGATCTGACATGGAATGACCCGTATCTAACCTCTGAAGTTGAGTTGACAAAGCTATTTCCTGGATACACTTAATATCAATACACCTCTATAGTGGGTATAAAATATTTCCAGGTCTGTTTATATATCTGTGTAAGTGTATAAATGGGTGTCTATTTAGCTATATGTATCTTTTTGCGTGCATAAGTGTGTGTATCTGGGTGTTTGTATACAGCTGTGTATGTGTAGATGTGTGTATCTGGGTGAACATCCAAATGTCCCATTTTAGTCCTATATTCCTCTATCCCTCTTTTTTTCCTGTTGTCACTCTTTTAAGGAGTTTCTCCATATATTCAGTGAGTTGAATCTCTCCCCCCCCCCCCGCTACGAGGTCGGTATAGTACACCCTGCGACATTAAAAGGTTAAAGTATTTTTTTTCCATTATCCTTCTTTTTTGTGAGTAAATAACCCATAAGAAATGTCTTTACCTTATCTATATTCAAATCGTATGTGAAAGTAGGTAACTCTGATTGTGAATGTTTGCCAGACAAGCCATGAAAGGAGTGTAAGTGACAGCAGTGACAGGAGCCGTATATCCCTGATATTCTGCTAACATAACTATGCATATTTTATTTTGTGTTTCTAATCTCGCGGTGTCTTTAGCTGCTTCTAGTTCTGGATTTTTATACATATTGCAGCGCTTATTTTTAGATCTGAAGCTTTGATGTTTTATTCCAGGAAGCAGAGAATTTTTAAATAACAGCTTCAATGCCTGTATGCGTTACCTATAGTTGTGATTTGATAGCTGTACTTCCTTCTTCTGTCACTTACATTAAATAATAGCACCAACTTACTAGGGCCATTCAAGCCAATGGCGTTGCTAAATTTACAAGCTCTACGTTTAAGTTTACACCAAGCTTGGTATCTGGCCCTACATATGGTAACTATGATGTGTCACAGATTTCTTGGTTGAAGTTGCACTATCAGGGTTATTCAAAGAGCATGGAAATTCCAACGGAATTCCCTGCGCTTCAGGGAACAAATTTCCTGACCCTGCGGTGAATTCAGCTTTCAGTGCAGGGAGCATGTGTCGAATGCATCCGAAAAACCGACACAAAACCACGGCATAGATTGGAAAACATGTAGCAAAACCGCCGGAAAAAAAAATCAGAGCGACCCAAAAAAACACTGAAAAAAAGCAGAACGCACTCAACAATCTGCAGCAAAACCGCTGAACGCAGCTGAATAAAGCCGACGATCTGCCGAACAGAGTGCCAACCAGCCGCCGGAAAAAGCCTACAAGATGTCGAACAGGGTAAAAAGAAAAAAAAAATACACTGCAAATTTTAAAAGCTGTTTGCAAAAAAACTACTGGATGAAAATGCCTGGAATTAATATATAAGGTCCTTTGAATAATAATAAAAAGGTCTGTTATAGAAAAAAAAACGCTATTTAAAAGAAATCCCGAAAAATGCCTTAAAAAAATCCTAAAAAAATAAATATATAAAGAGACTTTTTGCTGCAGATTAAAAGAATAAACGGTTTAATAAATATTCAATAAAAACGGGAATATTTTTAACATTGAAACCTATGGGATTCACCTGATTAAACCTGCCGAATTAAACTACCGAACATTAGGGCATTTCACTGACATTATGGTGCTGTTTGGTGTTTTCTGAATAGATTACCTATTGCTTCTTTATAGGGGATTTCACTGCTGCTGATGATCACCTTGTTTCGCTGGCAATTCGCCAATATTTGCCAAATGGCTACGAAATTGTACAGTATGGGGAAATTCACTGTTCGGTGCAATTTTCGGCCAGTTAAGCTCTCTCAGAATAACTCTGTATCATACAGAATAATATTTTATTATTCATTACATTAGTTACAGTTGTATTTGCTTGCATTGCATGCCTGTGAATGCAGAGGTATACTTGTGTGCAGTAATAAGGTTTGTTGGCAGAAACGAGTTGTGGTGATGTTGTGGTGGAGCATCAGAGTTTGTCAGTGTCAGCGCTTCCCTAAGGCGACTCAAATCAGGATGTTTTTCTTTACATTTTAATTTAATATCAGCTGTATCGATTCAATTCGTATTTATTGCTATGCCGATTTCCAAAAATATATCAAATCTTAAAAGGAGTTGATAACTAAATTTTCATGCAGGGAAATAAACTGAAATCTTCTTTTAAACATCGGATATTTCTATTAGCTATTTTTGAAGGTGTAAATCTGCATGGTATTCGCAGAAAATACGTTTTTTACCAGATATCTTTTCATCATCAGACCCGCAGCATTTTTCAAAAATCAGTGTCACAGCCTGCCACCACAGCCTTCTGGACGACGACAAACGCGCTAGTCTGGCCAAGGCGGTTCAGCGGGTCCTGGGGCTGTTTTTCGCTCTCCTCTAGGTTCAGTGCCCCACACCGTGGAGCCACATACCTGGTACTCTATCTGCGGGTAAGAAACCCCTGGAATATTAAGGAAAGGGGGGCATGACTGCTGGGCTGTACAGTTAGGTA
The DNA here is from genome assembly GCA_009667805.1 of Leptobrachium leishanense. Lineage (NCBI taxonomy): Eukaryota > Metazoa > Chordata > Amphibia > Anura > Megophryidae > Leptobrachium > Leptobrachium leishanense. Next base: position 15,481,226 of record CM019063.1, on the reverse strand, counting down.
TGAATGTTGGTTCATTGATGGCGTAAGTGCAACATTGTTGTATTCATGGTATATATATTGAGGTAACGGGTGAGGTCTACCTCCTTGGTGCCATGTCAGTCAGGAAAGAAGATTCCTGCCCCGCCCACCCTTGGTGGTGATGGTGGGGTTTTCTCATGAAGTCACCGCTGCAGTATTCTTTCTGGGTCACCGGATGTCTTATGTTATGTATAAGCCGCCAGTAGATGGGCGTTGGCGAGACAAGCTCCGCCTGATTGGGGGTCAGGTGGGGTGACAAACTCTTGGATTATATCAGGTGGAACTTCCCTCCACAGTTTCGGGTGGAGGAGTCAGAATAAGTATTATAAGACTACGCTTATAGTATTAATGGTTCCGATAAGATATTTGATGTGTTATTTAATAAAGCTGTGGCCTATGCCCTTTCCATGATATCACTGTTGTGTATGTGTATTTATTGGGTTAGGGGACATAGATAATAAAAGGGAAGTCCTAGACATAAGCAGTCATGCTCTCGGCTGCCTGGCTGGGCAGTTCTGGCTAAGATGGTGCCCGGGATCCGAGGATTCCTATGACGCCAAGACTGGGGGCATGGCCTGCATCTGGCTGGGAAGCTGCAGGGCTGACTAAGGGAAGTGTCACTCCCTCAGGTAGAGGCAATGGGAGGCCAGGTAGCACATGCCTAGAATTGCACACACAGCGCACTCACTGTTTGATACAGCATCGTTACACCCCCCAGTCTGTGTAGGCGTAGCTCTGTTTTTCTATGTGTACCGTCCTCTGTTTGTATGACCTTCCCTGCTTGCTGCCTGTGTTCTATCGAACAGTGCAGATTGTCAGATAATGCCTCTGATGATCTGCGCATGCGCTGTAGTGAGGTCACGCCAGCTGATCACTAGATCAGCTGGCGTTACGTCACGACTGAGTATGCGCAGATTGTCGGAGGCATTACCTTCTGATCCACCAAGCACTGAGGCAATACCTGATTGTCAGATACTGCAGTGCGCATTAAACGGTTGAATAAATATTTGAGGAAAACGGGGATTTTTTTAACATCGAAACCTTCGCCTACTTATACCTGTTGAATGAAACCACCGAAAATGAGTGATGTCCATTTTTCTCTGAATAGATTAACCATTACTTCTTTATGGGGATCTCAGTTTCGCTGGCAATTCGACAATAATTGGCGAACTGCCTGCTTTTTGAATAGCTGAATGGCCACAAAATTGCACCATATGGGGAAAATCATTGTTCATTGCAATTTTGTGGCCAATTCGTTGCGGTCATGACGTTCACGTGTTGGTGTGATATCTTTCCGAACGAAAGATATTCACACATAGATTTGTTTGCATATGGTTGAAATGTGGCCTTGACAATCACCATAATGTATTATTATTTCCACGTCCAAACCCGTGATTAATCACATTTATCAAAATACCTTGTGAAATCTTAACCTTAGCAAACACGGATGACACATGTCCAGATTTTGTTTGGATGCCTTTTCATTGCTGAACCACGGCCTCTGTGGACCATTAGAGATCACAGCAATATATGCAATGGCAAAGCAATCAATCCTTTTCCTGCCCTGCAGATAAGCGTATGAATAAAACAAAGCTGGTTATCAGCCGCGAGAAGGTAAATATTACAACCTCTTTATAGTAACTGCAAGCTTTAGGTCACATATAAATTACACACAAGTCTATTATACCAGTTATTTCCATCAGATCCAATGTCGATGTCATCCCTAGGGTAGATCCTGGTGATTAATACCTTAACCACAGCCCCCGAGGCACACGGATTGTTATAAACTTCAATTATATTGATGTGATTAATATAAAAATCCAGAGCCAGATCACAATTTGCCCGTTATGCTATCAGAGGGAGCTGATAGCTTAATGGATGCTGCCATGTTGATGTTACAACCGAGCCGCAAGTAGAGGTTATTCTATGTTGTGGCGGGTTACTATAAATTAATACCCCCTATACTTTGTATTGGAGCCTTAAATTGCTCTTAGAAGGAGAAGAAGAAGCTATTTCAACTTAAGGGGTTATTCAGAGACAGCCGAATTTGCCACCGAATTGCACGGAACAGTGAATTTCCCTGTACGGTGTCAATTCGGCTAATCAGAAAGCTGGCAATTCGCCCAACATTGGCAAATTGTCAGGGAAATACGGTGGAATTTGGCAACCTTCGGTGGCAGGGAAATCCCCCATTGAGAACTAATGGTTAATCTATTCAGAGAACACCGAACGGTACCGAAAAGTTGTCGAAATGCCCAGATTTTCAGTGCTTTTGTTCGACAGGTTTAAACAGGTGAATGTTATAGGTTTCAATGTAAAAAAAATCCCTGTTTTCATTAATTTTTAATTCAATAGTTTATTGCTTTAATTATTTTTATTCCAATTTTTTTTTAAATTGCCTTTTTATTCCCTTATTTCCTTTCTGTTTTTATTTTTTTCCCCCCTTTTCCTTTTTTTGTCTTTGTGTATTTGTGTAGCTGTGATTTGTTTTGTGTCCAACAGTGTGTGTTTTGGCATTTTCTTGCAGACCGGAGTTTTCTGAGCCATCCAGATTTTAGGATTTTCGGATTAAGGGAGCTCCGGACGGGTGCTTTATCTCATGAACCCAGGTGACAAAGCTGACTCTGAGCAGCATGTTTGTGGAGCAACCCCACACAGTGCTGCCGGTGGATGCAGCAGGAAGGCGCCGGCAGTCGCAGCTCTCCCGCCAAGATCATCTTCCTCTAAAACATCGGATTCTCCCGGATTCTGGAATCAGAGGAATTTAGAATGCTCAGGGTTATACATAAACAAAACACACTTTTATTTTTATTACTGTACCACGTTCCTTTACATCAGTGTTTCCCAAACCTGTCCTCGGGACCCTCAACCAGGTCAGATTTTGCAGATCATCTTGGGGGAAAAGAAGACTGAATCCTGCAATCACTGAGCAGCAAATCATATCACCTGTGCTGTGCTTCACATATCCTGCAAACCTGGCGAGGCAGAGGGTCCTGAGGACAGGTTTGGGAACCAATGCTTTACATGTTTAATATAATACTACCTTTTACTGTTTGTCACGACACGACATTATTACATCATGTGTAGTTAAATATCATATTTAATGAAAACATCTTCAAAATCCAATCTAAACAGGTTTAAAGGGAATATGCATAGGTGAATGAAAAGCAGTACACATACAGGTGTGATACAGAAGCTATAATTGCTCAAGTAAAAAGATATTGTGCCTTTCTTTGAAACGTGCCTAGCCTACAGATCTTACGTTAATGTATTGTCTCTGCTAATATTTTTTTAAGATAAGCATGGGGTGAAAACCTGCACTTCAAACGACATTACTTTTCCTTACATATAACCTCCTTTGACTTGGCTGGCTGCCATAAGATAACATATGCAGTAAACACAAGACTCTGCCGCTATCTTTTCCCAAAGCCAAGAACTGAGAACAAAAAAAAAATCTATTTTTTATAATAAGGGGGAAAATGGCATTTAGCAGACAAATACACAAAAAAACAATACAAAGGGAGTTATTCAGAGAGCACCAAAATGTTGCCTGCACTTTCAGGAATCAAATTTCCCCACCCTGCGGTGAATTCAGCATTAATCACATGGTCCCTGGTGTGCAGGGAAAACCCGCCGCAAACCTGCTGCAAGCCTGCCGAACACCCACCGAAAACCCACCGGAACCACAGCAAAAAAACACGCTGTATACGTCAGAAAATGCTGACGGGCTGCTGAACACAGAGCACAGAGCAGCCGCCGGAAAAAGCCGACAAGCTGACAATCGGGGTAAAAAACCCCCCAAAAAAATATGACTGAAAGTATCAGAATTTAAACGTTGTTTGAAAAAAAAAAAACTACTGAATGAAATTGCCTGGAATTTACATATAAGATTCTATGAATGATAATAAAAAGGTCTCTTACAGATGTAGCGCTCACTCCCGGAGGAGCCGCTGAATAAACCTCGGGTTAGTTTCACCGCACTAGGAAATAACTATACACCAGCACTGTTGTGGATTTTTGTGTATTATATTCTTTACTGATCCCAATAAAGCAGCATATATTACGCATGTACGGTATTTAAATGACAAGAATTCGTAACGCGGGAAAAACACGCGGTGGCAAAAGAAACGGTTAACCCTCTCAGTTCTGGAGTGTAAGTCCCGTGAATAATAGCTCAAAAATGTGTATGTGTGTGTTGTCTCGGGTACCTGGGTACTGTATTCAACTGGCCAGTGAATGAAACAAAACAATCTTCGACTAGTCACCGTTGGGGTCCTGTGGATATAAACAATATTGCAGCGTGCGTTTCTTATTTGGGAACTGTGGCCTGGGAGGCCTCTCACCCATCCGATGAATGAGACTGTCCAGCACCCGATGCCTCAATCAAAGGATCTTCTCCGCTGTACACTGGGTCTCTGTGCCACTGAATCTGCTCCCTGCTTGCCAAATCTCCGCAACTGGAACAACGATCCACCGCCTGCACTCCCAGTCGATCAGCGCGGACTCCTAACTCGGGGTCCTGCCGGATCTAACTCTTCCTCCAGACCTCTCAGCGTTAAGCAGGTAGGTCTTAACACGGTCACTGTCCCGATCTCCAGCACCAGTAAGACAGCGTCTGTACTCCGGCCTGGTTGCCTTCCCTGACAGCTCCAACGTGCGTCCTCCACCTTTTACTGCTCAACTCACTCTGCTCTCGGCTTGCACAAGGCTGCTGATCCCTTTCCTGTACCACCTCCTTCCTGTCCTCACGCAAAGGATGATGGTCGGTGTAGTTCTGTTTTGTCCAGCATAGTCTAACAATGTCTCCGTCTCCCTCTGGTGGCAGCAATAGTTCAATGCACCAGAATACAGTGTTTTTAAAGCAGCGCTACACAGAAAAAATAAATAAACACTTTTGAGAAAATAAAAGAAATTCCTGAGAAAATTCTAAAAAATCAGTAGATAAAGAGACTTTCCACTGCAGATTAAACATTTTTTTATTAACATTGAAGCCTATAGGTTTCGCCTGAATAAACCTGTCGCATGTACCACTGAACAGTAGGGCACTTTGGAAACTTATCTCTGCTGTTCGGTGTTCTCTGAATAGATTAACCGTTGCTTCTCTATGAGGGATTTCACTGCCGTCGAACAGGCACCGTACATGCTGGCAGTTTGCCAAAATTTGGCGAACTGCCTGCTCTCTGAATAGCCTAATGGCCCCGAAATGTCACCGTACAGGGAAATTCCCTGTTCGGTGACATTTCAGGGCCAGATTGTCTCTCTCTGAATAACCCCTATAATATTTCAATATCCACATTTGGAGTGTCGCTGGAAAATTATGACAAAAATAAAACATCTGTCAGGTTGTGATAAATGAATAATGATACAGTATGTGACTTTATTAATCATTTATATTGTTGTGGCTCTTTTTAGTTTTCCGTACTTAATATAGATTTTAGTGTTGTGTTACTTTTGCATTAGACAGATCTTTATCCACTGGAGGCAGGGCACAAGCTTTCCTGCAACAAACTCACACCAGGTGCCACACGGGCAAAAGAAAGAAAAGCCAGGCAATCCATGGTATCAAAGATCGGGAGCTGATTTTACTGGAGTATGGTCCAACGTTTTCAGTTTCCTCCAGAAGCCTTGTCAAGCATGGTTGCCTCATGGACCAGGGTGATCAAAGTCCTGAGATAATGTGTCCAAAATAAAGGCTACCAAGTTTGCCTTCACCGGAGCGCAGGTTCAAACCCTCTATGTTATCTGTTAATATAGTATTATTGTCATATAAAGTATCTAAAGCTCCCTCATTCATGTTGAGTTAGAGGACCACATCTCCAAATTTCGTTTAGCAGATATGGGGTTTCGGAAAGCTTGTCTCCTGGTCCTAGATCCTTGGTCCTCAAGTTCCCCTAACAGGCCAGGTTTTACGGATCACCTTGGGGAAATGACTGAATTCTGCAATCACTGAGCAGCAAATCATATCACCTGTGCTGTGCTTCAAATATCTGGCAAACCTGGCCTGTTAGGGGGACTTGATGAGGACCAGAGCTTGGAAACACCGTTCAAAGAGACAAAGAGATTGTCATGTAGCAAATGACCCAAACAGACAGAACTTGAATCACACAGGAAAACTAGGGTAGGGAAAAGAAGAAAGCCTAACACTGATCCTTATAAAGGCCTGGATGACAGAGGCACTATTATTATTATTATTATTAATCTTTATTTATAAAGCGCCAACTAAGGACAAGGTGAAAAAATACTCGCAGGCCAGGCTTACGGATTACGGATGTCACAATGGCAAAAAAAACAGGTCAAGGGCAACCAGAGAATAGTGAATTCAAGGAAAGCTGAGTCAGTAACCAAAGTAGTCAGAAAATAGTGGGATGCGGTATCAGGCTCTTAAAAAAAAACACCACGGGGTTATGTGAACGGCTCAGTAGCTGGTTTCATGCAAAAAAATGATTAATTTTTTTCCTGCGACATTTAGCATTATACTGGCACCATTTTACTGATATGGCAATGATGAAAAATCTACGTCGGCATTAGTCTGAAAGTTAGGTTTAGTAATTAGGGTTGACAGAATCATATCTCAAGCTACCATGTAGCCGTATTAACTTATTCATGCCACTTGAACTTTTCAATTCAGGGTTGGAAGTCCAATACTCAGTGATGTTTTTTTTATCATTTGCTGGATCCAACACACAAAGTATATACATGCCAGGCCAACAAACAAGTCACACACTCTAATATTTGTTGGACTATGTTTTGCTTTGATTATGGCACGCATTTGCTGTGGAATAGTTTTGATAAGCTTATGCAATGTCACAGCATTTATTACCGTCCAGAGTTACATTAATTTGTGGCCAAGATCTTGTATTGATGATGGGAGAAACGCAGTGCTGCGTAAAGTCTTCTCCAGCACATTATCCCAAAAATTCTCAGTGGGGTTAAGGTCTGGACTGTGTGGTGGGCAATCCATGTGTGAAAATGATGTCTCGTGCCCCCTGAACCACTCTTGCTTAATTTGAAACCGATAAATCCTGGCATTGCCATCTTGGCATATGCACGGGCCAGCAAAGAACAAAAAATCCATTGATGGAAAAACCTGCTCATTCAGTATATTCAGGGAGTCCCATGACCTAATGTTTTTCAACAGAAACATATTAATCACTGCAATAATTATCCAATGGAAGGCTCAATCCTATTTACGTAGATAAATCCAGGTGGTGAGTTTTTTTGGCCAGGTAGTTTATGTTCTTTATTCCTGCTCCATCCTCACTGTGCGTGTGAAATGGAAGGGAGCCTCAGGGTCGGTAATATTTAGTTGTGGGGGTACCTGCTTTTGGTGCCCCCTGTCAGGTGCCCGGGGCAAATGCCCCCCTCTGCCCCCGCTTGCTACGCCACTGCTGTGATTTTATTGTTTTGTTATGAGAAAGCATTTTCCCCGTACGATGCAAGTTCGTGGCAATTCGGCTATTCAAAAAGCTGTCAATTCACCAGATATTGGCGTAGTGCCAGTGAAATACTGTGCAAGTCGGTGACAGTGAAATTCCCCATAGAGAAGTAATGGTTAGTCTATTCAGAGAACGGCGAACAGCACCGAAATGTCAGTGAAATGCCCCGATTTTCAGTGGTTTTGTTCGACAGGTGTAACGGCGGTGTTCAGTGGATCGATTCGGCGGACTTCGGGGACCCTGCGTTGAATAATGAATTCACCGCAGGGTCGGCAAATTGAGGTCCCCGAAGTGCGCAGAATGAAAGAGCACCGAAATTTCAGTGAAATGTTGGTCCTCTTTGAATAACCCCTTTTGAAAATTATAATAAACCAGAACCTCTATTAGATATTTATTACAATAAAAAAAAAAAATTCTTGTGTTAATTGGTTTCTAGTTTTTAATTTTTAAATAGTGATTTATATCTGTTTAGAGCGGTGGTAAATAAAATAATTGATTGCTAGACGGACGCACGTGGAATTGAGGTTTACATCAAGTGCAAGTAGAATAATTCATTAAAGAATGCATTACCTTATTACCCGTGACTTAACATTTTCCGTCCAAGGAATACATTTGTTTTCACTTTATCACTTGCACTTGGATAATTACAGAAACCCAGGCAGCTCATGGCATCACATAACTCGGCTGAGTTTTTCCCACGTCGAAGACCTTCTCTTGGTATCATTGTTGGGCACTCATGCATTTCAGCCCTTTCCCTTTGCCTCTTGTCAGTAAGTCTGTGACATGATGACCTGTACGTATCTGTCTTGGTGTCTTCTCAGATCAGTCCTGCAAGGTTCACAGGGTTGGCGATCTTCTGTTCTGCTTTCATGCTGATACTTTTATAATGTCTTTGGAATGTTTATGCGCGTTACCTGTGTTAAAGCTACATTACAGTTTCTTGATGAGTATTATAGAATGAATTAGTTTTGTTGAAAAGCCTCTATTTTAGAATAAATATATTTTTATTGGGCTTTTCCAAGTATAGTATGTAACTATCAGGAAAAGATCATAGAGAATATAGTGGAATTGTGTAAGAAAAATAAAAATAATATCGTAAAATGTTGGATGGGCAGTGCTTTCTGCATGTACTTCAGTTTGTTATATCTGTCTTTGCTTCTATTTTACTTTTGTTATCTTCTGTCACATTGATCTTTCTGGCATAGTTTCCTTATGTCATCCCTTGTAACTCTTTTTTGTTTTTTACTTCCATGGTTATAATAAACTAGTCATTTTTATTATACTTTATTTTTATTGCACTGACTTATTCTGCAGAGTGGTACGGGAAGGTACAGGGGTTACAAAAAGTTATGGATCAACATAGATGGACAGTGACATCCTCCCTAAGGATCTTACATTCTAAATGTGTGTGATGCGGTGTGCCTGGCGACCTGGAGTCATCACAAGGAGGGGTAACATCAATTCATGATATGCGTTTGTAATATGGTTATCTTGAGAGTGCATTTCCAGCAGAGGCATATGGATACATAGAGACTTTTTTATACACATCATGCTATGATCCATTTATTTCTTGTGTTTTATCCTTTATAGATATTCTCTTTTCTATTATTTGTTGCTACATCTATAGGAGGAGACACTTTCAAGAGTTTAAAGATACATATTATCTTTTTATATCTTTATTCCTGATATATGTGGTGGCACTAACCTGGTTTACATTTTCAGTACAAGCGGGACAAAAATTCTGTCTAGTCTAAAAATTTATCTAAACATAAATTATGAAGGCCTGAAGCAACTCAGGCGTAGGGCCCTTAAGTTGCCCCTGATGCCAGGACGCAAGGAGGATTTTCTAGGTGAGCAGGGGCTTAGCACGTGTAGGAGTTAGAGTGGGAATTGTAGGGGCGGGGTTTCCAGGAGGGTATAAAAGGCTCGTGCTCTGTGGCTCTGCGTGCCTTTTTCTCCTGAGGTATCTCGCAAAGGAAATCCCCACCCTCCTTCCCTTTATTTTTGGTTTACATGGGGGTTTTGGGTTGGGTTTTAGGTTCTTAATTTTTCCCCTTTGTCACAGCGAGTTTTGGTAGGCAGTGCTGAGGTAGGCGAGCTAGGTGGGTGCCTAGAGACCAGTGCCTGCCTAGGGCGCAGCGGGCCCGACCACATTTTTAAAAAACAAAAAAAATTGTCCGCGGGGCAGCCTGGGGTGGCCGCGTGCTGCAGTCAGCCCCAATACGTGCCGGTGTCGTGCGCTGGTGTCAAGGAGACGGAGGCGTGGACTTGGTGCTTCCAGCTTCCTGCACCAAGTCCACGCCTCCGTCTCCTTGACGCCAGCAGCGACGCCAGCACGTTGGGGCTGGCTACAAGGAGGCGGAGAGACCAGAGAGATGGAGCGGCAAATATACCCACGTAAGAGCAGGGGTAGATATCCATGTGTGAGCTGGGGCAGATCTCCATGTGTGCTGGGGCAGATCTCCATGTGTGCTGGGTCAGATCTTCATGTGTGTGCGGGGTCAGATCTCCATGTGTGTGCGGGGTCAGATCTCCATGTGTGTGCTGGGGCAGATCTCCATGTGTGCTGGGGCAGATCTCCATGTGTGTGCTGGGTCAGATCTCCATGTGTGTGCGGGGTCAGATCTCCATGTGTGTGCTGGGGCAGATCTCCATGTGTGAGCTGGGGCAGATCTCCATGTGTGCTGGGGCAGATCTCCATGTGTGTACTGGGGCAGATCTCCATGTGTGAGCTGGGGCAAATATACCCATGTGAGAGCTGGGGGCAGATATACCGACGTGTGAGCTAGGGGCAAATATATCCATGTGAGAGCTGGGGGCAAATATACCCATGTGAGCTTTCTTTTTAGTAGCTGGTCTTGCCTAGGGCACAAAATAGTCTAACACCGGTCCTGGGTGGAATTTCATAAACATGCTAAAACACCAATTAAACGTAGCCAGCAGCAACAAAAAACACGAATTTATCCACTAAGCACCGATGCTTGCCAGTGTTGCAAAAACGGGTTAAAATTGCCGGTATTGTAGTGTTGAGAAACGTTGGTATTTCTCAAAACTACAAACTAAACAGCCAAAGGAGAAGCTGCCCATTAAACCTTATTTCTTTTGCTGTTTGGATTATAGTTTTGAGAAACGCTGAAGTTTCTTGACACTGCAATACTGGCGATTTTAGCCAGTTTTTAAACACTGGTGCTAAGTGGATAACCTCCTAAGAGTTGTGCATTTCTGAAGCATGTCCTACAGTGGCGTAACTAGAAACCTGAGGGCCCCGGTGCAAGAATTCATGAAGGGCCCCCCAACCCCCCCCAAAAAATCTATATTTTTACTTTTTTTTTCCTGCAATATAAAAAAGATAGTATTGCCCCAGCTGACACAGATATATACTGTATATTGCCCCCAGCTCACATGGATATATATATTGCCCCAGCTCACATGGACATATATTGCCCCCAGGCCACACATGGATATATTGCCCCAGCTCACACATGGATATTTTTGCCCCAGCTCCTGTATATATTTGCCCCCAGCTCATGGATATATTTGCCCCCAGCTCATGGATATAATGCCCCAGCTCATGGATATATTGCCCCAGCTCATGGATATATTTACCCCCAGCTCATGGATATATTTGCCCCCAGCTCATGGATATATTTGCCCCCAGCTCATAGATATATTGACCCCAGCTCATGGATATATTGCCCCAGCTCATGGATATATTTGCACCAGCTCATGGATATACTGCCTCAGCTCATGGATATATTGCCCCCAGCTCATGGATATTCTGCCCCAGCTCATGGATATACTGCCCCAGCACATGGATATACTGCCCCAGCACATGGATATACTGCCCCAGCTCATGGTTACTGCCCCAGCTCATGGATATACTGCCCCAGCACATGGATATACTGCCCCAGCACATGGATATACTGCCCCAGCTCATGGATACTGCCCCAGCTCATGGATATACTGCCCCAGCACATGGATATACTGCCCCAGCACATGGATATACTGCCCCAGCTCATGGATACTGCCCCAGCTCATGGATACTGCCCCAGCTCATGGATATACTGCCCCAGCACATGGATACTGCCCCAGCTCATGGATATACTGCCCCAGCTCATGGATATACTGCCCCAGCACATGGATACTGCCCCAGCTCATGGATATACTGCCCCAGCACATGGATACTGCCCCAGCTCAAGGATATACTGCCCCAGCTCATGTATATACTGCCCCAGCTCATGGATATACTGCCCCAGCACATGGATACTGCCCCAGCTCATGGATATATTGCCCCAGCTCATGGATATACTGCTCCAGCTCATGGATATACTGCCCCAGCACATGGATACTGCCCCAGCTCATGGATATATTGCCCCAGCACATGGATACTGCCCCAGCTCATGGATATACTGCCCCAGCTCATGGATATTCTGCCCCAGCTCATGGATATACTGCCCCAGCACATGGATATACTGCCCCAGCACATGGATATACTGCCCCAGCTCATGGATACTGCCCCAGCTCATGGATATACTGCCCCAGCACATGGATACTGCCCCAGCTCATGGATATACTGCCCCAGCTCATGGATATACTGCCCCAGCACATGGATACTGCCCCAGCTCATGGATACTGCCCCAGCTCATGGATATACTGCCCCAGCTCATGGATATACTGCCCCAGCTCATGGATATACTGCCCCAGCACATGGATACTGCCCCAGCTCATGGATATACTGCCCCAGCTCATGGATATACTGCCCCAGCTCATGGATATACTGCCCCAGCTCATGGATATATTGCCCCAGCTAATGGATAGATTTGCGCCCAGCTCTTATGGGTATATAGGGCCCCCCAGCTCACCTCAGGCTCAGGCTCCTCTCTCCGTGGTGAGCGACCGCTGAAAGCATGCAGCCTGGCCGCTCACCGGAAACCACCTGACCAGCGCAGCCGAGTTCTCGCAAGATCTCGTGCGCTGGTCAGCTAGTTCTCATCCCACGTGAGCGGCCAAGCTGCAAGCCAGCGGGCCGCTCGCAGGGCGGGGAACAGCCGGCGGCGCTGCTCCCAGATTCCGGCGCTCTTTGCCGGAATCTGGCGGCGGCGCTGGGCCCCCCTCCAGTGGCGGAATGCCAGGGCCCGGTCGCAACTGCGACCGCTGCGACCCTGGTACTTCCGCCTCTGATGTCCTAGCAGCTTTGAATTCCAGTTTGTAGAAATATGGAGCTGTACTATGTATGCTACAAAACCAAAACCTCACTAGGGGCTCAATTTAATTCCATCACCTAAATCAAACAAATGGATTTGGCCACAGACAAATTCCGAAAAATGTTACTGTTTTGAAAAAAATCAGGCCAATAACAAGCCTAAAAATGCATATTTCTTGTTGTAAATGGGAAGGTCTAGCAATTATTTAGCAGGGGATATCAATTTTATTGCGGGTTTAGCAGCTACCTTCAACCATTCAGGGCAGCCATTAACATGTCTCGCCCCTCATGGGATAACAATTTTATTGTGGGTTTAGCACATTCCTTCCAACTGTCCAGGGCAGCCATCAAAATGTTTTGCCCCTCTTTCTTGCTTGTGTTGTCTCTAATAAACTCCTGTACAGTAGAGGTAGTTATGGTGTATATTATGGTGCAGGCACTAATCCAGTAGTCTGCACCATAATGCTGCACTAAGTTTCGGGATGCTCATGGCAGCACTAAGCACCGCCGCGTGCATCCCCTCCATGGAGTCCATAGGACTCCATTGAGCTTCCGCTGCTGGTCACATGACCTGCAGGATCTCACCTTGCGAGGTCGGCAGAGTGATTGTGAAGGGAGATTGGTTGACTTTTTCCCCCCCCAGTCTCTCTCTGCTCCCGGCGGCAAGAAGAAGCGGATTGAGCCACCGTTCTCGCCGCGGGATGAGAGGTAAGTATATGATTTTTTAATTTTATTTTTAGCTGGTGCTGACTGATTCCGCAGAAGCGGTATCAGTAAGCACCAGGTCCTTGCTGTGGGTAACCTTTGAATTAACCGAAGCAGGATGGTAATTAGCGTTAGGACTTTGTAATCCTGACAAAAATTAATACTTTGTGCTTGGATGCAAAGTACAGTAACCTCGCGCTGAAAAGCACAAGATCCGAATCACTAATGAGTTTTTTAATCCGTTAGCGTCCAGAACGTAATATGGTGCGCCCGTGCTAGGGCCACCAAAGCTAACGTTAGCGATAGGAGCATAATATGGCCCCAAATGTTTAAAAGTGTATATACCTTTCTAGAGGGGGCGTGGCCGGCTGTTCACAGGAGCGGACGTGTTTTGCTGGAGCTCCGCATGTCTTCTCCTTTTTGCTGCACCTGGGTCTGAGTTGCTGGCCATCGGTTTTGAATTGTCCGGAGGCCGTTTAGTCCCCCCCTCCGGACGAGAGACAACCCTGGCCGCTGTAGCTGGGTGGCTGCCCCGAGAAGACGGCGGCCATCTTGAGGCCTAGCCCCTGTGGAAAGCCTCGTGACTACGCGGTGCTGACCGCATTCCCCTGGACCGAATCTACTCAGCAGAATATGGAGATGGAGGGCCCCCATCTCCTGGCCACCTTGGATTACAGGTCTGTGGGGGCGGCGGACAGACCCGCGGGTCAAAGCTGGGCTACACCTCCTCCCCTCACCGGAGATGCGGGGGCCGCTATGTGTGGCCTGGATGCCTGCTTGTTTATCCTAGACGGGGAGGATGCGTATGGCCTGCTCACTAGGGGGGTTTGGCGCAGGCTACAGGCCGCGCTATGTTTCTTCAGTGAGCTGAAGACACACCTGACAACTGAGATCAGGGCAGACATGTCCTCGTGCCTCACAGCACCGATCCTTTTGATACTGCAATTGAGGAGAGAGGCGACGAGGACGACGGCCTGAATGTGGATTCGGATTGGAGGACTCGTGCTCCCAGAGTGTACCCGACTTACTGCACTGGAGATGGGACTGCTCTCGATGCACCCCGGATGGCGGTGGTGCTAGTGCCCCCTCGACATGCGGAGATGGACGGTTTCACCCGGTTGGCGGCCAGGAAGGCGCGGAAGCGCAAGCGGTTTTACGGGGCAGCTGTACGACGGAGATCTGGCGGCATAGTTTGGGGTTCGACCCGGGCCCTACAAGGACTTGACCCCTGGGTGCTGGTCGGGATGGCGCGGATGTGCGCCGTGACATACTGGGTAGTCCTGTTCCAGAATCCTGGCGGTGGAAAGCGAGGAGCGATTGGGGCCTGGCGAGGCCTGGATGGAATCCTTGGTGCTGCTGGCCTGAGGACGGTCGGACACCACAGCATGCTAAGTGAAAGGAGGCCGGGACGCGTTGTACATGGTGCCTTCTGGGTGGACACAGGCTGAGGAAACTGGTCCTGCTTCGCTGATAGACTCCGGCATGTTATTCATCTTTCCCCCACCTAGCTTATGTGTTTTGTTTTTCTTTTTTCCTTTTACTCCGTGCGGCAGTGTCGATGTGACCTTAGACTTTTTATTTTATTTATTATTTATTTATTTTATTTATATCTATATATATACACTTTTTTTTTGGCATCATGGGTTGTCTCGGATCGCAGTTATGGCCCCCCGAGTGCCCGGGTCTAGTGCCAATTGTCCTCTTGGCCCCCCCACGGTCCTTTGGACACTGGGATTAAGCCAAGGACGGCACATTTTGGGCCTTTGCCATTACCCTTCGTCTCTCTCTTCCCCCCCACGCTTTTTTTTCCCTCCCTACCCCCCTCTCCTTTTAGCTTGGATTACTTCGGCTGTGCCCTTACTATGCAGTGCGTCCCGATACTTAAAATTGTTGACGGCTATTGTTTACGGGTTTCCCTACCTCGATGAGACCCCCCACCTGGGGATGTTTTTATATTAGTGTTCTTAGCTGACTTTCATATTATTATTTGCTAACTTTTCGCTATATGTTTACCGATGCTGTCTTTTTGCCATACTGCGTTGTTTTTTCTTTTTATCAGTATCTGCTGCTGTCTTGATGACATGGCTTGGCCCTGCGAGGCTATTCTCGCTTGCATTGGTCATATGTTACTCTTGCAAAATTCAAAAATAAATTATTTTTTTTTTTTTTTTAAAAAAGTGTATAAACCTTTCTCAGGGTCAGCATCCAGGTTCCCACATATGTAGACTGGGAGCATTGCAGACCATAAGGGTCAAAAAAGACTCAGCTCGCTAAAAAATACAAAAGGATGCGGCACCAAAATGAACTCAACACATTTCCCTGTCCAGGGTTATTCAAAAAGCTCTGAATTGCTGGCGAAAGGTAACCAGACGCTGAAATTCAGCATATGGCTACCTTTCCTGGCCATTCGGCTATTCAGAGAGCAGGCAGTTTGCCAAATGTTGGCGAATTTCCTGCACATACGGTGCCTGTTCGGTGCCTGTTCGAGGGCAGTGAATCCCCATAGAGAAGCAATGCTTCGGCTATTCAGAGAACACAAACCAGCAGTGAAAGGTTCCCCTAATTTATTTATTTATTTATAAAGGATTTTACCAGGAAGGATACATTGAGATTTCTCTCCTTTTCAAGTATGTCCTGGGTTCAAGAACATTGAGTGGTTACAGAAATACAAAATAGTAAAATGCAAGATATTAACACAAAACCAAATATACAGATTAACAGAAAAATAAATATGTAGGAAATAGTCATTATGTTACATGTTTACAGGTGCATTCCGCATTGAGGTATGTTAATAGGGAGCTCTTAAGGGACTTTAGACTGGGGGAAGATTTGATGGCGTCTGGGAGGTTATTCCATATTTGCGGTGCTCTGTAGGAAAATGAGGATTGAGCCACTTTCTTTTTGTATTGTGGTATTGCAAGTAAGGTGCTGGTCCTGGATCGGAGGTTATAGGATGAGGGAACTGCTGAGGGAAGCAGCCTATTCAGGTAGGATGGTAGCTTCCCAGAAAAGCTCTTAAACACCAGGTTGGAAAGGTGAAGGGTGCGTCTAGATTCCAGCGATGGCCAGTTTAGCTCTTTTAACATGTCACAATGGTGGGTCATGTAGTTACATTGTATAACTCATTCTGCCGCTTTGTGCTACAATGTAGTAAGTTTCTGGAGGTGTGATTGAGGGGCAGCTGCATACACTAAGGCTAGGGTCAGACGAGCGCAGTGTTAACGTCCGTGTTGCCGCACATAAGTACGTCCGTGATAGCATACAATTGTGTTAAATGGAGCCCCACACACGAAGTACGTCCGCACAGAAGTGCGGGGGCTGACCGACGCTGCAAACGGACGCAGGTTAGGCAAGAACGTAATACTGCTAGAACGGACGTGCAGAGTGCGCCACGTCCACAACGTCCGCATAGCTTTGTGTGTGAGTGATGGAGCATGGTCAGACGGACTGCATTTATACGTCCAGCATTTTTGACGGACAGAATGTTTTTTCATTGTAATTTATTTTTCCCTCCTACATCCGTCAAAAATAACTTCAGTGAAAAAACGGACTGTGTGACCACTACTGCGTCATCCGTACTGACGATGTCCGTACTGCACGGACGTACAGTCCGTAGAAATCACGCTCGTCTGACCCTAGCCTTAATCTCCGTATTCAATGGCCGGCATAAGCATTTGTTGCACAATCTGCTTTCTTACCGCGGGGCTCAGGCAGGATTTGTTTCTGTACAGGGCACCTAGTTTGGGGTAGAGTTTAGATAAGAGTTTTTCGATGTGGGGGCCAAAGGATAGATTTGGGTCTAACCACATACCTAGATATTTGAGAGCAGTGACTGTGGTCAGCGTGCCATTTGAATTTGTCCTGGCACATAGATGGGGTGTTTGCAATTTGTGTAGTTTAGGTGCTGTTCCAAAGAGCATTGTAACAGTTTTGTCAGCATTTAGAAAAAGTTTGTTATCTGCGATCCACTTTTCTACCTCTGTGAATTGTTCTTGCAGCACGGCCTCCATCTGCGGGAGATTTGGTTTGCTGGTATAGATTACAGTGTCGTCTGCGTACATGTGTACAGTTGAGACTTTGCAGACATTGGGCAGATCATTTATGAATATTGTGAATAGCAGGGGGCCAAGTATCGAGCCTTGGGGTACCCCGCATGTGACTGGGAGGGGAAGGGAAGCGCTGTCAGAAATGGACACATATTGCGACCGATCAGACACATATGATTGGAACCAGGTTAGCGTGCTTTCACCAATACCGGAGTTTTTACGTTTTTGTAATAGGATGCCATGGTCTACGGTGTCAAAGGCCTTGGCAAAATCAAGGAAGATGGCTCCAGTTAGATTTCCTTGTTCCATGCCCGCTTGGATATCATTACAATCTTTTAAAAGGGCAGTTGTAGTTGAATGTTTTGCATGAAAGCCTGATTGATCTGGGGTTAAATAGTTCCGATACTGATAATAATCACGTAATTGAATGTAGACACATTTTTCCAGAATTTGTGACATTACAGGGAGCAGTGATATCGGGCGGTAGCTGGATACCAAAGTATTGTCTCCACTTTTATGAATAGGTACCACTCTCACAGTCTTCCAGAGTTTGGGTATGTATCCAGTCGCCAGTGATTCATTGATTAGGGTTGCAACATGCCCTGCCATTCGGTGGTTTCATTCGA
The DNA here is from genome assembly GCA_009667805.1 of Leptobrachium leishanense. Lineage (NCBI taxonomy): Eukaryota > Metazoa > Chordata > Amphibia > Anura > Megophryidae > Leptobrachium > Leptobrachium leishanense. Next base: position 15,463,192 of record CM019063.1, on the reverse strand, counting down.
CATGTTTATTCAGGCAAATCCCATAGGCTTCAAAGTTAAAAATATTCCCGTTTTAATTCAATATCTAATAAACCGTTGATTATAATATTCTGCAGTAAAAAGTCTCTTTATTTTTAGATTTTTTAGGATGTTTTAAGCATTTTTAGGGATTTTTTGCGGAACAGTTTTTTCCGTTTTTTTAAATCGATTTTTCTTTTTTCTGTAACAGCCCTTTTTATTATCATTCATTGGATCTTATCTGTAAATTTCAGACATTTTCGTTCAGTAGTTTCTTTGCAAACAGCGTTTCACTTTTTAAACATTCAAGTTTTTTTTTTTTCACTCCATTCGTCTACGGTGTCGGGTTTTTCCGGCGACTGCTCTGGCATGGTTTCCGGTGTGTTCGGCGGGGTTAATCCAGATGTTTTGGGGTTTTGCGGTGAGCGCTCGCCGGGTTTTGCGTATAGTGTTCGACCGCTTTTCAGCGGCTTTTCCCTGCACTACGACGTCCCTGTGGTGCTTGCTGAATACACCGCAGGGTCGCCGAAATGGGATTGTCAAATCACACCGAATTGAAGAGAACAAAATGTCACCGAACGTGCGGTGACTTTTCGATTCTCTTTGAATAACCCTGTGTATCAAACTGCATCTTCAGGAGTATGTACAATCATAGAAACATAGAAAAATGTCGGCAGATAAGAACCTTTTGGCCCATCTAGTCTGCCCAATTACATGGATACTTTACCTGGATTTATCTTTTGTTTAGGATAGCCTTATGCCTATCCCATGCTTGCTTAAATTCAATTACTGTTTTGGCCTCTACCACTTCAACTGGAAGGCTGTTCCATGTATCCACCACCCTCTCAGTAAAATAATGCTTCCTGATGTTACTTTTAAACCTTTGCCCCTCTAATCTAAGACTATGTCCTCTTGTTTTGCTACTTTGTTTCCTTTTAAATATACTCCCTTCCTCTACCTTGTGGATTCCCTTTACGTATTTAAATGTTTCTATCATATCTCCTCTGTCTCGTCTTTTTTCCAAGCTATACATGTTAAGATCATTAAGCCTTTCCTGGTAACTTTTCTCCTTCTAGCCGTACACCATTTTAGTAGCCCTTCTCTGAACTCTCTCTAAGATGTCTATATCCTTCTGGAGATACGGTCTCCAGTACTGCACACAGTACTCCAAGTGAGGTCTCACCAGTGCTCTGTATAGTAGCATGAGCACTTCCCTTTTCCTACTGCTAACACCTCTCCCTACACAACCAAGCATTCTGCCAGCATTTCCTGCTGCTCTATTACATTGACTACTTACTCTTAGATCCTCTGAAATAATGACCCCTAAATCCTTTTCCTCAGATGTTGAGGTTAGGACTGTATCAAATATTCTATATTCAGCCCTTGGGTTTTTACGTCCCAGGTGCATTATCTTGCACTTATCCACATTAAAACTCAATTGCCACAGCTCCCACCATTTTTTTAGTTTACCTAAATCATTTGTCATTTGGCTGATCCCTCCAGGAACGTCAACCCTGTTGCAAATCTTTGTGTCATCAGCAAAAAGACATACTTTACCATTAATACCTTCTGCAATATCACTAATAAAAATATTAAAGAGAATGGGTCCAAGTACTGACCCCTGAGGTACCCCACTGGTAACAAGACCTTGCGCCGAATAAACTCCATTTACCACAACCCTCTGTTGCCTGTCACTCAGCCACTGCCTAATCCATTCAACAATATTGGAATCCAAGCTCAAAGATTGCAATTTATTGATAAGCCTTCTATGCGGAACAGTATCAAAAGCCTTACTGAATTCTAAATAAGCAATGTCTACTGCACCACCTGTGTCTATTATTTGTGTTACCCAATCAAAAAAATCAATAAGATTAGTTTGGCATGATCTCCCTGAGGTAAACCCATGTTGTTTCTGATCCTGTAATCTATGTGTTTTTAGATGTTCAACAATCCTTTCCTTTAACATGGTTTCCATTAATTTCCCCACTACTGACGTAAGACTAACTGGCCTATAGTTCCCCGATTCCTCCCTACTACCCTTCTTGTAAATGGGCACAACATTTGCTAATTTCCAGTCTTCTGGGACAACTCCCGTTAACAAGGATTGGTTAAATAAATCTGTTAACAGTTTTGCTATTACATCACTGAGCTCTTTTAATAATTTAGGGTGGATCCCATCAGGCCCCATTGACTTATTTGTCTTTACTTTAGACAGCTGCTGTAGAACCTCCTCCTCTGTAAACTGATATGTAAATGTCTCGTTAGTGTTTCCTCCTAACTGAGGTCCCTTTCTTTACTTTTCTTCTGCAAAGACTGAACAAAAATATTCATTGAGGCAGTCAGCGAGACTTTTATCCTCATCTACATACCTTTCTTCCTTTGTTTTTAATCTAACTAATCCTTGTTTTACTTTTCTTTTCTCGTTTATGTACCTAAAAAATGTTTTGTCCCCCTTTTTTACTGACTGAGCTATTTTCTCTTCTGCGTGTGCTTTGGAAGCTCTTATAAATTGCTTTGCCTCTTTCTGCCTAATCTTATAGGTTTGCCTATCTTATTCACTCTGAGTTTTTTTTATAATTATTGAATGCTGTCTTTTTATTCTTCACTATTTTGGCCACTTCTGCAGAGTACCACAGTGGTTTCTTCCCTTTTTTGTTTTTGCTAACAAGCCGAATGCAATTACCTGTGGCCTTCAATAATGCTTCCTTTAAATAATCCCATTTCTCCTGGACTCCTGGAATCACATGTATATAAAGAAAAATGTAGCGAGTACCCCCAATAATTGATGGTTATTGTCACACATATCATCTGGCGTCCTTATTTAGTTGAACAGAATATTAACATCTAGCCCCTAAGAAGCATTTATTTTGTATTATTAAAGAGGACAACAATGTGAAATATCACAGAAAATTCAGCCCGTCCTGCTTCATGACTCTGTAACGTGCAACAAAGAATCCTGAATATCGGCGGTGTGCGATTGTTTATCCAGTGTATGTGCTTCAAACCGTGACATTTTATTCCCTCATTTTCAGAACATTGAAAGATCTTAGCCTGGTCATAGGAGTAAATTAATCAATCACGTGTTTCGGTGTCACTGGAGAGTGTACTTGTGTGTAATTGCAAGGTTAAAAGTGCAAGCATCCTCCGCAGGATCTAGCTCACAGTTCAGCTCAACTTCACGGCAGATTAAAGCAAACATATAGAGCAGAAAATAACACCACGTGGGAGAAACCCCATTGCATGAAAAGCTTTTTAAGGCGCTCCTCCCTGAAAGCCAGAATGAGTTTTGCTGTAGTCCATATCAAATGCTTGTTGGTTTTAGTCCATGAAGTCATTGATGCAGAAAATGTATACAGGCTTATTCGAAGAGAATCGAAAAGTCACCGCACGTTCGGTGACTTTTCGTTCTCTTCAATTCGGTGAGATTTGGCGATCCCATTTCGGCGACCCTGCGGTGTATTCAACAAGCGCCACAGGGCCATTGTAGTGCAGGGAAAAGCCGCCGCAAACCCGACAAACACTCACCGCAAAACCCGGCGAATGCACACCGAAACCCGCAAAAACATCTGGATTAACGCCGCTGAACACGCCGGAGAAAGCCGAGCACCCGCTGATCACAGCACAGAGCAGCCGCCGGAAAAACCCGATACCGCAGATGAATGGAGTGAAAAAAATAAAAAACAGTACGCTTGAATGTTTGAAAAGTGAAACGTTGTTTGCAAAGAAACAACAGAACGAAAATGTTTGAAATTTACATATAAGATCCAATGAATGATAATAAAAAGGGCTGTTACAGAAAAAAGAGAAAAAAAACAATTTAAAATAAACAAACGGAAAAAATTTTTTTGCCAAAAAATGCATAAAAGATCCTAAAACATCTATAAATAAAGAGACTTTTTACTGCAGATTAAAAGAATGAACAGTTTACTAGATATTGAATTAAAACGGGAATATTTTTAACATTGAAGCTTATGGGATTCGCCAGAATAAACCTGTCGAATGAAACCACCGAATGGCAGGGCAATTCGGCAACTTTTCACTGCTGGTTTTTGTTCTCTGAATAGCCAAAGCATTGCTTCTCTATGGGGATTCACTGCCCTCGAACAGGCACCGAACAGGCACCGTATGTGCAGGCAAATCGCCAAGATTTGGCGAACTGCCTGCTCTCTGAATAGCCAAATGGCCAGGAAAAGTAAGCGTACGCTGAATTTCAGCGTTTGGTTACCTTTGACCAGCAATTCGGATCTCTTTGAATAACCCTGTATATTTAATACATTTGGTAGAATATTCACCAACATTAATATAAAATTGGGATAATATTGAGGAGTCTGTGGTGCACCAGCCGTCCGCTTGCTAGTATCTGCGGTGGAAGGGAAATGGAAGGAAAGCTGAACATGGTGGATCAGAATAGGGTCACCCTTGGAGACGCAAAAAACAAAACCATCAACTAGAATATATTAAAGAAATGACAAAACAACCTGCAGTATATTCACAAACCATCAGAAAATAATTATGCTCTTTAAAAACTGAATTCATCCACAACCATACAGGAAAAAGAGATGCCTAAACTGAGAAGAGTGGGTGGAATTTCTCCCGCTCTTAAAGGGCCACTACCACCAAAAAATGAAATGTCCTTATTGTGTTTATTTCATGTTATTCTTATTATAATTTTATTATTACTATCATCATTTATATAGCACCAACAGTTTCCGCAGCGCTTTACAATAACCAAAGTGAAAGCGATACAGATAAACGGACATAGGATGGAAAGAATAGGTGTAGATGACCCTGCACTCATACACACCGCACATTACTGTGAGTTTTACTGCTGTGGAGCTCTGTGATACGCTCAAACAAACCGCACATTCCTGTGAGTTTTATTGCTGTGGAGCTCTGTGATATGCTCATACACACTGCACATTACTGTGAGTTTTATTGCTGTGGAGCTTTGTGATACAATAATATGCATTGTGTATGAGGTTATCACAGAGATCAACAGCAATAAAACTCACAGTAATGTGTGTTGTGTATGAGCTTATCACAGAGCTCCACAGCAATAAAACTCAGTGTGTATGAGCGTATCACAGAGATCCACAGCAATAAAACTCACAGTAACGTGCGGTGTGTATGAGCGTATCACAGAGCTCCACAGCAATAAAACTCACAGTAATGTGCGGTGTGTATGAGCGTATCACAGAGCTCCACAGCAATAAAACTCACAGTAATGTGCGGTGTGTATGAGCGTATCACAGAGCTCCACAGCAATAAAACTCACAGTAATGTACAGTGTGTATGAGCTCCCCAGCAATAAAATGGGAGGCTTTAAATGGTGGGAGGTATTGAATGAAGGGGTGTGGTGATGGCAGGGGCAGTGTGGTTACTGTTGAGTGCTGTGAAGATTTCTCGGAAAGGGCGCCCAAAGGTCTGAGGCCGGCCCTGATGTTAATATATGACAAGCAAATAACGCAACAAACTATTTCAAATAGAAAAGAGATTATAATCAAGGGGCATAATGAAAGTCTGCAACGTTCGATCACAGCAATCGAAGGTTCCTCACTTCCCAGTTCAATCCATAAGCACACGACAAAAAGTGTCCTTTCTTTTGGTGTTCAAAAAGTTACATTTTTCTTTGTGTCTTTGAAATGGATCTTATGCAACAGGACGATAAATTACAGTATGTCCATTAAACCCTTACTGTCACTGTTTCTTTTTTGTTTTATAAGGCATAGCGAACAAGAGTCAAACTTTGTTTAGAATAATTTTTGACAAATCTTAGACAAATTTTAAGGGTATTTCATTTCATCAGGAAACAAGGTAAACAACGGCAGTGACGTGCACTTTACTGTTTAATAACTATATGCATTCCGCATGTCACAATTTAAACTTCAGAACTTTGATTAATTACGAAGCCATTGTTGGTATTCCACCGAAACGCTTTCATGGCTGATGTTGTAACTGTTGAGAGAAAATAATGTAACAATTCAGTGAAGGTGGGACTGCCGTACTGTAAACAAGTTAATCTGAGCTGAATGTATTTTACGTGATGGGAGTTAAGGGTTGGACACTGATTTTATTGCCTTATTTAAACAGCTGTGGCACACAATTGGTTATGAGAGGACTTTTAAGTTAATGTCATGCACACATGCCACATTTTTTATTCTATATCTATTGTGCTTCTCATGTAAACAAAATGTACTCACATGCTTCATATGACTAGACGTAACCCTATACAAATAGTGTCGAGGTTCCTTGACTGCAGGAGAAACCTGATCATATCAAACTAATTTATTGTGAAATTGAAAGGGAAATCAAACGGAGATGCAGGAATTTAGAAGATTTGACTGAGTTTATTGATTTGAATATTAGGGTTACACATGGGTGGTGTCCCCTGAGGAAGGCATTTGATGCTGAAACATTGTAGCTTGGTTGGGTATCTGATGACTTATATCACTTATCTTGACAAAGTAAATCAAGACCTTTTTTTATTTTTTGAGAAGGTATTTTACCTGGAAGGATACATTGAGATTTCTCTCGTTTTCAGGTATGTCCTGGGTGGTGAGTGTGTGCTGTTGGGTGTCTTGCCAGGGGTGCTTGCTGGAGAGGTTGCTCGCTGGGATTGAGCCCATGGCTCCACGGGCTCTCTCCATGCAGAGCAGTGACATTGCCTCTACTCCACCCAGCCGGTACTCCATACCTACTACCATACATATATTAACTATCTTTAAATTTATTTATTTATAAAGGATTTTACCAGGAAGGATACATTGAGATTTCTCTCGTTTTCAAAATGCAAGATATTAAAAACAAAACACAAATATACAGAGTAACACAGAAAAATAAATATGTAGGAAATATAGTCACTATGTTACATGTTTACTGGTGCATTCTGTATCGAGGAATATATTAATAGAGATCTCTTGTGTCTTAAGACTGGGGGAAGATTTGATGGTGTCTGGGAGGTTATTCCATAATTGCGGTGCTCTGTAGGAAAATGAGGATCGAGACACTTTCTTTTTGTATTGTGGTATTGCAAGTAAGGTGCTGGTCCTGGATCGGAGGTTATAGGATGAGGGAACTGCTGGAGGAAGCAATCTATTCTTCAGGTAGGGTGGTAGCTTCCCAGAAAAAACACCAGGTTGGAAAGGTGAAGGGTGCGTCTAGTTTCCAGCGATGACCAGTTTAGCTCTTTTAACATGTCTCAATGGTGGGTCATGTAGTTATATTGTAGCACAAAGCGGCAGAATGAGTTACACAATGTAGTAAGTTTCTGAAGGTGCGTTTGCGGGGCGGCTGCATACACTACATCTCCGTATTCAATATAGCTGGCATAATAAGCATTTGTTGTACAATCTGCTTTCTTACCGCGGGGCTCAGGCAGGATTTGTTTCTGTACAGGGCACCTAGTTTGGGTAAAGTTTAGATGAGAGTTTTTCGATGTGGGGGCCAAAGGATAGATTTGGGTCTAACCACATACCTAGATATTTGAGAGAAGTGACTAAAATGGAGCATCATTTTCCATAGCTAGGGTTAGAAATTAAGAATAGGGTAAGAAATTAGAGTGAAGGTTAGATGTTATTTATTTATTTATAAAGGATTTTACCAGGAAGGATACATTGAGATTTCTCTCGTTTTCAAGTATGTCCTGGGTTCAAGAACATTGATTGGTTACAGAAATACAAAATAGTAAAATGCAAGATATTAACACAAAAACAAATATACAGATTAACAGAAAAATAAATATGTAGGAAATAAAGTCATTATGTCACATGTTTACAGGTGCATTTCGTATTGAGGTATGTTAATAGGGAAGTCTTAATAGTAGTAATAGAATTTAGGGTTAAGGTTGGGGCTAGAAATTAGGTTTAGAGCTAGAATTAGAAATTAGGTTTAGGTTTAGAAATTTGAGTTTGGGTTAAACATTAGAGTTAGGATTAGAAATTAAGGTTTGAGCTAGGGTTAGGTTACTATTTGTGCTTGTTTTAGTGTTAGGGTTAACCTGAATCCTAAATGTAACCCTATTACTAACATTCTGCTCCATTTTTGCTTAATTCTTTTAGCAACAGATTCTGTCCCTTCATTTGGCATGATCTAAACCTATACCTAATTTCTATCCTTAACCCTACCTATTGAAAACGATGCTGTAATACTGCCACAGCACAACAAAACAATTTTAAGCATCTTTTTTTAACGCATCATCTTTCACGAATTTTTTTGATAATAAACAGTTCTTTATATTTCTGATTTGAGGCATGGTACCTACATAGCAGTTCCAGGTTAACCCTAACCCTAACATTCTGCTCCATATTTGATTCATCTTTAAGCAACAGATTATGCTCCTTTTTTTGGCACGAGTGCAGTGATCCTGGGGTAGTGATCTCCAGCCTGTTTCTCTTCCTCACATTGTGATAGGACCATGCACTGCTGTTTTCTTTCTATTTCAGACCACTGGTCTGGAGCTCCATCAGCCCCTATGGTAATATGGCCCTTCTAGCAATATTAATTTCAATATATTATCTCTACAGGTGAATATGTATGATGACCACCCTTACCAAAAATTATTGAACAGACGTCTAATAAAATGCTTATATGATAAACACTGCAAAAGTGCTGCCACCACCTTTCAGGATTGCCATGCTTGAAAAGACCATGTACCGGCTGGGTGGAGTAGAGGTAATGTCACCACTCTGCATGGAGAGAGCCTGTGGAGTCATGGGTTCGATCCCAGCGAGCAACCTCTCCAGTAAGTGTCCTTGACAAGACACCTAACGGTACATACTCGCCACCCAGGACATACTTGAAAACGAGAGAAATCTCAATGTATCCTTCCTGGTAAAATCCTTTCACAAGAACTACTGTTCTTGGATGGGAAGATAAAGAAAAAAAGATAAAATAATGTAGGGCCACCGTGATTATAGGAGAACAATTGCATTTAAAGTCATGATCTCAATTTCACAAAGTTATTTTTATTCCTCCATATACCATAAGAGGGGGTATGAAGTAGTTTAACTTGACATTATGACTAGGAAGTTAAGGATATTTCTGCCAGGGAGATATTAGCCAGCAAGTGAACAGTCAGCTCTTCTACTTCATGTGTTGAAAGCAGGAGAAATGAGCAAGTGAAAAGACGAGTGACTGAAAAGGGACAAATAGTGATGGCTAGACGACTGGGCCAGAGCATCTCCAAAACGGCATGTCTTGTGGGGTACTCCTGGTATGTAGGGGTTAGTACCTACCAAAGTGGTGCAACGATGGACAGCCAGAGAATCGAGGTCTGGGTCATGCACACCCAATACTCAATGATACACTTGGGGAGCAAAGGCTAGCCTGTCTGGTCTGATCCCACAGAAGAGCTACTATAGCAAAATTGTCTTGAATACCATAATGCTGGCCATGTTGTGTTAAAATACACGTGACACATACCACCTACCTCGAGATTGTGAAGACCACATACACTACATCATAGCATTGGTAATCCCTGATGGCAGTGGCCTCTATCCCCAGGATAATGCCTCCTGCCCCACTGCAAAAATTGTTCAGGAACATGACAAAAATTTCAAGGTATTGCCTTGGCCACCAAATTCCCCAGATCTCAATCCGTAGGTCTGTGGTAGTAGTTGGCTAAAACAGTGATTGAATTTAAGCAGGCATGGGATAGGCATAAGGCTATTCTAAATACAGGGCCGGATTAATATAGGGGCTGATGGAGCAGCAGCTCCAGGCCCATGCCCCAGAATAGGCCCAGAGAAAGGATAACTATGTCTGCATTGATGGGCAGTTGGACCCCTGTATCTCCAACACCATAGGAGCTACAGACAGAGTCATGTGTGGTATCATTGGAAAGGCCAGAGCATGCCCTTTCCAATGATACATGACCAGTTTTTATATAACATTAAAAAATAAATATTGTTTTCTTTTTTCTCTCTAACACAGCAACATTTTTCACTTATCAATTATAAAGTGAACAATGATGCTGCACTAGCTCACCATCACATTTGTCATGTCACCAACAAGCGTCGAGGTGATGGCACAATCCGTTGTTACGAATTGTTACATCAAAAACCTAAACCAGTGAAGGGCACTGGGGGGGGACTTTGGATCCCTGCGTTACTAATATTTACACCTCACAAGATCAAGTGACATTGGACAGGTCAGAGTCTGGCCTTTGCATTGATACCAAACGTGACCATGTAAAATGTAAATGAAAACAGAAAAAAAGCGAAGTTGCAAAGCGATGGCATTGTCCATTTGTCACGTATAAAATGAACAATACCACTGCCCTTACTCACCTTTTAATTTCCCAAGCTGGGAGCAAGGTCAGTGGTTTATACATAATCATATTGTTCATAAAACACCATCCTCCAAAACACAGGGTAAATATTTCATTTTTTAATTCAAATTGTATATTTTTACAGCTTCCCATTTCATTTTTTTTTTTTTTTACAAGAATTCCCTATAGAATATATAACCACAAAGGTTTGGATGATAAAATGGGGAATTTTTTTTTTACACGCTTTAAATGATTGAAATCTGAATGAATAATTAATCACACAGTATCTGCCTGGTTGGAAATAGCCATATCTGCACTAATAAATAACAAAACATAGGTTTTCATTTCACTAAATTCCAAAATAAGACACCACGATATTCAGCTCCAGGCCCATAGAGATCTTAATCCAGCCCTGCCTAAATAAAAGATAAATCCAGGGAACATATCCATATAATTGGGCAGACTACATGGGCCAAAAGGTTCTTATCTGCCGATATATTCTATGTTTCTATGTCTGTGGTGGAACAACAAATCTGACCCATGGAGGCTGGACCTTGCAATTTACAGGACTCGCGGCTAACGTCTTGGTGCTGGATATCACAGGACACGTTCGGATGTCTTGTGGAGTCCACACCTAGATACATCAGAGCTGTTTTGGAAGCAAGAAGGGGACCATCAAAGTATTAGGCAGGTGGTTTTAATGTTGCGGCAGGTCGGTGGAAAAGATTTTCTTTGCAATTCTCTTTGTCTACTAGAGGCTAGAAAGGAGTGCTTTGACTAGCTGGTAATTAAAGCCTAAGAAACCGGTTGTTTTACAAGGATAGAGTCAAATTACGAAGAGGGCAATTTGATCACGTCGTGTATACAAAGAGGCATTCATTTACATAACAAAAAGTATACATTTTTTTCCTCTGCATAACTCAAAGGTAAAACCTCACCCTGATTACTCAGGCCACTGATTATAACAGGGGCATATTTAAGGTATTTAGCATTGATACCGCTCAAACTCTGCTGAACAAATTCACAACCTCTCTGGGATATTTGTCAATAAAAATATAGTATCTTTTTGATACCAAGTGATTTCTAACATTATTTCTTTTAGTTTAGTAACTTGCTGTGACTTATATTTTATGTCACTTTGCAACACACACCAAATACACTATTGGAGTTATTCACTAACCTTCGAATTGGCCCAAAATAGGTGAAATTACTAGCGAATTGACAGCAAAATACGGTGCAGTTCGCCGCAATTCGGCGGCGTTCAGTGGCACCGAAATGGCCCCATAGAAGATGAGTCGTGTCTTTTATTCACGGAACACTGAACTGCAACAAAATTCGGGCAAAATGCCCTGATTTTCGGCATTTCAGTTCGTCAAGTTTAAACCGGCGAATCCCATAGAATTCAATGTAAAAACATAATGGGCCCTATTACAATCTTCGCGTTAAAACGCTCGCGCAATGTGTGAATTTGTGCTCCCAGCGTTAAACGTTAACGCGCATAAATCAACCCTGGAATTACAATCCTTGCGCATTTTTTCATCCGTCGAGCAATAATGCGCGTTAAACGGACACGCACAAATACGAACGCAGTAACATTGCGCACAGAAATCAGTGTGCGGACTGTTTTTTTCAGGTCGATTCAGCCAATCAGAATTAAGAACCACAATTATCTCACGTTAAGTTTTTGAGCCTGTCAAAGTCAATCTGCGCAAATATGTTGCATCAATAATAAATGCCACACAACTTCTCAAATTTATTGGTTTGGCATGTGTAGAATGTGTAACTATACTTTGCTGCATATTTTTTTTTGGGCTGGTGTATTTGGGTTCGGCCAGGTGGATAGAATTTGCCATTAACACCAGCTTTCAGGAGTTGATAAAATTATGCGCACAACGCTGTGCGTTACAAACTGTGCATAGATTGTAATACCATCCGCGTACCAGCGCACAAACGCATTTGCGCTCACAATGTTAAGTATAGGAAGTGCGCAGTAAAGTACGCTCACAAAGGGTTCACGCAGGTTCACCCGCGATAGACGTATACGCGTATTTGTTGCGCTGACAATGTAATACGACGTTCAGCGCAAAGAGCTTTATCCGTTTGCGCGAACATTGTAATAGGGCCCAATATCTTTTATAAAAAAAAAATTAATAGACCGTTTATTTTTGTCCTTTTCAGCAAAAGCACTTTTTATTTTTAGGAAGACCTTTTTGTATATTTTTTAAACAAAATTTTTGTTTCTCTAATTTTTTTCTTTATTCTGTAAAGACCTTTTTAAAGAACCCTTTTTATTATTTAGACACATTTTAATGGATTTTTTTTTAAACACCTATTAGGAGAATAGAAGACTTCCATTTTTTTGTTTTCAGTTCGGTGGAATTCACCAAGGTCAGTTCAACGTTGTTTTTAGGGTTCTTCAGCGATGTTCTCCAACTTTCTTGTGGGGCTTTAGTGATTCCATCTTCGGCACACTACGGTGACCATTCGATAACTAGTGAATTCACTAAAATGTTGAAAAAATGGAATCGCCGAAGTGAAAAGCACCAAAATTTTACTGGCATTTCGGTGCTTAGTGAATATACCCTTATATTGGATCTCTCAAAGAAAGACCAATAGGGAAATAAATGCTGACCCCCCCACCTCACCCTCCCCCAGCATCAATCTGGTGCCCTTGGCCCTTTCCTAGTTGGACTTGGAGTGCGAAGGCAAACTTTGCAAGGATCTATATGCATGAATATCTGCCCTTTATGTAAAATTAAAGGAACACACTATTAAAATATAGAGTTTCCTTTTTTGGCCCTTAAATAATTGGACAGAGGCTGCTGACATCCCTTTACCATTTTTTTAAAAATGTTGTTCATTTGTCCAATTTTACTCACCTTTTGTCTGTTAGTGTGCACTGCTTCTCCTCTTTGGATCAAGGACTCCTTAACTGGGAAGTCCTTGACATGTTCTAATGCAATTCTTGGTCCTACGCAGTTTGCATAGTGTAGGAGCTGCAAATTGCACCGCGCAACGGGACTTGCGCACTTTACGTACGCAAGTTCCGTAGCAACTGTGCAGAACGACGGATCGGAGCTATGCACATACGCATCTGCTGTCTCTCTGAGACCGCTCGTTACTGCGATTGATCTCAGAGAGAGTGCAATCGGCACGCTTTCTACATGCTGATTTCATTGGTGACCAATCTGGTGACTGGCACCTGGGAAATTAAAAAATCCCGGCTGCTGGGTGGGAAGGAGGAAACTCCTCCACTTCACCCAGCGTTTTCAAAAGTTTGAAGCTGGGGGGGGGAGAAGGTGGGGCACACCTCACATCCTGATCACTTTATAAATGTAAAGTGTACAGGATGAATAGCGTGTCCCTTTAATGTTCATTGCAACGTATATCATCATAATTATTTAATTGTGGTAAATTAAAGATTTATTCTTGTATAGTGCTTATGGGTTTAATAAACATAGGATATAAAGCAAAATGACTGTGTCTCAACATGGTCTTGCCAATTGCTAAAGGAGCTATTCAGAGAGATCCGAAATGTCGCCGAAATGTAACCGGACACTGAAATTCAGCAAACGGGGACATTTCGGGGCCATTCGGCTATTCAGAGAGCAGGCAGTTCGCCAAATTTTGGCGAATTACCAGCACGTACAGTGCCTGTTCGACGGCAGTGAAATCCCCCATAGAGAAGCAATGGTTAACCTATTCAGAGACACCAAACAGCAGTGAAAAGTTGCCAAAATTCCCTGCTGTTCGTTCATTTCATTTGGCAGGTTTATTCAGGCGATTCCCATAAGCTTCGATGTTAAAAATATTCCCGTTTTAATCCAATATCTATTAAACCGTTTATTCTTTTATTCTGCAGTAAAAAATCTCTTTATTTATAGATTTTTTAGGATCTTTTAAGCATTTTTTGGGATTATTTCGGCAAAACAATTCTGTTTTCTTTTTAAATCGTTTTTTCTTTTTTCTGTAACAGACCTTTTTATTATCATTCATTGGATCTTATATGTAAATTCCAGACATTTTCGTTCAGTAGTTATTTTGCAAACAGCGTTTCACTTTTCAAGCTTCCAAGCAATATCTTTATCTATTTTTTACCACGTTCGTTGGGTTGTCGCGTTTTTCTGGCGGCTGCTCTGCGCTGAGATGGGCAGCTTGTCGGGTGGGGCTTTTGCGGCGGTTTCTGCGGGTTTTCAGTGAGTGTTCGGTGAGTGTTCAGCGAGTGTTCTGCGGGTTTGCAGCAAGTATTCCCTGCACTACAGGGGGCCCTGCGGTGCTTACTGAATACACCACAGGGTCGGCGAACTAGAATCGCCAAATCGCCCCGAAGTGCGGGGAACGAAAGGTCACCGAACGTGCGGCAACATTTCGAATCTCAATGTATCCTTCCTGGTAAAATCCTTTATAAATAAATAAATAACTCTGTAAGTGAAAAGTTTATATTTTCTGTCTCATTTTTAAAGCTTAATGTAAATGTGGTGTTTATTTCTGTTTTCTCAGATACATTCCATTTTATAATTAGTAACGGTTTCATGTGTGGATACACTATGAAATGTGCTGTCACTTCTTCTGCTTCCCTGCATAGGCTTCTAAGATTGAATTGGTTGTAGGACTTTGATGCTCTGGCAATCAAATCAATCAAATCAAATCAAAATAAGCTTTATAGGCAGGATCAAATACATTTTAGCATTGCCAAAGCATATGGGGAGGAGAGGGGGGAGTGGGACATATATATGGGGGGATGGGCAAGTCCATGGACATTATCAGGGGTAAGGGATAATGTGAAATGGGATGGGGGCGAGTCCGTGTTGGGGATTTATAAGTCCAGGATCTCTCATGTTCCTCTCAGTCAGTGACATTCTGTGACGTACTGGGCAGATATTTTCACCGCCGGTTCCTCTTCTCCCAGTATGATGTGGAGTTTCCTCATCTCTTCTGTAGACGTGAAGTCTGGGATGAGAGCGGAGAGTCTCTGGAAGTGAGTTTCCCTCAGTGCTGAGTACTTGGGGCACTGTAGGAGGAAGTGGACCTCATCTTCCACGGCCCCCTGGTCACAATGCTGGCACAGTCTATTCTCCCTGGGCTTGTAGGTCTGTCTATGCCGCCCTGATTCGATTTCCAGGCTGTGGGCGTTCAGTCTGTACCGGCTCAGGATCTGTCTGTCCTTGGTGAGTTTCTGAGAGTTTCAGTCTTGGTTAATTTCATAGCTGAGTTTAACAGCATATTATATGGATAAGCAATTTAATTGATATTCTAGTAGAAATTTGCCCAGAATATTATATCATTAGCCAAATCACAATCTAATCCCTGGTCCTCAGGTCCCCCTAACAGGGCTGGTTTTAAGGATCACCTAGGGGATAAACAGACTGAATCCTGCAATCACTGAGCAGCAAATCATGTCACCTGTGCTGTGCTGCAGATATCTGCAAACCTGACTGTTAGGGGGTTGGAAACCACTGTTCTAAAGATTGGACACATTATATCATTTTGTCCAGTTCTGCTATTGTCCAGAAATTGTGCAATTCTGACACAAATGCAGAGGGTGCAATGTTAGGAAAGTAACACAAAGTAGTGTGTTTTCCAAATCCCACGCATTTGTAACAAAAACACTGCATTAAAACGGCATTACATCTAAACTTAATTGATTTAATCATTATACAAACTGCTTTGGGTAAATGGACATATAATGACCACTTACCTTTATTGCATAGTTACTGATTAAATAAAAGACACCTAATTGAAAATCTCTTAACCGTGAACCTGTATTAGTCACAATGCCAAACTGATGATTAGGAATGCCACCAAATTCAATCTCATAGTTAAAAATTAAACCATCAAGACACCTTTAAGTATGTAAAGGTTTTAGTTTGTTAGGACATTGGTTTCTTTTTTAATATATATATATGCTTCAGAAATATCAGCATGGTATTAATATTTCAAAGCAAGAATGTCACTTGTGTATTTTCTTGACCTGCCGGATCTCGCGAGAGGAGAAATCCTGCAGGTCATGTGACAGCAGGCAGTCGAAGCGTCAATGGAGGCTATCCTGAGGCTTAGCGCTGCGTTACGGCCTGCAAAACCTGTAGGTGCAGGTTTTCCTCCTTAGCGTCCCCATTTTAGCGGGCAGAATGTAATACTCTCCATTGTTATTTGTATATACTAAAACCCTGGTGGATTTCGATCCCATTCTAAAACTGAGAATGCAAGATTACACCAGCTCCTGCATCCCTTTCAATAAATGAATTACAAATGAAAGCAATAAGCTGATGTCAGACAAAATACAGAGACAAAGGCAACATGTCTGTTATGTTTTGTAGATGTGATCCACAAAAAAATATTTAAATATTTTTTTAAAGCATTCAATTTTGTTGCATTCTGGGCATTTTGCTAATAAATGTTTTTGGAGCCACTTTTATTTAAGCAGCATTGCGAAAACTCTTATTTCACAGTTCTGGCTTTATTAAAGGGGTTATTCAGAAAGCGGCGAACTTGTCACTGAATTGCACCTGTAGGGTGCAATTACGGGACAGTTTGGCTATTCAGAGATTCTCTGTCAATTCGTGAAATACAGTGCAGTTCGCCGCAGTTCGCTGCAGTTCGCTGCAGTTCGGCGGCAGTGAAATTGTCCCATAGAGAAGTAATGGTTAATCTATTCAGAGAACACCGAACTGCACCGAAATGTCAGTGAAATGTCCTGATGTTCATTGATTCAGTTTGATAGGTTTAGACAGGCGAATCCCACAGGATTCAATGGAAACAAAATAATTTCATTTCTACATTTTTTTATTCAACCGTTTATTCTTTTCATTTTCAGCAAGCCGTCTTTTTAATTTATTTTTTGTAACACCTTTATGTATTTTTATTATATATTTTAGACAAAAATTTTGATTCCCAATTTCTTTTTTAAAGGCTTTTTTTTATTCTGTAAGAAACCTTGTTTTTATTTTTTATAGGACCTTTTTTATTATTTAGACACATTTCAATGCATTTTTTTGGTTTAAACATCTATTAGAAGAACAACAGAGTTCTGTTTTTTTTCCTGCAGTTCGGTGGCGTTCAGTGGTCAGTTTGGCGATCCTGTGGTCAACAATGGAATTCACCACAGGGTCGGGGGAAATGGAATTGACGAAGTGCACCGAAGTGTGCCGAACTAGAAAGCACTGAAATTTCAGAGTGCTCAGAGGGCTGATTCAGCCATTCACATGCAGGGGCCTAGTCCTGCCCAGAACCTGAGCTCATGGAGCCCTCAGCTGAGGTTTCCTGGGCTTGGAGTACATAAGATACCAGCCCCACCGAGTGGTATCAAAGCCTTCCTGCGTGGATGGATGGATGGATGGATGGAGCATCCAGCCCCTCTGCAGTCCTGTGACACGTTGAGCTGAAAGCATGTCATATACTGCTGATTCGGATAAGTTTCTAAAGTAACGTAAAGAGTTGATATGAGAGGGGCCAGTAGGGGTTAATGTTTAACCCCTCTGCTTCATAACTCTTCCTGATTTAACCCTATAGTATACTTTTAAAATCACCACACCGTCCCTTTAAATCTGGGATCTCAAACTTGGCCACCCACAGATGCTTCTAAACTACAAGTTCAATGATTCTTTGGCCATCTTTTGCATACAAAGAATTCTCTTTGACTTGAAGGCCACCAACATCTGGCGGGCCAGAGAGACAGTTTGTATTCAGCTTTTCTTAAAGTGCACCAATCATGCCCAAAACATCTGTAGCTCATTTGAAAAATCTCCCAAATTTGACTATACGTTGCGTTAGCCAAACTGCTGAACCTTTTCACACCTCTGTGCTGAGCTCATTTTTACCGGTTTCGCTCATCATGTTTAAATGCGATTTGAAGTCACATTTTATTAATTGACCCAGACATATTATATATCGTTCTTTCCGGGAGACTCGGCAGATTCATAATATATCATTATTATATATATACGTTATGTCCTGTCTGTATATTATAACATACAATGCAATAAAATTAGAATTTTCAATAATTTACAACATGTAAAGTGTTTTTTTTTTACATTTTAACATACGAGTGTTTGCGGTTATATTTTCTATGGGGTGCGCTTGTTAAAAAAGTTAGAAATGGGGAATCGTTACTTTTTTTGGGGAAAATTACGTGTTTTTTGGCAAACGCCCCCATAGAAAAAATTGTTAATGCAGCATCATTGTTCACATTATAATTGAAATGGGAACAATATTGCTGCATTAATAAAACAAAAAAGTTTTTATTTTTTTAAATTTTTATTTTTAATTAGTTTTTTTAAACTGTACATGGTCATGTTTGGTATCATTGAAAAGGCCATGCTCTGGCCGTTCCAATGATATCAAACATTAACCCCTAGCTTTCACGGATCGGGAGATAGGGGGTTCCAATGAACCCCCTATCTCCACCATAGGTGGCAGCAAGGGGTTAATTGCGGGACTGGCGCCATCGCGCTATGCGCGATGACGCCAGTCATTAGGGGGATATCCCGGAAGCTTGGCCAATATCCAAGATGTCGGCCAGCTCCGGGAAGGGACCGCGATACGGCGCATGTTAGCGCCATATCACGATCCAGCCCCCTAGGGGTTAAAGACAGCCGCCACTTGGAAGGGCAGGCTGTGCCCTTCCAAGCGGTGTCTGCCTTTACTGGCTGGCCCGCACGGATGGGGAGGGGGAGAGGTCCAAAGGACCCCCCCGCAATGGCGGATGGGGGCCTGAAATAGACATCATTGCGCATGCGCGATGACGGCTATTGTGCCCGCCGGGGTCCCGGAGGCTGGGCTGACATCGATGATGTCAGCTTGCACCGGGGGGCCGCTGCGATCGGCCGGAATCCCGGCTGATCGCCGCTGCACATGGAGGACGCGCTTAGCGCGTCCTCCGCAGTGAAGTGGCCATGCGGCAGGACGCGCTGAGCGCGTCCTCCGCATGGAAAGGGTTGATACAACAAGAATCCTTGCTAACTGACCATGTCCCCAGCAATCCTGGGCTCAGCTGTTAATGACCCAGCTTAAATGGTTAATCTGTCCCTCGAAAGAGAGAAGGAAAAAACCATGGCTGCCTCTATGAGAAGAGCAGGTGGATTAGAAGCTGCAAAAAAAAAAAAATCACAAAACTCTATTGGAAGTTGCAAACTAAAAAGGTTTACTGGACTAATTAAGCTACAACAAAACACATATCAAAAATCTCTATCAGACAGTGAGTGTGTGCTTTAACCACTCCGCTGCGGAGGACGCGCTCAGCGCGTCCAGCCATGCAAAGCCAGCAATCGGCCGATTGCTGTGCCCCTGGCGTGGGTGTGGGCTGACATCTTTGATGTCAGCCCAGCCTCCGGGACCCCAGCGGGCACCAATAAATGTCATTGCGCGGCGCAATTGTCATTGGAATGGCAGAGCATGGCCTTTCCAATGATACCAAACATGACCATGTTAAATTAAAATAAAAAATAATAAAATAATAAAAAAATAAAAAATTTTTTTGTTTGTTTGTTTTATTAACCACTTCAATGCGGAGGACGCGCTCAGCGCGTCCTCCGCATTCCTGCTGCTGTGCTGAGGACGCGCTGAGCGCGTCCTCCCATTGGGGTCAGCGTTCGGCCGGGTTCCGCCCGATCGCTGCCCCCCCGGTGCGGGCTGACATCCTCGATGTCAGCCCGGCATCCGGGACCGCAGCCGCCGGAATTAGGTGTCACCGCGGCTGCGCGATGACACCTAATTCAGGCGCCCCCCGCATGTGCGGAGGAGGCGCCTGAAAGGGAGGGGGGAGGTCCTTCGGACCTCTCTCCCTCCCGATTGGCGGCTCTGCGGGGGTTAACCCAGGCATCATTTGGAAGGGCACAGCCTGCCCTTCCAAATGGTGCCTGGCATTAACCCCTGGGGAGCTGGATCGCGAATCGGCGCTGAAAAGCGCCGATTCACGATCCTTTCCCGGAGCTGGCCGACATCTTGGATGTCGGCCAAGCCTCCGGAACTCCCCCTGAGGACTGGCGTCATCGTGCGTAGCACGATGACGCCAGTCCTGGACTTAACCCCTAACTGCCACCAACGGTGGAGATAGGGAGTTCATTGAACTCCCTATCTCCCGATCCGTGGCAGTTAGGGGTTAATGTTTGGTATGGTTGGATCGGCCAGAGCATGGCCGTTCCAACGATACCAAACACTACTGTGAAAATTTTTGTCAAAAAAAAAAAAAAGAAAAATAAAAATAAAAAAAAAAAAAATTATAAAAAAAAAATAAACACTTTTTTTTTATTTTTTTTGGTTTGTTAATGCAGCAATATTGTTCCCATTTCAATTATAATGTGAACAATGATGCTGCACTAACGATTTTTGTATGCGGTGCGTTTGTTAAAAATAGTGTAATTTTCCCAAAAAAAAATGTAACGAGACCCCATCTCTAATTTTTTTAACAAGCGCACCCCATACAAAATATAACCGCAATTGCTCGCATGTTAAAATGTGAAAAAAAACACTTTACAATTTGTAAATTATTGAAAATACATATTTTATTGCATTTTTTGTTATAACATACAGACATGACATAACGTATACATATAATAATGACATATTATGAATCTACCGAGTCTGACGGAAAGAACGATATAATATGTCTGGGTCATATACTAAAATAAGCCTTCAAAACACGTTTAAACATGATGAGCAAAACCGGTAAAAATGACCTCAGCACAGGGGCGGGAAAAGCCTCAGCAGCGAAAAGGTTAATGCAGCAATATTGATCCCATTTCAATTATAATGTGAACAATGATGCTGCACGAATGATTTTTTCTATGGGGGGGGGGGGTTTGCTAAAAAGCACGTAACTTCCCCCCCAAAAAATGTAACGAGTCTTCATTTCTAAACTTTTTTAACAAGCGCAACCCATAGAAAATATACTGTAATTGCAAACGCTCGCATGACAAAAAGAGAAAAAAACACTTTACACTCTGTAAATTATTGAAAATTCAAATGTTATTGCATTTTTTGTTATAATATACAGGCAGGACATGACGTATGCATATAATAATGATATATTATGAATCTGCCGAGTCTGCCGGAAAGAACAATATATAATATGTCTGGATGGTATTAAAAAACGTGGCTTCAAAACACGTTTAAACATGAGCGAAAGCAGTAAAAAAGAGCTCAGCACACAGACGTGAAATGGCTCAGCAGCGAAGGGGTTAAGACTCATTTTAAGATTTCATGGTTATAAAGCACTTACATCTTCTTGTGTCATCTTATACTTCTATATAACTCCCGATTTGAACCTTCCATAGATGAAACAAGTCACCACAACTTATGAACTCCCATGAACCATTAACTCATCCAGTTAAGATGAGGAAATTATACTGCTTGTCTAAAATTGTGTTTTGCATAGTATCGCAGCTTGGTAGTTTACTTACACCTCTAACATATGTAACAAACACTTGTAGGGGTTAAAATTATGTGACACACGTACAATAGATCATTTTCGTCTGCCACGCATTGACACTCAAGATACATAATAGAAAGTTTTTCTCCAAAATAAGGATCAGTGAAAAATGTTGCCATCTATTTTTTACCATTGTGTTTCTTGCCTTTGTACTACGTTTTCGGCTTAACCTATGCAGGTTAAAAAGCATATTTGCTTTTGTAAACAAAATAACCAGTGCAGAAATGCCAAACTACCTTTGACATCTCTTTGAAGCAGCTGAATAACAAAGCAAACAAATGAAAATCATTTTCAGCAGGTCGTGCATACGTGTTAACATTGGTATTGTATATGAAGATTTTTTTGAACTCTCTGATCTTCAATATCTTCAATTCTGGTGGAAAATAAGCACATCTTTCTCTATTTTTACTATTTTTTTGTATTTGTTTTAAAGATCCTCCATGCCTATTTAAATACAGAAAACTCAAATGTGCTAAGCAAGTCTTTGCCCATCCATAATTTAGAGTCAAGGAAATATTTTTCTTACAGAAACACCTTATAACACATTCTTATTTTTTTTTTTCTTTAAATTTAAAACTTTTATTTGGAGAAAATGACATTGACATAGTATACAAAGAATAGATGCCACGTAGGGCCAAGCAGCTGGCAAATCCATAGTCATATGGTACCATACAGAAAACGTACACACAAGGGATAAAAAAGGGGGGGAAGAGCAGGGCACACCAGGTCATCAACACAGAGGGGATGGCCAAGATCTCTTGGGGGGAACGGGAAGGACAGTGATGAAGGGAGGTGGGGGGTGGAGGGGAGAGGCAGAGGACTGCCCAGGAAAGGTGACAGTCCCAGCTCACGCCGGCTGCCCTAGGGAAGACTGGGGGCCAGGGAAGAGGTCACAGGACCAGTCGGCCTTGGGCCCAAGTGGACGGCCAGAGCCATGATCGCCGTCCAAGCACCGCACCCAGGGCAAAACCAGTGTCCAATACCAAGAAAAAAAAAGGAGGGGGTAGAAAGTCCAGATACCCACCGACTAGTCAGAGTCCACGGAAAAAGACCAAAAACACCAACCACAAAATAGTACGCCCAGTCGTCAGAAGATCCAAACATTGGAAAAAGGGTGAGGTAGGAACATACGAAGTATTGAGAAACCCGGGTAGAGCAAAAGTCACACAAAAAAGTCCAAGTGAAGTGCAACAGCAGGAAAGAAAAAAAAAGGGAATCATAAGGGGGAAGTCCGATCAACCGAGTTCCAGCAACTGGTCCCAGCGGAAAAACTCCAAGTCCCAGCCGGGACACAACGGCACGCGCCTCCCCCACGCGCCGCCGTGAGGGTCATGCTACCAGTGCTAACCAAAAGGGCACCCGAAGACCCCCATTGGTAGCGGATCACATGGTGGCGTAGCAGGGTAGTGACCCCCTTAAAATGCCTCCCAGGCAGCGACCAGCATCAAAGGGACATCACAGAACACAGTGAGGTGACTGGAGTTATAGGAGATCTTAAAGGTAGGCCCAACGGTTGCTAGGAAACGGGCATGAGTGGCCACATCCGCGGTCACCACGATGACATCCCGGGGTGCCTCAGCAGTGGCAGTGGCTGCCTTACGGTCGGATACGTAAGGCCGACACAACTAGTGCCCGGTTGGCACCCTCAAAGGTTGGCAGGCGATGATCCATCAGGCTCTCAACATACTCAAACAGCCCTCAGTCGGCCACACTCTCGGGGCCCCACCGGAGCCATAGGTTGCGCCGCCGGGACTCAAAGGCCATCACCACCGAGCCAAGGCGGTCAACCTGTCGCTGGAGATCCGTGATCTGGGTATCCACTGCCACCTGCGCCTTCTCCACCTCTTCAACATCAACAACTTCAATCCTGGACTGAAGGGCCCCCAAACCAGAGCGGACCTCCTGTAAATCCTGGTGCCAGAGGCCACGGAACTCCATTACGGTGTGCAGATTGGCTGCTGTATGTGGGAATGCCACTACCGGGCGCCGCACATCCGCAGCAGCCATACCTGGAGCCGCAGCAGAATTTACTTTTGACCCTCACCGTGCAAAGCTCCTCCTCTGATCCCTGCAGCGATCTAGCTGTATATATGCTGTCAGCAGCCTCTGCCCAATTATTAAAAAATAAAATTGCCAAATTTTACTCACCTTTTGACCCTCGCCCCATGCTGCTCCTCCTCTTCAGCTAAGTGACTCCCAAACCCTGGAGTCCCTGAGCCTTTTCTATGTAATTTGTGCTTCCTGCGCTACTTGCGTAACATAGAAAGGCAAATTGCATACCGCAGTGGGACTTGCAAACTTTATGTACGCACGTCCTGTAGCTTGCCAAAGTGTATATGGAACCAGCGCTCAAGTCTATGACCTTATTTTAATCCTGGATAGTTTTAATTGAGTGCAGACTGGTGCTTCTATAGTGGTGGCAGTGGGTGGAAATACTCCCCAATTCCACCAAAAGGGGAACACAGAAGAAAGAAAACTGCTACCTCAAAGCACAAAAACACCTTCCTGGATTTAAGGTATGGGAATAAAGTCCAATATCTTCTATCGTACCAAGACCTTGTGCGGTAATAAAACGGAATTAACCAGTGTTCTACATTACAAAGCCAATACACTGGTAATACATTGGAAAAATAAGTAAAATATGTCCAATATGGCAGGGGGTGCATATGGCCCCGGCTCGTGATATCCAAAAAACAGTACTTTACACACTAAGGCTAGGGTCAGACGAACGCATTTTTATGTTGTCTGTGAAAAAGTGCGTTCGAACGAATGGACGTATTTTTTCACAGAATACGCGATAGTGGTCATACTATGCGCATTTTCGTCCGTGATTTTGTACGGATCATCAATAAAACTCTTTTTGTGTCTGGACGTTATGTTGGCCGGACATTAGCAGCGTCTGACGTCTCCTAATCACGCACACACGCCGCTAGCGGACGCAGCGCACTCTGTACGTCAGTACCTGCGGTTTCACGTTCTCGAAAAAATGCGTTCATTTTCCACTTGCGTTGCGCAGCCGGACTTTTGTGCGACCGTACTTCGTATATTGGCCGTCATTGCCCGGCATCTGCTGCTAGTGCGGCCGTGATTAAGTGCGCCAGAACGCGCGTTCGCACTGCCTCAGTCTGACCCTAGCCTAAGGTGTAAGCGGTATAGTGCAAAATATTTGGTATAATTCTCAAACACACAATAATAAGTGGGAAAGCTCATCAAGCATATATACTGTACGTGCTAATATATACGGAAGATACACATTCTCCTACAATAAAACTAAACGGTGCGACCATACTGCAAGTTCATAAAGTGCAGGCTGTGCAGAAAAACAGCTGTATAAAGTGTATACAGGGGTCAAGTACTAAAAATTCATTGTGGGAACTCCCCAATATTTCTGTCCATTCCGGTCTTAAAGGTTACTGGGAGCCACAGCAGCTGCAGCACTTCTTTATGCATGAGAATGCCATTCCTCTGGCAAACACTAAGTGGTCATTCTCATGCCGTCCCAATGTGCTTAAATCCAGGAAAATCCCTTAAATATAGACAGTTTTATAAAATTGTGTCTATATAGAAAGGTAATGCAGCTTCCCAGTATATCAGCCTAAAGGGAACCAACTTCCTGCTGCTAAAATAGTGGGCAGCGGCTCTGTCATTAATGATAATGGCTCAACTAGAATAAGGCCCAATAGACTTATTATAAATTGGGCCCTATTTTGATGCTACATTTATGTTAAAGGCTGGAGATGCTATTCTGACCTTGGCCACTTTGCCAGTTGATGCAAATGTTTAATATTTCAGGTTAAGTCGGTAACATGGAGGTGCGACGGGTTATCAACACGCAAGGTAATTTCCATTGGAGGCTCCCTGCTATTGATGAGGTTGGAATTGGGCCCATTGTTTGTTAGATTAGCATAATTATATACTCATTATTATTTTAATGTTGTTTTTAAGTGTTTGCTTATGCCTGAAATGAAATGTTCTGGAATGTGCCATATTTTCTAGGTCCTGCAATATAGAGGCTAAAATGTATATTTTCTTAAGACTAAATGTAACCAAAAGTGACTGTTTTGTCCCTGACCTTTTATTTTGTATGGAACTAATCTTGAGAGGTTTACAAGTCATTTAAATATCCTGAAGGTAGAAATATCTTGGAAAAACATACAGGGTTATTCAAAGAGATTCGAAAAGTCATCGCACGTTCGGTGACTTTTCGTTCTCTTCAATTCGGTTCCTTTTGCTGATCCCATTTCGGTGACCCGGCGGTGTATTCAGCAAATACCACAGGGCCCCCGAATTGCAGGGAAAAGCTGCCGCAAACCTGACGAAAACCAACCAGAAAACCCAGCGAATGCACGCCGAAAAGCCACAAAAACATCTGTATTAACCTGCCGAAAACCAAGCCCGAGCAGGAACCAAACACAGCCGAAGCAGCCGAAGCAGCTGAGACCACAGACGAGGGAGGTGAATAAATTAGCAAAATAGTTTGTGTGAATGTGCGAAAATGAAACACTGTTTGCAAAGAAACTACTGAGCGAAAATGTCTGAAATTTACATATGAGGTCCAGGGAATGATAATAAAAAGGGCCGTTACAGAAAAAATAAGTAAACTTAAAAAAAGAAAAAAGAAAATCGGACTTTTAAAAAAAAAAAAATTAAGAAAAATGCTTAAAATATCCTAAAAAATCTATAAATATAGAGACTCTTTACTGCATAATTTTATAATGAACGGTTTATTAGATATTGAATTAAAACCGGAATATTTTTAACATTGAAGCCTATGGGATTCTCCTGAATAAACTTGCCGAATTAAACCACCGAATGGCAGGGCATTAGGGGAAACTTTCACTGCTGGTTTGTGTTCTATGAATAGCCGAAGCATTGCTTCTCTATGTGGTTTTCACTGTCCTCGAACAGGCACCGAACAGGCACCGAATGTGCAGGCAATTCGCCAGAATTTGGCGAATTGCCTGCTCTCTGGATAGCCGAATGGCCAAGAAAGGCAACCGAACGCTGATTTTCAGCGTTCGGTTACCTTTCTCAAGCAATTCGGATCTCTTTGGATAACCCTGATAGATAAACTGCAAGGCACAAACATATGCATCATATACTGAGGTCCGCTCTGCCTCACAACTACTTATGTGTTTTTTAGTAAATCAAATAAATGTAAAAGTAAATCTACAGCATCTGCCCAATTATCTTTTTTTTTTCTATTTTTTTATAATTTTAGGTGAAAATACTAAATTATTTACCCTTTGCGCATGCCGCTCCGCCCCTTCAGCTCAGGATTTTTTAAATGTGCAACACGATTTTAACGTGATTTTGTTCTTACACAAATTGCATGGTGTACGATGTGTAAATAGCACATTGTTCAAAATGTGATAATTTGCTGCTCAGTGATTGCAGGATTCAGTCTGCTTTTCCCCAAGGAGATCTGCAAAATCTGGCCTGTTTGAGGGTCCCGAGGAGAGGTTTGGGAAACACTGATCTAAGAGGAGATGGGTGACACTAGTTTAGGTGAGGGTGTTCATTCAGACTTCAGCCACAGTGTATAGGAGACTGTATCAGCATAAGGACACTGTAAGTAAATGCCATTCCACAACGCAAGAACAGGCTGTAAATTTGTCACCGAGCTTGGCTCTTAAAGAGTTTAAAGTAATTCTTAGTGTTTAGCAATAACATGAGAAAACAGTTGTTGCCCTCTTGTGGTTGAAAACTATGCAGAAAACGAGAAATGAACACCTCACAAACATAAAACAAGCAAACAAAAAACAACAAATATGTACAATTGAACTATATACGTAGAGTGCAATAAAGCCATATAAGAGAGTTCTTATGCACTGAGAACTGTGACAATTCACTCAATAAATTAAAGAGTGCAGCTGCATTTAAGATTGAGCTGCAGGATCCCACCAAGAAATCATAGCTTGTACCGACTGTGTGGAGTAGAGGTAACATCATTGCTCTGTAACCGTGGAGACACAGGTTTGAATCCCGGCCAGAGCACCTCTCCAGTAAGTGTTCTTAGACAAGACACCTAATGGCACATACTCGCCTACCGCACAATATTGGCTGTGGAGTCCAGTGGTAACGTATCTACCCTTCGACCGTGGAGAAGCAAGTTAAAATACCATTCAGCACATCCCTCCAATCCAACTGTGGAGAAGCAAGTTTCAACTTTACGAGAAGCAGGATCAACCCAACCACCAGGTCGCTGCTCTACAATCATGGAAAGCCAACTTGATCCCACTCAGAAGACGAGTGTCCTTGGGCAAGACACCTAATGATATGGCTGCGTCTACCTCACAAAATATTTGTACATCTCATAGATTGTAAATTCCCTTGGAAACAGGGTCCCCCTCAATCAGGCAATATCATCCATGTGTGGTATTCTAATGTATTAACCCCTTGCACACTGATCTTGCAAAGTGCTGCGGAATATGTGGCGCCGTATAAGTAAAGGATACTAATAGCTTGGAATCTGTAGACTTCACCAAATAGGTTATTCACTAACCTCTGACTTTCCACCGAATTGGGGGCATTTTGGGGAACGAGAGAGCATCACTGATATTTCGGTGCTCTCTGAATAAGCCCTTAAGTAATATTGGTGCTCAGATTTATATTAACCAGTTATGGATAACATAATCTATCTTCTTATGTGCAAAAATTCCTGCATATGTGCAATGGGAGAATTTTCAACAATAGTGCAAACTATCAGGGTTATCCAAAGAGATTCGAAAAGTCACCGCACGTTCGGTGACTTTTCGTTCTCTTCAATTCGGTTCCTTTTGCCGATTGCATTTCGGTGACCCTGCGGTGTATTCAGCAAACAGCACAGGGTCCCCGAATTGCAGGGAAAAGCTGCCATAAACCTGACGAAAACTAACCGCAAAACCCACCGAATGCACGCAGAAAACAAGCAAAAACATCTGGATTAACCTTCGAAAAACCCGAGCAGGAGCCGAACAGGAGCCGAAACACACAGAGCCGAAGCAGCTGTGACGCAGACAGAGGGAAGTGAATAAATTAGCAAAACCATTTGTATGAATCTGGGAAAATGAAACGCTGTTTGCAAAGAAACTACTGAGCGAAAATGTCTGAAATTTTCACAGGAGGTCCAGGGAATGATACTAAAGAGGGCTGTTACAAAAAAATAAGTAAACTGAAAAAACAAAAAAAAATCTGACTTTTCAAAAAAAAAAAGAAAAATCAGAAAAATGCTTAAAGTATCCTACAAAATCTATAAATAAAGAGACTTTTTGCTGCAGAATTTTATAATGAACGGTCTATTAGATATTGAATTAAAACGGGAATATTTTTAACATTGAAGCCTATGGGATTCTCCTGTATAAATTTGCCGAATTAAACCACCGAATGGCAGGGCATTAGGGGAACCTTTCACTGCTGGTTTGTGTTCTCTGAATAGCCGAATCAGTGCTTTTTCATGGGGTTTTCACTGCCCTCGAACAGGCACCGAACAGGCACCGTATGTTCAGGCAATTCGCCAGGATTTGGCGAATTGCCTGCTCTCTGGATAGCCGAATGGTCAGGAAAGGTAACCGAACGCTGATTTTCAGCGTTCGGTTACCTTTCTCAAGCAATTCGGATCTCTTTGGATAACCCTGAATGTGTAATGTATCCTTGCTGCAAAAAAAACATCCAGATGTCTCACAGCAACATCTAACATAAAACAATATTACCTCAAGGATTCAACAAGGGTAAAATATCCTACAAGATAAATATCCATCTGGGCACCTTAGAAGTAAATACCAACCAAGCTCCCCTCACTTCTGGGTTCCCGATCAAAAATAGTCACGTGATTTAAAAAAAACTACCACGCATTTATTTGTGCAAGACTACCAACAAACTTCTGTCAACTCCATAACCGTGAGAATTTTATTTGTGTACATTAGTATTAACAATATTTTTTAAAACTTTTAAAACGTCCTAAACTGGCTCCATCCTGACACGCGAGGACATACCTTGAGGATCCATCGTTCACTAGGGGCCTGATCCTCCCCATGGCGCATATGTCTGAGTGACACATAGCTACTCACTGGCTTGTGATAAAAAGTATCTCTTTAAGAGAATTTTTATCCTGTCTCAAGTCTTCAGAAAGCATAATGGATATGTGTTCTTTTATCTTGTAGGACTCTGTATAGTTTAACAGTTTACCCTTGCACAATCATCCTTGCGGTAATACTATCAGGGTTATCCAAAGAGATTCGAAAAGTCACCGCACGTTCGGTGACTTTTCGTTCTCTTCAATTCGGTTCCTTTTGCCGATTGCATTTCGGTGACCCTGCGGTGTATTCAGCAAACACCACAGGGCCCCCGAATTGCAGGGAAAGGCTGCCGCAAACCTGACGAAAACTAACCGAATGCACTATGAAAACAAGCAAAAACATCTGGATTAACCTTCGAACAGGAGCCGAACAGGAGCCGAAAAGGAGCCGAATCACACAGAGCCGAAGCAGCAGCTGTGACGTAGAGGAGGCAGTGAATAAATTAGAAAAACTATTTGTATGAATCTGGGAAAATGAAACGCTGTTTGCAAAGAAACTACTGAGCGAAAATGTCTGAAATTTTCACAGGAGGTCCAGGGAATGATAATAAAGAGGGCTGTTACAAAAAAAAATAAGCAAACTGAAAAAAAAAAAAAAAAAAAAAAAATAATCGGACTTTTAATTTTTTTTTTAAAAATTCAGAAAAATGCTTAAAGTATCCTAAAAAATCTATAAATAAAGAGACTTTTTGCTGCAGAATTTTATAATGAACGGTTTATTAGATATTGAATTAAAACGGGAATATTTTTAACATTGAAGCCTATGGGATTCTCCTGAATAAATTTGCCGAATTAAACCACCGAATGGCAGGACATTAGGGGAACCTTTCACTGCTGGTTTGTGTTCTCTGAATAGCCGAAGCAGTGCTTTTTGATGGGGATTTCACTGCCCTCGAACAGGGACCGAACAGGCACCGTATGTGCAGGCAATTCGACAGGATTTGGCGAATTGCCTGCTCTCTGGATAGCCAAATGGTCAGGAAAGGTAACCGAACCCTGATTTTCAGTGTTCGGTTACCTTTCTCAAGCAATTCGAATCTCTTTGGATAACCCTGTATATATTTATATTTATATATACAGGTGAAACTCAAAAAATTAGAATATCGTGCAAAAGTTCATTTATTTCAGTAATGCAACTTAAAAGGTGAAACTAATATATGAGACTCCTTACATGCAAAGCAGGATAGTTCAAGCCGTGATTTGTGATAATTGTGAGGATTATGGTTACAGCGCATGAAAACCCCGAATCCACAATCTCAGAAAATTATAATACTACATTCAATCAATAAAACAAGGATTGTAAATAGAACAATATGGGACCTCTGAAAAGTATAAGCTGCATATGTACTCAGTACTTGGTTTGGGCCCCTTTTGCAGAAATTACTGCCTCAATGCGGCAATGTGGCATGGAAGCTATCAGCCTGTGGCACTGCTGAGGTGTTATGGAAGACCAGGATGCTTCAATAGCGACCTTCAGCTCTTCTGCATTGTTCGGTCTCATGTCTCTCATCTTTCTCGTGGCAATGCCCCATAGATTCTCTATGGGGTTCAGGTCAGGCGAGTTTGCTGGCCAATCAAGCACAGTAATCCCACGGTCATTGAACCAGGTTTTGGTGCTTTTGGCAGTGTGGGCAGGTGCCAGGGACGTGCGGTCAGGGGCGGCAGGTGAGGCAGAGCCTCACCTGCCATTAAGGGCAGCTACAGTCAAACTCACCTGTTCCTCGTTCCCCTGCCGTCAGCTCCATCCATCCTCTGCATGTGCCACACATTCTTTTTTTTTCCCCTTCAACAGCCTGAGCCTACGCACATCACGTATGCTGCCAAGAACAGTGCAGTGTGGCACGTCTGTTCAATGAACAGACATCCGAGCACTGCCCACTTCCTGAACATTGCTCTCCCAGTGCCTCAGAGACACTGGGAGAGCAATGAAATAGCTTGGACCAATAGGAAAGCGCTATTGGCCCAAGTCATTCAAAAAACTCCTGCATGGGAGGCAGGCCTCCCATGCATTGATTGGCGCAGGACAGTCATGTGTCCTGTCTCGCACAATCAGTGGGTGCAGGGCTGTGCTTGAGGTGTGGCCTCAGTGTCACACTAGGCTGCCTGAGGATGACACAGAGATCCTGGGGTGCACCGGTAGCAGCCAGATCCTGGGGAGCACTGAACCTGAACCTACGTAACCTGTGTATATCTGGCTCTGATACTAGCCAGTGCCTCACCAAGCACTGACCTCACCGCACGTCACTGGCAGGTGCCAAGTCCTGCTGGAAAATGAAGTCAGCATCCCCATAAAGCTCGTCTGCGGAAGGAAGCATGAATTGCTCCAAAATCTCCTGGTAGACTGCTGCGTTGACCCTGGACTTAATGAAGCACAGTGGACCAACACCAGCAGATGACATGGCTCCCCAAATCAATACAGACTGTGGAAACTTCACACTGGCCTTCAAGCATCTTGCAGTGTGTGCCTCTCCTTTCTTCCTCCATACTCTGGGTCCTTGGTTTCCAAATGAGAAGCAAAAGTTGCTCTCATCAGAAAAGAGGACTTTGGAGCCGCTGAGCAACAGACCAGGTCTGTGTTTCTTTAGCCCAGGTAAGATGCTTCTGACGTTGTTGGTTGTTCAGGAGCGGCTTGACAAGAGGAATACGACATTTGAAGCCCATGTCCAGGATCCGTCTCTGTGTGGTCGCTCTTGATGCACTGACTCCAGCCTCAGTCCACTCCTTGTGAAAGTCCCCAACACTTTTGAATGGCCTTTTCCTGACAATCCTCTCCAGGCTGCGGTCATCCCTGCTGCTTGTGCACCTTTTTCTTCCACACTTTTCCCTTCCACATAACTTTCTATTAATGTGCTTTGATACAGCACTTTGGGAACATCCAACTTCTTTTGCAATTACCTTTTGAGGCTTTCCCTCCTTATGGAGGGGGTCAATGATGGTTTTCTGCACAACTGTCAGGTCAGCAGTCTTTCCCATGATTGTGATTCCTACTGAACCAGACTGAGAGACCATTTAAAGGCTCAGGGACCCTTTGCAGGTGTTATGGCTTAATTAGCTGGTTAGAGTGGGACACTTTGAGCCTAGAATATTGCACCTTTTCACAATATTCTAATTTTCTGAGATTGTGGATTTGGGGTTTTCATGAGCTGTACGCCATAATCATCACAATTATGACAAATCACGGCTTGAACTATCTTGCTTTGCATGTAATGAGTCCATCTCATATATTAGTTTCACCTTTTAAGTTGCATTACTGAAATAAATGAACTTTTGCACCATATTCAAATTTTTAGAGTTTCACCTGTGCTATATTTATGTATAGTGAAAAAATTATAGGAAACTTTAAGAAAACACTTAAGGCGTTATTCACAAAGCGTTGGACTTGCCACCGAATTGCACCGAACGGTGCAATTTCGGGACAGTTTGTCTATTCACTAAACTGTCAGTTTACCAAATACTGGCGAATAGACGGGGAAATACGGTGCAGTTCGTCCAAGGTCTGCGATCTTCAGCGGCACCGAAATTGTCCCATAGAGATGTAATGGTTAATCTATTCACAGAATGCTGAACTGCACCGAAGTGTCAGGGAAATGCCCTGATTTTCGGTGTTTCAATTCGACAGGTTTAAGGCTAGAGTCAGATGAACGCATTTTTTGAGTCATCCATGAAAAAGTGCATTCAAACGGATGGACGTATTTTTTCACGGAATACACGATAGCGGTCATACGATGCGCATTATCGTGTGTGATGTTTTACGAATCGTCAATAAAACCCTTTTTGCGTCTGGACGTTATGTTGGCCGGACATTAGCAACATCTGACGTCTCCTAATCACGCACACACGCCGCTAGGGGACGCAGCGCACTCTCTACGTCAGTACTAGCGGTTTCACGTTCTCGAAAAAATGCGTTTGTTTGCCGCTTGTGTTGCCCGGCCGAACTCTCGTGCGGCAGTACTTCGTGTATTGCCTGTCATTGCCCGTCATTTGCTGCTACTACGGCCGTGATAAAGTGCGGCTGCACGTGCGTTCGCACTGCGTTTGTCTGACCCCAGCCTAAACAGGTGAATCCCATAGGTTTCAATGTAAAAAAAAAATCTCATTTTAAATTTTTTTTGAAAAAATAACTTTTATTCTTTTTATTTTCAACAAAAAGTCTATTTATTTATTTTTTTAGATCACCTTTTTGTATTTTTTGGATGAAATTTATGTTTCCCAATTTTTTTAAAAGGCGTTTCTATTTTTTAAATTCTATAACAGACCTTTTTATTATTTTTTAAAGGACCTTTTTATATTATTTAGACACATTTTAATATATTTTTATTGGCTTAACCTTTTCACTGCTGAGCCATTTCACCCCTGTGTGCTGAGCTCATTTTTACCGGTTTCGGTCATCATGTTTAAACGCGATCTGAAGTCACATTTTATTATATGAACCAGACATATTATATATTGTCCTTTCCGGCAGATTCGGCAGATTTATAATATATCATTATAATGTGTATACATCATGTTCTGTCTGAATATTATAACAAAAATGCAATAAAATTTGAATTTTCAATCATCTACAGTGTGCAAAGTGTTTTTTTTTCACATTTTATCGTGTGAGCCTTTGCGGTTATATTGTATGGGGTGTGCTTGTTAAAAAAGTTAGAAATGGGGACTTGTTACATTTTTTTGGGGGGAAATTACGTGATTTTTAGCAAATCCCACCCATTAAAAAATCCTTAGTGCAGCATCATTGTTCACGTTATAATTGAAATGGGAACAATATTACTGAATTAATAAAAGAAAAAAAAAATTGTTATTTTTTTAAATTTTTAATTTTTTTAATTTTATTTTTAATCTTTTTTCTTTACATTTAACATGGTCATGTTTGATATCATTGGAAAGGCCATGCTCTGTCCGTTCCAATGACCCCAAACATTAACCCCTAGCTGTAAATACAGAAAAAATGGCGTCGCGCCCATACTCACTTATTTTTGGAGGGGCAGCAACTGCCAGGAGTAACAGCCCAGTCAATGTATAAAACATAACAAGGAAAGAGTGTCATCTGCGCTCATTTCTATGTGTTCCATGTACAACAAAAATGAGGTTTTGTTTGTTTCAATGGCCATTGCAACGTAAGCCCACTCGGCCACTTCAAGGCACCTCTTTAGAGTGGGTACCTAACAATTGTAACCAAAAGGCCGCTCTACTGAGCAGCTCCAAGCCCCTCCAACTGCTTTTCAGCGAAGGAGAGGCAAAGATGGTGGCTTTTATTTATACACGCACCAAACACTTCCCATTTGGGATCCAAAACAAAAACATGGAAAGAGGAACAGCTGCAGAACGACGGACTGGTGTTACAAGCATGATATACATAAATACAGAAAAAATGGCGTCGCGCCCATACTCACTTATTTTTGGAGGGGCAGCAACTGCCAGGAGTAACAGCCCAGTCAATGTATAAAACATAACAAGGAAAGAGTGTCATCTGCGCTCATTTCTATGTGTTCCAAGTACAACAAAAATGAGGTTTTGTTTGTTTCAATGGCCATTGCAACGTAAGCCCACTCGCCACTTCAAGGCACCTCTTTAGAGTGGGTACCTAACAATTGTAAGTGAGTATGGGCGCGACGCCATTTTTTCTGTATTTATGTATATCATGCTTGTAACACCAGTCCGTCGTTCTGCAGCTGTTCCTCTTTCCATGTTTTTGTTTTGGATCCCAAATGGGAAGTGTTTGGTGCGTGTATAAATAAAAGCCACCATCTTTGTCTCTCCTTGCTGAAAAGCAGTTGGAGGGGCTTGGAGCTGCTCAGTAGAGCGGCCTTTTGGTTACAATTGTTAGGTACCCACTCTAAAGAGGTGCCTTGAAGTGGCGAGTGGGCTTACGTTGCAATGGCCATTGAAACAAACAAAACCTCATTTTTGTTGTACATGGAACACATAGAAATGAGCGCAGATGACACTCTTTCCTTGTTATGTTTTATACATTGACTGGGCTGTTACTCCTGGCAGTTGCTGCCCCTCCAAAAATAAGTGAGTATGGGCGCGACGCCATTTTTTCTGTATTTATGTATATCATGCTTGTAACACCAGTCCGTCGTTCTGCAGCTGTTCCTCTTTCCATGTTTTTGTTTTGGATCCCAAATGGGAAGTGTTTGGTGCGTGTATAAATAAAAGCCACCATCTTTGTCTCTCCTTCGCTGAAAAGCAGTTGGAGGGGCTTGGAGCTGCTCAGTAGAGCGGCCTTTTGGTTACAATTGTTAGGTACCCACTCTAAAGAGGTGCCTTGAAGTGGCGAGTGGGCTTACGTTGCAATGGCCATTGAAACAAACAAAACCTCATTTATGTTGTACATGGAACACATAGAAATGAGCGCAGATGACACTCTTTCCTTGTTATATTAACCCCTAGCTGGTTCGGGAGATAGGGGGTTCATCGTAGTGGGTCCATAGGTGGCAGCTAGATGTTAACTCCCGAACTGACGTCATCACGCTGTGCGCAATGATGCCAGTCAGCAGGGGGAGATCCCAGAAGCTTGGACGACATTGAAGATGTCGGTCAGCTCCGGTAGGGGACCATGATCCGGTGCCTATTGGCGCCGACTCGCGATCCAGCCCCCAAGGGGTTAAAGGCAGCCACCGCTTGGAAGGGCAGGCTCTGCCATTCCAAGCGTTGCCTGCCTTTTGTGCGTGCCCCTTACGGATGGGGAGGGAGAGAGGTCCAAAGGACCTCCCCCTCCCCTTCAGGCACCTTTCCCGCACTGGCAGGGGGGTGCCTCGAATAGACGTCATCACGCCCGGCGTAATGAGGTCTATTCGTGCAGCCGGGGTCTCGGAAGCTGGGTTGACGTCCAGGTTGTCAGCCTGCACCGAGGGGGCCACAGCGATCAGCCGGAATCCTGGCCGATCGCGGCTGCAATGGGAGGACGCGCATAGCACGTCCTCCTCAGCCATGTGCCAATGCGGCTGGACGCGTTGAGCGCGTTCAGGGCCGGTGCTCCCACTAGGCAAGCTAGGCAACCGCCTAGAGCGCATTGACACCTAGGGGCGCAGCCGGCCCAAACCCGGTTCCATTATTGTATCCGTTCCTCATTGTGCGGCTCATGTAGCTGGCAGCGGTGGCTCGCAAAGCTGACATTGTTGACTCGCATACCCACCCTAGCGGCGCAGAGGGTGGGTGTCTTATGGTGACGCACAGGCGCCGCCAGATGACATGCGGGCGCCACTAGAGGCAGATTAAAGAAAACAAGAGGCACGGAAGAAAAAAGAGGCAGATGTTTTTTTATTTTTATTATTATTATTATTCTTTATTTATAAAGCGCCAGCATATTCCGCAGCGCTGTACAATAAGCACAGTATAGACAGGGTTACAATACATTGAACAACATTTGACAAACAGTACAGGAGGAGATGAGGGCCCTATTCCCGTAGGAACTCACAATCTAGGAGGGTTGGGGTTGGAAACAGGAGGAGAGGACTGCAAGGTGAGAGTGATTGATGGTTGTGTCAGTGAGTTGGGTGGTAGGCTTCCCTAAATAGGAACGTTTTAAGGGAGCGTTTGAATTATTATTGTTATTATTTATTATTAAGTGCCAACACATTCCGCAGCGCTGTACAAGATGCAATAGGTAAAGACAGGACATTTCTACAATACATACATGAGAAGGTCAATATTGCTGCCAGCAGATACATGAGGCATGAGGGAAAGGACATCTAGGAAAGAAAGATGCAAATGAAGGAAAGAAAGAAAGAAAGAAAAAAACAGGCAGGTGAAAGAAAGAGGCACAGAGGGCAAAGGAAAGAAAGAGGCGCAAACCGACCCCGGGCCAGACCAGCGGAGGGGTAAGATGGGCACCGAACAACCATGTGTGTGCCCCACCCATTTTAACAGTTAACAATTTATCTGGAGGCGCAAGTAGATGATCTTGCCTAGGGCGCAAAATAGACTAGCACCGGCCCTGAGCGCGTTCTTTGCAACAAAGTGGTTAAACACTATAAGATAATAGGGGAGTTCCATTTTTTTCCCCTGCAGTTCGGCAGTGTTCAGTCGCCAGTTCGGTGGCCAGTTTGGCGATGTTCACACCCTGCAGTGAACAGTGAAGTCAACGAAGGGTCCGCGAAATGGAATCCCCGAAGCGCACCGTAGTGCAAAGCACTGAAATTCGCTGAAATTTTGTTGCTTTGTGAATAACCCCTTAAAAGAACACAAAAACGAGTTGCTGCATCAAGCAAGTTTTACCAGGTGATCATATAGATTTTTGAGTATGTACAAATAATTTTATTTCTAAAACAGATTTACAGGTGGATATACAGTTGTGTTCAAAATTATTCAACCCCCAATGCTGTAAAGGGTTTTAGGGAATTTAGTGTACATTTGTAATTGTATTCAGAATGAAATCCTACAAGGACTTTTTAAAGAACCATATGCAACTAAAATGACATCAATTGGTTTTGTAATACAGTAGTAAATGTTTCTTTTGTGAATTCTTCATTGACACAATTATTCAACCCCTTAAAGACTACCACTCTGAAGAACAGAGGTTCATTCAAGTGTTTTCAATCAGGTATTGAAAACACCTGTGGATGTCACGGAGCAGCAATAAAGCATAATAAGCACCAATTAGGCAGCTTTAAAATGACTGTGATACTCAGCTCCTTCTAGACATTTACTGGTGTGGTTACAAACATGGTGAAGTCAAGAGAATGGTCCAGGAAGACAAGAGAAGAGGTGATTACTCTTCACAGGAAGGGCAATGGCTATAAGAAGATTGCAAAGATGTTAAACATACCAAGAGAGACCATAGGAAGCATCATTCGCAAATTCAAGGCAAAGGGCACTGTTGAAACGCTACCTGGTCGTGGCAGAAAGAAGATGCTGACTTCGACTGCTGTGCGCTACCTGAAGCGTAGAGTGGAGAAAAGTCCCCGTGTGACTGCTGAGGAACTGAGAAAAGATTTGTCAGATGTGGGTACTGAAGTTTCAGCTCAGACAATACGGCGCACACTGCGTAATGAAGGCCTCCATGCCAGAACTCCCAGGCGCACCCCCTTGCTGTCTCCAAAGAATAAGAAGAGTCGACTGCAGTATGCCAAAAGTCATGTGGACAAACCACAGAGGTTTTGGGATAGTGTTCTGTGGACTGATGAAACAAAATTAGAACTGTTTGGGCCATGGATCAACGCTATGTTTGGAGGAGGAAGAACAAGGCCTATGAAGAAAAGAACACCTTGCCTACTGTGAAGCATGGCGGGGGGTCAATCATGCTTTGGGGCTGTTTTGCTTCTGCAGGTACAGGGAAGCTGAAACATTGATCCTTCTATTGGCACATAAAAGATTTGTTCACAAGACTCCCTGGGGTGCAGTCTTGTTGGTGTACAATTCTTTTTGGCAGCTGTTTGCAATGGAGCACTGAAAATATTACAGATCCCGGCTGTGTGTGCTCTGGATGTTTTAACTATAATAAATATAATATGTAACACTACTAAACAGTAATTATAATAAATAATATCTAATTATCTAATCTAATTAATAAAAATAGATAATATAATCTAAAACAATACTAAACTGTAATATTAAACAGTATAATATCTAACAATAATAAATAATAAAAATAATATAATATCTAACCATAATAAATAGTAATAATAACAAATAACATATAGCAATAATATATAGTAAAAAAATAATAATATCTAATTATTTAATCTAATTAATAAAAATAAATAATATAATATCTAACAATAACAAATAATAAAAATAATATAATATCTAACAATAATAAATAATATAATATCTAACCACAATAAATAGTAATAATAATATATAACATAACAAATAGCGATAATATATAGTAATAAAAAATAATAATATCTAATTATCTAATCTAATTAATAAAAATAGATAATATATTGTAAAACAATACTAAACTGTAATAATAAACAGTATAATATCTAACAATAACAAATAATAAAAATAATATAATATCTAACCATAATAAATAGTAATAATAATAAATAATATAACATATAACAATAATATATAGTAACAATAAATAAATAATATAATATCTAACCATAATAAATAGTAATAATAACAAATAACATATAGCAATAATATATAGTAAAAAAATAATAATATCTAATTATTTAATCTAATTAATAAAAATAAATAATGTAATCTAAAACAATAATAAACAGTATAATATCTAACAATAATAAATAATATAATATCTAACCACAATAAATAGTAATAATAATATATAACATAACAAATAGCGATAATATATAGTAATAAAAAATAAATAATATCTAATTATCTAATCTAATTAATAAAAATAGATAATATATTCTAAAACAATACTAAACTGTAATAATAAACAGTATAATATCTAACAATAACAAATAATAAAAATAATATATATCTAACCATAATAAATAGTAATAATAATAA
The DNA here is from genome assembly GCA_009667805.1 of Leptobrachium leishanense. Taxonomy (NCBI): domain Eukaryota; kingdom Metazoa; phylum Chordata; class Amphibia; order Anura; family Megophryidae; genus Leptobrachium; species Leptobrachium leishanense. The sequence goes on along the minus strand of CM019063.1, from coordinate 15,423,013 downwards.
ATAATATAACATATAACAATAATATATAGTAACAATAAATAAATAATATAATATCTAACCATAATAAATAGTAATAATAACAAATAACATATAGCAATAATATATAGTAAAAAAATAATAATATCTAATTATTTAATCTAATTAATAAAAATAAATAATGTAATCTAAAACAATAATAAACAGTATAATATCTAACAATAATAAATAATATAATATCTAACCACAATAAATAGTAATAATAATATATAACATAACAAATAGCGATAATATATAGTAATAAAAAATAAATAATATCTAATTATCTAATCTAATTAATAAAAATAGATAATATATTCTAAAACAATACTAAACTGTAATAATAAACAGTATAATATCTAACAATAACAAATAATAAAAATAATATAATATCTAACCATAATAAATAGTAATAATAATAAATAATATAACATATAACAATAATATATAGTAACAATAAATAAATAATATAATATCTAACAATAATACCATCTTTATGATTGTGAGCTCTCAAGCAGGGTCCTCTCTCCTATTGTTCTGAGTGTCTAACTTGTATATATATATAATTGTTATTCTGTCTTACCCTTTGTACAACGCTGCGGAACTTGCTGGCGCTTTACAAATACTTGTAACAGTAATACATATTAGAATAATAAATAACATAAAGCAATAAATAAGTTTAATAATAAATAATAATATACGTAATTATTAATAGATTATATATGTAATAGTATTTTATCTGCTTGTGCCAGTCTTTGAGTTATATCATGTGAGAACAGATAATAAAGCATGGGGAACATTTTATTGTAACATAAAGATATTAAATGACAGTGAAATAAAGAGTTATTATGTGTATATTAATGATTAGAAGCAATTTCTGCTTTAAGAAAACATTTATTCTGATAGTAGTATTGATTCCCCCGCTGCTACAGATGGGTTTCTTGCCCCCCTCCTCTGAATGGCACAGTTCAGCAGCCAGGGATGGGCAGCAGCTTTCAGGGCGCGCACGCACACAGGCGCGCGCCTTTATTTGCCGCCACCAGGGCAACCCGCGCCAAGGCCTGGGGCGATCTGCACTCGGCAGTTGAGCAGGTTTCGCTCCCGGCGGGTCACGTGACGGACAGTTACTTCCTACGGACAGCAGGTCGGCAATAAGAGCGGCAAATTAGGCGCCGCTGGGGGTAACCTAGCAACCGGGGAAGCTGATACACTGTGTGTGTGTGCGAGTGCCTGGAAGGGAAAATGTATCAGCTGGGCTGCCCTGCAGGTGAAGGGCTAACTCCACGGCTCCCAGGATGCACCGCTTCGGCTGGGCACAGAATCCTCTCATTTAACTAATAACGTGCCCAACTGCAAGGAGTAAAAACAACTATATATAAAACCCATTATATATAAAAAATATAGTAATAAAAAAAAAGGATTTATTAAAGAACTGATTTCTGTCTCTATGTGTATATAATTTATTCCTCTGGGCATTTTGTGTCACCCTGTTCTTCTGTAGGGATTCAGAAAGAGCTGAGCTGGGGGCCCTCTGACAGGTATTAACCCCCTCCCCCCAGGTAGACTGCATGCTGTTTGTGTTAGCTCATTATTTCTTTCTTTTTTCTTAATTTATTCAGAGTTTACTGTCCTTGTTTTTGTTACTTTTTACATGAATGTTTATTTATTTATTTATTATGTGTACATGTCATTATCTTTTTTTTAATTTAGGTTAAAATGTCATTTTTTTAAAAAACAAAACCATGATGGCTGAGCTCACAGAACATGCATTTTATACAGGCGCTGCGGAGATAACACAACATACAAATTTTGCATCATTCACAGCAACCACTATAATATACAATGTGTCGGATGCTTGTACCCACCTTTGAGCTTCCGCTGGAGGGTCCTCACTCCAAGGCTCGATTCAATAGCACACAAATAATTCCAGCATACGGCAGTATTTCTCCAATGGCTTTATTTCATCACCACAATATAAGACAACGTTTCGACCTCAACCAGGTCTTTGTCAAGTGGACATGGTACCAGTATAATATAGGTCTAAAGCAGGGGTCAGCATCCATGGCTCTCCAGATGTCTTGGAACTACATCTCCCATGATGCATATCCACTCAATAGTTCAGCTGAGAATCATGGAAAATGTAGTTGCAAAACATCTTGAGAGCCAAGGCTGCCGACCCCCGGCGTAAAGCAACAATCTTATGTTGTTGCTTGTTCTCATGGTCGAGCAGTCTCAGAGAGGCAGCATCGGTCAGATCTGCACAGGTTACAGTTAAGGCTAGGGTCAGAGTGGGGCAGTCGGAACGCGCGTGCAGGCGCACTAAATCACGGCCGTAGTAGCAGCACATAACGGCCAATGACGGCCAATATACGCAGTACGTGCGTACAAAAGTGCGCCGACACCACGCAACCGGCAAATGAACGCATTTTTCTCAGAACGTGAAACCGCTGCTACAGACGTACAGAGTGCGCTGCGGCCGCATGGCAGCGTGTGTGCGTGATTAGGAGACGTCAGACGCTGCTAGTGTGCGGCCTACATAACGTTCAAACAGCCGGATTTCCCTAGAATTGCGTTGGTGAGTACCTGCGACTGTGCGACTGTGGTCGTCTGACCACTTAAGCGTATTCCGTGAAAAAATGCGTGCGCACGCATCGACGTACATTTTGACGGTGGCCGCAGAAAAAGCGCTCATCTGTCCCTAGCCTTAGAGTACTTAAACAGCGCCAACATATTCCGCAGCGCTTTACAATGGGGAAGCACGATCAGGAGAATAATAAATAATAAAACGTAAGGAACAGACGGCCCTGCACATAGGATAATTGTCCTGCTAGTACAGCACTTTATACGAGTGCTCAGCCAGACATCCAGTGAGCTTACAATCTAAGGGACTGAGGTAAGTGAAACAAAAGGGAACAGGGGGAGTGTGGAGATAATTACCAGAGAGAGTATAGCAGACACCGCATGATAATAGATCAATAGCTTGGGCATGATAAGGTTAAACCGAGAGAGAAGTGAAGCAGTTGGAAAAAGGAGCTACGGAACATACATTTGTGCGCAAGTCCCGTAGCGGTGCGCAGCATGCGGTTCCTACGCTGCGTAAGCTGCATTAGAACGTAACTTGCATTAGATAGCTTCAGGGACTTCTGGATTTGGAAACTCCCGAGCAGAAGAGGAGGAGCAGCGCCTGGCGAGGGAAAAAAGGTGAGAAATATCAATCAAAATAACAAAAATATTAAAACAATAAAGAAGCAGAGGCTGCCAGCAGAATCTGCCCAATATTTAAAACGGAAAAAATTTAACTCTATTTTTTAATAGAGTATCCCTTTCATGCCTGTCATCCCCTAGCACTCTGTAACCTGATCTCAATCACCATCCTCAGCACTGCATGCAAACACAGAAACTCCCTCCTCCTGCTGCGAGGAAGGACGCTAAGAAGCAAAAGTTTCAGCAGGAAGGAAGGCTGAGAAGAGACAAGTGGAGGCTAGAAGATAGGCCTTTGCCCACTGGGCCACTACCAGACTGTGCGTTGCTGGGCCGTCCATACACACATCACTGCAGGGGAGTTGCTTCCATAGGGTTAATTTAATCATGTATAAGGGAATTATAAGGATGAGCAATATAGCTCAATATTTTTACTGTGACATAATAGTATTTTGTCTGCTGTTTGTTTTCCTACCATTACATTTACATATTTTGTAACATATTATGATAGGGGGATGGGGTGGATAGGGGGATGGGGTGTAATGGTGTGATTTGGTCATCAAACGGCTATTTGTTTGTACTTGCCCAACTAGTGAAAATTGGTCAGCCCTACTTTTTTTTTGAGAAAGGATTTTACCAGGAAGGATACATTGAGATTTCACTCGTTTCCAAGTATCTCCTAGGTGGCGAGCATGTACCGTTAGGTGTCTTGCCCAAGGACACTTACTGGAGAGGTGCTCTTGCTGGGATCGAACCTGTGTCTCCACAGTCTCTCTCCACGCAGAGCAGTGATGTTACCTCACTTTGAGCATAACTATATAGATTCAGTTGCTAAAAATGCTTCTTTTACCAGAGTGAATTTAAATGGATACTCTATTAAAAATAGAATCTGCAAATTGGCAGCACTATGGGACTTTATGTACACAATTTAAGTAGCGCCTGCGCAGAGCGATGGATCTGAGATGCGCACGCATACGCAGATCTGATCCTTTGCTGCCTCTCACAGACTGCTCACTAACGTGGAACAAAAAAGAACACAAAAAAAGCAACAATAGCCTTTTCAATTGAGGGAGATAGCGATCAGCCTCAAATGTACGGGATTAAACCCACTAACTAACTAACGTGGTTGATCTCAATGAGGGTGACAGTGGCACACTTTGTGCATGCTGACATCACTAGTGACAGTTGTGGTGGCCAGCAGTCGGGAAATTAAGAATTCCAGCTGCTGATTGTGTTGGGAGGGGTTTAGCAAATGCCTCCACTTCACCCAGCATTTTCTACAGATCGGGGCAGCAGGGAGGAGGGGAAGAAGGGGGCACTCCTCACAGCCAGACCATTTTAAAAAGATAAAGTGGTCAGACTCAGGATGAATAGACTGTCCTTTTAGGCTAGGGTCAGACGAAAGCATTTTTCCCCGCGAACGTGAAAAAGTGCGTCCGAACGCATTGACGTATTTTTTCACGGAATGCGCAAAAACGGTCAGACGACGCGCATTTTCGGGCATGATTTTGTACAGATCGTCAATAAAACTCTTTTTGCGTCTGGACGTTATGTAGGCTGGACATTAGCAGTGTCTGACATCTCCTAATCACGCACACACGCCGCTATGCCGCAGCTGCGCACTCAGTACGTCAGTACTAGCGGTTCAGCGTTCTCAGAAAAATGCGTTCAAATTCCACTTGCGTTGCACGGCCGGACTTTTGTGCAGCCGTACATCGTATATTGGCCGTCATTGCCCGTCATCTGCTGCTAGTGCGGCCGTAATTATGTGCGCCAGAACGCACGTTAAAAGTGCGCTGGTCTGACCCCAGCCTCAATCATTAGCAACTCTGACAGCATCTCACCATTTTGTGTCAAAGTCATCACCAAGTTGACAACTGCCTTTTGGTAAGTGTGAAAAGTGCATTTTAAAATAATCCATTATCCGTTATCCAAGCCTCCCCGTCGATGCGCTAGGACGTGCGTTAATGGGGCTGCAAAACGCGATCCTCTATAGGAGGATCGCGCTTTGCAGTGCTGAGCGCACCGAGTGCACTCAGCAAGGTGGCCAGACAGGTGTCAAGTGGAAGGAACGTCCACTCTCACGGACGTTCCTTCCGCTCTCCAAAGACGCTCGTCTGACACTAGCCTTAGAAGTAAACAAAAATTGTGCAGATTGCTAGGTTTAACCCTAAATGTAACCCTAACCTTTAAACAAGCAATAATGACTTAACCCAAATTACTAACCCCATCTATGGAAACACTGTTTTGCTGTCAGCAGCATCTGCACAATTATTGATGGGGGAAAAATGGAGGGGGGATACATTTTAGGGTAGAGTGTTTAGGTTTATGACAGCTGTTGATAAAGCACCTTACATCCTGTCCAGGGGTTCTGTACAACATGGGGACCATTACTCGAAACAAACAAAAAATAATAATGAAGATAATATCACAATGAGTGCTAAAATAAAAACATCAATCATAATTAATTCTAAACAATAATAAATACTGAATTATAATAATAGTAATCATAGCTGCTAATTAAAAAAGAATGATAACAATCATAAGTATGAAATAATAAGTATTAAATAATAATTGTATAGTAATATGGCTATTATTTACAAATTATTATTCTGATCAATACGATTTTTGATTAATTTTACAATAATGAATTGATTGATATTATGATTCCAATATTATTATTATTATTATTTTATTCTTATCATGATTAGTATTATCTAGTATTATCTAGTTTATAATATGATAATTATTTGGTAAATATTGACATTGCTATTATCTAGAGTATTTTTTTATTATTATTGTTATTAGAATTATTATGCATAGCATTTATTGGTAGTATTATTGTCATTGTTATTATTGACAGGATTATTTTGTTTCAATTTGTTTTCAGTTTGGATATATTTGTGAAAACAGAACCGGATAGGTTTATTTTTCGATTTTACGGTTTGTGCTAGTGGGTAGAAAGCATCATTTTATAGTGCTAGCGACGTAACTGTGAAATTGTTAATACAGTTGTTTTTTTGTACATGGTATTTCACCTCTTGTGTGTATGGTTGTGGGATGATTATTTAGCACTTTCTATTTTTTATATTACTGTTATTGTTATTTTTTATTTAGCACTTGTTAATTTGATTATTACCAGTATTTTTATTATTTACCACTTTGTTGTTCTTATTATCAGTATAATTATTGAGCACTTGCTATTTTTAAAACTATTTTTATTCAGCATCTGTTTTTTTATTGTTATTTATCACTTCTTATTTTTATGCACTTTTTGTCAATATTTTATTATGAGTATTATAATTATTTAACACCTGTTTTTTTTTTATATAATTCAGCACTTGTTAATATTTACGGAAGAGCCCTGGGGCCATGCTAAAACAATCCAGACTTTTAAACACAGAATTCAGTGTTTATAAGTTAGAATTTTGTTTCAATATTTTTTTTAGCATGGCCCCAGGGCTCTTCTGTAAATATTATTATTTATCTCCTGTAATTAATATTATTATTATTAGTAGTAGTAGTAGTGGTATTTAGCATATATATTATTATTATTATTTAGCACTTATTGTTACTATGATGATTACTATTATTTATTTGCAATTATTATTATATATTTAGCATTTTTTCTGATTATGATCATTATTATATAGCACTTGATATTTTTAATATTATTTTGATTATTATTATCTAGCACAGTTGTTATCATTATTATTATTAGCTTATACTTGTTATTGTTAATATCATTGCTATTAGTCTGCACTTTTTGTTACTATTATTGTTATTATTTAGCATTTTCTCTGATTATGACCATTATTATTATATAACACTTGATATTTTCAATATTATTTTGATTATTATTATTATTACCTGTGCATCATCATTATTATTATTAGTTTACACTTGTTATTGTTAATATTATTGCTATTCTGCACTTTTTGTGATTATTATTTAGCATTTTCTCTTATTATTATTATTATCTAGCACTTGATATTTTTTAATATTATTTGGATTATTATTATTATCTAGCACAGTTGTCATTATTATTATTAGTTTACACTTGTTATTGTTAATATTATTGCTATTATTCTGCACTTTATGTTCTTATTCTTATGGCTGTTGTTACAATGTATCCTGTAAGATTCTCACAGAAGAATGTCCCCCAATCAGTTGCCCCCCTCCCCCTCCCGGTCTCTTCCCGCTGTCCAGCCCGGTTCCCCCCGCCACACACAGGAAGAAGCCGTTGCTGTCGCCATGGCACTGGGCAGCCTGGGCCCGGGACCCGCTTCTTTCGCCCGCTTCCTGCCCGTTGCCGCCAGGGGGGGGGGGGCGGATTCCCGGCAGCGCCTCTCACTGGAATGGAGGAGTGTGTGTGTGTGTGTGTGTGTGGGGGGGATGGTTAACCCTCTCCCTGCCGGGGCAAACCGCCCGCACACACGCAGGTAACGGGTCTGTGACTCCCCCTGCAGGAATAAAGCATTCCGCGCATGGAATGGCATAGGGTGACAGGACCCAATGGCTGTGCAGTGTCTCATGTGACGTCACCAGCCAGGAGTCATACTTTTTTTTCCAAACGCACGTGCTCGGGAAATGGGATTCCCTGTCGGTTACGTCACCAAGCCCGTCCAATCAGAGTTTCCCGCTGCAGATGCCGGGTAGAGATGCCCGCTGGTCCTGGGAGGCGGTTGCTAGGCAGCCCGCTGTTGGAGGGAATCCCTTGCAGTGACGTAACGTTCCGAGTTTTTCCTCCGTGATAAACCTGAACTCTTCCACCAATCAGGAGGGAGGACAGGTGATTCCCGCTACAGCAGCCGCCCCGCTGCCTCTTTATATAGGAGAATCGTACCCTGGGGAGCATCCTGCATCCGCCCGGGAGAGGGAGAGCAGCCTCAGCCAGAGGGAAGGAGAGCAGCCTCAGCCAGAGGGAGGGAGAGCAGCCTCAGCCAGAGGGAGGGAGAGCAGCCTCAGCCAGAGGGAGGGAGAGCAGCCTCAGCCAGAGGGAGGGAGAGCAGCCTCAGCCAGAGGGAGGGAGAGCAGCCTCAGCCAGAGGGAGGGAGAAGAGGAGGTAGGGAGAGGAGCCAAGGGGAGGCACAGCCAGAGGGACAGAGGGGATCCTCTGCTAGAGGGAGAGAGGGGAGCCACAGCCAGAAGGACAGAGGGGATCCTCTGCTAGAGGGATAGAGGGGAGCCACAGCCAGAAGGACAGAGGGGATCCTCTGCTAGAGGGAGAGAGGGGATCCTCTGCTAGAGGGAGAGAGGGGAGCCACTGCCAGAGGGACAGAGGGGAGCCAGAGGGACAGAGGGGATCCTCTGCTAGAGGGAGAGAGGGGATCCTCTGCTAGAGGGATAGAGGGGAGCCACAGCCAGAAGGACAGAGGGGATCCTCTGCTAGAGGGATAGAGGGGAGCCACAGCCAGAGGGACAGAGGGGATCCTCTGCTAGAGGGAGAGAGGGGATCAACAGACATAGTTATAGAGAGAAGCCTCAGCATGGAGTGGAAACTGGAAAGAATAGCCTCCTGCAAGGTGAAATCTGATGAGGGCATGATGTGGGTGAGTGCTGCAGTGTCCATACAATCCATGGAATGAGGGGCAGTGTGTGTATCTAATGTATGGGCGAGTTATGGGTTAGTTGTGGTGTGTGAGTGATGTGTCTATAAAATCAGTAAGTGTAAGCTGGCGTATATGTATACGATTATCTGATGTGTGTGTATATGTGTATTTTATAAATAGGTGTATATACTTTCTATATGGGGCGTGCAGGTATATGATGCTCATAGGTGTATATAGATTTATGTAACTATGTTTATCGCGTTTGTGTATTCTGTAAACAGGTAAATATTTATACTGGTAATACGTGGTGTGTGTAGGATGTAAATAAAAGTATAGTAGTGTGTATACCATTACCCGGTGTGTGTGAATGTGTATGATGTGTCTGTGGTGTAATAGTGTATATTTATATAGGTTAGGTGTATATGTGTGATGTTTCTAAGATGTTATTAGGGTTATTCAGAGAGCGTGAAAAGCAGGAGAATGACTGGAGAATGAAATATTGTAGGTCAAAATAGCCGATTTGGAAAGTGAGATGAAAGGGAGAATTTTTCTGGTTTGGCTATTTTAACCTAGAATTTTTCATTCTCCAGACATTCTCCTGATTTTCACCGCTCTCTGAATAACCCTGTGAATTTGTATATATCTGTATGCTTTATGTTATGTATCTGTCTGCCTGTGATTGGGTCTATGTAGCTGAATATTTTGTGTGATGTGTTTGCTATAGTTGGGTGTTTTTAGGGATAAATACACTTTAAATGCATGATTTTCCATCGTGTGTGTCAGTGTACTTCTTATATAGTAAGTGTAGGTGCACAGTTATCCACCGGGTAATTAGTTGTAGCTCCTCTATGTCTTTTCTGTTTGGTTACCTGGGGTTGGCTGAATTCAGGGATATTTACGCTTTAATAAAGAACATTCTATAAAAAATAGCGTTTCCTTTTAATAATTGGGCAGAAGCTGCTGACAGCCTCTGCCCAATTAAATAATTCATATTTTTGGTAATTTTATTCACTTTTGTCCCTCGCCAGCCTCTGCTCCTCCTCTTCAACTCAGGGACTCCCGAATCGAATGCAATTTGTGGCCCTACACAACTTACGTAGTGTAGGAGCCGCAAATCACGCAGCGCAACAGGAGACTCACGCAGGTTACGTTCGCAAGTTCCGTAGCGTCTGCGCTATGACGGATCGCAGCTGCGTGCACGTGCAGATCCGATCCATTGACTGCCTCTCGGAGACCGAACGTTACCGTGGGCGGTCTCGGAGAGGGTGATGTCGACACACTCTCTGCATGCCGAGGTCACTGTGACCAGCAGGTTGAAAAATCCCGGCTGCTGCTGACTCTGGATAGGGTGGAGGAAACTCCTCCACTTCACTCAGCAATTTCACCAGATTGGTGAAGGTGGGGGAGGGGGGCACTCCTCACATCCTGAGCACTTTATAAATGTAAAGTGGTCAGGTCGAGTAGAGTGTCCCTTTAAGAGCGTGGCGATCCATAGTGTAAGTCCAGGCTTATTCCTGGTTTGAGTTTAAGCTTCTACATCACGTGATCAGTCTTCCTGTAACCAATGTCATCTGGCACCAGATACACCACCACATCATCCGCATGTAATCAGGAGCTTATCTGGTTATGCATGACATATTGCCAGGTAGCCATGGTGTGCGTTTCTATATACTCACATACTGCTGAGCACCGTGGGACAGACAGACGGACACACAGCCAAAATCAGGCAGGTGGCCTTAACTCTGTTTCAGTGACCTCTATTTTGATGTTCTTTCCTCTCGTCCCCAGGAAAGTATAATGAAATCATTTGGAAGGGACTTTAGAAGGACCAGAAAGTTCCATCTGCAGAAAACCAACAAGGTAAGGACTCTGCTTCTGTCATTCCCTCTGACCCTCAAAGAGACGGCAAATGTTACCCATGCAACAAACAACTCATCTGTGATTTTCATCATCTTTATGGGACACACCGCAGCTAAACGTTACATAAGAGAGAGGCAAAGTGCGAAAGCTGGATACCAGTTTTTCAATCATAATCCATTTACAATGATCCCCTTGATCTTGATGCATATATATATATAAATACAGTGTAGATTTGATAAGCTGTGTTAGTCCAGATGCCAAAATCACCATATTGTAGCAGTACGTATACATACCTTATTGCAATAACGTTACATTTAAAAGACAAGCTTTCGAGAGTCTCCTCTCTTCCTCAGGTCCGGAAGCTATACTGAGCAAAATCATAGAATTGAACAATTAGTAGGATGGGTGTCGTAAATACTAATAGTGGAATATTATGGTGAGGAAAAGTAAACAGAGGACAGATCTAAGACCCATAAAACAACAGATAAGCATCACTATGTTCATCAATAGGAAAAAGTCAATGCAACAACTTAAAAAAGAAAAGAAACATATGAACCAAGTACAATGCTGAGTGTTGTGTGACATTATGATTGTGAGTTAAAAAAACAGAATCTTTAACTCACTATCATAAAGTCACGTAACACTCTGCATTGTACTTGGTTCATATGTTTCCTTTTTTTTTAAGTTGTGTCATTGGCTTTTTCCTATTGATGCACAGTGATGCTTATTTGTTGTTTTATGGGCCTAAGATCTGTCTTCTGTTTGTTTACCTTTCTTCAACATACTATTCCACTTTTAGTATTTACGACACCCATCCTAACCCCCCCCCCCTTCTGCTTGGCTTTTTAGTGTTCAATTCTATCAGGGTTATTCAGAGAGAGGTGTAAATCTGGAGAATTGCAAGGTGAATGAACAATCTAGACCGAATAGCCGATTTGGAAAGTGAGATAAATGGGAGAATTTTTCTGGTTTGGCTATTTTGACCTAGAATTTTCACTTCTCCAGTCATTCTCCTGGTTTTCACCTCTCTCTGAATAACCCTGTTAATTTGCATGTTCTACCCAGAATTCCCTGCTACAAATAGGGAGAAGCAAATGAGCTCTTTTGGCAAAATTACTCTATGATTTGCTTAGGTGTGTAAATATATTTCAGAATGTATTTATATTTTCTCTTGCAATCTTCATAGTGAACGATTTCAATCTCTTTTTTTTGTTTTCTTCCTTAACTTTATTAGTTTCATATATTTATATGTATCAGGGAAAAAGGGTGTGTGTTATCAATTTTGTTTGCGTAAAGCATAATACTGAAACACTTCCACAGAGGTGCGCCTCAACCCGGGACTGTGTTTAATCACGGCTGCATTTCTTTTTTTGATCCCAAAGTGGATTTTGTTTCTGGGGGAGCATAAATAAAGGCCCACCAGTCTACCTCATGTCTGACAAGCAGCATGAGCAGGTATGGTTTGCTATACAGCAGCCTGTGGCTTCATTTTTGGATAGGACTCGCCCTCATTAGAGGTGCCTTGACGCTGGCGGGCGAGCTTAGTCTTATAATGGCCATTAATAAGAAACCAAACCTCTAATTGTGTTTAGTTTCACACGGTATAATGGGAATAAGCGCAGATGACATTTTTTTCTTTGTTATGTTTCACATAATACTGAAACAGTTCCACAGAGGTGCGCCACAACCCGGGACTGTGTTTAATCATGGCTGCATTTTTGGACCCATGACTAATGCGTCATGGGAGTAAGATTTGTGTTTTTTGATGAATGAACTCAACTTTTTCAATCAAAAAAATAGAGGTGAGTGTGTGCTACGGATGTGTCCTGGGAACCAAGGTTTGGGAACCACTGATTTAGAGAATGTCACACTTTCAATAAAAAGAAGACCCTGGTTGATACACTTTCTTTCTGTATGGGATTAGCCAATGAGGCAGTGCATTGCTAGCTGGCTGTTGTGTGCTGTCAGTTGACAGCTGTTAGCTGCACTCCACATTGTGATCTCAGCTTTCCATCAAGCTTGTGAAAAGAAACACTGCCATCTAGTGCAATGAAATGCAACTACATCTAAGTATATACATATATTTTGCAGATAAAAAAGAAAGAAAAGGTCATGCTGTCAGGCACAACTTTAAAAGCAATCTGAAAATCTAGCCCTATGGATGTTTTATGATCAACTGTGATTCTCTGCCGGTCTATGGCATTCACAGTATTCTGGGAATTGTAGACAATCAACATCTGGGGGTCAGAGATTTCAGATGATGCTAGACCGGGTCATTCTATTATCTCTCGTTTTGATTTTCCCCATATTTTTGCCCCCAAATTAACAATTGTTTGCCATAAGTAATATTGCCAATAACAAATTGTCCCGTTTGCTTGATTTTATTACTTTACAGCTGATTTTTCAATCCCACAGCTATATCACATTTGCGACAAGCCCCGTGCTGAATTCCCGTGTCGGGTAGGCAGTGTATTTTTTGCTGGCTGCTTGTTATTGAATCCAGCAGTCGCTGATATACTGCCACCTGCCAAAGGGACGAGTCTTCGTGAAGAACATAACAACAACGGAGTGACGGCTGTGGATCGGTCACCTCTTATTGTGCGTAGAAAGATGGCAGTGTACTGTTTGCTGGTTGGGATCTCTACAGACATCGGCTGACATACACCTGCCCCCTTTCTTTGCATGCATACTTCAACATCCTGCGTGTGAAATAAATGGTCCAGGTATAAACAGGCGCTTGTGTGTATTATCCACTGTTAAAGGAACATTCTGAGTCACTTCAACTTTATCTAAGTCACATCAGTCTATTCAGAAAATTATATTTCTGATTTACATCCATTATATTCCCTGCCTTTATTCCATATGTAACACGTGTCTGTGGGCTTTCCCTCCTGACCTTAACACACGCACTGCACGTAACACTTTTATACCTGCATAGCTCCTGCAGGCGTGGATCCAGGGCAGGCAACATGGCAATTGCCCCCCCCCCCCTGGCAATTGCCGCCAGCATTCTCCCTACGAGGCGAGCGGCCGCTGGCATGCAGCTTGGCCGCTCTCCTGGGATGGGAACCACCTGACCAGCGTGCAGTCTCGCGAGAACGCGGCTGGTCAGGTGGTTCCGGTGAGCGGCCAAGCTGCATGCCAGCGGCCGCTCGCCTCGAAGGGAGTTGAACGCAGGCGAATAGGCAGAGCCTGGGGCCTGGCAGTGGCAGCAGAGGAGGTGAGAACTGGGGCAAATATACCCATGTGAGCTGGGGGCAATTATACCCATGTGAGCTGCCTGGGGGGCATATATATCTGTGAGCTGCCTGGGGGTAATTTATATATATATATCCATGTGAGCTGGGGCAATATATATCCATGTGAGCTGGGGCAAATATATATATCCATGTGAGCCGGGGGCAAATATATCCGCCTGTCACTGCAAACCCAACACCAGCTTGGCCAAAACTGGTAGAATCCCCCCCCCCCGAAACCTGTGTCTGGATCCGCCCCTGAGCTCCTGCAGCTGCAGTGCGCTGCTGTGTGCCTCGCTTAGCAGGAAGAGGAGTCGGCACAGGTATTCGGATGTGTAGAGATTAGGTGAGGAGGGAGAGGTCAGCAAACTCGTCTTTAAATAGAAATAACTCACTATTGGCAGGACGTAAATACTGGATGTGAGTTGGGAAGGTACTTGTTTTAAGATGATGAATTGATTTAGGTAAATAGTAAAAAAAAAAAAATTCCCAGAACACCCTTTCACATCCTCGGAGCCAGAAAAGGCATTAATCAACTGCTTGATAACATTTTTAATGTATTACAATTATATATGTTATCTGAATTATATTGTATTGTAAAAACTGACTATATAATGCAATATAGAAACATAGAAAAATGTCGGCAGATAAGAACCTTTCGGCCCATCTAGTCTGCCCAATTACATGGATACTTGACCTGGATTTATCTTTTGTTTAGGATAGCCTTATGCCTATCCCATGCTTGCTTAAATTCAATTACTGTTTTGGCCTCTACCACTTCTACTGGAAGGCTGTTCCATGTATCCACCACCCTCTCAGTAAAATAATGCTTCCTGATGTTACTTTTAAACCTTTGCCCCTCTAATCTAAGACTATGTCCTCTTGTTTTGCTATTTTGTTTCCTTTTAAATATACTCCCTTCTTCTACCTTGTGGATTCCCTTTACGTATTTAAAGGTTTCTATCATATCTCCTCTGTCTCGTCTTTTTTCCAAGCTGTACATGTTAAGATCATTAAGCCTTTCCTGGTAACTTTTCTCCTTCAAGCCGTACACCATTTTAGTAGCCCTTCTCTGAACTCTCTCTAAGATGTCTATATCCTTCTGGAGATACGGTCTCCAGTACTGCACACAGTACTCCAAGTGAGGTCTCACCAGTGCTCTGTACAGTGGCATGAGCACTTCCCTTTTCCTACTGCTAATACCTCTCCCTACACAACCAAGCATTCTGCCAGCATTTCCTGCTGCTCTATTACATTGACTACTTACCCTTAGATCGTCTGAAATAATGACCCCTAAATCCCTTTCCTCAGATGTTGAGGTTAGGACTGTATCAAATATTCTATATTCAGCCCTTGGGTTTTTACGTCCCAGGTGCATTATCTTGCACTTATCCACATTAAAACTCAATTGCCACAGCTCCGACCATTTTTTTAGTTTACCTAAATCATTTGTCATATGGGTTATTTGGTAAAGTTTGTGGCAAAATAATGCAGCGTTCTTGTTACATTGTTGATGTAGTAGCCATAAGTGGATACTATTAACCACTTGAATGCTAAGGACGCGCTCAGCGCGTCCTCAGCATTCCCGCTGGTATGCGGAGGACGCGCTGAGCGCGTCCTCGCATCGGGGTCAGCGTTCGGCCGGGTTCCGGCCGATCGCTGGCCCCTCCGGTGCGGGCTGACATCATGGATGTCAGCCCGGCATCCGGACCAGCAGCCGCCATTATTAGGTGTCATTGCGGGGGCGCGATGACACCTAATTCAGGCGCCCCCCCCGCATGTGCGGAGGAGGCGCCTGAAAGGGAGGGGGGGAGGTCCTTCGGACCTCTCTCCCTCCCGATCGGCGGCGCACAGGGGCTTAACCCAGGCATCATTTGGAAGGGCACAGCCTGCCCTTCCAAATGATGCCTGGCATTAACCCCTGGGGAGCTGGATCGCGAATCGGCGCTGAAAAGCGCCGGTTCGCGATCCTTTCCCGGAGCTGGCCGACATCTTGGATGTCGGCCAAGCTTCCGGGAACTCCCCCAGAGGACTGGCGTCATCGTGCGTAGCACGATGACGCCAGTCCTACAGTTAACCCCTAACTGCCACCAAGTGTGGAGATAGGGAGTTCCAATGAACTCCCTATCTCCCGATCCGTGGCAGTTAGGGGTTAAATTTTGATATGGTTGGATCGGCCAGAGCATGGCCGTTCCAACGATACCAAACATGAAAGTTAAAAATTTTGTAAAAAAAAATAAATAAATAAAAATAAAAATAAAAATAAATTAAAAAAAAAAAAATAAACACTTTTTTTTATTTTTTTTGGTTTGTTAGTGTAGCAATATTGTTCCCATTTCAATTATAATGTGAACAATGATGCTGCACTAACGATTTTTGTATGCGGTGCGTTTGTTAAAAATAGATTCATTTTCCCCAAAAAAAAATGTAACGAGACCCCATCTCTAATTTTTTTAACAAGCGCACCCCATACAAAATATAACCGCAATTGCTCGCATGTTAAAATGTGGAAAAAAACACTTTACACATTGTAAATTATTGAAAATACATATTTTATTGCATTTTTTGTTATAATATACAGACATGACATAACGTATACATATAATAATGACATATTATGAATCTACCGAGTCTGACGGAAAGAACGATATATAATATGTCGGTGTCATATACTAAAATAAGCCTTAAAAACACGTTTAAACATGATGCGCAAAACAGGTAAAAAATGACCTCAGCACAGGGGCGGGAAAAGCCTCAGCAGCGAAAGGGTTAAAGGGAAACTGTAGGATTAAAACAGGAAGGGTTAGGCTTAAAAATTAAACACTCCTGACCCCCTTACCCACTCCACCCTCCTGTTTTAACCGTTTAGTTTCCTTTAAAAGCTCCCCTAAATCCAGACTGATCGCCCTCTGATCGCTACACGATAGGACATGCTTCCAGCTCAGCGTGTCACATGACTGTAGAGGGTCTAGATGCTCCAGCCAATCCAGTGGCTCTCAATGCAGGAAGGCTTTGATACCATTGGATAAGACTGGTTCCTAAAGGTCTCCAAGCCCTGAAACCTAACCTGAGGACTCCCTGATCTGAGGTTCTGGACAGGACTATGCCCCTGCATATGGATGGCTGAATTAACCCTCCAAGTCCCTGTTGGGGAGAAAGAGCAGGGGGCTCACGGCAGTGTGACCACTCCTATAAGACTAAGCACTCACACTGTGTAGAGCAGGGATGTTTCAGAACTACAATTCCCATGATTACCTGACCATATTTTGCATTCAATGTATTCTGGGAAATGTAGACATGAATATTTGGAGGGCCATGAGTTTGAAAGCCCTGGTGTAGAGTGTCCCTTTAACCCCTTAAGGACGGGAGTAATTTTACAACTTCGGCGCTGTTTCGGAAGTAGAAGTTTGCTGAGCTCATTTTGACCGTTTTTAAGTCACGTATTATACCACCCAGACAAATTATATATCGTTCTTTCCGGCAGACTCGGCAGATTAATAATATATCATTATTATATGTATAACAAAAAATGTAAAAAAAAGTAAATGGGAATTTTCAATAAAATTCCAGTGTGTAAAGGTGTTTTTTTTTTTTAAATTTTATTATCCGAGGCTCTGCGGTCATATGCTATGGAGTAGATTTGTTAAAAAAATTAGAACGGGGAACCCATTTTCTTTTGGGAGAAATTGCGTGATTTTAGCTAAACCACCCCAAAAAAAATCATTAGTGAAGCATCATTGTTCACATTATAATTGAAATGTGAACAATAGTACTGCATTAAAAAAAAACCTCGTATTTTTTTTATTTTAGTTTTACTTTTTTCAACTTTTATTTTACTTATAACATGGTCATGTTTGATATCATTGGAAAGGCCATGCTCTGGCCTTTCCAGCAATATCAAACATGACCCCCTAGCTGCCACAGATCAGGAGATAGGGGGGTTCTTTGAACCCCTTTATCTCCTCTATGGGATTTCCATAGGAAATCCCTTTGCAGCTAGGGGGTTCCCCGGTTAACTGACATCATCGCGCATGGCGCGATGAGTCAGTTGAGCGGGTGGTGACCCAGAGGTGGGGGCTGCCATCCAAGATGGCGGCCCCCACCGGAAATAGGCCGCGATCGGGCACAAATTAGTGCCCGTCGCGACCTGGCAACTAAGGGGTTAACCCCCCATACATCGCTGGAAAGGTCAGGCTGTGACCCTTCCAGTGATGCTGGCCACAGCCGTCTGGTCCCCGGCGATGGGGAGATAGAGGGATCCAAAGGATCCCCCCCCTCCCCTTCAGGCGCTTCCCCTGCTCCGGCGGGGGGGGGACGACGCCTGAAACTGACATCATCGCGATGACGTCAGTGTGCCGGAGGAGGAAACCCTGCTGATCTGACTCGGGACTCAGATCAGCGAGGGAGCCGCCGGAGGAGGTGAGTATATGCCGGGGGGGGGGACTGAAAACGCCGAGGACGTACAATTACGTCCTGCGGCTTCAAAACCCGCCTAATGCAGGGCGTAAATATATGTCCTGCGGCATTAAGGAGTTAATAATAGTGGCATAGGTCATGGCTCATGAAGTGTATGTTATACACATGCATTCCATATGTTGCCTGGAAGGATTTCGTTGTCCTAAATCAGAAAATAAATAAGATGTGATATAAAGTCAGATTGCAATGCTCATTTCTAAGATTCATAAATCCTGGTGTTATGTTCGTATTTACTTACGTGCAGCAGAGGTTACACAAAAACGACTGAAAATACAATTTGCCTTTATTTGTGAGGAGTTGAGAACCGGCAAGTAACCGATACACCATATTATCTCCAACTTGGATTTGTCTAAATATTTCCGTGTTGACACACCACAGCGCAGAGTGAAGTGAATAGACGCCTTGGTCAGTGATTGCGGGGCATTTCTCAGTGTACACTGTGTTAAATGAATTTATTTATTCTGTGATTCGCGTGTGTTTTGTCTGTGAGCATTATTTGAACCATTATCGCCCAGGCAGCCCGTGAATCATGGAATAAAGTTAGTTCCCAGTATGTGTGGTGATTAGGCAGTGTATTGTTAGTTTGCTGTAATACGAAAACCCAGCAACTATCTACACTACCACATTATCACATGATTTACCGTCGGGATGGATTAGCAGTGGGTGGGCAAGCACAGTGTACATCTACCTGTTAGTTGAGTGGCTGGAGCAGTAAATCAGTGATATGAGTGATACAGAGTTGCTTCGCTTGCTCTTGTTTGTTTCGTTGTATCCTATTTTTGATATTTTACAGGTTCTTTGCTTTTCTCTTGTATGTTTAGTTAAGAAAATATTTTACTCTATATGTGTCACTGGGTGCATCCATTATTTGATCTTTTGTGTCGAAAGCTGCCCCCTCCCCTCTTATTATCTTTACCTCACTTGGTCCTCACTTTGTGGCTTTGGCCATTGAATTAAGACTAGGGATGAGCTGTTCAGGTTCGGACGGTTTGGAGTTCGACCCGAACTTCGGCAGTTCGAAAGTTCGCGAACTTCGAACTTTTTTGGTGTGTTCGGTTCGAGTTCGAAAAAAAAAGAAATTTTGAAAAAAGTATAGAAAATGCTTGAAAAAAATACTAAAAAAATCTAGAAATAAAGAGACTCTTTACTGCAGAATATTATAAGCAACGGTTTATTAGATATTGAATTAAAAACTAATGTGTACGTGGAAAGATTATCAACTCTAAATGACCTCTGTTCACAAACGGGCATAACACCAGGTGTTTTTAGTCTGGTAATCAATTTGATACATTGTACACTATACTGAGGGGGTGGGGTGGTGTCTGCTTCTGATTGAAATTTGAGAATTAATTTCCCTCCTAAAACATCCTAATATGCTGCATTTAACTGGTGTTTGAAAAAAATTCAAATTAACATCTAAAGCAATGTTATTTTTCACCTCGGGATTAAACATTCACAGGGTTATTCAGAGAGCGGTGAAAAGCAGGAGAATAACTGGAGAAGTGAAAATTCTAGGTCAAAATAGCCAAACCAGAAAAATTCTCCCATTTAACTCACTTTCCAAATCGGCTATTTGGTCTAGATTGTTCTCTTCTCTTGCCAGTTCTCCTGGCTTTCACCTCTCTCTTAGGGTTGTTCAGAGAAAGGTGAAAACCAGGAGAATGGCAGGAAAAGAGAACAATCTGGACCAAATACCCGATTTGGAAAGTGAGATAAGGCTAGGGTCAGACTAATGCATTTTTCACAGTGACCGTCAAAAAGTGCGTCCGAATGCATTGCCGTATTTTTTCACGGAATGCGCAAAAACGGTCATACGATGCGCATTTTTGTGCGTGATTTTTTACGGATCCAAACCAGGAAACTTTGGGTGTCAGGACGTTATGTTGGCCGGACATGAGCAGGGTCTGACGTCTTCAAATCACGCACACACGCCGCTAGTGGACGCAGCGCACTCTGTACGTCCGTACTTGCGGTTCTGCGTTCTCGAAAAAATGGGTTCATTTTCCACTTGCGTTGCGCAGCTGGACTTTCGTGCGACCGTACTTCGTATATTGGCCGTCATTTGCTGCTAGTCCAGCCGTGATTAAGTGCGCCTAACCGCACGTTAAAAATTCGCTAGTCTGACCCTAGCCTAAATGGGAGAATTTTTCTGGTTTGGCTATTTTGACCTAGAATTTTCCATTCTCCAGTCATTCTCCTGATCTTCACCGCTCTTTGAATAACCCTGACAGAGTTATTCAGAGAATGGTGAAACTCAGGAGAATGACTGAAGAGAAAATTCTAGGTCAAAATAGCCAAACCAGAAAAATTCTCCCATTTATCTCACTTTCCAAATTGGCTATTTGGTCTAGAATTTTCCATTCTCCAGTCATTCTCCTGCTTTTCACCGCCAAAAAATCAGTAAACTTTTTCTGAGTGTCCGAAAATGTCTCCTCTTTTCATACAGACTGCCGCCCCAAGCAGTTGTTTATGGATAGATTAAAGGAAAAGCATTTACCGTCATTTGAAATGTCATTTTTTGGTTTTTACATATTTCTATACATCCTAGAAATTCACCACTTCACAGGCAGGTTATGGGGACC
The DNA here is from genome assembly GCA_009667805.1 of Leptobrachium leishanense. Taxonomy (NCBI): domain Eukaryota; kingdom Metazoa; phylum Chordata; class Amphibia; order Anura; family Megophryidae; genus Leptobrachium; species Leptobrachium leishanense. The sequence goes on along the minus strand of CM019063.1, from coordinate 15,402,091 downwards.
TCCTAGGCACGATATTTGAAGGAATTTTTCGTTTTTATTTTTAACCCTTATTTCATGGAAAACTCACTGTCCCTTTAAAAACGTTTTTTTTTAAACTTTTTGTCCTTGTTTCCTGTCCCCCAGGGCACTACCCGGACCCCCATACACCTTTTATGGCAAATATCTAGCATATATGCCCTCTTGGAGGGCACTCTAAAAACCGAATTTTCAGCCCCATTGACTTGCATTGGGTTCGAGTTCGGGTTCGGGTTTGGACCCGAACAAATGGGAAGTTCGTGTTCGGGCTCGAACCGAACTCGGGGGGTGTTCGGCTCATCCCTAATTAAGACTATGGGTCAGGCAGCTGACTCACATCATTGTATTATGTGGGTTGTATTGTATTATGTAAGGACACCACGAGGGGGTGGAGTAGAAGTCTTTTAAGCTCCCTGTTTTATCTCATACAGCTGCCAGGTCTTAGGCTAGGGTCAGACAAGCGTGATTTCTACGGACTGTACGTCCGTGCAGTACGGACGTACGTCAGTACGGAAGACGCAGTAGTGGCCACACAGTCCGTTTTTTCACTGAAGTTATTTTTGACGGATGTAGGAGGAAAAATAAATTAAAATGCAAAACCATTTTGTCCGTGAAAAATGCTGGACGTATAAATGCAGCCCGTCTGACCACGTTCCATCACTCACACACAAAGCTATGCAGACGTTGCGGACGCAGCACACTTTGTGCGGCTGTTCTAGGGGTTGTACGTTCTTGCCTGCCTTGCGTCCGTGGGCCGCGGCCGTTGTACGTCCGCAGTTCAGTGCGGACGTACTTCGTGTAACGGGCTCCAATGGGCTTCCTGTCATGCTATCACGGACGTACTTTTAGGCGCAATCACGGACGTGAACACTACGCTCGTCTGACAGCAGCCTTAGGTAGCCTCGAGAACACAATAGCCTTATCTAAACATTCACTCCTCCACCCCACAGCCTCTTAAATACTGTAAAAGCTAAACCACAGCAGTAAAGTAAAACTTTTGGACAGATTTTGGGAGATGTTGCATCACGTGGAAAATCCACAGAATGGAAACAGGAGATCAAAAAAACCTAACTTTATTTTTTCTTTTGACCTGCAACTACTTCAAACAAAGAAAAAAAGCAGCATCATGTGTTTTAATGTGTTTCATAAGGTGGTTTTGTTAGTACTGCACAAGAATTCCAGTTACAGCTCATGTTAGTGGTACTGTCCCTTTAAAATCTCTTTTGCAAATGGCAAATTGTGATTTGTCCACTAAACCAAGACGTGCAGGCGGCAGACAATGTACATTTTTTAGTTATTTTGGCACCTCAGCTTCTCTCCCAAAATCTGTATTTCCTTCACACAATTCCTGATATAGGGTACTTTCAGTTGCCCTGAGCTAAAACCAGGACGCAAAGGGGAAAAATTAGCTTCCCCTTTGTGTCCCGGTTTCCCCAGCAGTTCACGGGGCAGACGCCGAGTCAGGCAGCCTGCCCCTTATCGATCGCTAAGCTCTCGGATGCTGGGGGCAGCACTACAGCGCCGTTCCCAGCATCCCCTTCATGGTGTATATAGGACTCCATGGAGGATTGTGCTGCCAGGTCATATGCTGGGTCACCAAGTGATCCTAACGCTAGTTACTCTGTGCTTGCAGTTTGCGCTCTCTATACCTAACATGGGGAGCGTAAAGTACAGTAAACTCGTGCTACGAATCACAAATTAACAAGCGGTAACGGGGGTTTTATCCCGATAGCAATTCGAAGGTGATTTGGGCTATGACCTCCTTTAAGCTAACGCTGACAGAGCCCGTAGAGTGTCTCCGGTATATCTGTGTGGATATTGAATATTGATTTTATTTAGTTTACACTATCAGGGTTATTCAGAGAGAGGTAAAAACCAGGAGCATGACTGGAGAAGTGAAAAATCTAGCAGCGTTATTCAGAGAGAGGTGAAAAGCAGGAGAATGACTGGAGAATGGAAAATTCTTGGTCAGAATAGCCAAACCAGAGAAATTCTCCCATTTATCTCCCTTTCCAAATCGGCTATTTGGTTTAGATTGTTCTCTTCTCCTGCTAGTTCTCCTGGATTTCACCTCTCTCTGAATAACCCCTATGTACTTATTTCCCCATGATTTTCCATCCCCCGTGTGGACCATTTTCCCGTGAATCTTGGTCTTATTATCTCAATAATTTCTGTGTGACTCTCAAAATAACCCTTGATATTTTCAATAAAAATCTTATCCCTCATGAAGCACGACTCTAATTAGGAACTACATTTCCCAATTGTTTCTCAAGACGACTGACTTTCTGTCGAGAGCTACACAAGTGACCAAAAATAATATCTCGTTAATTAACTCAAGATGCTGGTTACAGTATAACGCTGAGCCTTTTAAAACCCTGTGTTGAAGTATTATTTAATTGTGTTCCATCACTGCATTATTTTTTATCAGGTTCATTACTTTTCCTGAGAGTTGCCAACACAAAGCATGCCTTCTGGTTTTTCATCAGTCCACCTACATTGATAAAACAACATTAATATTCACAATTACCCATAGGGATAAATTAACACAAAACCACATTCAGAAATATATAACTTTAACTAAAATAAGCTAAATGTATCTGTACCATTCCAAATAATAATTCTAGCCCCCTGAATCTTATCCCTGTGTAGCAGTGAGTGACCCCAGAGCTTTCCTTGTTTTCTGCCCTCTCCCTGCCTGTTGTTGTGCAGGATAAGGTTTATGAACTTTTTGTTACAGTGAGGGTAGGGGAAGCTCTTTGGCGCTTGATTTATAATAACACAGGGTGACATGAGTGAATCCCACAGTGAATATAATTTCTCCCTAGGGGGCACACTAATCCTGCACTAAAAGATATGAAAATGGGGTTTCATATGCTAATGATGGCTTTTCAATGTATTGCAATGCAAAACCGAGTTAACTCGACTTTGGTAGTTAAAGCATCTTATACTTTGTATGGAACGCTTTAACTATCGGCCCGCTGGAGAATAATGAGCTGTTCTATGGAAGCTTGTTATTTCTGCCTCAAGTAAGACAGTATTCACAATAAAGAACACTGGTGTTAAGTGAATTTCCTTTTGCAAAATCACTTAACACGTAAAAAAACATACATATAAAATTCCCTTTGGTTATCTTGGTTGTTTAGGAACGCGCAATACATTGCCTCTTTGGGATGTAATGAAAGACAAATGGGAACAAATAGTTCCCAAAGCTAGCACAACTCTGATTACAGCAGCTCACACAGGGTTACACCTGTCTCTTTGTACTGCAGGAAACGATACCAGCCACAGTGCTCATCTCCACTGCTAGTATCAGATAATGGACACTATTACAAAGTTGGTGCTAACTTAACCAGAGCTGTTGTAAACTGAACAACTCCATATACTATAATGGCTCTGGTAAGTTTACAACAGCTCTGGTCACGTTAGTGCCAACTTCGGAATAGGGCCCAATGATAAGCCAAACGGGGCCATTATTTCCCTTTAGCGGCTTCCTATCACTGGCTAGTTTGGAATAGTGGGCTATATTTTACAGAAAAACACAGGGTATATGACATTTTGTGTAGTCCATTGTTTTCTCTAGGCATACATTTTTTTGTCTTTGTTGCTATAATGACACGCTTAATGAAGGATGCAACAAAAGTGGTCCTAAGGCAAGAGACTTTTGAAGACTTTGCAGTTTTATTATCGCATGACATGGTGACCGGAACGTTGAATTGTAAAAAAAAGATATTTTTTAATTTATTACTCACTGAAATGGGTTTTGAAAATGATAAATACTTTTACAGTACTGTGCAATAACTCTAAACCTCCCCAATATCCCGCAGATATCAGTGCACTCATACACACAGAGTATTGAATTATTCTAAACTAGTTGTAAAGCCTGCCCAGAGGGCAGTCTATTGTGGATATACTGCCCCTGCTCATGTATACTGCCCCAGCTCGTGGATACTGCCCCAGCTCGTGGATATTGCCCCAGCACGTGGATACTGCCCCAGCACGTGGATATTGCCCCAGCACGTGGATATTGCCCCAGCACGTGGATATTGCCCCAGCTCGTGGATATTGCCCCAGCACGTGGATACTGCCCCAGAACGTGGATACTGCCCCAGCACGTGGATACTGCCCCAGCACGTGGATATTGGCCCAGCACGTGGATATTGCCGCAGCACGTGGATACTGCCCCAGCTCGTGGATACTGCCCTAGCACGTGGATATTGCCCCAGCACGTGGATATTGCCCCAGCTCGTGGATACTGCCCCAGCTCGTGGATACTGCCCTAGCACGTGGATATTGCCCCAGCACGTGGATATTGCCCCAGCTCGTGGATACTGCCCCAGCTCGTGGATACTGCCCTAGCACGTGGATATTGCCCCAGCACGTGGATGGATACTGCCCCAGCACGTGGATATTGCCCCAGCTCGTGGATACTGCCCCAGCTCCTGGATATTGCCCCAGCACGTGGATACTGCCCCAGCACGTGGATACTGCCCAGCACATGGATATTGCCCCAGCACGTGGATTGATACTGCCCCAGCACGTGGATACTGCCCAGCACGTGGATACTGCCCCAGCACGTGGATGGATACTGCCCCAGCACGTGGATACTGCCCCAGCACGTGGATACTGCCCCAGCTCGTGGATACTGCCCAAGCTCGTGATACTGCCCAAGCACGTGGATACTGCCCAAGCACGTGGATATTGCCCCAGCACGTGGATACTGCCCCAGCTCGTGGATACTGCCCCAGCACGTGGATACTGCCCCAGCACGTGGATACTGCCCCAGCACGTGGATATTGCCCCAGCTCGTGGATACTGCCCCAGCTCGTGGATACTGCCCTAGCACGTGGATATTGCCCCAGCACGTGGATATTGCCCCAGCTCGTGGATACTGCCCCAGCTCGTGGATACTGCCCTAGCACGTGGATATTGCCCCAGCACGTGGATGGATACTGCCCAGCACGTGGATATTGCCCCAGCTCGTGGATACTGCCCCAGCTCCTGGATATTGCCCCAGCACGTGGATATACTGCCCCAGCACGTGGATATTGACCCAGCACGTGGATATTGCCCCAGCACGTGGATACTGCCCCAGCACGTGGATACTGCCCAGCACGTGGATATTGCCCCAGCTCGTGGATACTGCCCCAGCACGTGGATACTGCCCAGCACATGGATATTGCCCCAGCACGTGGATTGATACTGCCCAGCACGTGGATACTGCCCCAGCACGTGGATACTGCCCCAGCACGTGGATGGATACTGCCCAGCACGTGGATACTGCCCCAGCACGTGGATACTGCCCCAGCTCGTGGATACTGCCAAGCTCGTGGATACTGCCCAAGCACGTGGATACTGCCCAAGCACGTGGATATTGCCTCAGCACGTGGATACTGCCCAGCACGTGGATACTGCCCCAGCACGTGGATATTGCCCCAGCTCGTGGATACTGCCCCCAGCTCGTGGATATTGCCCCAGCTCGTGGATACTGCCCCAGCACGTGGATACTGCCCAAGCACGTGGATATTGCCCCAGCACGTGGATACTGCCCCAGCACGTGGATACTGCCCCAGCACGTGGATATTGCCCCAGCTCGTGGATACTGCCCCCAGCTCGTGGATATTGCCCCAGCTCGTGGATACTGCCCAGCACGTGGATACTGCCCAGCACATGGATATTGCCCCAGCACGTGGATTGATACTGCCCCAGCACGTGGATGGATACTGCCCCAGCACGTGGATACTGCCCCAGCACGTGGATATCGCCCCAGCTCGTGGATATCGCCCCAGCACGTGGATATCGCCCCCCCCCGCTCGTGGATATGGCCCCCCCGCTCGTGGATATGGCCCCCCCGCTCGTGGATATGGCCCCCCCGCTCGTGGATATACTCACCTACATCGGCCCTTAGCTCCTCCAGCGATGGCGGTCCCGCGTCCCGCTTCCAGCGTCCTCTCTCGCTCCGTTGGTCGCCGGGATGACGTCACGAAAGCCTTTGACCCCCGGGGTCAAAGGCTTTCGTGACGTCATTCCGGCGAACAACGGAGCGAGAGAGGACGCTGGAAGCGGGACCGCCATCGCTGGAGGAGCTAAGGCCGATGTAGGTGAGTATGTGTAGGCAACATCCCCCTACATTGGCCCGGAGCCTCAGCGGTGGCTGTCGTAGGCTGCTCGGCCGGCCTCCAGGCTTAGGCGAGCCCCCGGCTCGGCTGGGCCTGTAGGCCCAAGCCAAGCCGGGGGCTCGCCTGAGCCTGGAGGCCGGCCGAGCAGCCTGCGACAGCCGGAGGACAGTCACCGCTGGAGCTCAGGGCTAATGTAGGTGAGTATGTGCTCTCCACACCCACCCTGCTTACTCGGCCGGTATCCAAGCTTAGGCGAGCCCCCGGCTTGGGCCTAGAGGCCCAGCAGAGCCGGGGACTCGCCTGAGCATGGAGGCCGGTCGAGTTGCATGCTCGGCCGTCCTCCAGGCTCAGGTGAGTCCCTGGCTCGGCTGGGCCTCTAGGCCAAGCCAAGCCGGGGCTCGCCTGAGCCTGGATGCCGACCAAGCTTAGGCGAGCCCCCGGCTTGGCGTGGGCCTAGAGGCCCAGCCGAGCCGGGGACTCGCCTGAGCCTGGAGGACGCCCGAGCATGCAACTCGACCGGCCTCCATGCTCAGGCGAGTCCCCGGCTCGGCAGGGCCTCTAGGCCCAAGCCAAGCCGGGGGCTCGCCTAAGCTTGGATACCGGCCGAGCAAGCAGGGTGTGTGTGTGTGTGTAGAGCACATACTCACCTACATCGGCCTCGAGTCCTCCACCGGTTCCACACATACTCACCGACATCGGCCCTTAGCTCCTCCAGCGATGGCGGTCCCGCTTGCAGCATCCTCTCTCTCTCCGTTGCTCGCCAGGATGACGTCACGAAAGCCTTTGACCCCCGGGGTCAAAGGCTTTCGTGACGTCATTCCGGCGAGCAACGGAGAGAGGATGCTGCAAGCGGACCGCCATCGCTGGAGGAGCTAAGGGCCGATGTCGGTGAGTATGTGTTAGGCAACATCGGCCCTGAGCTCCAGCGGTGACCTCCTCCGGCCGAGCAGGCTGCTCGGCCGGCCTCTACGCTTAGGCGAGTCCCCGGCTCGGCTGGGCCTGTAGGCCCAAGCCAAGCCGGGGGCTCGCCTAAGCCTAGAGGCCCGCCGAGCAGCCAGCGGCAGCTGGAGGAGGTCACCGCTGGAGCTCAGGGCCGATTTTGGGGTGTATTTTTGGGAACTTCGGCCCCGATCCTCCAGCGGTGACCTTCTCCGGCTGCCGCTGGCTGCTCGGCGGGCCTCTAGGCTTAGGCGAGTCGCCGGCTCAGCTGGGCCTGTAGGCCCAAACCGAGCCGGGGGCTCGCCTAGCCTAGAGGGCCGCCGAGCAGCCAGCGGCAGCCGGAGGAGGTCTCCGCTGGAGCTCAGGGCCGATTTTGGGGTGTGTTTGTTGGGAACTTCGGCCCCGATCCTCCAGCGGTGACCTTCTCCGGCTGCGCTGGCTGCTCGGCGGGCCTCTAGGCTTAGGCGAGTCCCCGGCTCGGCTGGGCCTGTAGGCCCAAACCGAGCCGGGGCTCGCCTAAGCCTAGAGGGCCGCCGAGCAGCCAGCGGCAGCCGGAGGAGGTCTCCGCTGGAGCTCAGGGCCGATTTTGGGTGTGTTTGTTTGGGAACTTCGGCCCCGATCCTCCAGCGGTGACCTTCTCCGGCTGCCGCTGGCTGCTCGGCGGGCCTCTAGGCTTAGGCGAGTCCCCGGCTCGGCTGGGCCTGTAGGCCCAAACCGAGCCGGGGGCTCGCCTAAGCCTAGAGGGCCGCCGAGCAGCCAGCGGCAGCCGGAGGAGGTCTCCGCTGGAGCTCAGGGCCGATTTTGGGGTGTGTTTGTTTGGGAACTTCGGCCCCGATCCTCCAGCGGTGACCTTCTCCGGCTGCCGCTGGCTGCTCGGCGGGCCTCTAGGCTTAGGCGAGTCCCCGGCTCGGCTGGGCCTGTAGGCCCAAACCGAGCCGGGGGCTCGCCTAAGCCTAGAGGGCCGCCGAGCAGCCAGCGGCAGCCGGAGGAGGTCTCCGCTGGAGCTCAGGGCCGATTTTGGGGGTGTGTTTGTTTGGGAACTTCGGCCCCGATCCTCCAGCGGTGACCTTCTCCGGCTGCCGCTGGCTGCTCGGCGGGCCTCTAGGCTTAGGCGAGTCCCCGGCTCGGCTGGGCCTGTAGGCCCAAACCGAGCCGGGGCTCGCCTAAGCCTAGAGGGCCGCCGAGCAGCCAGCGGCAGCCGGAGGAGGTCTCCGCTGGAGCTCAGGGCCGAATTTTGGGGGTGTGTTTGTTTGGGAACTTCGGCCCCGATCCTCCAGCGGTGACCTTCTCCGGCTGCCGCTGGCTGCTCGGCGGGCCTCTAGGCTTAGGCGAGTCCCCGGCTCGGCTGGGCCTGTAGGCCCTAACCGAGCCGGGGCTCGCCTGAGCCTGGAGGCCCGCCGGCAGCCGGAGGACGGTCACCGCTGGAGCTCAGGGCGATTATGGGGACTATGTTTTGGGAACTTTGGCCCCGATCCTCCAGCGGTGACCGTCCTCCGGCTGTCGCTGGCTGCTCGGCGGGCCTCTAGGCTTAGGCGAGTCCCCGGCTCGGCTGGGCCTGTAGGCCCAAACCAAGCCGGGGGCTCGCCTGAGCCTGGAGGCCCGCCGAGCAGCCAGCGGCAGCCGGAGGACGGTCACCGCTGGAGGATCGGGGCATCTGGCCGTGTAAACACACGGGTAGCTGCGCGCGGCTCGTGCCGTTTTTTTTTTTTTTTTTTTCACGCGGCCGGCACGCGCAGCTACCTGTGTGTTCTAACGGCCGATTTCAAATGTCCGTCGCGCATGCGCAGTAGGGTTTTGGCGACGGACAGTTTTTAGCTTATCCTTTTATAGTATAGATTGTAACATTTTAATCCTGTCCAGCGGGAGAATTCGTTTTATCATTGCTGCTGAATTGTAGCAACTGGAATGTTTTGTAGTTATATTTTGTCTTGTTATTACACTTAAACAAGTGAAAAAGCAGCAAAGTGTAGAAAATTCAAAGAATGGATGTTTACTGACTGCTTTAACCACTTCACTGCTGACATCGAGATAACTAATTCGAGTTATCTCGATCTGCAGCCCTGAAGGACAAAAGCAAGTGAAATTTGTTTTGTTGCAAAGTTTTAGCCCTGTGAGCATAATGCCCAAGATGCTAAAGCTGTTTAAAAATCGGTTGAAGAATGGCCTGACATACCGGGCTTTCAGCAGCCGATGCAGGGAACCACGAGCTGCAGCTGAAACTAATATAATTCCTTTTGGCCAGTAGCTGGCACATCTGCCTGTCAAATAGGTTATTACAGTAAGGAATACACTGGGAATATTCCCAAATATTTCTTACTATGTAATTAATTAAAATGATTTTTCAAAAAAAAAACACTGTTTCCTCACAATTCGCTTGGTAGTGAAGGGGTTAAAAAGGTAGGGAAGCCCTCAGCTTTGAAGATCAGCCACAACAGCCAGTAATACATGTAAACTAAACATATGTGATTTAGGCTAGGGTCAGACGAACGCATTTTTTGCGTTGTCCGTGAAAAAGTACGTTCGAACGAATGGACGTATTTTTTCACGGAATACGCAATAGCGGTCATACGATGCGCATTTTCGTCCGTGATTTTGTACGGATCATCAATAAAACCCTTTTTGCGTCTGGACGTTATCTTGGCCGGACATTAGCAGCGTCTGACATCTCCTAATCACGCACACACGCAGCTAGCGGACGCAGCACACTCTGTACGTCAGTACTAGCGGTATCACGTTCTCGAAAAAATGCGTTTGTTTGCCGCTTGCGTTGCGTGGCCGCACTTTTGTGTGTGGCTGTACTCCGTATATTGGCCGTCATTTGCTGCTACCTCAGCCGTAATAAAGTGCCGCTGCACGCGCGTTCGCACTGCGTTAGTCTGACCCCAGCCTTAACAGTTTTGTAATTTTGACAATAGTTTTCAATTTTGTGGATCTAGAACTTATTGGGTCTCTACCACAGGCATGTGTTACAATAGTCATGTACTTATTTTTTGTATCTCTCTTTTTTTCATTTATTTCTGGCTTTTTCCATACTGCAAATCACAGAAAAATGGGTTTGTGAAAGAGTTGTCATTTTTTAGTTAAAAAAAACCCAACATTAAAAAAGCACATTAAGTAGAAGGATTCTGCTTGATTAATAAGCAGTGTTTCCTGCTAATTACAGTTCAAGTCACGCGGATACTTCAAAGGTCTTCTCTTCTCTTTTTGATGATTTCTCTGACCATTGCTGCTACCTCTTGCTTGATGCTTTCAAAAGATTCCTCAGGTTTCCAGTATTTAACTACTTGTCCTTGTGTATTTACCAAGTATTTCCAAAAATTCCATCTAGGTTCTTTTTTTGTAGATTCTAAAAAACAAATAAATGTACTGGTTATCGATCACATTTCATAAAATGATTAAAGACAACTGCAAAAATCAGTAATTATATGGATTCTACTTCAAATTGACACTACAACTTACATAAACTGTAACTAGATTACTTGTGCGACTCAAATGAAAACACATTATAAAACACATGCTGCTGTTTTTTTTCTTTGTTTGAAGTAATTGCATGTAAAAAGAAAAAAATAAAGTTAGTTGTATATCTTCTGTTTCCATTTTGAGGATTTTTTCCCATGATGTAACATTTAAAAAAATTTAGGCCAAGTCTCACGTTACAGCTGTGGTATGGAATAAAACAGTAGTGAAGAGGCAATGGGGCGGTGAACGGAATATTCAAGACAAGACTGCAGGTGATCTATTGTGTTGTATTGGCTACCCAAGATAAAAGAAAGCAGCTGAATGAGATCTGATAGTGAGTTTCCAACACTGAATGGTACCCCCTGATGATGTCATGTACATACAGTATATTCTATACAATAAAAGTCAATAGGTTGGTTTTCTGGACTTCTGACTCATAAACTCCACTCTATGCCAAAAGCCAAACAGTGAGGAGCAAGTGATGCAAGTGTCAAAGACACTATACTTATTATCACTCCCAGTACACTCCTGAGGACATCGATGATGATGTTCGTCCATCGTATTCGATGAGGACCTTGACATCTAGCAGGGTGTGGGTTGTCCACGGTGTGTCCGCAGATGGCTGATGAGGCCTATTCGAGCACGAAATGTTCTGCCACACGTCGAGCAGACATGTGTGGGTACCCCTGTTGCAACATTTGCAGTTCTGGCTTTGCGAAGTGCTCGCTTCTCTTGTGCTATGGTTGCTCTTCTGTCCTCAAATATCTGGCAGCCTTGGAGGATCAGCGTGCGCCATGTCGATCGATCTTGTGCCAAGATTTCCCAGGAGGGGATATCAATATCCATGGACTTGAAGGAGGCTTTCAGTGTATCTTTGTATCGCTTCCTGTATCACCACTCTGTAGGTGAAACGCGTAGAGTGATGGGTAATGAGTGATTTTTAAATACCCCCTTTTTTTATTTTGGTCTCCTATGGCAATAGTGTTACTTTCGGAGAGGACTGATCTGAAGCGCTTCTAGTCACTCTCTGTTTCTTTGTATTTGTCCAGTTCAGGTGGACCAGTTACTCTGTATGCAATATATGCTCGCTATGCTGCCGTTCTGATTATACTAGTGCAATAACCTTTCCTCCTTTCCTATTTATTGTGAACCCATGAAGGTTCACATTCCTACTGTGTCAGGATATATTTGCTTTAGTTTCAGAATTTGATTATTCAATAATATTGTGTCTCCTAGCCATAGGGGAACCTATTGAGTTTTTTGTCACATGTTCTTTATCTGTTTGTCAGATTGTGTCTGCCTGAGTTAGGCTCGGGTCAGACAAGCGCATTCTGTGCATCCAAGCACCACGGACGTACTTTATGACTGACGACAAGGAAGTGGCCACATGGTCCGTTTTTGTGGCTGACGTTTTTTGGACTGATGTAGATGGGAAATAAATTAATATGAAAAAACATTTTGTCCGTCAAAAATATAAATGCAGTCTGTCTGACTACGTTCCGTCACTCACATACAAAGCTATGCGGACGTGGCGCACTCCGCACGTCCATTCTAGCGGTTTTACATTCTTGCCTAACTTGTGTCCGTTTGCCGCGTCCATTGAGCGTCCACACTTCTTTACGGACGTACTTCGTGTGTGGCACGGACGTTAAAATGTGTGGCAACAAGGACGTGAACACTGCGCTCGTCTGGCCCGAGCCTTAAGGCAGCAGGTTCTCTTAGTGGCAATTTATCAAAAGTTATGTTATAATTATATTCACCATATCGTGCTAAGCTGTTTCCTAGGACCAGGGTTACCCCCATGATATTTTGATCATGATATTGGTTTATTCCTAGTAAGATGGGAATCTACGAGTTCTTTGAACCAATTGAGCTATTATTATTATTACAGGCTTTTACACAGCGCCAACATATTTCGCAGCGCTTTACAATAGGGGAGCACAAACAGGAGACGTACATGATACATAATGAAAAGATGACCCTGCCCGTAGGATGACTGTCCAAGTAGTGCAGCACTTAACCAAGTGCTCAGTCAGACATCCCGTGAGCTTACAATCTAAGGGACTGGGGTAGGTGAAACAGATAGGAGCAGAGGGAATGTAAAGGTGGTTAGCAGGGCAGCATAGGAAGAACCATAAGCCTGGGCTTAGGGAGAGTAATTAGAGAGAGAAGTGGAGACAGCTGGAAGAGTGACTTTAAGTTATGGACCTGCCCTGGGTGGGAGGGTGGATGGGGAAGTTGGGTGAGACAGCAGAGGGGAAGGAGCCATGCAGTCTGTCTTGTGTGTATGCTGTGAATAAGGTTATGAGGAAAGCACACTGTGTAACCATGCATGGGGGAGGGGAGGAGGAACAGAGAGTTTTTTTCTAACAGAAATGGAGGGAGATTTTAAAATAAAGGCAAACATAAAATACAATTGCATAAATATGGCGGTCAAGAAAATAGGGTTGAGAACAGGGGACGTCGTGATGGATCCGGATACCTTGGTGCAGGAAGTTGGGTGGGACAGCAGAGGGGAAGGAGCCATGCAGTCTGCCTTGTGTGTATGCTTGATGCAGGTTTAGGGGCGCAGAGGGGAAGGAGCCATGCAGTCTGTCTTGTGTGTATGCTTGATGCAAGTTTAGGGGCGCAGAGGGGAAGGAGCCATGCAGTCTGTCTTGTGTGTATGCTGTGTATACCACAGCTGTATTATATTACTTTGCAACTGGAGTCTCACTAGTCTGCAACAGCTTAAGGTATATAACACGAGTCAGCAGCCTTGGCCCTCCAAAGGTTTTGGAACTACTTATCCCACAAATGAGTGACAGAGCATCATGGGAGACAGGGGCGGAACTACCGTGGGTGTCACGGGTACCACGGCACCTGCACCCTCGAGTTCGGGGGGCCCACAATGGACCATTGGGGCACTTGCCCCGAGTGCCTGTCAGGAGGGTGGGCACCATAAGCAGGGGCAGACTGACCCATTGCCCCAATTCAGCACCCATCTTGCATGTCAGCCCTTGCTGTGGGATTTCCCACCAGAAATCATTGCGCATGCATGCAATGACTTCATTGAGAGGGAGTCCCCCTCCCTGGCAGGGGAATCCCAAACCAGAGATGATGAGGTCATTTGGACCCACAGTATCTCTTTAACTGTAAAATGTAGGAGGTCCATTTTGGTGTCATTGGAAAGGCCAGATCCTGGCCGCTCCAATGATACCAAATATGTCCAGGATATCTATAAAACACAAGAAAATGTCAACATTTTTTATTTCATTATTTTTTTCTTCAAAAGTGGCACGTTGCTGTGAGTTTTATTGTTGTGGTGCTCTTCGATACGCTCATACACACTGCACATTACTGTGAGTTTTATTTCTGTGGAGCTCTATGATACGCTAATACACACTGCACATTACTGTGAGTTATATTTCTGTGGAGCTCTGTGATATTGCTCATACACACTGCACATTACTGTGAATTTTATTGCGGTGGAGCTCTGATGCGATCATACACACCGCACATTACTGTGAGTTTTATTTCTGTGGAGCTCTGTGATACGCTCACACACACTGCACATTACTGTGAGCTTCATTGCTCATAGCAATAACACAGAATTACAATAAATAAATAAATCAGGTACTCAACTTAAGCCAGACTCTGGACTAACGGCAATATCACTTTCACTATGACATAAGAACAGGACCTTTTCGCACCTCAAGGATATTCGACATACGTCCAACTCAAGTTACGACAATGCCATCAGAACGGAACCACATTGTAACGCGGACTGTCTGTATATGTAGTGTGTGATGTGTATGTACCCAGGCATGTACTGGCTATTGGGACTACTGGGAAATTCCCAGTGGGCCTGGGTATCTAAGGGTCTGTATGACTGACTGGTTCACTGCACGCTGGCAGTGGAGGACTGTAGATGTTACAGGGTGATGTATCCTTGGTAGAAGTGAGGTATTGATGGAAAGGCGAGAGTATGGACTTTCTAATGATACCAAACATGACCAAGTTGTTTGTAAAAGTAAACAAAAATTAGATAAAATATTTTTTTCCTAGTGCAGTACTATTGTACACTTATCATTTATAAAGTGAGCAATGATGCTGCACTAACTCACCTTCTCATTTTACATGATTCTAGCAAGTGTGGAGGTGATGGGAATATGTGGTATTACACATTGTTTCATCAAAACCCTAACCTGCTGCAAGGGTACTTTTTTTTGTTGAGAAAATATTTTACCAGGAAGGAAACGTTGAGATTTCTCTTGTTTTCAAGTATTTCCTGGGTGGCGAGTATGTACCACTGGGCGTCTTGGAAATATTTGCCCCCAGCTCACATGGATATATTGCCCCAGCTCACATGGATATATTGCCCCCAGCTCATATGGATATATTGCCCCCCAGCTCACATGGATATATTTGCTCCCAGCTCACAATGGATATATTGCCCCCAGCTCACATGGATATATTTTCCCCAGCTCACATGGATATATTTGCCCCCAGCTCACATGGATATATTGCCCCCAGCTCACATGGATATATTGTCCCAGCTCACATGGATATATTTGCCCCCAGCTCACACATGGATATATTGCCCCCAGCTCACACATGGATATATTGCCCCCAGCTCACACATGGATATATTACCCCCAGCTCACATGGATATATATTTGCCCCCAGCTTACATGGATATATTACCCCCAGCTCACATGGATATATTGCCCCCAGTTCACATGGGTATATTTGCCCCATCTCACATGGATATATTTTCCCGCAGCTCACATAGATATATTTTCCCCGCAGCTCACATGTATATATTTGCCCCCAGCTCACATGGATATATTTGTCCCCAGCTCTCGCCTCCTCTGCTGCCACTGTCAGGCCCCAGGCTCCGTGTATCCACTGGCGTTCTTCTCGCTATGAGGCGAGCGGCCGCCAGCATGCAGCTTGGCCGCTCGCCGGGAACCACTTGACCAGCGCAGCCGTGTTCACGCGAGATCGCACGCTGGTCAGGTGGTTCCCATCCCTGCAAGCGGCAAAGTTGCATGCCAGCGGCCGCTTGCCTATTAGGGAGGAGAACGCCGGCAGTGGCGATTTTCTCGGGGGGGAATTGCCCCGTTGCCCCCCTGGATCCGCCCCTGGTCTAGCGGTTTTATGTTCTTGCCACGTGCGTTGTACGTGTGCAGTTTGGTGCACACGTACTTCATGCGTGGGTCTCTATTGATCATGATTCTATGCTACGACGTACAGTTGTGTTCAAAATTATTCAACCCCCAATGCTGTAAAGTGTTTTAGGGAATTTAGTGTACATTTGTAATTGTATTCAGAATGAAATCCTACAAGGACTTTTTAAAGAACCATATGCAACTAAAATGACATCAATTGGTTTTGTAATACAGTAGTAAATGTTTCTTTTGTGAATTCTTCATTGACACAATTATTCAACCCCTTAAAGACTACCACTCTGAAGAACAGAGGTTCATTCAAGTGTTTTCAATCAGGTATTGAAAACACCTGTGGATGTCACGGAGCAGCAATAAAGCATAACAAGCACCAATTAGGCAGGTTTAAAATGACTGTGATACTCAGCTCCTTCTAGACATTTACTGGTGTGGTTACAAACATGGTGAAGTCAAGAGAATGGTCCAGGAAGACAAGAGAAGAGGTGATTGCTCTTCACAGGAAGGGCAATGGCTATAAGAAGATTGCAAAGATGTTAAACATACCAAGAGAGACCATAGGAAGCATCATTCGCAAATTCAAGGCAACGGGCACTGTTGAAACGCTACCTGGTCGTGGCAGAAAGAAGATGCTGACTTCGACTGCTGTGCGCTACCTGAAGCGTAGAGTGGAGAAAAGTCCCCATGTGACTGCTGAGGAACTGAGAAAAGATTTGTCAGATGTGGGGACTGAAGTTTCAGCTCAGACAATACAGCACACACTGCGTAATGAAGGCCTCCATGCCAGAACTCCCAGGCGCACCCCGTTGCTGTCTCCAAAGAATAAGAAGAGTCGACTGCAGTATGCCAAAAGTCATGTGGACAAACCACAGAAGTTTTGGGATAGTGTTCTGTGGACTGATGAAACAAAATTAGAACTGTTTGGGCCCATGGATCAACGCTATGTTTGGAGGAGGAAGAACAAGGCCTATGAAGAAAAGAACACCTTGCCTACTGTGAAGCATGGCGGGGGGTCAATCATGCTTTGGGGCTGTTTTGCTTCTGCAGGTACAGGGAAGTTTCAGCGTGTGCAAGGTACCATGAATTCTCTTCAGTACCAGGAGATATTGGATGACAATGTGATGCAGACCGTCACAAACCTGAGGCTTGGGAGACGTTGGACCTTTCAACAGGACAATGATCCCAAGCATACCTCCAAGTCCACTAGAGCATGGTTGCAGATTAAAGGCTGGAACATTTTGGAGTGGCCATCGCAGTCACCGATTGAGAACCTCTGGTGGGACTTAAAGAAAGCAGTTGCAATGCGCAAGCCTAAGAATGTGACTGAACTGGAGGCTTTTGCCCATGACGAATGGGCGAAGATACCCGTAGATCGCTGCAAGACACTTGTGTCAAGCTATGCTTCACGTTTAAAAGCTGTTATAACTGTAAAAGGATGTTGTACTAAGTACTAAGATTGAATGTCACTTGGGGGTTGAATAAAACTGATAATGATGTGAGCACAGAAAAGACATTTGTGGTTATTTCATTATAAATGTTATATTTGTCTGACCTACACGTGCCTCTTTGATTTAATTGTAAGCAAGATGACTGAATGATCAAAATCAATGTCAAACTGGCCAAAACACTCAATTTCAGTGGGGGTTGAATAATTTTGAACACAACTGTACGTTAAACTGTGCGGCGAAACGGACGTGATCACTGCGTTCGTCTAACGCTGGCCTTATTAGGATTAGCAGGTGCCAACACACTACATTACCGACCAACCTCCTTAAAAACGTACAGAATAAATGAACCAGATACTCCACTATCAGGCCTGCCACCTAAAACATTGTTGAACTGATCTAATACATTTGTCTCTGAAAAAAAAAAGTGGAATGCCCAGGTCATCTGTTCCCTGCATTGAGCAGGGAGGCAGTCAATCCAGGGGCTCTCAATGCCAAGCACATATAGTACCATTAGTGGAATTTGGTTCCCATAGGGCTTGATCATCAGGAACCAGTGCTCAGTGCGGGACCAAGCCTCTGCCCTCGGAGGGCTGAATCAGTCCTGCAAAAAAAAAAAAAAATTTCCTCCCTGCAGATGGAGAAGAACAAAGGCAGTCAGGGTACTGTGAACCCTCAAATAACATTTCCTGGTTACAGTTTCTAGAGCAGTGATGGAGACCCTTGGCACCGTACGTGTTTCGGAAATACATGTCCCATAATGCTTAGTCACACATAAGGCTGGCTGAGCATCATGGGACACGTAGTTCAGAAACATCTGGGATGCCAAGATTCACCATCACTGTTATAGAGTACACCTTTAAGTTTACACCGGACTTGGAATCCAGTCCTGTGTGTACAGATGCAAAACAAATACAAAATATATGAACTATTCTGTTTCCTGGGAATTTCCACTTACTTACCAACTAGGAATTTGAATGCGGGCTCAGCGTCAGATCCTAAAATTTTTATTTTGCTGAACATGGGGAAAGTTACTCCGTGGTTTCCTTTAGCGAAAGATTCAATTTCCTGGTTCCGGCCTGGTTCTGAATCTCCAAATTGATTGCAAGGAAAAGCCAGGACGTTGAAGTGCGATGGCCCAAAATCTCTCTGCAATTCCTGCAACGCTCCGTAGTTCGCATCTGTGTACCGGCAGGAGCTAGCCACGTTTACAACAAGCGATGCCTGCAGGGATGACAGCGTAATCAGATTGAGATATAAAGGCTGGGATTCCTTTCGCTCTTCCTAGTTGAGAAAATAAACTTTATACTTTTTTTACTTTGCTTTTAATATATTTTCGATCATTATTTAATTTCTGGCCCAGAAAATCCTAAATAACGTTACGATAACGCAACCTCTGGCAATCTGTTGGTTACGGATGAGAATGTCTGCCTCAACGGCGTCTACTGAGGCTAAGGTCAGACTAACGCAGTATTAACGTGCGTTTAGCCGCACTAAATCACGACCGCGCTAGCAGCAAATTACGTCCAATGCCGAGCAGCATACGAAGAACGTCCGCACAAAAGTGCGGCCGCGCAACGCAAGTGGCAAATGAACGCATTTTTTCGAGAACGTCAAACCGCTAATACGGACGTACAGAGTGCGCTGCGTCCGCTAGCGGCGTGTGTGTGTGATTAGGAGACGTCAGACGCTGCTAATGTCCGGCCAACATAACGTCCAGACACAAAAAGGGTTTTATTGATGATCCGTACAAAATCACGGCCGAAAATGCGCATCGTATGACCGCTATCGCGTATTCCGTGAAAAAATGCGTCCATTCGTTCGAACGCACTTTTTCACGGACAACGCGAAAAATGCAGTAATCTGACCCTAGCCTTACATACATGATGTGCCGGCACTCAAAGAGTTAATCACAGACTATCTTTCTTTAAAAACTACCTATGGAACAAAGGAAATGTCGCTACCGATCTCGAAAATTGTCGATATGCTTCAACCTTGTCAAAATAAACAGGGTTATTCAGAGAGAGGTGAAAAGCAGGAGAATGGCTGGAGAATGGAGAATTCTAGGTCATAATAGCCGATTTGGAAAGTGAGATAAATGGGAGAATTTTTCTGGTTTGGATATTTTGACCTAGAATTTTCCATTCTCCAGTCATTCTCCTGCTTTTCACCTTTCTCTGAATAACCCTGAAAGTCTTAAAAAAAACTATCCATATTTAACTCTTGACACTCTTTATGATTAGGCAGGATGTACAGGCAGTAAAGAGTGATTATTAATGTTAATATATAAATCGCAGAAAAATAAAACGCATTGCAAGCTGAACTGTAATCAGCAGCAATAAAAAACATATATAACCACAAAATGAGTAATAACACAAGGATAGGATATAACAGCACGAGACGGACATGCAACGCACGTGGATGAAAGAGCTTATGCTCTAAGCGATTATGTTTGTATATATATATATATATATATAAAATTTTGCCTTAAGAAAAGCATTTATCTGAGAAACGGCACAGAAAAGCTCAGAAATACCGACCCTACATCATAACTTACTTTGCCTCTGTATTTCCCCAGAGAAACCGTCCTCCCCTTGGAATCTTTGGCTTCAAAAGAATAAAAGTCTTTAGTCTTGTGCTTTGCAAACCTTAGCTGCAGCATACATAGTAAAGCAGTACAAAAAACCATAGAGAAGAAAACAAGAAATACTTTAACTTTCGGGGAAGAGCACTTTATAGGGTATGGTGAGAGCGTCTCCATTTTGGAGATTTTATTGGGAGGTTTCAGCAAGTCCCAGGAATGTAAGTTTGGGAGGAGCAGAGACTGTAACTGGAAACCAGCTTTGTGTTCAGGGGCTGAGAGGAGAAAAGAATGATACAATGTCACCAGTATCATTCAGGTCTATTCACTAAAGGGTGAAGTCAGGAGAATTGGCAGAAGTGAAAATTCTAGCTCAAAATAGCAAAACCAGAAAAATTCTCCCATTTATCTCACTTTCCAAATCGGCTATTTGGTCTAGATTGCTCTCTTCTCCTGCCAGTTCTCCTGAGTGTCACCTTTAAGTGAATAGACTTGACTGTCTTCTAACTTTTAAATGGCGACACGTGCTGTGGTGCAGCACAAAACTGTGATTGCTGTACATTGCGATTATAAAGAAACGAAAATAATCAAAGTACAGCGCAGAGCAATCTATATTCCTGTATTCTGCTCAGCGATGTGATATGTTGATGCTGTAAATATTGTTACTAGTGCCGTTACTTTTCCTAGTATCCAAGTTATTATTTTGTACAATCTTTTCTGCCTTCCCTGGATTTTTTTTAAATAATTTCATTGATTTATTTTATTGTTATTTTACTATTAATATTTAATTTTAATTTTCTGCCGTCGCTTTGTTTTCTTACTATCTTTATTATCTCAATGTAGCGTTCCTGGTAAAATACTTTATAGTTAAATAAATACATTTACAGTTAGTATACTTAAATCTGGTGACTTTTCTCTTTATAAACACTCAGGGATATGGAATATATTTTAGTAATTAAAAAATGAAGCAGAGCAGTATTCTTTTAAGTATCCTTTATTTTTGAATTTTGTCCACATATACAGCAAGTATATAGTAAATGCTCTGATAGAGTCAACATGAGATACCACAAGTGAAGCGGGAGGACACATAAGATAACATTATAACCAGTAATTTGGCTAGAAGTAAAGGGAAAAGAAATAGGTGCTTAGGAGTATGCAAATAAACAGGACTGCCTGAGCTTGGAGGAAAGGGGGTAACCCTAAAAAATAATCAGAAAGAAAAAAAAAACATACCCAGGTGAATGTGGTATGCTGTTTCTTCGTGCAGGTAAAAGGAAACTTCTCACCAGGATGGCCGCAATGGCCTATACACAAATTGGTGTGAACAAGGTTTAAAAATTAACTTTTAGGCTGGGGTCAGACGAACGCAGTGTTAACGTCCGTGTTGCCGCACATAAGTACGTCCGTGATAGCATACAATTGTGTTAAATGGAGCCCCACACATGAAGTACGTCCGCACAGAAGTGCAGGGGCTGATGGACGCTGCAAACGGACGCAGGTTAGGCAAGAACGTAATACTGCTAGAACGGACGTGCGGAGTGCGCCACGTCCACAACGTCCGTGTAGCTTTGTGTGTGAGTGATGGAGCATGGTCTGACGGACTGCATTTATACGTCCAGCATTTTTGACGGACAGAATGTTTTTTCATTGTAATTTATTTTTCCCTCCTACATCCGTCAAAAAATAACTTCAGTGAAAAAACGGACTGTGTGACCACTACTGCGTCATCCGTACTGACGATGTCCGTACTGCACGCACGTACAGTCCGTAGAAATCACGCTCGTCTGACCCCAGCCTTAATAGAGTAATATAAAAAGGATCCACAGATCATTGGTAGTAAAAAACAAGACGTAAATGTAAGGAATTGGGGTATGGATAAAGCCCCTTGGCTATCAGGCACATACACATTAGCACAGTACCCCAGTATGTAGAGAGTAATTAATCTGTTGAGCAGAAAAGAAAACAACGGGCCTTTGAGGGTCCGTAATATGATGACACTACAAGTGACCTCTGAACATTATAATGACATTTTTAATGATGCCTCCACCCAGCCGGTGCAGGTGCACCGGGGCCTCAGTCTGGGGGGGGGCCCAGCCGCCGGTGAGCAGGGACCTCAAGATGGCTGCCAGCGGGCCCCCTCTGATGATCAGTCCTGACCGCCGCCGGCCATCTTGAAGTCCCTGCTTGCCGGAGGCTGGGCCCATGTAGGCCCACCGGCGAGCAGGGACTTCAAGATGGCCACCAGCGGGTGCAGGCCCTCTCTGACATCATCAGAAGGGGCCCACCGGCGGCCATCTTGGAGTCCCTGCTCGTCGATGAGCCTACATGGGCCCAGCCTCCAGCGAGCAGAGACTTCAAGATGGCTGCCGGCGGGCCCCCTCTGATGAGGGCTGCTCATCGTTGAGCTGGGGGCAATTATATCCATGTGTGAGCTGGGGGCTATTACATCCATGTGTGAGCTGGGGACAATTACATCAATGTGTGAGCTGCTGGGGGCAATTATATCCATGTTTGAGCTGATGGGGCAATTATATCCATGTGTGAGCTGGGGCAATTATATCCATGTGTGAGCTGCTGGGGGCATTTATATGCATGTGTGAGCTGGGGCAATTATATCCATGTGTGAGCTGGTGGCAATTATATCCATGTGTGAGCTGCTGGTGGCAATTATATCCATGTGTGAGCTGCTGGTGGCAATTATATCCATGTGTGAGCTGCTGGGAGCAATTATATCCATGTTTGAGCTGCTGGGGCAATTATATCCATGTGTGAGCTGGGGGCAATTATATCCATGTGTGAGCTGCTGGTGGCAATTATATCCATGTGTGAGCTACTGGGGGAAATTATATCCCTGTTTGAGCTGGTGGCAATTATATCCATGTGTGAGCTGCTGGTGGCAATTATATCCATGTGTGAGCTACTGGGGGAAATTATATCCCTGTTTGAGCTGGTGGCAATTATATCCATGTGTGAGCTGGTGGCAATTATATCCATGTGTGAGCTGGGGGCAATTATATCCATGTTTGAGCTGCTGGGGGCAATTATATCCATGTGTGAGCTGGTGGCAATTATATACATGTGTGTGCTGGGGGCAATTATATCCATGTGTGAGCTGGGGGATCTCTGTAATAAATAAATAAATATGCTCAAATATATTTTTTTCGATATATATATATATATATTTTTTTCGCTATTTTTCAACTTTATTTTTTGTTGTTGCTTCAGGGCGTGTGAATTAGAGTTTTTTTTGGGGGGGGCCCCAAAACAATCTTGCACCAGGGCCCTTTGTTCCTTAGGTCTGCCACTGCCTCCACCACTATATCTTAAATCAACTTAATTTTTCATAACTGCACTGAAGGTGGATTTTATGTGTTTCCTTTAGATTCCAGACATTGGAAGGATCACATATTCCAGGTTCAAAAAAAGTATAACGAGAAGGCGTACAAGCCAAGATCCGGTAGCCAGTAGCCCTGTTTCCGCTAGATGGCATAATGGATGTGAAACAGATTTGGAGTGTTCAATACTGGATCAAACTATCAATGCATCGTTGTCATCCTCTGGTGATCCTTGGAAAACCCCAGAACGGAAAGCATTGCTCCCATGTAAGTATGGCTAAATCTGAATATGATCACTTTTTAAGTATTTTTAAAACTTTTCTCCAGCGCCGGGGTCTCCCTTGGCACGTCTTCTTTTTTGGCAGTACCGCTGCTTCCTTTTGTAGAAGCTGTCAATAAGCTGTGCGCTCTCTCGAGCTCCCAGGTACTTGGGCATGTCTGAATGCATTGAGCAATTGGTCATAAATTCATTAGCTGTGCATTGCTGTACAGAATAGAGATGTGCAATTTGTTTCTTTCCGAATCAAAATTCGGATGAAATTCACCATTTTCGTATTTCGGGAGCATTTCTGAAAACGAAATATCGACCATCCAAAAATTTCAGATCGAACCGAAATTACGGCGCAATTCGGATCAGTGAATCAGATCGATTCAGGTGATTCAGATCAGTTGGTTTTTCCGTTTTTTATGAATTATTTAATTTTTTATTGGTTATTTAAGAATGGGAAGTATTTTACTACCAATAGAATGAAAGTTTCTTTACTTATTTATTTTCTTATGATTGCTTAACCCTTTCGCTGCTGAGCCTTTTCCCACCCCTGTGCTGAGCTCATTTTTACCGGTTTCGCTCATCATGTTTAGGCTAGGGTCAGACGAACGCATTTTCGCGTTGTCTGTGAAAAAGTGCGTTCGAACGAATGGACGCATTTTTTCACGGAGTACGCGATAGCGGTCATACGATGCGCATTTGCGTTCGTGTTTTTGTACGGATCATCAATAAAACACTTTTGCATCTGGACGTTATGTTGGCCGGACATTAGCAGTGTCTGACATCTCAAAATCACGCACACACGCCGCTAGCGGACGCAGCGCACTCTGTACGACCGTACTAGTGGTTTCATGTTCTCGACAAAATGCGTTCGTTTGCCACTTGCGTTGCGCGGACGAACTTTTGTGCGGCCGTACTTCGTGTGTTCCCCGGCATTGGACGTCATTTGCTGCTAGCACGGCCGTGATTTCGTGCGGCTAAACGCACGTTAAAACTGCTTTTGTCTGACCCTAGCCTAAAACGCGTTTTGAAGCCTTATTTTAATATATGACCCAGACATATTATATATCGTTCTTTCCGGCAGACTGTGCAGATTCATAATATGTCAAAACTATATGTATACGTTATGTCATGTCTGTATATTATAACAAAAAATGCAATAAAATTTGAATTTTCAATAATTTACAATGTGTAAAGTGTTTTTTTCTCACATTTTAAAATGCGATCGTTTGCGGTTATATTTTCTATGGGGTGCGCTTGTTAAAAAAAATTAGAAATGAGGAATCGTTACTTTTTTGGGGAAAATTCCGTGTTTTTTAGCAAACGCCCCCCCCATAGAAAAAATCGTTAGTGCAGCATCATTGTTCACATTATAATTGAAATGGGAACAATAATGTTGCACTAATAAATCAAAAAAAAAAAAAAAACTTTTTTTATATTTTTTTATTTTTTTTTTTATTTTATTTTTTTTATTTTATTTTTATTTTTAATTTTTTTTTTACTTTTTACATGGTCATGTTTGGTATCATTGGAAAGGCCACGCTCTGGCCATTCCAATGATAGTAAACATTAACCCCTAGCTGTCACGGATCGGGAGATAGGGGGTTCATTGGAACCCCCTATCTCCACTATAGGTGACAGCAAGTGGTTAATTTAAAAACTGGCACCATCGCGCTCTGCGAGATGATGCCAGTCATTAGGGGGATATCCCGGAAGCTTGGAAGACATCCAAGATGTCGGCCAGCTCCGGGAGGGGACCGCGATACGGCGCATGTTGGCGCCATATAGCGATCCAGCCCCCTAGGGGTTAAAGACAGCCGCCGCTTGGAAGGGCAGGCTATGCCCTTCCAGGCGGTGCCTGCCTTTAATCGCTGGCCCGCACGGATGGGGAGGGGGAGAGGTCCGAAGGACCTCCCCCCCTCCCCTTCAGGCACCTTCCCTGCAATGGCGGGGGGGGGTGCCTGAAATAGACGTCATCGCGCATGCGCGATGACGCCTATCGTGCCCGCCGGGGTCCCGGAGGTTGGACTGACATCGATGATGTCAGCCCACACCGGGGGGCCGAGCGATCAGCCGGAATACCGGCTGATCGCGGGCTGCAAAGGGAGGACGCGCTCAGCGCGTCCTCCGCAGCCAAGTACCAATGCGGTTGGACGCGCTGAGCGCGTCCACCGCATTGAAAGGGTTAAGGCATTTTTGGGGTGAAATTTTAGGTTTTCTAAAAAAAATTTAAAGAAACAAGGCTTTTTAACCCATAAGTTTCAAAGCAGCATATGAATCTACACATTGCTGGGAAGTGCCAGTACACTACAGTATAATTAATGCAGCATATGAATCCACACACAGCGGGGCAGCACCTCTCTGCAGATCGATTCAGTGATTCGGATCGATTCATTTTTCGGATCAGTTTGTTTTTCGTTTCTTATGAGTTACAATTAATGGACTTCCCAGTAGTGTGTGGATTCAAATGCTGCATTGAAACCTATGGGTTAAAAATCCTTGCTTATTTAAAAAAAGTTAGAAAACCTAAAATTTCACCCAAACAATGCCTATAAAATCCTAAAAAGGGGGGGCGTGGCCGACTGCCGAAGGGAGCGGACGTGTTTCTACGGAGCTCCGCACGTCTGCTGCCTTTAGGGCCCAATAGCGGACTTTTCAGCAGTGTGTCTTTGATTCTTGGGCCCCGGCTAGCTGACCAACGGAGCCGAACTGTCCGGAGGCCGTTCTGTCCCCCCACTCCGGACCTGAGAAGACCTCTGCAGCCGCGGGTATGTGGCTGACACGAGGTGCCGGCGGCCATATTGCGGCCTTCGATCGGGCGCCTGCGGTCTTTGTTCCCAGCTGTTCTACTGCCTTAGCCCGACCCCAAGATGTTCAGGAGGCTGGTGAGACGGAGGGCCCTCGTCTCCCGGCTGCCCGGACTGGAAACCTGATGAGAGAGACGAATGGGCCGGCGGACGGATGGCGAGACGGTCGCCCTCCCCCTGCGGGGAACTCTGACACCTTCCTTATAGGCCTGGAGGCCTGCCTGAGATTTTTGGACGGGGTGGAAGAAGATGCCCCGCTCACCAGAGGAGTGTGGAAGCAGCTGTTATCTGCACTGAGGGGCTGCCGGAGGGTGGAGAACTCGAGCTTGGAGGAGAGGGTGGCTGCTCCGGCTGGTCGCCTGGATGAGACCTGTCCCGCGACTGTGGCGGAGGACCGCGAAGCGGATGATGCTCTGGTCGAGACGCTGATTGTTCGCGCCCCAGCGGGGGAGACGCAAAGCCCGGAGCAGATCGAGGGAGCGAGGATGCCTGCTGCGCCCGATGTAGAAGCGGTGGACCCCATGCAGACTGCCGTGACCCCCCTCCCTACGTAAATCGAGAAGGGATCGCGAAGGGTCTCTAAAGAGATGACCGCGGATGGAGTGGCGTACTTACCTGAGACCTGCGGCGCTACCCTGGCTGCGGCGGAGCTGACGAGATGGTCGCCTGTCTACTACACCATCCGGGAGCTGATTCGATGCGATGGGGGTATTCGCGCAGCCTTTCCTGCTGCGAAGGGGACTAGCGAGCTGGACACCGTTGCCCTCTACGTGGATTGTGCGCTGATGGCATTGTACGAGGCCGAGGGCTTCCACACTGAGGTGAGACGGGCTTGGTCTCGGCCCCCACCGGCGACTGATGAGGCTATAGTGGAGACCTGGATGCGGCAGGACTGGAGAAAGGAGGGGCACATGGACAGGACTGTGGAGGGTCTTCACACCGCTTTTCCGTGGGACACGGGCTGAGGAGACCTATCTTGTTTCTCTGCTGTTTCTTGCCCGACTGTGCCCTGACCCGTTAAGTTTACTGACCGTTCACCCTCTGAAGCTTTCTGAAATTACAGGCCGACTTTTTGTTTTTATTTTCCACGCTGTCTTATGCTGAACAAGCTAACTGTTTGTTTTTATTTTCCATGCTGACTTATGCTGAACAAGCTAACTGTTTGTTTTTATTTTCCATGCTGACTTATGCTGGGTACAAGATGACTTTTTATTTTTCATGCAGATTTGTTTGTGTTATTTAGTACAGTGTTATTGATTTGTCTCCTAGCTGAACACGTTCCCTTGAGGACTCCTACCCCTCCCCCCCGTTTTTCCTCCCTTTCCCCATGTTTTTGCATACCACCTCGTGCTGCGGACTCCCCTCCCCCCATTTTTTTATTTATTTATTTATTTATTTATTTATTTATTTTTATTTTTTTTTTCTTTTGGCGTTTGGGGCCAACTCGGGGTGTGCCATTGTGGTGGCCACCATGGCTCTGCCCACCATACCTGGCCCCCGAGTACCCCGGCCTTGTGACCTGCACACATCCATGGCCTCCTATTCTAGGAGTGAGCCAGGAAAGTCACATACTTGGCCTTTGCCAATTTTTTTTTTTTTTTTTTCTCTTCTTTTCTTCTCTTTTTCCTGGAGCACTTCTTGGTATGTCTCCCCCCCCCTTTTTTCCCTAATTGCATATTGTTTTATTACTTCCTGAATACCTGTACGTTGATCCTATTTTATCACTTTCATTTATTCTACTTGTCTGATTGTACCGCTGACTCTCAAAATAAAAAAAAAAATTGAATACAAAAAAAAAAAAAAAATCCTAAAAAAATAAAGAAAGAAACTTTCATTCTATTGGTAGTAATCTACTTCCCATTCTTAAATAAGCAATAAAAAACTTAAATAACTCATAAAAAACGAATAAACCAACTGATCCGGATCACCTGAATCATCCGAATCACCGAATCACTGAACTGAAACGTACCGAAAATAAACAAAAAACTTTCCAAAATGTCCAGAAATGAAAAAAAAAGACCCGAAAAAAACCCCGAAACGAAACAAAAAAAAGTCATGCACATCCCTGGTAAAGAACCCTGGAAGGCTGTCCATGGATGAAGTTGGCAGCCTTTTGGGTGTAGGAAAACCCTCTGCTTTGGAAAGCTGTCACAGTCCACCTGTACATAAAAGGAGCTACAAAAACTCAGCCCACAATGATCATTTAAATGAAATTAAGGCTAGGGTCAATAAACCGTTTATTATTTCATTCTGCAGTAAAAAGTCTCTTTATTTTTAGATTTTTTTTAGAATCTTTAAGGCATTTTTCGGGATTTATTTGCGAAAAAAAATTTCTGGTTTTTTTTAAGTCATTTTTTCTTTTTTCTGTAACAGCCCTTTTTATTATCATTCATTGGATCTTATAGGTAAATTTCAGACATTTTCGTTTTGTAGTTTCTTTGCAAACAGCGTTTCACTTTTCAAACATAGCGTATTGTTTTGTTTTTTCCACTTCATCCATTTGCGTTGTCAGGTTTTTCCGGCGGCTGCTCTGCGCTGTGATCGGCGGCTGCTCGGGTTTCTCCAGCGTGTTCGGCGTGGTTAATCGAGATGTTTTTGCGGGTTACGGTGTGCCTTCGCCGAGTTTTGCGATGAGTGTTCGGCAGGTTTGCGGCGGCTTTTCCCTGCACTACGACAGCCCTGTGGTGCTTGCTGAATACACCGCAGGGTTGCTGAAATGGGATCGCCAAATCACACCAAATTGAAGAGAACTAAAAGTCACTTAAAGTGCGGTGACTTTTCGATTCTCTTTGAATAACCCTGACAGTTTTTCTCGCCATTAAATGGTCTTTCTAAAGATACCATTATTTCCATCATTGCATATAATTTACTATAAAAAATTATGAAATATGATGAAAAAATGCACATTTTTGCTTTTTAACCCCTTCACTGCTGAGCCATTTCACCTGTTTGCTGATCTCATTTTGACCATTTTATGCTCCTCATGTTTAAATGTGATTTGAATTCCTATTTTATTATATCCCCTAGACAATTTTATTTTTAAAAAAACACTTTTCTAAAATTATTTTTTATTTTTAAACCAAACCTAGTCATGTTTGGTATCATTGGAAAGGTCATGATCTGGCCTTTCCAATGATACCAAACATAACCCTCTGCCACGGATCAGGAGATCTGGGGATCCAAACATCCCCCTAGTTCCACTTGGTAGCTAGGGGTTAACTGTCCAACTGACGTCATCGCACATACGGTGACGACGTCAGTGGGTGGGGGTTGACCCAGAAGCTTGGCTGACATCCAAGATGTCAGCCTCTTCGGGAGCGAATAGTGATCCGGCATCTAAGGGGTTAAAGAGAGGCACCACAGAAAAGGGCAGACTCTGCCCTCTCCAGCGTTGCCCTTCTTTTTTTTCTAACTGAAGCCATTCGGGAGGGGGGCTTCAAAGGATCCCACTCTCCCCTTTCACTTTCTTCACTGCAGGCACCAGGGGCGCCCGGCGATGATGTCATCGCGATGGTCGGGGCCCATAAAACCGTCGGCCTGTAGAGATTAATGACTTCTTTAATAGGTCAGGGATATATTAATTATGACGTGTATTTTTCTTATTTTTAATATATATATATATATATTATTATTGACAGTGCCTCCAATACCAGTGGTATAAGTTGGTATTTTACCCTTAAGATAAGGATTAATAACCAATCAATGAATATACGTCTTAACAAATGTATAGCGCGGTATCCCGTGTTCTTTTGATGCTATCTAGATATTTTAGACACAATAAAATCAATAAAGATGATATGAGACTGCGTAACGGTAAAACAATTCAAACCAAAATTTATTCACACGTCAAGTTTCATACTATCATATCTTATCAACGGATTAGCAAGATGCAGTTTCTATAAAAACTATAGATCGTGAGTAGTAGCAATACTGCGACGCGCAATAATCGAATGGACAAATATTCTAGGTTTATTGACCGCACCACAGATATACACACCTCAGTTCTTAAACACCAAGTTCCATTTGATTCACTCAAACCTTTCCCATTATAAACCAATCCTCCACCTGGCTAAAATAAACACTCAGTTACTGGGCATCACCTGCAGCACAATTTATTATTGTGGGGGCCTATTTACTAAATGCATCTTCCTTCAGGGAGATACATAACACATTTGATAGGTATGACTATCTCTTCCACAGATCAATCACAGCACTTCATTCAATATACATTAACCCAAAGCTTCTGATTGACTTACATGCATTCAATCGAAAGGGCGGCAAGATGGATATGAAAGGAGTTATGCTAGTTTTACTAATAGGGCTGACGGCACTTGACATTTAAAAACTATTTCACGGTTCCAGCGTATCTCACTAGGGGTATACAATTGATCTTTAGATGTCCACATCCAGTATTCTTGGAATATAAATAATTTCACTAAATTATGGCTCAAGTAGGCAGCCGTATTAGTCTCTCCCTTAGCGCTCGTCTGCAGTAGAGCGGAAAAGCTGATACTATTCTACTGTTTAGGCTTCAACAGCAAAATAATTCATTTATATTCCTTTAATTTGTGATGGACATCTAAAGTCAGGACTATGCAATTAGAAAATAGATATCAAATTATTCAGGTATACTTTACCATCTGGTAGTGAAGATAGGGTGTGGTCGCGTCTTATTGGAGTGGCTGATAGTATTTGCCCTTTCTCCTCTCCAAGCGTTCTTTCAGGGTCTCTTTTCTCAGTCTGATCCCCTCTCTCTGGAGTGTCCCCCTCTATATAGTGGTCTTCCGCCCAGTTTTAGATCTAGCCCATCACTATGTGGCCTCATTTGATTGGAGGATATATATATTCATTAACTCCAGGGGTCTGTCCAGGTGTTATATTACCTGGCCAGCAGATGGCGCTCTCAGATCAACCATCAACCTTCTGCAGGAATTAATTTATGTATTTGGCCAATCTTTTACTGGTTTGGGCTCGTTTTATTCCTATATCCCGGGACTCCATAGATTTTATTAACAATATCAAAATTTATTTCTATTGTTGAATCGCCGGCATACTTCGCCACGGCGTGTATGCATTTCATACATTCATTCATTCGTGATATCGTCTTTGAGATTCATAAGTACCAGACTTAATCTGTTTTATAAATGTAAGTACACAAGACATTTGTTATGTAATAATTAACTGAATGTGGTATGGCCTCTGTCTTTTATAAAACACCCAGATTATCTATTATAACTGACCACATAAATTAAATATTCAAATACCATACAGTGTTAGATCGTATCGCCGAATAGTATAGCATTACAAACTCATTATACAAGTCATTTAACCTTCTCTGGATTTTTTCCTTCTACAGGTTGGGCCGTCCATTGTTCAAGGGTTATATGGCTTCATAGCTTAGATCAGACCAGATAAACACAATGCTCTGGAATACAGTCAGGTCCAGAAATATTGTGACATTGACCCAATTCTAACATCTTTGGCTCTATACACCACCACAATGGAGTTGGAATGAAACAAACACAATGTGCTTTAAATGCAGACTGTCAGCTTTAATTTGAGGGTATGTACATCCAACTCAGGTGAACGGTGTAGGACTTACAGCAGTTTGCAGATGTGCCTCCCACTTGTTAAGGGACCAAAGGTAATGGGACAGAATAATAATCATAACTCAAACTTTCCCTTCTTAATACTTGGTTGCAAATCCTTTGCAGTCAATCACAGCCTGAAGTCTGGAACGCATAGACATTACCAGACGTTGGGTTTCATCCCTGGTGATGCTCTGCCAGGCCTCTACTGCAACTGTCTTCAGTTCCTGCTTGTTCTTGGGGCATTTTACCTTCAGTTTTGTCTTCAGCAAGTGAAATGCATGCTCAATGGGATTCAGGTCAGGTGATTGACTTGGCCATTGCATAACATTCCACTTCTGTCCCTTCAAAAACTCTTTGGTTGCTTTTGCAGTATGCTTTGGGTCATTGTCCATCTGCACTGTGAAGCGCCGTCCAATGAGTTCTGCAGCATTTGGGTGAATGTGAGCAGATAATTTTGCCCGAAAAACTTCAGAATTCATCCTGCTGCTTTTGTCAGCAGTCACATCATCAATAAATACAAGAGAACCAGTTCCATTGGCAGCCATACATGCCCACGCCATGACACTACCACCACCATGCTACACTGATGAGGTGATATGCTTAGGATCATGAGCAGTTCCTTTCCTTCTCCATACTCTTCTCTTCCCATCACTCTGGTACAAGTTGATCTTGGTCTCATCTGAACATAGGATCTTGTTCCAGAACTGTGAAGGCTTTGTTAGGTGTTGTTTGGCAAACTCTAATCTGGCCTTCCTGTTTTTGAGGCTCACCAATGGTTTACATCTTGTGGTGAACCCTCTGTATTCACTCTGGTGAAGTCTTCTCTTGATTGTTGACTTTGACACACATGCACCTACCTCCTGGAGAGTGTTCTTGATCTGGCCAACTATTGTGAAGGGTGTTTTCTTCACCAGGGAAAGAATTCTTCGGTCATCCACCACAGTTGTTTTCCGTGGTCTCCCATGTCTTTTGGTGTTGCTGAGCTCACCGGTGCATTCCTTCTTTTTGAGAATGTTCCAAACAGTTGTTTTGGCCACGCCTAATGTTCTTGCTATCTCTCTTATGGGTTTGTTTTGTTTCTTCAGCCTAATGATGGCTTGCTTCACTGATAGTGACAGCTCTTTGCATGTCATCTTGAGAGTTGACAGCAACAGATTCCAAATGTAAAAAGCACACTTGAAATGAACTCTGGGCCTTTTATCTGCACATTGTAATTGGGGTAATGAGGGAATATCACACACCTGGCCATGGAACAGCTGAGAAGCCAATTGTCCCATTACTTTTGGTCCCTTAACAAGTGGGAGGCACATCTGCAAACTGCTGTAAGTCCTACACCGTTCACCTGAGTTGGATGTACATACCCTCAAATTACAGCTGACAGTCTGCAGTTAAAGCACATTGTGTTTGTTTCATTCCAACTCCATTGTGGTGGTGTATAGAGCCAAAGATTGGGTCAATGTCACAATATTTCTGGACCTGACTGTACATACACTAGGTTAAGCTATGTGATCTAACATCTGGTTATTTTTCTTACAACCAGAATCAATTAAGAACAATGGATGTTCCTCCCTTGTTTGCTGAAAGATAACGAGTCTAGCTTGTTACAATGTTTTAAAACGCATATTCTTGTTACATTTTAACCACGCAGACAAGTTGCCTGTGTGAAGCAATTCCTGGCCCCAAATTTAAACAGTCCTGTGGAATATGATGCGTTATAGAAATTTCATATCTGAAAAGGTCTGACAGGCCTGACTTCAAGGAAGACCATGACAAACATAGAACGTCCTTGGTCCTTAAGGGTGATTTTCCCCAGGACGTACTATGTATGTCAGTGGTCCTTTAGGGGATAAAGGGGAAATTTATTAATTGCCACACGAGGATTTAACTTTGGCAAACTACGGTGCATCGTGTACTTTGGATTTGCTGTTTAGGGAATCGCCACAGTAGTTTTCTATACATTTCACTGTACTTTCCACTGTTGTTCCTGGCAAAACTCAGAATGTATTATTGGGGTTCTCAGTGCAGGTATTATTGGGGTTTCCACCATAGTAGTTCAGCATACATTTGTCTGGTTTCAGTCATAATTGTCCAATATTGTTTTCCACCTTTGTCTTCAGTATTGTTTGTATAGGAGGTTTATGGAGAGACCCACATTAAAAAAGCCAAAGTATATTCACAAATACCAGGGAAAGAATCGTAAATAGAGAATTGCTGCAGGTAACGCTTTTTACAGAAGAATAACAGCGCTGTCCTCGGTAGCTCAGCCTAACAGGTCTATTCAAAGAAAGGTGAAACACAGGAGAATGACTGGAGAAGTGAAAATTCTAGGTCAAAATAGCCAAACCAGAAAAATTCTCCCATTTATCTCACTTTCCAAATCTGCTATTTGGTCTAGATTTTTCTCTTCTCCTGCCAGTTCTCCTGAGTTTCATCTTTAGTGAATAGACCTGTTAGTCACCGTTGATTAACCCCTTAAGGACAAAGGGTCTTTAAAGTCAATGCATTTATGATGGTACCAGTCTGTCATTGGTCATTAAGGGATTACAGGTGCTTTGCCTGCTGTTGTTGGATTTTCCTTCAGTGGATCGCCATTGCACACCAAAGTTGATTTTTACCTTTGTTTGCAACAACGTTGAAAATTGACATTTTGAGTATTACCCCTTACATGTCTTTAATAAGTGGCCCCAAACAAATATACTGTAACCAACCTCCTGCAACAATCTTTACTGTAAATCAGTAAATCATAACATAATGGTACGGTAGTTATGAAAAATAACATATTTAAAATGCAAAGTATTTTATTGTGATGTAGATCTTTCAGAAGCATCCTGTGTGCGCAGTCTGGACCTCGAACAAAAATTCCCTATAAGAGAAGACACCAGTGCGGGGACCCACAAACAGAAACCAAAGAGGAAATTACAGGACAAAACGAAGCTTCTCCAGCACCAGGTATATGTGTCTAACAATTTCATCACCCAACGTGACAGCATCTAATTCAGGGATCTCAAACTCTGGCCTCCTCGATGTTCATTGCCTACAATTCCTGTTATTCTTGGAATGCATTAAATGACCAAAGTATTATGGGAAATGTAGTTGAAATGCATGTGGGGGAATAGAGTTTGAGATCCCTAATCTAAGTGGTTCCTGATCTTTTCTACACCAAGGCACTCTTCAACAAGACTGATTATTTTCCAGGGCAGAACACTGAGGTTCCCCACTCTTGAATAGACACCATCTGAGGCTCAGGTCAGACAAGCGCAGTGTTCACGTCCGTGTTGTCGCACATTTTAACGTCCGCGGTAGCATACAATTATGATCAATGGAAACCCACACACGAAGTATGTCCGCACAGAAGTGCGGACGCACAACGGAAGTGGCAAACGGACGCAAGTTACTAAGAACGTAAATGCGCTAGAACGGACGCACAGAGTGCACTGCGTCCGCAACGTCTGCATAGCTTTTTGTGTGAGTGATGGAACGAGGTCAGACGGACTGCATTTATACGTCCAACATTTTTGACGGACAAAATGGTTTTGCATTTTAATTTATTTTCCCTTCTACAGCCGTCAAAAATAAGGTCAGTGAAAAAAACGGACTGTGTGGCCACTACCTTGTCGTCAGTCAAAAAGTACGTCCGTTGTGCATGGACGCACAGTCCGCACAAAATGCGCTCGTCTGACATCAGTCTAAGGCTAGGGTCAGATGAACGCATTTTTCGCATCGTCCGTAAAAAAGTGCATCCGAGCGCATGGATGTACATTTTCACGGAAGACGCGATAGCAGTCATACTATGTGCAATTTCAGCCGTGATTTTTTACGGATCCAAACCAGGAAACTTTGGGTGTCTGGACGTTATGTTGGCCAGACATGAGCGGCGTCTGACGTTTCCTAATCACGCACACACGCCGCTATGTGGACGCAGCGCACTCTGTACGTCAGTACTAGCGGTTCGACGTTCCTGAAAAATACATTCATTTGCCGCTTGCGTTGCACGGCCGAACTTTCGTGTGGCCGTACTTCGTGTGTGGGCCTGCATTGGATGTCATTTACTGCTACCACAGCCGTCATAAAGTGCGGCTAAACGCAGGTTCGCACTGCGTTCGTCTGACCCCAGCCTAAGGCCCATGTCAGACAAGCGTACTGATCACATCCGCAGTGGTGTCACTAGGGTTGGTGTCACCCGGTGTGGTAACTTATGGTATCACCCCCCCCCCCCCCGAGTTTTACGGATTTTTTTTTAACTACTCTTATTCCTAAATCAGTACTCCCATATAACACTGAATGCTCATACACACGCAGCGCACATTACTGTGAGGTTTATTGCTGCGGAGCTCTCTCATATGCTCACACAAATTTTTGCCAACTGCCAGCAAGTACGATGCCTGTTCGAAGGCAGTGAAAGCACACATGGATATATATTGCCCCCAGCAGCTCTGGATATATTTCCCCCAGCAGCTCACCCATGGATATATATTGCCCCCAGCTCACATATGGATATATTGCGCCTCAGCTCACACATGGATATATATTGCCCCAGACCAGCTCACACATGGATATATTGCCCCAGACCAGCTCACACATGGATATTGCCCCAGCCCTCATGGATATGCCCCCAGCAAACATGGATACTGCCCCAAGCACACATGGATACTGCCCCAGCTCACATGGATATGCCCCAGCAGCTTTCATGGATATGCCCCAGCAGCTCTCATGGATATTGCCCCAGCTCCTCTCATGGATATACTGCCCCAGCTCCTCTCATGGATACTGCCCCAGCTCCTCTCATGGATATACTGCCCCAGCTGCTCTCATGGATATACTGCCCCAGCACATGGATACTGCCCCAGCTCATGGATACTGCCCCAGCTCATGGATTTGCCCCAGCACATGGATTTGCCCCAGCTCATGGATACTGCCCCAGCTCATGGATATGCCCCAGCTCATGGATTTGCCCCAGCAGCTCATGGATATGCCCCAGCTCATGGATATACTGCCCCAGCTCATGGATACTGCCCCAGCTCATGGATTTGCCCCAGCACATGGATTTGCCCCAGCTCATGGATACTGCCCCAGCTTATGGATACTGCCCCAGCTCATGGATATGCCCCCGCTCATGGATATGCCCCAGCAACTCATGGACAATGCCCCAGCAGCTCATGGATATGCCCCAGCTCATGGATACTGCCCCCAGCTCATCTCCTGCGCTGCGTGTTCGCTCCCTCTGAGCGTCCGGCGGCGTGCAGCGCGATCGGCTGGTGACGTGTTTCCCCAAGGCGAGCGCCAAAGCTGCATGCTTCGGACGCTCGCAGGGAGCGAACACGCGGCGCAGGGTGAGACACCCGCCCTTAGGGTGACGGTGTCACCCTAAAGGCGGGTGTCACCTGGTGCGTTCCGCACCCCCCGGCCCCCACATTACGACGCCCCTGCACGTCCGTGTTGCCGCACATTTTAACATCCGTGATAGCATACAATTATGATCAATGGAGACCCACACACGAAGTACTTCCTCACAGAAGTGCGGACGCATAACGGAGGCGGCAAACGGACGCAGGTTAGGCAAGAACGTAAAACCGCTAGAACAGACGTGCGGAGTGCGCCACGTCCGCATAGCTTTGTGTGTGAGTGATGGAACGTGGTCAGACGGACTGCATTTAGGCTGCTGTCAGACGAGCGTAGTGTTCACGTCTGTGATTGCGCCTATAAGTACGTCCGTGATAGCATGAAAGAAAGTCCATTGGAGCCCGACACATGAAGTACGTCCGCACTGAACTGCGGACGCATGACGGACGCTGCAAACGGATGCAGGTTAGGCAAGAACGTAATACTGCTAGAACGGACGTGCGGAGTGCGCCACGTCCGCAACGTCCGCAAAGCTTTGTGTGTGAGTGATGGAGCATGGTCAGACGGACTGCATTTATACGTCCAGCATTTTTGACGGACAGAATGTTTTTTCATTGTAATTTATTTTTCCCTCCTACATCCGTCAAAAAATAACTTCAGTGAAAAAACGGACTGTCTGGCCACAACTGCGTCATCCGTACTGACGATGTCCGTACTGCACGGACGTACAGTCCGTAGAAATCACGCTCGTCTGACCCTAGCCTTATACGTCCAGCATTTTTCACGGACAAAATGTTTTTTCATTTTAATTTGTTTTCCCTCCTACATCCGTCAAAAATAACGTCAGTCATAAAAACGGACCGTGTGGCCACTACCTTGTCGTCAGTCAGAAAGTACGTCCGTTGTGCACGGACGCTCAGTCCTCATAGAATGCGCTCGTCTGACCCTAGCCGTAGTGCATTCAGTCCTACAAAACTCGAGCCTCCTATGGAGGATTGTGCTTTGTAGGCCCGTCGAATGTCCGTCGTAACTTTTCAATGGGGAAGGTTTCAGCAGGCCGGGGTAACATGTGATACTCATGTGATAACATGTGAGAGAAATCTCAATGTATCCTTCCTGGTAAAATCCTTTATAAATAAATACTATTACGCACGTTACACCATGTGGCCCTGCCCGTCGAGCCGTCAGAATGCTGGGACAAACACAGGGAGGAGGGGTCACAGGGGTGCACACAATGCGTACTACTCGTATTATAAGACCTCAATTGTTTAACAAGTTAAAATTGGCTCCAGACAAGGTCAGAAGATAATACCTGTGATCTCATGAAAAAGTGGTGACCAATCATTGTACTTTCTTTTTCCTAGAGATGTTTGGGTGTTTTAGAAGACAAGCATTGCTTTTATATCCGTCAGGATGCCAGTATTCAGATTTGCAAAGAGGAATCCTGCACCTGGGGAGGTATGCATACATCTCAACACTGTATATCCACATTATAGGTACTTTTTATTATGGCAATACTTAAAAAAATGGAAAAAATCTATTATGGCAGCTGTGCGCCTGCTGAAGCTCTGTAGAAGTTTGGGTGATGCAACAGATCATTCACCCTAAACATTGAAGTAAATCCACCACAGAATGGCTTAAACAAAGAAATTCCACCTCTGGAGTGGCCCAGTCACAGCCCAAACCTTAACCCCATAGAGAAGCTGTGGAATGACCTGAGCGCTGCTCACACCAGACATCCTAAGAATGTGACTGTAAGGAACAGCGCTCCAAAAATCCTCCTGAACATTGTGCACGTCTAATCCACAGCTACCTGAGAATCTTAGTTGAGGT
This sequence comes from Leptobrachium leishanense, assembly GCA_009667805.1. Classification (NCBI taxonomy): domain Eukaryota; kingdom Metazoa; phylum Chordata; class Amphibia; order Anura; family Megophryidae; genus Leptobrachium; species Leptobrachium leishanense. Next base: position 15,363,194 of record CM019063.1, on the reverse strand, counting down.
TATTGCTGCCAAAGGAGGATCAACTAGCTATTAAATCCATGTGGTCACTTTTCCACAGCGCTGTCACTGTTTAATGGGACGTGTTCAATACAGAGATGAAAGATTATAACATTTTGTATGTTGTGTTGGCTTAAGAACATTGTGTTTGTCAATAGGGATGAGCCGAACACTCCCCGAGTTCGGTTCGAGCCCGAACCCGAACTTCCCATTTGTTCGGGACCGAACCCGAACTCGAACCCCCATGCAAGTCAATGGGGCTGAAAATTTGGTTTTTTAGAGTGCCCTCCAAGAGGGCATATATGCTAGATATTTGCCATAAAAGGTGTATGGGGGTCCGGGTAGTGCCCTGGGGGACATGAAACAAGGACAAAAAGTAAAAAAAAAAACGTTTTTAAAGGGACAGTGAGTTTTCCATGAAATAAGGGTTAAAAATAAAAACCAAAAATTCCTTCAAATATCGTGCCTAGGAGGTCCCCATAACCTGCCCGTGAAGTGGCGAATTTCTTGGATGTATAGAAATATGTAAAAACCAAAAAATGACATTTCAAATGACGGTAAATGCTTTTCCTTTAATCTATCCATAAACAACTGCTTGGGGCGGCAGTCTGTATGAAAAGAGGAGACATTTTCGGATACGCAGAAAAAGTTTACTGATTTTTTGGCGGTGAAAAGCAGGAGAATGACTGGAAAATGAAAAATTATAGACCAAATAGCCGATTTGGAAAGTGAGATAAATGGGAGAATTTTTCTAGTTTGGCTATTTTGACCTAGAATTTTCCATTCTCCAGTCATTCTCCTGAGTTTCACCTTTCTCTGAATAACCCTGTCAGGGTTATTCAGAGAGCGGTGAAGAGCAGGAGAATGACTGGAGAATGGAAAATTCTAGGTCAAAATAGCCAAACCAGAAAAATTCTCCCATTTAGGCTAGGGTCAGACTAGCGAATTTTTAACGTACGTTTAGGCGCACTTAATCACGGCCACACTAGCAGCAAATGACGGGCAATGACGGCCAATATACGAAGTACGGTCGCACGAAAGTCCGACTGCGCAACGCAAGTGGAAAATGAACGCATTTTTTCGAGAACGCAGAACCGCTAGTACGGACGTACAGAGTGCGCTGCGTCCACTAGCGGCGTGTGTGCGTGATTTGGAGACGTCAGACCCTGCTCATGTCCGGCCAATATAACGTCCAGACACCCAAAGTTTCCTGGTTTGGATCCGTAAAAAATCACGCACAAAAATGCGCATCGATGACCGTTTTCGCGCAATCCGTGAAAGAACATGGCAATGCGTTCGGACGCACTTTCGGTCGCTGTGAAAAATGCTTTAGTCTGACCCTAGCCTTATCTCACTTTCCAAATCGGCTATTTGGTCCAGATTGTTCTCTTTTCCTGCCATTCTCCTTGTTTTCACCTTTCTCTGAACAACCCCGAGAGAGAGGTGAAAGCCAGGAGAACTGGCAGGAGAAGAGAACAATCTAGACCAAATAGCCAATTTGGAAAGTGAGTTAAATGGGAGAATTTTTCTGGTTTGGCTATTTTGACCTAGAATTTTCACTTCTCCAGTTATTCTCCTGCTTTTCACCGCTCTCTGAATAACCCTGTGAATGTTTAATCCCAAGGTGAAAAATAACATTGCTTTAGATTTTTTCAAACACCAGTTAACCACTTGGCTGCTATGGACGCGCTCAGCGCGTCCAGCCCAGTGGTTCTCCTGTGCTATGGACGCGCTGAGCGCGTCCATGCACAGGAGGCAGCAATCTGCCGGATTCCGGCGGATTGCTGTGCCCCCCCCGGTGCGGGCTGACATCTTGGATATCAGCCCAGCACTCCGGGACCCCGGCGGAGCAATTAGATGTCATCGCGGCGGCGCGATGACATCTAATTCAGGCGCCCCCCCACATGTGCGGAGGAAGCGCCTGAAAGGGAGGGGGGAGGTCCTTCGGACCTCTCTCCCTCCCGATCGCTGGGGGGCAGAGGGTTAATCCAAGCACCGTTTGGAAGGGCACAGCCTGCCCTTCCAAACGGTGGCTTAACCCCTGGGGAGCGCGCTGAAAAGTGCCGGATCGTGATCCTCTCCTGGAGCTGGCCGACATCTTGGATGTCGGCCAAGCATCCAGGAACTCCCCCTGAGGACTGGCGTCATCATGCATAGCACGATAACGCCAGTCCTGGAGTTAACCCCTAGCTGCCACCAATGGTGGAGATAGGGGGTTCCAATGAACCCCCTATCTCCCAATCCGTGGCAGCTAGGGGTTAATGTTTGATATCGTTGGATCGGCCAGAGCATCGCCTTTCCAAGGATACTAAACATGAGCATGAAAAATGTTTTTTAAAAAATAAAAAATAAAAATAAAAAAAAATCTAAAAAAAAATAAACAAGTTTTTTGTTTGTTTTTGTTTTGTTAATGCAGCAATATTGTTCCCATTTCAATTATAATGTGAACAATAATGCTGCACTAACGATTTTTGTATGCGGTGCGTTTGTTAAAAAAAGCGAAATTTTCCCCAAAAAAAAATTGTAACGAGACCCCATTTCTAATTTTTTTAACAAGCGCACCCCATACAAAATATAACCGCAAACGATCGCATGTTAAAATGTGAAAAAAAACACTTTATACATAATAAATTATTGAAAATTCTAATTTTATTGCATTTTTTGTTATACTATACAGACATGACATAACGTATACATATAACAATGACATATTATGAATCTGCCAAGTCTGCCGGAAAGAACGATATATAATATGTCTGGGTCATATATCAAAGTATGGCTACAAAATGTGGTTAAACATGATGAGCGAAAGCGGTAAAAATGACCTCAGCACAGAGGTGTGAAAAGCCTCAGCAGCGAAAGGGTTAAAGCAGCATACTAGGATGTTTTAGGGAAATTAATTCTCAAATCTCAATCAGAAGCAGACACCACCCCACCCCCTCACTATATTGTACAATATATCAAATTGATTACCAGACTAAAAACACCTGGTGTTATGCCCGTTTGTGTACAGAGGTCATTTAGAGTTGATAATCTTTCCACATACACATTAGTTTTTAATTCAATATCTAATAAACCGTTGCTTATAATATTCTGCAGTAAAGAGTCTCTTTATTTCTAGATTTTTTAGTATTTTTTTAAGCATTTTCTATACTTTTTTCAAAATTTCTTTTTTTTTTCGAACTCGAACCGAACACGCCCAAAAAGTTCGAAATTCGCGAACTTTCGAACTGCCAAAGTTCGGGTCGAACTCCGAACCGTCCGAACCTGAACAACTCATCCCTATTTGTCAATACTTGTGACTTTGATGAAGGTGACTCTTATGCCAATTCATGGAGAAAACCAACGAGCTCCAAAGCGTTCACCTACAGGGTTATTCAAAGAGCTCTGAATTGCTGGCGAAAGGTAACCGAACAGTGAAATTCAGCGTTCGATTACCTATCCTGGCCATTCGGCTATTCAGACAGCAGGCAGTTCGCCAAATGTTGGCGAATTGCCTGCACATACGGTGCCTGTTCGGTGCCTGTTCGAGGGCAGTGAAATCCCCATAGAGAAGCAATGCTTCCTCTATTCAGAGAACAAAAACCAGCAGTGAAAAGTTGACGAATTGCCCTGCTGTTCGGTGGTTTCATTCGACAGGTTTATCCAGGCGAATCCCATTGGCTTCAATGGTTTTTTTGGGGGTTTTTTTAGAAAGTATTTTACTAGGAAGGATACATTGAGATTTCTCTCGTTTTAAAGTATGTCCTGTATGTTAAAAATATTCCCGTTTTAATTCAATATCTAATAAACCGTTGATTGTAATATTCTGCAGTAAAATGTCTTAGATTTTCTTAGGATCTTTTAGGCATTTTTGGGGATTTTTTTGCGATTTATTTTTATTTTTTCCCTTTTTTTTATTAAATAGTTTTTTTTTTCTGCAACAGCCCTTTTTATTATCATTCATTGGATTTTATTTGTAAATTTCAGACATTTTTGTTCTGTAGTTTCTTTGCAAACAGCGTTTCACTTTTCAAACATTCAAGCAAACTGTTTTTTTTTTTCACTCTATTCGTGTGCGCCGTTGGCTTTTTCCGGTGGCTGCTCTGCGCTGTGATTGGCGGCTGCTCGAGTTTCTCTGGCGTATTCAGTGGGTTTAATCCAGATGTTTTTGCCAGTTTCGATGTGCATTCGCCAGGTTTTGGGGTTAGTGTTCGTCGGGTTTGCGGCAGCTTTTCCCTGCACTATGACGGCCCTGTGGTGCTTGCTGAATACACTGCAGGGTCGCCGAAATGGGGTCGCCAAATCGCACTGAATTGAAGAGAACGAAAAGTCACCGGACGGGCTGTGACATTTTGATTTTCTTTGAATAACCCTGATACTTTCTTTTGTGACAATGTAATTGATACAAGGCAATGGCTCAATCTGTCCAGGTGGTATTGTTCTTAATCTTTGACTTCCCTTTGCCATGTTTTAATTTATCTCTTGCAGTTTAACCAATCTATAGTTTCTGGCTCATTGCTGAGCTGCCCAGGCTAATCTTTAGGGAACACACACACACACACACACACAAACACACACACAGCCACTGGCTTTAGTAATCCTGACAACCAATTAAACTCCTCTTGTCTTCTTCCACTCCAATCCCTCTAGATCAGTGGTCCCCCCCCCCCCAACAGGCCAGGTTTGCCAGATATCTGAAGCACAGCACAGGTGATATGATTTGCTGCTCAGTGATTGCAGGATTCAGTCTGCATTTCCCCAAAGTGATCCTTAAAACCTGCCCTGTTAGAGGGACTTGAAGACCAGGGTTGGAAACCATTGGTGTAGATTATAAACAGGGGCGGACTGACAAGTAACAATTTGTAAGCTCCTGTGAGCAGCGCCCTGCTGACCTTTTGTCTCGTCCTATGTTTGTTTATTTGTACCCTGTTCCCTTTAGCAGGGCCGGCCCGACAATGGTGCAGAGTGGAGCAGCGGCGCCAGGCGGCAGAAATTCTGGGGCGGCAAATTTCAGCCCCCGGCACGGCTGCTGCGCTCTGCACTATTTTTTTTTGCGGCGGCGGCAGATCGTGCGGACGCCGCGTTCGTTCCTTCAACGAGTGGCAGCCGCATGAGTATCTGCCGCTCGCCTGAGATCCATCCGCCAGCCTGCTGCGATCGAGATCCTGTGATCTCGCGAGATCGCGGCAGGCTGGAAGGTGGATCCCAGGTCGAGCGGCAGATACTCACGAGGCTGCCGCTCGTTGAAGAAAGGAACGCGGCGGCCGCAGAATCTGCCCGTCGGAGGGGCCGGCAGAGGTGAGCCTTGGGGCAAATATATCTATGAGTGAGTCTGGGGCAAATATATCTATGAGTGAATCTGGGGGCAAATATATCCATAAGTGAGCCTGGGGGCAAATATATCTATGAGTGAGTCGGGGGTCAAATATATCTATGAGTGAGCCTGATGGCAAATATATCTATGAGTGAGCCTGATGGCAAATATATCTATGAGTGAGCCTGGGGGCAAATATATCTATGAGTGAGTCTGGGGGCAAATATATCTATGAGTGAGTCTGGGGCAAATATATCTATGAGTGAGTCTGGGGGCAAATATATCTATGAGTGAGTCTGGGGCAAATATATCTATGAGTGAGTCTGGGGGCAAATATATCCATAAGTGAGCCGGGGGGCAAATATATCCATACGTGAGCCTGGGGGCAAATATATCTATGAGTGAGTCTGGGGGCAAATATATCTATGAGTGAATCTGGGGGCAAATATATCCATAAGTGAGCCTGGGGCAAATATATCTATGAGTGAGTCGGGGGGCAAATATATCTATGAGTGAGCCTGATGGCAAATATATCTATGAGTGAGCCTGGGGGCAAATATATCTATGAGTGAGTCTGGGGGCAAATATATCTATGAGTGAGTCTGGGGCAAATATATCTATGAGTGAGTCTGGGGGCAAATATATCCATAAGTGAGCCTGGGGCAAATATATCTATGAGTGAGTCTGGGGGCAAATATATCCATAAGTGAGCCTGGGGGCAAATATATCCATAAGTGAGCCTGGGGGCAAATATATCTATGTGTGAGTCTGGGGGCAAATATATCTATGAGTGAGCCTGGGGGCAAATATATCTATGTGTGAGTCTGGGGGCAAATATATCTATGAGTGAGTCTGGGGGCAAATATATCCACGTGTGAGCCTGGGGGCAAATATATCTATGTGTGAGCAAATATATCTATGAGTGAGCCTGGGGGCAAATATATCTATGTGTGAGTCTGGGGGCAAATATATCTATGAGTGAGCCTGGGGGCAAATATATCCATGTGTGACGAAGGAATGTGGTACGGAGGAGGCGCTAAAGTGGATAGGATATTAGTATGAATATGTATGCAGCCTACTGGAAGAAGAACACAAAACCTCGACAGAAATGTGTTTGAGATATGAAAAGAAGTGGGAGTTACTCCAGTGGCGCAAAGGGAGGTAATTTGTGTTAAAATCCGGGTAAGTGCGAAACAGAAATGTTCTCAAAAAACGGATATAAGAGCATAGTCTAGGAACAGACCAATTGGTAAAGTGCTATCTTAAGTAAACACTAGAAAAGTGCAATGCAATCAAAAGTGCATATGGCGTGAACAGCTAGAAAAGTGCTGACTAAGAGCACAGTCTAGGAGGAGACCAATGGTAAAGTGCTATTTTAAGTAGTGCAAATGCAATCAAAAGTGCATATAGAGCAAATAACAGCTAAAAACGTTGTGCACGTAATAAAATGTAGATGTATAAACAGGTCATAAAAACGTAAAAGCACATAAAAAGGGCATAAAAAACAACACACACTTCTTGTGCAGAGTGCAAATATAAAGTGCAATTGAAATAGCACAAAAATAGTAATAAAAATAGTCCAAAGATAGTGCAAAAAGTCTTAAAAGGCTAAAAAGCACCCTATTTCTACCAATGTACCCAGTCACCATCCAAGTTGCGCTATGAATACTTTGTCTTTCTATATCCGAGGTGTACAATAATTTCAAAAGAAGGGAAGAGACCACTCTATATTTGGCCCAGTTCATTTCGAACCAGAGCCTGGATCACATAGGCTCTGGAAAGTGTAAGTGTGCATTTTCTTGCATCCTTCCACGACTAATTTATCTAGACAATATTGCACTATTTTTCTTTCTCTCTCTTTTTTCCCCTTCCCCGCATTACGAGAACGTGGAATCTACTAGAACGCAGAATCCACTAGGACAACAAGGATAAGATCCATCTCCCCCCCCATTTGGAGGATCCTCGTATACGGACGCTATAAGTGAGAGGCCTACACAATTATCAACAAGCCCTCCTTCTATTTATTCACGTATAAGACTGCTTTTTAGCCTTTTAAGACTTTTTGCACTATCTTTGGACTATTTTTATTACTATTTTTGTGCTATTTCAATTGCACTTTATATTTGCACTCTGCACAAGAAGTGTGTGTTGTTTTTATGCCCTTTTTATGTGCTTTTACGTTTTTATGACCTGTTTATACATCTACATTTTATTACGTGCACAACGTTTTTAGCTGTTATTTGCTCTATATGCACTTTTGATTGCATTTGCACTACTTAAAATAGCACTTTACCATTGGTCTCCTCCTAGACTGTGCTCTTAGGCTAGGGTCAGACTGAGGCAGTGCGAACGCGCGTTCTGGCGCACATAATCACGGCCGCACTAGCAGCAGATGCCGGGCAATGACGGCCAATATACGAAGTACGGTCGCACAAAAGTCCGGCCGCGCAACGCAAGTGGAAAATGAACGCATTTTTTCGAGAACGTTAAACCGCTGGTACTGACGTACAGAGTGCGCTGCGGCCGCATAGCAGCGTGTGTGCGTGAATTGGAGACATCAGACGCTGCTAGTGTGCGGCCAACATAACGTTCAAACAGCCGGATTTCCCTAGACTTCTTTTCACCCCATCGTCATGAAATACGTCCAGAATTGCGCATCGTCTGACCACTTAAGCGTATTCCGTGAAAAAATGCGTGCGCACGCATCGACGTACATTTTGACGGTGGCCGCAGAAAATGCGCTCATCTGTCCCTAGCCTAAGTCAGCACTTTTCTAGCTGTTCACGCCATATCCATGTGTGAGCCTGGGGGCAAATATATCTATGAGTGAGTCTGGGGGCAAATATATAAAATATCTGGGCTCTGCTGGGTATGTGACGCTTGGCACTGCTGGGTATGTGATGCTGGGCACTGCTGGGTATGTGACGCTGGGCTCTGCTGGGCACTGCTGGGCATGTGACGCTGTGCACTGCTGGGTATGTGACGCTGGGCTCTGCTGGGTATGTGATGCTGGGCACTGCTGGGTATGTGACGCTGGGCTCTGCTGAGTATGTGAAACTGGGCACTGCTGGGTATGTGACGCTGGGCTCTGCTGGGTATGTGACACTTGGCACTGCTGGGTATGTGCACTGCTGGGTATGTGATGCTCGGCACTGCTGGGTATGTGATGCTCGGCACTGCTGGGTATGTGACGCTTGGCACTGCTGGGTATGTGATGCTCGGCACTGCTGGGTATGTGATGCTGGGCACTGCTGTGCATGTGAAGCTGGGCACTGCTGGGTATGTGATGCTGGGCACTGCTGGGTATGTGACGCTGGGCTCTGCTGGGTATGTGACGCTGGACACTGCTGGGTATGTGACACTGGGCACTGCTGGGTATGTGACGCTGGGCACTGCTGGGTATGTGACGCTGGGCTCTGCTGCGTATGTGACGCTGGACACTGCTGGGTATGTGACGCTGGCACTGCTGGGTATGTGAAGCTGGGCACTGCTGGGCATGTGATGCTGGGCACTGCTGGGCATGTGAAGCTGGGCACTGCTGGGTATGTGACGCTGGGCACTGCTGGGTATGTGACGCTGGGCACTGCTGGGTATGTGAAGCTGGGCACTGATGGGTATGTGACGCTGGGCTCTGCTGGGTATGTGACACTGGACACTGCTGGGTATGTGACACTGGGCACTGCTGGGTATGTGATGCTGGGCACTGCTGGCATGTGAAGCTGGGCACTGCTGGGTATGTGACGCTGGGCACTGCTGGGTATGTGACGCTGGGCTCTGCTGGGTATGTGACACTTGGCACTGCTGGGTATATGCACTGCTGGGTATGTGATGCTCGGCACTGCTGGGTATGTGATGCTCGGCACTGCTGGGTATGTGACGCTTGGCACTGCTGGGTATGTGATGCTGGGCACTGCTGGGTATGTGACGCTGGGCTCTGCTGGGTATGTGACGCTGGACACTGCTGGGTATGTGACACTGGGCACTGCTGGGTATGTGACGCTGGGCACTGCTGGGTATGTGACGCTGGGCTCTGCTGCGTATGTGACGCTGGACACTGCTGGGTATGTGACGCTGGGCACTGCTGGGTATGTGAAGCTGGGCACTGCTGGGCATGTGATGCTGGGCACTGCTGGGCATGTGAAGCTGGGCACTGCTGGGTATGTGACGCTGGGCACTGCTGGGTATGTGACACTGGGCACTGCTGGGTATGTGAAGCTGGGCACTGATGGGTATGTGACGCTGGGCTCTGCTGGGTATGTGACACTGGACACTGCTGGGTATGTGACACTGGGCACTGCTGGGTATGTGATGCTGGGCACTGCTGGGCATGTGAAGCTGGGCACTGCTGGGTATGTGACGCTGGGCACTGCTGGGTATGTGACGCTGGGCTCTGCTGGGTATGTGACACTGGACACTGCTGGGTATGTGACGCTGGGCACTGCTGGGTATGTGACGCTGGGCACTGCTGGGTATGTGACGCTGGGCACTGCTGGGTATGTGACGCTGAGCACTGCTGGGTATGTGACGCTGGGCTCACATTATACACACCTCACATCAGTGTATCACAGAGCTCCACAGCAAGAAAATTCTAATGTACGGTGTGTATGAGTGTTTGAATTTTATTGCTGTGGTGCACTGTGATACGCTCATACACGCTGCATGTTTTATTTTTTGGGAGGGGGCAGCATTTCATCCTTCGCTCCAGGCAGCACAGTAGCTTGGGCCGGCCCTCCCCTTTGGTTATTGTAAAGCGCTGCAGAAACTGTTGGTGCCATATAAATAATAATAATGTATTATAACATGAATTAATGGTTTTGCTTCACAGAATAAATTGAGTGTTTGATGCATTTTATGTTATGGCCTGATACTCAATGCAGAATGTGCTGCACACACTCACTGCCAATTCATGACATTGTGTGCTGCACAGATCAGATGGATCCACCTATTGGTGGCATACAGTCTGTGCAGCTCCACACCCGGCGACACTTGCGTGACTCTCTACTGAACGGACTGTGCCGCATCAAATCACATGACACAGGAGATAGAGGCGGCAACGTGTGACACACAGCACAGAGCGCCGCCTGTCGGTGCAGCAGAATGTACACAGAGAGCCGTGTGAAAGACACAGGAAAGCAGCCTGCCTCACAATCACATAAATATAATGATAACACATAGCGCCACCTACCGGGGGAATCCGACTGCACACACACAGCAGTAAGCTGGTGACCTCACACTAAAGCGCCATCTAGCGGTCATCTGTTGGTCAGTGATTTAGATACATCCAAGGCTGAGGGCGCCATCTGCTGGTCAGTTGAAGGTGTGTGCGGCCAGTGTAAGCAGCCCATTCATTATTAATGGAGAAACCATATAACACACACAGCGCCATCTATTGGTTGGAGAGAGTCAGCAGCATAACCATTAATTACACGCTGCAATGAATGGGGCTCAATGAATAGAGCGCCGTCTATTACGTGTGTGCGTGTGTGTGTGTGTGTGTGTGTGTGTGTGTGTGTGTGTATAGCAGGTATATAGATCAGGCTGGGCAGCAATGAATGGGCAGCGGATTAATCAGGCCGGCGGTGCACACAGAGGCGGTGATGGTTCATTGCTGGACGTGCTGCTCAGAGCGACCACTAGATGGCGCGGTAGTTATTGCAGGGTGTTCTGCGCAGGCGGATGGCGTCTATTCATTGCATGCTGCGCTGCACAAATGGCTCTACCGATAGATGGCGCTCTGTGTTATGTTTTGCCATCACTGTAATACCTTGCTAGGCTGCTCATTGTTATCCATCCATTGCGCAGGGTACTTCACTGAGTGACCAATAGGTGGCGCTCTATGTCCATCTGATTGGCTGCTGAGCTGAAAACGGGAGAAATCTCAATGTATCCTTCGTGGTAAAATACTTTATAAATACATGAACATAATGACAGCAAAGTAGACAACACATAGCGCCATCTACACTGTCGCAGCAAACCTCAAACTAAAGCGCCACCTAGCGGTGAGGCCGCGCACAGCACTCCGACACGCGGCAATGGCACAGCGCGCCTTATTATAGTGTGTGTGTGTATTAACTCAATGCCGGACACTGCAAAGCCAAGGCTGACCAATGGGTGGCGCTGCCGCAATGGATCTCTCAGCCCGGGCTGTATGGCGCGTGATCGGTGCTTGCATCGTGTTTCTTTAATAATCATATCATTGCCATCTGTAGGTGCAGCCAAAGGCTGAGAGTGCCACCTGCTGGTCAGTAAAGGTGAGTGCGGCACGTTGTGCGAGGAGCAACAAGACCGAGCGCCATCTATTGGTTGGCCAGTGTAAGCAGCCCATTCATTATTAATGGAGAAACCATATAACACACACAGCGCCATCTATTGGTTGGAGAGAGTCAGCAGCATAGCCATTAATTACACGCTGCAATGAATAGAGCGCCGTCTATTACGTGTCATTTATTTTATAAAGTAATTTTACCAGGAAGGATACATTGAGAATTCTCTCATTTTCAAGTGTGTGTGTGTCCGTGTGTCAGGGGTTATTCAGAGAGAGGTGAAAAGCAGGAGAATTACTGGAGAATGAAAAATTCTAGGTCAAAATAGCCGATTTGGAAAGTGAGATGAAAGGGAGAATTTTTCTGGTTTGGCTATTTTGACCTAGAATTTTTCATTCTCCAGTCATTCTCCTGCTTTTCACGCTCTCTGAATAACCCTGTGTGTGTTAGTTAGATCAGGCTGGGCAGCAATGAATCGGAAGCGGATTAATCAGGAGGTGCAGAGGCGGTGAGCCCCATTCATTGCAGCCTGTGGCTATGCTGCTGACTCTCACCAACCAATAGATGGCGCTGTGTGTGTTATGGTGTCACCATTAATAATGAATGGACTGCTTACACTGGCCAACCAATAGATGGCGCTGGGTTCCATCCCAGCCTGGATATCATTGCAGACATTTAAAAGGGTGGTTGTAGTTGAGTGATTTGGACGGAAGCCGGATTGATCTGGGGTTAAATAGTTCTGATACTGATAATAATCACGTAATTGTGTGTACACGTATTTTTACAGAATTTTTGACATAACAGGGAGCAATGAGACTGGACGGTAGTTGGATACCAAAGTACTGTCTCCACTTTTATGGATAGGTACCACTCTCACAGTCTTCCAGAGTTTGGGTATGTATCCAGTCGCCAGTGATTCATTGATTAGGGTTGCGACCGGTTTTGTAGTTGCCGGCGCGCTGATTTTCAGCAGCATTGCTGGTATTTGATCATGTTCTCTGATGGTGAGGCAGGCTGCTTTCCTGTGTCTATCACACGGCTCTCTGTGTACATTCTGCTGCACCGACAGGCGGCGCTCTGTGCTGTGTGTCACACGTTGCCGCATACACAGCCCGCCTCTATCGCTCGGTCATATGATTTCATGTGGCACAGACAGGCAGTTCTGTAGAGCCAGGCGTTTGTCGCCGGGTGTGGCGGTGCACAGACTGTATGCCAATAGACTAGATGAACCAGCAGGTGGCGCTAATGCAAACGCTGACTCAGCCTGGAAACCATAAAACAGAGCGCCATCTTTTGGTAGCTCCATCCGTGCAGCAAACCCTGCAATATATAGAGCGCCATCTAGTGGCAGTCAGGGCTCTATGCTTGCTGACTTCACAAGCGACCGATCTGGTGACAGGCAGCTGGGAATTTCAAAATCCCTGCTGCTGGTGACGCTAAGTGGGGTGGAGGAAACTCCTCCACTTCACCCAGCATTTTCAAACAAATGGGGTAGCTGGATGGGAGGGGGGGGAGCTCACTCCTAACATCCTAACCATTTTAAAACTATAAAGGATCAGGATGAGTAGAGGGTCCCTTTGAGAAAACTTTGGACTGTCAGGAATTTAGCCCCGTCACTACAAACCTTTTAACAGAAGAGAGGGAAATGGTTTATTTTTTAAATTAAGTAAAAAAGTCAATGAAATAGAAATTAAAAGTCTACCCCTGGCACGTCCCACGCATCCACACAACACTCACAAATATATTACACATAATTTACGCATTAGACATATCACACATGTTATATGTATCACACACACACATTACACATATTACACATATTAGAAGCTTACAGGGTTATTCAGAGAGTGGTGAATAGCAGGAGAATGACTGGAGAATGAAAAATTCTAGGTCAAAATAGCTGATTTGGAAAGTGAGATGAAAGGGAGAATTTTTTTGGTTTGGCTATTTTGACCTAGAATTTTTCATTCTCCAGTCATTCTCCTGCTTTTCACGCTCTCTGAATAACCCTGATAGAAAATGTCGGCAGATAAGAACCTTTCGGCCCATCTAGTCTGCCCAATTACATGGATACTTTACCTGGATTTATCTTTTGTTTAGGATAGCCTTATGCCTATCCCATGCCTGCTTAAACTCAATCACTGTTTTGGCCTATACCACTTCAACTAGAAGACTGTTCCATGTATCCACCACCCTCTCAGTAAAATAATGCTTCCTGATGTTACTTTTAAACCTTTGCCCCTCTAATCTAAGACTATGTCCTCTTGTTTTGCTACTTTGTTTCCTTTTAAATATACTCCCTCCTCTACCTTGTGGATTCCCTTTACGTATTTAAATGTTTCTATCATATCTCCTCTGTCTCGTCTTTTTTCCAAGCTGTACATGTTAAGATCATTAAGCCTTTCCTGGTAACTTTTCTCCTTCAAGCCGTACACCATTTTAGTAGCCCTTCTCTGAACTCTCTCTAAGATGTCTATATCCTTCTGGAGATACGGTCTCCAGTACTGCACACAGTACTCCAAGTGAGGTCTCACCAGTGCTCTGTACAGTGGCATGAGCACTTCCCTTTTCCTACTGCTAAGGCTAGGGTCAGACGAACGCATTTTCACGTTGTCTGTGAAAAAGTGTGTTCGAACGAATGGACGCATTTTTTCACGGAGTACGCGATAGCGGTCATACTATGCGCATTTGCGTCCGTGATTTTGTACGGATCATCAATAAAACACTTTGTGCATCTGGACGTTATGTTGGCCGGACATTAGCAGCGTCTGACATCTCCAATTCACGCACACACGCCGCTATGCGGCCGCAGCGCACTCTGTACAACCGTACTAGCGGTTTTACGTTCTCGACAAAATGCGTTCGTTTGCCACTTGCGTTGCGCAGCCGGACTTTTGTGCGACCGTACTTCGTATATTGGCCGTCATTGCCCGGCATCTGCTGCTAGCACGGCCGTGATTAAGTGCGCCTGCACGCGCGTTCGCACTGCGCTCGTCTGACCCTAGTCTAATACCTCTCCCGACACAACCAAGCATTCTACTCACACAAAGATATCACGCATACACATACATATCATGCACAAACATATCACATATTACGCCGCAATTATGGAACAATCTCTCAAACACAATTAAATCTTCCCCCAGTCTAATGTCCCTCAAGAGCTCCCTATTAACATACCTCGATACAAAATGCACCTGTAAACATGTAACATAATGACTTTCAGGGTAATTCAAAGAGATCCGAATTGCTTGAGAAAGGTAACCGAACGCTGAAAATCAGCGTTCGGTTACCTTTCTTGGCCATTCGGCTATCCAGAGGGCAGGCAATTCGCCAAATCCTGGCGAATTGCCTGCACATATGGTACCTGTTCGGTGCCTGTTCAAGGGCAGTGAAATCCCCCATGAAAAAGCACTGCTTCGGCTATTCAGAGAACACAAACCAGCCGTGAAAGGTGGTTTAATTCAGCAAGTTTATTCAGGAGAATCCCATAGGCTTCAATGTTAAAAATATTCCCGTTTTAATTCAATATCTAATATTCATTATAAAATTCTGCAGTAAAGAGTCTCTTTATTTACAGATTTTTTAGGATATTTTAAGCATTTTTCTGGATTTTTTCTTTTTAAAAGTCCGTTTTTTTTAACTTTACTTATTTTTTCTGTAACAGCCCTTTTTATTATCATTCCCTGGACCTCATATGTAAATTTCAGACATTTTCGCTAAGTAGTTTCTTTGCAAACAGTGTTTCACTTTTCAATCATTCAAGCAAACTGTTTTTCTAATTTATTCACTGCCTCTTCTGCGGTGTCGGCTTTTTCCGGAGGCTGCGATCGGCTCCTGCTCAGGTTTTTCCATGGTTTTCGACAGGTTAATCCAGATGTTTTTGCGGGTTTTCGGCATGCATTCGCTGGGTTTTGCGGTTAGTTTTCGTCAGGTTTGCAGCAGCTTTTCCCTGAAATTCGGGGACCCCGTGGTGCTTGCTGAATACACCGCAGGGTCACCGAAATGGGATCGGCAAAAGGAACCAAATTGAAGAGAACGAAAAGTCACCGAACGTGCGGTGACTTTTCGAATCTCTTTGAATTACCCTGTTTATTTCCTACATATTTATTTCTGTGTTAATCTGTATATTTGTGCTACTTTTTTAATATCTTGCATTTTATTACTTTGTATTTCTGTAACAACTGTAAAAATGTCAATGTTCTTGAACCCAGGACATACCTGAAAACGAGAGAAATCTCAATGTATCCTTTCTGGTAAAATCCTTTATAAATAAATAAATAAAATAAATATTACACACACATATAGACATAACACATAGATAACACACCTTACACATATCTCACACAAAACAAGTTATCACTCACAGCCAAGACACACATTACCATTAACCCTTTCGCTGCGGATGACGTGTGGGGCACGTCCTGATTGACTCCCGCTATATGCGGAGGACGTGCCCCACATGTCATCCGCCAGCGGGAGCCCCGGCGGAGATACTTACCTCTCTGTCCGGGGTCTTCAGGGAAGCCAGGCGCCGAAGATGGGCCGGCCCCCGACGTAAATGACGTCATCGCGCTTGCGCGATGATGTCATTTCCAGGCGACCCCTGGCAAGGCCAGAAGATCGCCTGAAAGGGAGGGGGGATCCTTAGATCCCTCTCCCTCCCGATTGGGAGGGATTTCAGACAAAAAGCAGGCATCGCTTTGAAGGGCAGTGTCTGTCCTTTAAAGCGGTGCCTGGTTTCTAACCCTATAATTGCCAGATCGCGATCAGTGCCGTTTGGCAGCCGATCGTAATCTGGCTCCGGTGGGGGCCGCCATCTCCGGGTTTCCCCTCGGCTCCTGACGTGTCGTGCATAGCACGAGGATGTCAGATAGCCGGAGAACCCCTAGCTGCCCGGGGATTTCCCAAGGAAATCCCCTGGTGGTGATATGAGGTTCATTTGAACCCCGATAGCTCCAGAACCGTGGTAGCTAGGGAGTCATGCATGGTGTCATTCGAAAGGCATGAGCATGGCCTTTTGTATGATATCAAACATGACTATGTTTAAAGTAAAAAGAAACTAAAAAAATAAAAATAAATTAAAAAAACTATTTTTTTTGTGTGTTGTTTTTATTAATGCAGCAATATTGTTCACATTTCAATTATAAAGTGAACAATGATGCTGCACTAATGATTTTCTTCTATGGGGTGCGTTTGCAAAAAATCACGTAATTCCCCCCAAAAAATGTAATGAGTCCCCATTTCTAATTTTTGTACAAGCGCACCCCGTAGAAAATATAACCGCAAACGCTCATGTGAAAAAAAACACTTTACACACTGTAATTGATTGAAAATTCTAATTTTATTGCATTTTTGTTATAATATACAGGCAGGACATGACGTATACATATAAAAATGATATATTATGAATCTGCGGAGTCTGCCGGAAAGAACGATATATAATATGTCAGGGTCATGTAATAAAAAATGGCCTCTAAACCCGTTTAAACATGATGAGCAAAAGCGGTAAAAATTAGCTCAGCACACAGCGGTGAAATGGCCAGTGCTGTATCTTGGCCTAGGCCAACAAGGCCTAGGGCGGCACTTTCCAAGGGGGAGGCAAAAAAAAGCCTTGGGCTTGTATAGAGACTGTATAACATGGGAATTGGAAGTTGTGTTCGCCAAAACTACAAAGAAACCCTTATTTGAACTACAAAGATGGCCACCGGAAGTGACCAGAGCAAGGATCGGACGCCTAGTCACGTGGACCGGAATTGCGTCACTCGGAGTGGTGTTCCAATTTAGTGGTGGCACGGAAAAGAAAGAAGAAGCACCGGTAGAGGACCCGCATCCCTCCTAAGCATGCTGCGCCTTTGCCGCTCGGCTATTACAGGAGCAGCTGTAGAGGAGAGACGACCGATTTTGCTGCCTGCTGCTCAAATCTTCACTTGTACGCAGGGCCGGCTGCTTGCGAGTGAGAGACGTTCCGCACTGCCAGTCACTGACATGTGAGGGTGGAGCGGTGACGTCTAATCTTCCCCACACTGCCAGGTCCTCCTCCCCCATCAGCTACTTGCTCCCATTCAGGCACAGGTGACAAAGTTGAGAGAGGCAGCAGGACTCCAGAGACGAGCTGCTCTGTGCTGTGCCTGCTGCAGTCATTCAGGGATCTGGATCCATTCCTCAGGCTCCAGACAACAAATTGTCCTCAGGTGACAACAAATTAATCTGATCTTGATAAGTAAATCCCTCCCACCTCTCTTAATGCCAGTCTGCCATACATACCACCCAGTGTGCCATACATACCAGTCTGCCATACGTACCACCCAGTGTGCCATATATACCAGACTGTCATACATAACAGCCAGTGTGTTGTAACCCCAGTCTGATGTGCATACCAGTCAATGTGCCCTAATACCTGCCTGGCATAATACCAGTCTGCCATGCATACCAGCCAGTGTGCCCTAATACCAGCCTGCCATACATGCCTGTGTGCCAGAATACCAGTCTGCCATGCATACGAGCCAGTGTGCCCTAATACCAGTCTGCCATACATACCAGTGTGCCATACTAGTCTGCCATACATACTAGCCAGTGTGCCATAATACCAGTCTGCCATGCATACCAGCCAGTATGCCCTAATACCAGTCTGCCATACATACCAGCCAGTGTGCCCTAATACCAGCCTGCCATACATGCCTGTGTGCCAGAATACCAGTCTGCCATGCATACCAGCCAGTGTGCCCTAATACCAGTCTGCCATACATACCAGTGTGCCATACTAGTCTGCCATACATACTAGCCAGTGTGCCATAATACCAGTCTGCCATGCATACCAGCCAGTATGCCCTAATACCAGTCTGCCATACATACCACCCAGTGTGCCATAATAGCAGCCTGCCATACATTCTAGTGTGCCATAAATAATACCAGTCTGACATGCATACCAGCCAGTGTTCCCTAATACCAGTCTGCCATACATACCACCCAATGTGCCATAATACTAGTCTGCCATACATACCAGCCAGTGTGCCCTAATACCAGTGTGCCAGATCAGTCTGATATACATACCAAAAAAGGGGGGTTGTCTATGGAGGCGCTGGTTAATATAGAATTTGGGGTTGCAGCCTACAAGGTGTTACACATAAACCTCAACGAAATGTGCAAATACGATAAAGGAAACGAGGAAAGTCCTAGTGGCGCAGTAATACATACATACCAGTTTGCCATAATATTAGCCTGAGTCTGACATACATACCGGTGTGCCATAATAACGGTCTGTCATGCATACCAGTGTGACATACCGGTCTGCCATGCATTCCAGTTTGCTGTAAAACCAGTCTGACATGCCAAAATACCAGTGTGCTGTAATACCAGTCTGACTTGCCACGCATACCAGTGTGCCATCATAGCAGTCTGCCATGCCATGCATACCACGTGCCATAATATATAAAATGGGGTAATGGATACGCTAATAAAAAAATTCCCACCCAAGCCTAACACTAGAATGTTTGGGTTTGGCTTAAAGACAAGGTGGCAACCTTGAGCACCAGTCTTCTTTTAACTGTTCTATGAGGGGTATATATACAAGTACACAGCATGTATATATTTTGAAAGGACAATATCCTTGAGAAGGTCGCGGCTGTGCGATGAAATGTTTCGGAGTTACATGTCCATATTGGTTTTAATTCATACTGATTACATTGATGGTTATTTTACTATCCCAAGTTTTCAGTCTATTTCTTCTATCCGTGTTAGTCCTGTGGATCCCATCCCCCATCAGGATCGGTTCCAGCAGACCCATTCATTGTGGAGGAAGCTGAATATACAATCAGTGCTGGCGAGGAAGGGGTGGGGTTTAAACAGGAAGAGGTGTGACCTTGACAGGAAGGGGTGTGTCAAATTTAAATTAGGGGGTGCACGAGTTTAGTCAGGCCTAGGGCAGCACAAAACCTAAATACACCACTGGAAATGGCTCAGTAGTGAAGGGGTTAAACACACAACATATATTTTGGCAAAAATATTTCTGTGAGTTATGGGGAAGGTGTCCATGTGGGAAGGTTGAATGGCTCTGTACGGGGCCCCAAGAATTCATATGGCAGCTCTGCACAATGCACATATGAGAAGGCCTATTTGGGGTAGGGGTCAGGAGCTGTGTTCTGTCCAAAGAAAAACAGTTTTTATAAAAGCTGCACCCGCAGTAGTGGATGCCTGAGGCTCCACAGTTTCTGTCCCACTTCTCCCTTTATTAGTCTAAATCCCCTTTTTAGTCTATTTTGGTTTTTCATCTTCTATTCAGAGATACTCCAGGTGGGCCCTGTTTTCCGGCCTAGTGTTTTGTCGGTTCAGTCACACACTCTAACCGACTTTCACACAGCCCGCCGCCTCAGTGGACTCATACACAAATATTAGTAATATGTATATATTACTATGTGATTCATTGTGGTGGTTTTAAGTTAGATGTTAAAGTTGGTCGAGGTGTCTGTACCTGTGTGTCTGAAATAGAGGTCAAATGGGGGAACATGAGAGGATGTGGTTGGAAACTTTTTTTGTGCAAAGTAGTTATTTGATGGTGAGTGATCTGGTTTGAGAGGTTCTACATGCTAGTATCTTGTTAACCCATTGTGGGCCATATTACATAGTTGGTGCTAACTTAACCAGAGCCATTATAGACTATGGAGGTTTTAAGTTCACAACAGCTCTGGTTAAGTTAGCACCAACATTGTAATATGGCCCTCTGTGTTTTTAGAATCACACACACAGGTTCCAACACATTACATATTTATAGTGGACGGCAAATACTGCTTTTAAATTGTAAGCTCTTGAATTCCAATCGACTAGGACCTTTTTCTTTTATTTTTTACTTAATTAACTATTTCTTCAAAAGACAAAGAAATGAGTCCAAAAAGTTGTGTGTAAAGTAGGGGGAGGGGTAACATACATACAAACATTTTAAAAGCACATTTACCACTTACATAAACTGTAACTAGATTACAAACAACGCTACATTATAAAACACATTCTGCTTTTTTTCTTCTTTTTCTGAAGTAATTCAATTTTTTTGTATTTTTTGTATTTTTCCCATGATGCAACATTAACCAAAATCATATGGTGAGTTTTACTTTGTGGCTGTGCTTTATCCTATACAGTATTTAACAGTTGATGGGGTGGAGGAGGGAATGTTTAGATAAGGCAGCAGGGGAGCTATTTTTCTGCCCCTGCTACCTGAGAAAAGAGATGGCAGCTGTATGTCACATGACAGGGAGATTAAAAGACTTCTAATCTAGCTCCTGATGATGTCCTTTGAATACATCCCACGCAATACAATGGTTTGAGTCAGTGATTGACCCATAGACACCATTCTATGACCAAAACCACACAGTGAGGAGCAAGGGCTGGAAAGATACATGGCTGGATTGCACACTGAACGCGAACTGTCACAGTCGGATATGTAACTGTTAACGTCAGAATAAGTGATTTTAATGCATGCCCCCCCATATCACATCACTAATGCTAAACAGGGAAAAAAAACGTTAGCGCATCAGTGATTGCAGTAGCTTGTGAGAGCATACTGTACTTTACGCATCCTATACTCAACATGGGGAGTACAAACAGCAACTAGCGTTGGGATAAGTAAGGTATTACAAATTCCTAGCACTAATTAGCGCACCGATGGGCTAAACAAATTTCTACTGTCACCTAAAAGCTTGTGCTAAATGATTCCGCTTATGCAGAATCATTTAGCACCAGCTACAAACCCCCCCCCCCCCCCAATAAATCTGATACTCAGCGCTCATCCTGTGGTGAAAACGGTGGCTAATAATCCCTAGTGTCCCTCTGCTATCACTCCGAGGCAATGCGCCATCTCGAGAGAGCAAGATCGCTCAGGGCTCGCGGCCCAGTAGCACAAGCCTCCATGGAGACCGCGAGTATCCCCGTGGGTAGTGCATGGTACCTGGACAAGGTGCCAAGGTAGCGCCCGCCCCGAAATCCCGCGCTAAAATGGGGACGCTATGGGGAAACCTGCAGGCGCAGGTTTTCTCTGTTAGTGTCCCCATTTTAATGTGCAGAATGTAATCTGGCCCACTGTGAGGGGACGGGGGCAGTGTGCAACACAAATTATCACACAATGAATAACCCCTTTTGTTTTAATGCCCAGAAGGAGAAATTTACTAATTTTACAATTCCTAAAACTTTGCAAATGTGTGGATAGAAGCGATATGTCAGTTAATCAAAGATGATGTGTATAAGGTTAGAAATGGCTGTGATCTTTTAAATCTGTGTGGCAGTGCATCAATCTACACCTCACCATACTGATTTGTATAAAGCAATTTTAATGTACATAAAATGTACGCTATTTTAACTTACAACATTCTCGTACCTAGGCTGTCTGCAAGTCAAGAAAAGAGCAATTTATGATCAAGAAGGTTTAACAGATATTGCTTCCCCTCCTGAGCTCTTGCAACCAGAAGCAAAACTTCATATTTCTGGTCTCCAGAATGATTACTGTAAGTTTTATGTAAGTTGCTTTTTATAAATGATATAGAGACATGTAAATCTAATTAGAATAACTTGCTTATATCTTTAAAATGATGCTCCAAGTGTCTTAACCTCCCTCGCGGTCTGATTGTGACACTATTTTTAATGTCAAAGAGGTTCATTTTTTTTGGATAGGAGTTTTTTTTATAATACTTCCGGTTAAGGCTAGGGTCAGACGAATGCATTTTTCACGTGCGTTTAGCCGCACGAAATCACGGCCGTGCTAGCAGCAAATGACGTCCAATGCCGGGGAACATACGACGAACGGCCGCACGAAAGTTCGTCCGTGCAACACAAGTGGCCAACGAACGCATTTTTTCGAGAACGTCAAACCGCTACTACTGACGTACAGAGTGCGCTGCGGCCGCATAGCGGCGTGTGTGTGTGATTAGGAGACGTCAGACGCTGCTAGTGTCCGGCCAACATAACGTCCAGACACAAAAAGTGTTTTATTGATGATCCGTACAAAATCACGGACGAAACGGCGCATCGTATGACCGCTATCGCGTATTCCGGGAAAAAATACGTACGTTCGTTCGAACGCACTTTTTCACGGGCAACGTGAAAAATGCGTTCGTCTGACCCTAGCCTTATTCACAGAAATCCGAATTGGGGCCGAAAGGTAACCAAACGCTGAAAATCAGCGTTCGGTTAGCTTTCCTGGCCATTCGGCTATTGAGAGAGCAGGCAGTTCATCAAATGTTGGCGAATTGCCTGCACATACGGTGCCTGTTCGAGGGCAGTGAAATCCTCATAGAGAAGCAATGCTTCATCTATTCAGAGAACACAAAACAGCTGAGAAAGGTTCCCGAAATGCCCTGCCATTCGGTGGTTTCATTTGACAGGTTTATTCAGGCGAATCCCATAGGCTTCAATGTTAAAAAATATTCCCGTTTTAATTCAATATCTAATAAACCGTTGATTATAATATTCTGCAGTAAAAAGTCTCGTTATTTTTAGGATCTTTTAGGCATTTTTTTGTTTTTTTAAATCTTTGTTTCTTTTTTCTGTAACAGCCCTACTTATTACCATTCATTGAATCATTCATTTTCGTTCTGTCGTTTCTTTTCAAACAACGTTTCACTTTTCAAACATTCAAGCATACTGTTTTTTTTGTTGTTCACTACATTCGTCTGTGGTGTCGGCTTTTTCCGGCGGCTGCTCTGCGCTGTGATTGGCTCCTGCTCGGGTTTCTCCAGCGTTTTCGGCGGGGTTAATCCAGATGTTTTTGCGGGTTCCGGTGTGTGTTCGCCCTCGTTTTGCGGTGAGTTTTCGGCGAGTTTGCGGTGACTTTTCTCTGCATTTCGGCGGCCCTGTGGTTCTTGCTGAATACACCGCAGGGTCGCCGAAATGGGATCACCAAATCGCACCGAATTGAAGAGAACGAAAAGTCACCGAACGTGCGGTGACTTTTCGATTCTCTTTGAATAACCCTGATAGGCTATGAAATGAGGGGTAAGGAGAGAAGAGCAGGATTCAACCACCATCATTACCTCATCAAAACGGAAGTGGTCACAGTGCCAAATGTCTCCCTTTAAATTTATTGGATCAATTGTAATCCCAGTAAAGAAAATGTGTTCAAGGAGGCAGCTCAGCATTTATAGAATTCATCAAATTAAACCTGTAGCCGATCCACTGTAAGCAAATCTGTACAAAT
Source organism: Leptobrachium leishanense (assembly GCA_009667805.1). Taxonomy (NCBI): domain Eukaryota; kingdom Metazoa; phylum Chordata; class Amphibia; order Anura; family Megophryidae; genus Leptobrachium; species Leptobrachium leishanense. The sequence goes on along the minus strand of CM019063.1, from coordinate 15,339,460 downwards.
GCCACATATCTTTAAAAGTGCCTGTTTTTTCTGATTAAAATCGTATCAAAACTCAGTATTTTCTGGTGCAATAAAAGAAAAAAAGAATATGCGTTTTCAGGCTTTACTTTCCTAATGTTCCAGTGCAACCCAATAGAGTTCTCATATTTCTTCTTCACAGTAAACATGTTCACAATAACTTTTATGTAGCAATCCCTCTAGATTGTAAGCTCCTATGACCTGGGCCCTCTACACCTCTTGTCTCAATCCTAGGTTTGTTTATTTGTGTCGTGTTCCCCTTGGTTATTGTAAAGCGCTGCGGAAACTGTTGGCGCTATAGAAATGTTGATAATAATAATAATGTTGAAACTGTGGTTGTAATTGCAATAACCACATTTCCATAGCGGATTCCAGTTACATCTTCTAAGCTTCACTTCTATATGTTTATTCACATAACTCACATACTAGAAAAGAGAATATGTTAGCTCAGTGTCACATTTAGGTCCTCCATATATTACTCAAAAATAAAGGTCAGTTGTACACCATACCACGGCCCTTGTACTGTATGATAGTATTTTGTCATGGCAGTATGTAACAGATCTCTGTGCCCGGACAGGGTCACATCTGTCAAATGCCACTTCCTCGCTGGACACCCAGTTTCTCTTCGTGACTCTCACACCTTTCTCTGGTACCTTAGCCGCAGCTAACACCCCCAGAAATAAGCCAAAGCTGTAGACCTGGAGTCTTTCTTTGGCACAGCGGGCAGAAGATTCCTGGTACCCCAAATCATGAGCCGTGACTTCAAGCTTGGTCCGAATAGGACTGGTTTATTATTACACAGGCACAGAGATACACTCAACCACCAACTCCATTTGCATACACTCAAGCAGATAACTACACAGGACCTTCAAACAATGGAGAATGGGGGAACGAGAAAGAGGGTTACAAAAAGGAATTTCTTACAGAGAGAACCTACACAATAGAGAGAGCAGGTACTAATACAGAGATCTACACTATACAGGAAAGGGTTAGATAATTGAGGGAATGTATGCAAAATACACAACAAGAGACTATACAATAAATACACAAAAGAATAACACACAGACATCAGAAATCTTTAGTTAACTGGCAGATATATAAAATAGTGAAAATCAAATATATTTAAAGGTCCACCAGTTCCCCCAATAATAGTCTCTTACACGGGTCATAGTCTCTGGGCTGGAGGCTAGCGCACAGCCCCCTCCAAGTCGCACAGTGACATTGTGTTCTGTCACACAATATTTATATATTTATAATTAATAGATATTTCCATGTGGATGTTTTCACTTATAGATCTGAATCTGCTTGACTGGAATAAGGATAATCTTATTGCCATTGGGTTGAGATCAACTGCACAAATATGGAGTGATGAAAGCAACACTGTAACCCAAACGCTGAATTTGCAATCTCCTTTAGCTTATGTTTCATCAGTATCTTGGATAAAGGCTGGGGCCTGTCTGGCAGTTGGCACAAGTAATGGTGAAGTACAGGTAACTGACAAATTATTTTGTGTTCTTGGATAACGGTTTGCTATCACGATGCCAACATCTCTATGCTCATGTCAAATGAGTAAAGATTGTGTGGAGAAATGGAGCAGAATCTGTTGGTTGGGGCTAACCCTAATCCTAGAACAAACATTAACCCTAATACTATTCCTAACCCTAAAAAAAGCACAAATACTATACCTAATCCTGGCCTATATCCTATAACATGCACAAATACTAACCCTAACCCTAAAATAAGCACATAAACTACACCTAATTCTAACCTAAACCCTAAAACAAGCACAAATACTAACCCTAATACTAACCCTAACCCTAAAATAAGCACAAACACTACACCTAATACTAACCTAAACCCTCAAACAAGCACAAATACTAATCCTAATAACAAACTTAAAATGTGCACAGCCATTTCTTTTGCACCTTACGTGTTTTTAGTATAATTACATGTGTATGGTGGAAATAAAAATATTGACGCGATTGAACTGATTTTTCTGACAAAACATTTTTTTTTTATGTTGACTGAATTTACATTACATTTTTAAAACCTCAACATTTTGTTTTTGGCAATTTTCTCAGTGGTCACACAGTGGGACCATTGTTATAGGATTCATTGGATAACTACAATACTTCATTGTGTACATAAAGGCTGAGTAAGTCAGACGAGCGTGATTTCTACGGACTGTACGTCCGTGCAGTACGGACATCGTCAGTACGGAAGACACAGTAGTGGTCACACAGTCCGTTTTTTCACTGAAGTTATTTTTTGACGGATGTAGGAGGGAAAATAAATTACAATGAAAAACATTCTGTCCGTCAAAAATGCTGGACGTATAAATGCAGTCCGTCTGACCATGCTCATCACTCAACACACAATAGCTACACGGACGTTGTGGACGTGACGCACTCCGACGTCCGTTCTAGCAGTATTACGTTCTTGCCTAACCTGCGTCCGTTTTGCAGCGTCCGTCAGCCCCCGCACTTCTGTGCGCACGTACTTCATGTGTGGGGCTCCATTTAACACAATTGTATGCTATCACGGACGTACTTATGTGCGGCAACACGGACGTTAACACTGCGTTCGTCTGACCCCAGCCTTACATGTAGTATCCCAGGTGTTGATGAACACCAACTAATGATATATAGTAGAGATGTGCATGACTTTTTTTTTGTTTCTTTTTCTTTGGGGTGTTTTTTTTCATTTCGGATAATTTCGGACAGTTTTTCTTTCGTTTCGGATCCTTTTGATTCTGTGATTCGGATCATTTTGGCGATTCGGATCATTTCGGCGATTCCGATCATTTAGTGTGATTCGGATCAGTTGGTATTTCACTTTAGAATGAGTCATTTAATTTTTTATTGCTTATTTAAGAATGGGAAGTAGATTACTACCAATAGAATGTAAGTTTCTTTACTTAATTATTATTTTAGGATTTTTTAGGCATTTTTTGGGTGAAATTTTAGCTTTCCTATACTTTTAAAAAAACAAGGCTTTTTAACCCATAGCTTTCAATGCAGCATAAGAATCCACACACTGCTGGGAAGTGCCTCTCTGCAGTATAATCGATGCAGCATATGAATCCGCACACTGCCGGGCAGCACCTCTACAGTATAATTAATGCAGCATATGAATCCGCACACTGCCGGGCAGCGCCTCTACAGTATAATTAATGCAGCATATGAATCCACACACTGCTGGGAAGCACCTCTCTACAGTATAATTAATGCAGCATATGAATCAACACACTGCTGGGAAGCACCTCTCTACAGTATAATTAATGCAGCATATGAATCAACACACTGCTGGGAAGTGCCTCTCTGCAGTATAATCGATGCAGCATATGAATCCGCACACTGCCGGGCAGCACCTCTACAGTATAATTAATGCAGCATATGAATCAACACACTGCTGGGAAGTGCCTCTCTGCAGTATAATCGATGCAGCATATGAATCCGCACACTGCCGGGCAGCGCCTCTACAGTATAGTTAATGCAGCATATGAATCCGCACACTGCCGGGCAGCACCTCTACAGTATAATTAATGCAGCATATGAATCCGCACACTGCCGGGCAGCGCCTCTCTGCGGTATAATTAATGCAGCATATGAATCCGCACACTGCTGGGAAGTGCCTCTACAATATAATTAATGCAGCATATGAATCCGCACACTGCTGGGAAGTGCCTCTCTGCAGTATAATCGATGCAGCATATGGATCCGCACACTGCCGGGCAGCGCCTCTACAGTATAATTAATGCAGCATATGAATCCGCACACTGCCGGGCAGCGCCTCTACAGTATAATTAATGCAGCATATGAATCCACACACTGCTGGGAAGTGCCTCTCTGCAGTATAATTAATGCGCAGCATATGAATCCACACACTGCCGGGCAGCGCCTCTACAGTATAATTAATGCAGCATATGAATCCGCACACTGCCGGGCAGCGCCTCTACAGTATAATTAATGCAGCATATGAATCCGCACAATGCCGGGCAGCGCCTCTACAGTATAATTAATGCAGCATATGAATCCGCACAATGCCGGGCAGCGCCTCTACAGTATAATTAATGCAGCATATGAATCCGCACACTGCTGATCATAGCAGTGTGTGGATTCATATGCTGCATTAATTATAACTCCTAAGAAACGAAAAACGAACTGATCAAAAAGTGAATCAATCCAAATCAATGAATCGATCTCCAGAGAGGTGCTGCCCTGCAGTGTGTGGATTCATATGCTGCATTGAAACCTATGGGTTAAAAAGACTTGTTTCTTTACCAGCTTTTTTTTTTACCAGTTCAGTGGCGTTTGGTGGCTGATAGGCTTTTTTTGGCGGCTGATCGTTTGGCGGCGTTAAGCGGATCGTCGGCTGTCTTCGGCGGGGTTCGGCGGCCTGATCGTCGGCGTTCGGCGGATCCTGTTCTTCTGAACTCACTGTCGGGTCGGCAAACGGATATCGCCAAAGCGCACTGAAGTGAAGAACAAGGGAGTACCACAATTTAGATGAAATTTTGGTGCTATCTGAATAACCCCCTATACACTTATGCATTTTTAATTTTCCTTTTGTTTAGTAATCACTCTTAATTTTTATTTGTTTACACATATTTTACAACATATATAACATCAACCTATGTAACATGTCTTTCAGTAATGAATACAATGACCGTTGCATTTGATTAATGGCAAAAATATATTTTATTCTGTGAACACAGATGTAATCTGTTTCTTACAGGTCTATTTAAAGAAAGGTGAAACTCAGGAGAATGACTGGAGAAGTGAAAATTCTAGGTCAAAATAGCCAAACCAGAAAAATTCTCCCATTTATCTCGCTTTCCAAATCAGCTATTTGGTCTAGATTGTTCTCTTCTCTTGACAATTCTCCTGAGTTTCACCTTTCTTTGAATAGATCTGTTAGGGTTATTTAAAAGGAATATGATGGCATTTTTCTGGTATGTATCATTCAAAAAATATTGTTGCCAGCACATCTTGAGTAGGCCAGATAAATACATACGCTAAATACAGTTGCAGGACTGACATTGTGCACCTACTGTATATTTTAAAGGACTATGGCAAAATGTATATAAATTATGTTATTTTTGCCAACGTCCTCCATTTTTCATGCAAGTTTCTTGGCTGCTAGAATGTGGCTAGTGTCTCTGGGCTGAAATGGAGTGTCACTTTCCATAACTAGGGTTAGAAGTTAGGGTGAGAAATTAGGGTTATGAATAGGTTAGTGTTTGTGCTTTTTTAAGGGTTAGGGTTAGCTCTAACGCTAAAATCTAACCCATTCATTCTGCTCCATTTATGCTTCATTTTAAGGCTAGGGTCAGACTGAGGCAGTGCGAACGCGCGTTCTGGCGCACATAATCACGGCCGTGCTAGCAGCAGATGCCGGGCAATGACGGCCAATATACGAAGTACGGTCGCACAAAAGTCCGGCTGCGCAACGCAAGTGGAAAATGAACGCATTTTTTCGAGAACGTTAAACCAATAGTACTGACGTACAGAGTGCGCTGCGTCCGCATAGCGGCGTGTGTGCGTGAATTGGAGACATCAGACGCTGCTAATGTCCGGCCAACATAACGTCCAGATGCAAGAAGTGTTTTATTGATGATCCGTACAAAATCACGAATGAAACTGCGCATAGTATGACCGCTATTGCGTATTCCGTGAAAAAATACGTCCATTCTTCGAACGCACATTTTCACGGACAACGTGAAAAATGCGTTAGTCTGACCCTAGCCTTAGGCAACAGATCCTGCCCCTTCGTTTGTGCAAGGTTAATGACTGCTCAGCCGCATCCTAATACATCGTATGTTTATTTTCAAGCTATGGGACATTGAAACACAAAAGAGGGTCCGAAATATGCTTGGACATATGTCAGTAGTTGGAGCTTTAAGCTGGAGTCAACACATACTCAGCAGGTGAGACATTCATATACACACAATGCATGCTGAAAGATTACTCCAGGTGACGCACGATTCCTAATAAACCACAAAGCATCCTTGGCACAGCCCATAAGACACCAAGCCAGAGCAATAGCATCCATAGTGTGGGTGCCAGGGAAGAGACCATATAGTACCATGTGGTGTGGAAGGTACGGGCAGGACAGAGTCTCGGAACTCCCTTTGCAGAACTGCAATAAGAGCCTGTGCAATGCCACAATGGTGCAACACAGTCTCCTCCTCTACCACACACTGCAGGCAATGCTGGTATCTGCACAGCTCCCTCACATGCACAAAAGTCCTGAGAGGGAAGAAGACCTCCTTGAATGACCATCCAAGCCAGATCTTGGTATCCAGTGTCATCCTGCTCAAAGTCACTCTCTCATCCAAATGGTCCATGACTTGGCATCAGACCGTCCTGGATTAGTCTCTCGGATGTTATTGGCTCCGATGAGCTTGTGGCTAGTCCAAGAAGATGACAAAAAGGGTTTCACTCCTTCCAGGTGATTCTCCCAAATTTCCCAGTAGTCCAGCTATAATGGATGGAGCGTCCCATATTGGCCAACAAAGCCATCGCCAGAGGTTTAGAAAGTATAAGAGGAACATGGAGAAGTCTTCCAACGGTCTATATCTTTATTACTGTACTGTGAAATAGTTTTTAATGCAGAATCTTCAACAGATGTGTGGAATTAAGCGCTTAGTATTGGGATCTTCATCCATTAAATATGTCCACAGAATCCTCCAATATAATAAAAATATATAAAGTGCAAATTTGCTGGAGCAATCAAATATAAATATCAGACAGAATACACTCATGTGGTTCTTAGTCCTAGATACACTGGCTCATTGTTTAGTGCAGATGGATTAGTCAAGGCGATCCCCCCTTCTTTACTGCAAAGGTGGTAAACTTCGCCTTGTGTGGAAACAAAAAAGGTAAAGTGCAGAGAATACCGTACCACTTCTGTGTATATGGTAAATAGTGAAAACCTACTCACACATTGTGGTGCCTTTCCTTAAAGACACTTAATCTCAAACAGCCGGTATTTCAAAGGAGTACCGGCCCTCCTATCACCCTCAACTGTCTCTCCAGTGAAGTCAAGGACGGATAGTGTCACTTTTGACTCTGACCTAGCATTCTCTTCCCACATCCAGACAGTGACCAAATCTTGTTATTTTCAACTCAAAAACATTGCCCGTGTCCACCCCTTTCTGACACAAGATACCACAAAAGTGCTGGTTCATGCTCTCGTCATTTCACGACTTGACTACAGCAACTCGCTCCTTATTGGCCTCCCCAACTCCCGTATCGCCCCTTTGCAATCTGTAATGAATACAGGGGCCAGGCTTATTTTTCTCACTAAACGCACCTCGCGTACCCTCCCCCTCTGCCGGTCCCTCCATTGGCTTCTTGTGCGTTTCAGGATACAGTTTAAAATACTGATGCTCACGTTCAAATCACTCAACTCAATCCCTCCCTACATGTCTTCATTACACCGCAAGCATGTCCCATCTAGACAACTCCGTTCAGCAGGCGATCTCCACCTGTCATTGGTCTACACACGCACAGCCAACTCTAGCCTCCAAGACTTCTCAAGGGCAGCACCAGCCTTGTGGAATGACTTGCCTCGCCCTATCAAACTCTCCCCTGACCTTCAGGCCTTCAAGAAATACCTCAAAACCCATCTCTTCAGATTAGCGTACCACATCACTGATGCAACTCATCCCTCTGCTCACCTACTCACACTTGATTGAAGCCGCTTGTATGGCCCCACTATTCCCAAACCACTGGCACTAATGATCCTGCTATCTAATGTAATTCCTCTTGTCTTCCTCAACCCCAATCCCTCTAGACTGTAAGCTCCTATGAGCAGGACCCTCTACACCTCTTGTTTCCATCCTACGTCTGTTTATATGTATTTCTTTCCCTTTGGTTATTGTAAAGCGCTGCGGAAACTGTTGGCGCTATATAAATGATGACAATAATAATAATAATAGTAGCAAAGACGGATAGTAGTTAAATTAAATACTTTATTACATATAAATTACATACCAAAATGTGTTTCGCTTAATAAATAGCTTCCTCAGTGGTGTACAGTGTGTGTACATCCCCTAATAAATACAATAAATACAAAGTTCACCTTTTATGCATAGGATGGATAGTGGGATATTTTTTTATAATTTTTTTATGGTTGTTCAAACCTCCCGATAGGAACAGCCTTTGGGGAGAGCTTAATAGTTTTAGTTAACAGTAAAGGGGTTTATAGAAGAAATGGAAGATCTGACCATGGCCACCTTCTAAATTGAAAACTAAACTTGTGTTATTGCGCAAGCGCAATTCCAGAGCGGTTGGCCATTCTGGAAGGGGCAAGTCACGCATGCGCAGATCCAAGTCGGCCGTCTTGCATGAGGACACATACAGATGGCGAAAATCCAGAAATTGAAAACGAAAGCACCTGCGGATTACGATATAAACTGAGGGGGATGTAGACACACGGTATACCTACTGAGGAAGCTATGTAATTTATATGTAATAAAGTCGAGCTGAGGCGAAGTTTACCACCTTTGAAGTAAAGAAGGGGGAATCGCCTTGATGGATCCATCTACACTATACAATGAGCCAGTGTATGTAGGGTTCAGAATCACGTGAGTGTATTCTCTCTGATATTTATATTTAATTGCTCCAGCAAATTTGCACTTTATACATTTTTAATTTCTTGGAGGTTTCTGTGGACATATTTAATGAATGAAGATCCCAACACTAAGCGCTTAATTCCACATATCTGTTGAAGATTCTGCATTGGATCGTCTTTTAAGGTGGACTTTTTTGAGGGGATATACCACCTATTTGTGGATAATAGCTGCTAAATTGGGTATTTTATGTGTTTTAGAATTTAAAGACTTTTTTCTCTATAAGGACTATTCCATATACCACCAGGTGGCGCCAGATACACAATAGTTTCTCAAGACTCTCATGTTGGATTCATGGACCTTGAGAGAACACCATCGGATATTTGGCTGTAAGGCATTTTAAACTGTTAGGCCCCCGGCACACGAGTGTATTTATGGCTCAAATGCGCCCGCACTTCCCTGCGTCCGTGGGGTTTTGATGGGGAAGGTCCTCCACCGGATGTGAAAAAGCCCTCCCCGTCAAGAAGCTAAACGGACGCTGAAAGGATACAAAGCGCGATTCTCCATAGGAGGATCGCGCTTTGTACGCTGAGCGCAGAGAGTGGAAGGAACGGCCACTTTTACGGACGTTCCTTCCTCTGCTCGTGTGCCGCCAGCCTTAGGTAGCAGTGAAGTATTTGAGTATTTGTTTACTTTTGTGTTTCGATGATAACTCCATGTTATACGAATCATAAAGATAATATTCCTTTTCCAATAGAGGTAAAAACAAAATGCACTGGACATTTGGTTTCGAGGTGTAGATGTGCAGTATGTATGGTAGTTTTTTGCTTCTCCTAAACCACACAATGTGGTAACATCAGACATTTGTGCAGAAACAAAACACAGATATACAAACTAACAATCTGTTGTTAAAGTGGGTTTGTGGCGTGTTTTAAAAATTGTTAGTGCTTCATAAAAATTTAAACTCTTTGACACTTTGAGTGCCTTAATTCCTTTAATCCATTCAGTGGTTCAAGGCTTGGACACATACACCATCACGATGTTCGAATAGATCAGCACCACGTTGGGACCTTGCATCACGAGCAAAGTATTTGTAGTTTGAAATGGTCACCCTCTGAAAAGCATCTAGCTAGCGGTTCTAGTGATGGCCGTCTAAATATATGGTCCAGCGACCCGGGAGCATCCAGAGTGAGCGCTTCACTACACAGCATGCAACATGACACAGCAGTAAAGGTGAGGAAAGTACAGTTATAATCTCACAAACTAACTGACAAAACATGCACCTTTCAATTTGGACATTACTGTTTAACCTAAATCTATAAAATGAAATATGCAAACGAGAACTGTGTATTAGGACCAGTAATAGTTTAATCTTCATAGCTAACCTGAGCCTCTAGGCCAGGGCTGTCAAACTCACGTTCCCCCAGATGTTGATATCTAGAATTCCCAGAATTCTTCCATGCAATAGATGGCCAGGGAATCATGGGAGTTGTAGTTCAGAATGATCTAAGGGACCAGAGTTTGACAGTCCTACTCTATCCAGTTATGGGTACTCAGGTGTTTTGTGGAACTGGCAACCCAATATGTAGGCGCAGAGCCCAACCTTCCATGAAGACAGGAAGCCCCCCATTACGTGAACACCACCTCCTCGGAATCCAGAAAGGGGAAACTGGCTCATTCGAGACTGAATGTTGCACAACGGCTTAAATAGGTGATAGTGAAGAGTGGGAGGGAGGAACAGGAGGTTTAGGCAGGAACCAAACAGGAAATACAGAAGAGCAGGAACAGAGTGTTGGGTAACAATAGCTGCAGCTACAGAGTAACCGAGCACAGAGTCTGAGTCGTTTTGGACTTTTTAGGACTCCTGGTCAATGGGGTGAAGCCTTTTCGCCGCTCAAAGAGGTAATTGGTGGGATTTGTGTCATCTCCATGACTGCCGGCGAGACCTGTGTAAGGATAAAAATGAATCACAGAAGTAACTGAATTATTACGTTGAAAACGTATGTGACTTCCTAGCTGCACGTCAAATCAAACACACCCATAGACAACATTGTGACCATGTCTATCTGAATCGGGACTGTGGGATCCACTGTAGGTAAATCATCCTGCTTATAGTGTATACCAGAGCACTGTCTGTGCACCAGCACTGTTTTAGTTTCAGCTGGCATAAGTGGAGGAAAAAGTATCTGCCATTGCCCCACAAAAGAGATTCAGGATGAGAAAAAAAAAGACATTTAAAAACTTGCGGGAATAAAAAAAAGGATGGTCAAATTTGGATGTGGCCTAAGGCCGGGGTAAGACAAGCGTCTTTGAGACCGAAAGGAACGTCCGTGAGTGAACATCCTTCCATTCTGACGCCCATCTGGCACCCGTCTGGCCACCTCGCTGAGCGGAGTTAGTGCGCTCTGCGCTGCAAGGCTTGATTTTCCCCCATGAAGGATCACGCTTTGCAGCCCAGTCCAAAGCGCATGTAGCATTTTGATGGGGAGGCCTTCTGCACGTCCACTTGTAGCGCGCGCAGTTCGTGCACACGCTACAGTGTGTGACCGCCCTGTTGAAAAGTCACAACACTACAACGGATGTCTGGTGGCACATCAGTACAAGCGCACCTAGTGCGCTCGTCTGACCCCGGCCTTAACGCTTGCTCCAATTCAGATGCGGCTTATTTTGACACCTACATATATGGCTACAATCGAACGGTATGAATTGTTCCCAAATTGACTTCTATGATAAGTGCTAGAAATTACGGTCAAAGTTAGGCTTAGAAGTTAGGGTTGGGCTAGCATTAGGGATAGAAATTGGGTTTATGGTTAGAAATTAGGGTTAGGTTATTATTTGTGCTTGTTTTAGGGTTAGGGTTAGTTTTAAGGTTAGATTTAATCCTCTTCCTAAAGCTTGACCCTAACATTTTGCTTCATTATTAGGCAACTGGTTCTACCCCTTGTTTTGATGTTTGCTCCACTCATGTCAAAAGAAGAGGCTTAATCCGTTGTCTAAATGAAGCAGAAACAGAGCAGAAAAATTAGATTTAAACCGAAACTTTTTCGATTGCTCCTGAAAAATGTCCCCTAAAATGACTCATAGCATCGTATTCGAATGCGTCCAAATAGGAGTGGTTTTTTTCCAGGGTCATTTCAGTAGCAAACCAAGAAAACGTATCCATTTTGTCTAATTCAGAAAAGTACATATACAGGGTTATTCAAAGAGATCCGAACGGCTGGAGAAAGGTAACCGAACGCTGAAAATCATCATTCGATTACCTTTCCTGGCCATTCGGCTATCCAGAGAGCAGGCAATTCGCCAAATCCTGGTGAATTGCCTGCACATTCGGTGCCTGTTCGAGGGCAGTGAAATCCCCATAAAAAAGCACTGCTTCAGCTATTCAGAGAACACAAACCAGCAGTGAAAGGTTCCCAAAATGCCCTGCCATTCGGTGGTTTAATTCGACAGGTTTATTCAGGAGAATCCCATAGGCTTCAATGTTAAAAATATTGCCGTTTTAATTAAATATCTAATAAACCGTTCATTATAAAATTTTGCAGTAAAGAGTCTCTTTATATATAGATTTTTTAGGATATTTTAAGCATTTTTCTGGATTTTTTTTTAAAAAGTCAGATTTTTTTTTTAAAGTTTTCTTCTTTTTTCTGTAACAGCCCTCTTTATTATCATTCATTGGACCTCATATGTAAATTTCAGACATTTTCGCTCAGTAGTTTCTTTGCAAACAGCATTTCACTTTTCAAACATTCAAGCAAACTGTTTTGCTAATTTATTCACTGCCTTCTTCTGCGGTGTTGGCTTTATCTGGCTTTGCTGCGTGTGATCGGCTTCTGCTCCGGTTTTTCCAGCGTCTTCGATGGGTTAATCCAGATGTTTTTATGGGTTTTCGGCATGCATTCGCCGGGTTTTCGGCAGCTTTTCGGCAGCTTTTCCCTGTACTTCGACAGCCCTGTGGTGCTTGCTGAATACACCGCAGGGTCGCCGAAATGGGAAAGCCGATTTGCATCGAATTGAAGAGAAAAGAACGTGCAGTGATTTTCGATTCTCTTTGAATAACCCTGATATTCTTGTTGGTTCCAGGCAATGAACTGGTGTCCATGGCTGGAGGAAACACTCGGTGTAGGAGGCGGCATGACAGATGGACACATTCGCATATGGGATACAAGCACTGGCAAAAATATCCATTCAACAAACACCAATTCACAGGTGAATCGGGTATCCTTCCAGAAATAATAATGATAATATTAACATAATTAACACAGTAATAGCAATGGATTGATTTAGTTGTCATTTCACTTTGCATGGGGCTGTACGTAAATTCCAATTAGGATTTGATATGTCTTTTTCAGCATATACTTTCCTGTTATTCATATAATATTTATTTATCTCATGGACATTTTCTCAAGGGTCATCTGTAACTATCCCCAGTTGCTTTAGTATTGCTTTCTTGTTTACTATGAACAAACTCCTTTACTAATTAATGAGTTTTAATGGCTGATTCGCATATTAAAAAAAATCTAATGATTTAATCTTTGCTACCATCTAAAAACGCCCCCCCCCCCATATTACAACTTTATAAATGTAGTGCATATTAAATCATGTGCCTTTTTTTTTACTTCAACATGTGCCAGATCTATAAAGCTATGACTTTTTTGGTGGCATTTCTAGACACGATGGTGACCTTTCCATAGTGAGCGATGCTGAAGGGGAAGTCAGGATTGTCACTCCTTGGTGGATGTCTCATAGACTGATATGAGTAATATGAGTCTAAACAGGGTGAAGGAGAGATACAAAAAATAGAGTAAAAGGAGGAGGTAGAGGAAATAACGTGTTGTTTCCTGAGTGTGGTAAAGGTGCGTTACGTGTGGTAAAGGTGCTTCTTCGAGCCATGTGTTGTATTGCGAAGACCATCTCCTCACGTCAATGTGATGTTTCTTTATCATTAGGATAAAATTCCCTTGCAGGGTTATTCAAAGAGATCCGAATGGCTGGAGAAAGGCAACCGAACGCTGAAATTCACCGTTCGGTTACCTTTCCTGGCCATTCGGCTATTCAAAGAGCAGGCAATATGCCAAATCCTGGCGAATTGCCTGAACATTCGGTGCCTGTTCGAGGGCAGTGAAATCCCCATGAAAAAGCACTGCTTCGGCTATTCAGAGAACACAAACCAGCAGTGAAAGGTTCCCGAAATGCCCTGTCATTCGGTGGTTTAATTCGACAGGTTTATTCAGGAGAATCCCATAGGCTTCAATGTTAAAAATACTCCAGTTTTAATTCAATATCTAATAAACCGTTCATTATAAAATTCTGCAGCAAAGAGTCTCTTTATTTATCGATTTTTTTTAGGAAATTTTAAGCATTTTTCACCAAATTTTAAAAAGTCAGATTAGTTAGATTAAAAACAAAGGAAGGAAGGTATGTAGAAGAGGATAAAAGTCTTGCTGACTGCCTCAATAAATATTTTTGTTCAGTCTTTGCAGAAGAAAAGGAAGGAAAGGGACCTCAGTTAGGAGAGAACACTAAAGAGACATTTACATATGAGTTTACAGAGGAGGAGGTTCTAAAGCAGCTGTCTAAAGTAAAGACAAATAAGTCAATGGGGCCTGATGGGATCCACCCTAAATTATTAAAAGAGCTCAGTGATGTAATAGCAAAACCGTTAACAGATTTATTTAACCAATCCTTGTTAACAGGAGTCGTCCCAGAAGACTGGAAATTAGCAAATGTTGTGCCTATTTACAAGAAGGGTAGTAGGGAGGAATCGGGGAACTATAGGCCAGTTAGTCTTACGTCAGTAGTAGGGAAATTAATCGAAACCATGTTAAAGGAAAGGATTGTTGAACATCTAAAAACACATAGATTACAAGATCAGAAACAACATGGGTTTACCTCAGGGAGATCATGCCAAACTAATCTTAGGCTTATCAATAAATTGCAATCTTTGAGCTTGGATTCCAATATTGTTGAATGGATTAGGCAGTGGCTGAGTGACAGACAACAGAGGGTTGTGGTAAATGGAGTTTATTCGGCGCAAGGTCTTGTTACCAGTGGGGTACCTCAGGGGTCAGTACTTGGACCCATTCTCTTTAATATTTTTATTAGTGATATTGCAGAAGGTATTAATGGAAAAGTATGTCTTTTTGCTGATGACACAAAGATTTGCAACAGGGTTGACGTTCCTGGAGGGATCAGCCAAATGACAAATGATTTAGGTAAGCTAAAAAAATGGTCAGAGTTGTGGCAATTGAGTTTTAATGTGGATAAGTGCAAGATAATGCACCTGGGACGTAAAAACCCAAGGGCTGAATATAGAATATTTGATACAGTCCTAACCTCAACATCTGAGGAAAGGGATTTAGGGGTTATTATTTCAGAGGATCTAAGGGTAAGTAGTCAATGTAATAGAGCAGCAGGAAATGTTGGCAGAATGCTTGGTTGTGTAGGGAGAGGTATTAGCAGTAGGAAAAGGGAAGTGCTCATGCCACTGTACAGAGCACTGGTGAGACCTCACTTGGAGTACTGTGTGCAGTACTGGAGACCGTATCTCCAGAAGGATATAGACATCTTGGAGAGAGTTCAGAGAAGGGCTACTAAAATGGTGTACGGCTTGAAGGAGAAAAGTTACCAGGAAAGGCTTAATGATCTTAACATGTACAGCTTGGAAAAAAGACGAGACAGAGGAGATATGATAGAAACATTTAAATACGTAAAGGGAATCCACAAAGTAGAGGAAGGGAGTATATTTAAAAGGAAACAAAATAGCAAAACAAGAGGACATAGTGTTAGATTAGAGGGGCAAAGGTTTAAAAGTAACATCAGGAAGCATTATTTTACTGAGAGGGTGGTGGATACATGGAACAGTCTTCCAGTAGAAGTGGTAGAGGCCAAAACAGTAATTGAATTTAAGCAGGCATGGGATAGGCATAAGGCTATCCTAAACAAAAGATAAATACAGGTAAAGTATCCATGTAATTGGGCAGACTAGATGGGCCGAAAGGTTCTTATCTGCCGACATTTTTCTATGTTTCTATGTTTCTTTTATTTTTTTACTTTACTTATTGTTTCTGTAACAGCCCTCTTTATTATCATTCCCTGGACCTCATATGTAAATTTCAGACATTTTCTCTCAGTAGTTTCTTTGCAAACAGCGTTTCACTTTTCAAACATTCAAGCAAACTGTTTTGCTAATCTATTCACTGCCTTCTTCTGCGGTGTCGGCTTTTTCCAGAGGCTTCACTGCGTGTGATCGGCTCCTGCTCGGGTTTTTCCGGCGTCTTCGACGGGTTAATCCAGATGCTTTTTGCAGGTTTTTGGCGTGCATTCGCCGGGTTTTCGCTGGGTTTTCGCCAGGTTTTCGGCAGCTTTTCCCTGCACTTCGGCAGCCCTGTGGTGCTTGCTGAATACACCGCAGGGTCGCCGAAATGGGATCGCTAAATCGCACCGAATTGAAGAGAACGAAAAGTCACCAAAGGTGCAGTAACTTTTCGAATCTCTTTGAATAACCCTGTTGGTGTACTTGTAAGATGTCGAAAGGTATCCAAACCCACACATATTTTAGCTTGATAAACATCATGTGAATGGGAATTGGACCTTCAACCAAGCTACAGAGCTTGTTGGTGCTTTATAAATACCTGTAACTGTATCAATTAGCAGCTGGTACAGAAGCTTGGTCCTAATAGAGCAGGTAGCAAGGGTTATCGGCTCACGTTGGTCAGATTCAGGCCGTTGGTGTCTTAAACATAACAGTGTTTTTGTGCAAATTCTTTTGTTTAATAATCATACTATCAGGGTTATTCAGAGAGAGGTGAAGTCAGGAGAATGACTGGAGAAGTGAAAATTCTAGGTCAAAATAGCCAAACCAGAAAAATTCTCCCATTTATCTCACTTTCCAAATTGGCTATTTGGTCTAGATTGTTCATTCTCCTGGTTTTCACCTCTCTCTGAATAACCCTATATTTAGCATGTTGTTTGCGTTTGTTTCTAAATATGTTGCTGATCTTTTGAATTCTCCAATAGATTTGCTCCATCCTGTGGTTGCCTCAAACAAAACAACTAGTCACTGGTCATGGACCCCACAAAAATCAAATGACTGTTTGGCAGTACCCCTCTTTGTCAAAAGTGACTGATTTGTATGGTGAGTTAATAATGCAGAAAGTGTATTTAAACTTTTTTGGTGGACACTTCTTCACTTTGCCCGTCTTCTGTTATCAATCCAAACCAGTAATGGATGATACTCACTTTTCCTATAGCAGCCACCCAGTCATATTTGCTGGTTGCTGAAAGGGTTAAATTCCCTACCCCCATTTCTATCAGGGTTATTCGCAGAGAGCCGATCTGGCAACAAAATGTCACAGAACAGTGAATTTCCCTGTACGGTGCCATTCAGCTATTAAGAGAGCAGGCAGTTAGCCAAATTTTTGTCAACTGCCAACAAGTACGGTGCATGTTTGAAGGCAGTGAAATCCCCCATAGAGAAGCAATGGTTAATCTATTCAGAGACACCGAACAGCTGAGAAATGTCAGAGAAATGTCCTGATGCTCGGTGCTTTCATTCGGCAGGTTTATTCAGGCGAATCCCATAGGAGTCAGTGTTAAAAATATTATTCTTGTTTTTATTCAATATCTAAGAACCCGTTTTTTCTTTTAATCTGCAGCAAAAAGTCTCTTTATTGGTTTTTAGGATCTTTTAGGCATTTTTCAGGATTTTTTTGACAAACTTTCAGGGTTATCCAAAGAGATTCGAATTGCTTGAGAAAGGTAACCGAACGCTGAAAATCAGCGTTCGGTTACCTTTCCTGGCCATTCGGCTATCCAGAGAGCAGGCAATTCTCCAAATCCTGGCGAATTGCCTGCACATACGGTGCCTGTTCGGTCCCTGTTCGAGGGCAGTGAAATCCCCATCAAAAAGCACTGCTTCGGCTATTCAGAGAACACAAACCAGCAGTGAAAGGTTCCCCTAATGCTCTGCCATTCGGTGGTTTAATTCGGCAAATTTATTCAGGAGAATCCCATAGGCTTCAATGTTAAAAATATTCCCGTTTTAATTCAATATCTAATAAACCGTTCATTATAAAATTCTGCAGCAAAAAGTCTCTTATTTATAGATTTTTTAGGATACTTTAAGCATTTTTCTGAATTTTTTAAAAAAAATTAAAAGTCCGATTTTTTTTTTTTTTTTTTTTCAGTTTGCTTATTTTTTTTGTAACAGCCCTCTTTATTATCATTCCCTGGACCTCCTGTGAAAATTTCAGACATTTTCGCTCAGTAGTTTCTTTGCAAACAGCGTTTCTTTTTCCCAGATTCATACAAATGGTTTTTCTAATTTATTCACTGACCTCCTCTACGTCACAGCTGCTTCGGCTCTGTGTGATTCGGCTCCTGTTCGGCTCCTGTTCGGCTCCTGTTCGCTTTTTCGAAGGTTAATCCAGATGTTTTTGCTTGTTTTCAGCGTGTATTCGGTTAGTTTTCGGTGAGTTTACGGCAGCTTTTTCCTGCAATTCGGGGACCCTGTGCTGTTTGCTGAATACACCGCAGGGTCACCGAAATGCAATCGGCAAAAGGAACCGAATTGAAGAGAACGAAAAGTCACCGAACGTGCGGTGACTTTTCGAATCTCTTTGGATAACCCTGTTAGTTTACCGTTTTTTCTTTAACAGCATTTTTTTTTCCTGTAACAGACCTTTTTCTTATCATTCATAGGATCTTATATGTAAATTCCAGACATTTTTGTCCAGTAGATTTTTTGCAAAGAGCCTTTCAAATTTGACACTTTATATCATACTTTTTTTGTTTTTTGTACCCGTCCGGCGGCTCGTCGTTTTTTTTTCTGCGGCTGGTCAGTGCTGTGTCCGGCGGCTCGTCGACTGCGTTTGGTAACTTTCCGGCAGGTTTGCAGTGGTTTATAGGATTGGATCCGATCTGATAATTTATCGGATCCGATCCGATAATGCTAGTGTCTTTTTTTAAAAAAAAAAAAGGCGCAGACTCGCCGACATGATCGGATCTGATAATTTCGGCGAATTTGCAGTGGCTACTCCCTGCACTTTATGGACTGATGCTGAATTCACCGCGGGGTTCGGGGAAATTTGATTCCTCGAAGTGTGGAGAACGAGAGAGCACCAAAATGTCAGTGACAATTAGGTGCTCTGTGAATAACCCTGTATATGTTGAGAAGTACACAGAACTGGGCAGAAGTTTGGTGGGGGAGGCCTGGCTGGGCTGGAAGTGCATACCACTATTCCAAGATTGAACACACCTCAAGGACATCTCTGTTAACATCCCACTAGCCCTGGCTACATTTTCTGGTTTGCCTCTACTGTAATGGGGAGGTTTGTCTTTCTGTTTAAATAGACAGGAGACCTTGCTTTGGGCATTCTGGGTGTTGGCCGGTTGCTGCATGTTGTCTGTTACTTCAAATCTCCTTAAGATAAGTTATATTGTAGCACTTTTCAGTCGCGCCTTTTAAATTTACAGAGAATAGGAAGTTAGCACTATTTATTATTTATTTGGGATGTTGTCGCTTTACAAGACACTTTTGGATTTATTATTTTACTCACACTGTATAAAACACATTTGTTTGTCGGATTTGCACTTTTTTGTTTTGACTCATCCATGTGATTTGCCTAGACGTGGCGTATGGGCTTATGCTTTAAATGGTCCTTGTAAGTGAACCAAATATCTCATTTTTTTTAGGCATTATACAGGATTGAGCACGTATGACATACAGGGTTATTCAAAGAGAGCCGATCTGGCCCCGAAATATAACCGGACACTGAAATTCAGCGTACAGTTACATTTCCTGGCCATTCGGCTATTCAGAGAGCAGGCAGTTCGCCAAATGTTGGTGAATTGCCTGCACATACGGTGCCTGTTCGAGGGCAGTGAAATCCCCCATAGAGAAGCAATGCTTTGTCTATTCAGAGACACCAAAGAGCAGTGAGAAGTTGCCGAAGTGCCCTGCTTTTCGGTGGTTTCATTCGACAGGTTTATTCAGGTGAATCCCATAGGCTTCAATGTTAAATATATTCCCGTTTAAACTCATTATCTAATAAACCGTTTATCATTATATTCTGCAGTAAAAAGTCTCTTTATTTATAGATTTTTTTAGGATCTTTTAGGCATTTTTTGGAATGTTTTTGCAAACTTTTGGTTCTTTTAAATCGTTTTTTCTGTAACAGGCCCTTTTATTATCATTCATTGGATCTTATATGTAAATTTCAGACATTTTTGTTCAGTAGTTTTTTGTAAACAGCGTTTCAAATTTCAAACTTTCAAGTGTACTCCTTTTTTTTTTTCAACTCGTTCGTCTGCGTGTCGGCTTTTTCTGGCGGCTGCTCTGCGCTGTGATCGGCGGCTAGTCGGGTTTTTTCCGGCGTGTTCGGCGGGGTTTTTCCAGCTGTTTCTGCGGGTTTTGGTGAGTGTTCCGTGAGTGTAAATAGTAGTAAAATAGGCTCAGAATATACACAGGATTTAACGCATAGCCTTTGCGCGCATAATTTTAGCAACTCCTTAAAGCTGGTGTTAATGGCAAATCTGAACGACCTGGCCGAACCCAAATACACCAGCCCAAAAAAAAAAATGCAGCAAAGTATAGTTACACGTACCAAATCAATAAAATGAAAAAGTTGTGTGAGCATTTCAGATTGACTTTGACAGGCGCAAAAACCTAACGTGAGATAATTGTGGTTCTTAATTCTGATTGGCTGAATCATGTAAAAAAAACAGTCCGCACACTGATTTCTGCGCGCAACGTTGCTGCGCGCGCATTTGTGCACGTCCGTTTTACGCGCGTTATTGCTCGACAGATGAAAAAATGTGCGAGGATTGGAATTCCAGCGTTGATTTACACGCGTTAACGTTTAACACTTGCCGCACAAATTCACTCGTTGCGCAAGCATTTTAGCGCAAAGATTGTAATAGGGCCCCTGGTGTTTAAGATGTTTTCTGGAAAGCTACCACCCTACCTGAATAGGCTGCTTCCCCCAGCAGTTCCCTCATCCTATAACCTCAGATCCAGGACCAGCACCTTACTTGCAATACCACAATACAAAAAGACAGTGGCTCGGTCCTCATTTTCCTACAGAGCACCACAATTATGGAATAACCTCCCAGACGCCATCAAATCTTCCCCCAGTCTAAAGTCACTCAAGAGATCTCTATTAATACACCTCCATAGAGAATGCACCTGTAAACGTGTAACATGATGAGTGTATTTCCTACATATTTATTTTCTGTGTTAATCTGTATATTTGTGTTTTGTTTTTAATGTCTTGCATTTTATTACTTTGTATTTATGCAACAACTGTAAAAATGTCAATGTTCTTGAACCCGGGACATACTTGAAACGAGAGAAATCTCAATGTATCCTTTCTGGTAAAATACTTTGCAAATAAATAAATAAATAAATATTTTTAGGTCACCAGGGGAGAATCTTGCATCTTGCACTAAGCCCAGACCAGATGAGGATATTTTCTGCCGCGGCTAATGGGACATCGTATATATGGAAGTACAGCCTGTGATGTCAGTAAGAGTCTCGATGGATCATAAGGGCTGTGGCTATACATAAAGGACATAATTTTTCCAGCAGCTGCTTCTAAATGAGATGTTATATGCTTTATTTTAGGCAATGATATTTCTACAGTGAGGATCATTATAGGTATATGCTTTTCAGTAGAGCACTGAGGTTTATGTACAAAGCGTGTCTAGTGAAGAGGGGCAGCGCACGGGAAATCACCGTATACGTTCTCTGCAGTGTATGTTGAATTGGTAGCAGAAGGCATGAAATGTGGTGGTGGTGGTGTCTTGCTTTTGCAGCCACAAGCCCCAAATGCACTTACTTCTGCATGGTGGTCTTGCAGCCCACATTACTCAGATTTAGTGGACTACAGGGCATGTCTGGGGAGGAAGTGAAGTCTGACATGGCAGGGGCATGGACATTATGTACGTCTGGTGAGTGAAGGCATAGAGGTATGTTTTGGAAAGAAAGTATAAAGCTTTTCCCATCTGGAAGGGTAGCACGGGGAAATTAATAAAAAAAACAAGCAAGAAAATCTGAGGTGAGTCTGGAGATTGATGTATTTGTATGGTTGATAAAGGTGGGTCACGTTTGAGGCCTTAGGTAGCCATCTACTTTGCCCAATTTTAAGTCTGCCTGTGTTCCTGTATTCCTGTAATGAATTTAATATAAGATGTAACAAACTGTGATCTTACAAACCTCTGTTTAACCCCTTGCCGCCGGGAACCTGCCGGCAGCAAGGTGGATGTCAAAACCGCAGTGCAGCATAGTATGTCTTTCAGTTACTGAGGACATCCTTCGACCCGCCTCCCATCCAGGCAGGTTGATCGCGTCATTGGCTGCCGCGGGTCCGGGTCCCACCTGCTTTCAGGCATTTCCGTGACAGCAAATGACTCACACGTCACAAGCGCATTGAGGGGAGGGATGTAGACGGTATAGGGCAGGGATGGCAAACCTTTTTCAGCCCGAGTGCCCAAACTGGATCGCTAAACCAATTTATATATCTCAAAGTGCCAACCCTGCAATTAGTCTAATTAGACTCAAACCACTTTACATACGCCTGCACAGCCCTATTATATACCTATCGCCACTGTGGGAGGGATAAAAAGGGGAGAGAGGGAGGGATAAAAAGGGGAGAGAGGGAGGGATAAAAAGGGGAGAGAGGGAGAAAAAGGGGGGAGAAGGAGAGTGGGAGGGATAAAAGGGGAAGAGGGAGGAAAGGGAGTTAAAAAGGGGTAGTAATCAAAAGAGATGGGGAGAAGAGATAAAGAGAGGAAGGAAAGGGGACAAAACAGAGGGGAAGGAAATTGTGGAAGAAAAGGAGGAAGGACAGGAGAGAGAGAGCAGGATAGGAGAAGTTAAGGGGGAGAGAGGAGAGAGGGGGAAGGGGAGAGGAGAATGAGAGAGAGGGGAAGGAGAGAGAGTGGGGAAAGACAGAGCGACAGAGAGAGACAGAGAGGGGAAGAGAAAAAGAGACAGAGGGGAAGAGCGAAACGGGGAGAGAGGGAGGGGAGAGACAGACAGAGCGACAGAGGCAGAGAGGGGAAGGAGAGAGAGGGGGGAAGGAAAGGGGTAGTGATCCAAAAAGAGATGGAAGAAGAGGAGAAAAGGAGAGAGGAAGAAAACAGATTGGGGACAAAACAGAGCGGAATAAAATTGTGGAAGAAAAGGAGGGAAGGAAAGGAGAGAGAGGGATAGGGGAAGTTAAGGAGGAGGGAAGGAGAGAGAGGATAGGGGAAGTTAAGGGGGAGGGAGGAGAGAGAGGGGAAGGGGTGAGAGAGAAGGGGGCGAGAGGGGGAAGGGTGAGAGGAGAAGGAGAGAGAGGAGAAGGGAGAGAGAGGAAGGGGTTAGAGGAGAAGGAGAGAGAGGGGAAGGGTGAGAGGAGAAGGGGAGAGAGAGGGGAAGGGGTGTGAGGAGAAGGAGAGAGAGGGGAAGGAGAGAGAGGGGAAGGGTGAGAGGAGAAGGGGGGAGGGGAAGGGGTGAGAGGAGAAGGAGAGCGAGAGGGGGAAATGGTTAGAGGAGAAGGAGAGGGGAAGGGGTGAGAGGAGAAGGAGAGTGAGAGGAGAAGGAGAGAGAGGAGAAGGGGGAGAAAGAGGAAGGGGTTAGAGGAGAAGGAGAGAGAGGGGAAGGGGTGTGAAGGAGAAGGGGAGAGAGAGGGGAAGAGGTGTGAGGAGAAGGAGAGAGAGGGGAAGGGGTGAGAGGAGAAGGGGAGAGAGAGGGGAAGGGGTGAGAGGAGAAGGAGAGCGAGAGGGGGAAATGGTTAGAGGAGAAGGAGAGGGGAAGGGGTGAGAGGAGAAGGAGAGTGAGAGGAGAAGGAGAGATAGAGGGAAAGGGGTGAGAGGAAGAGAGAGAGGGAAGGGGTGAGAGGGGAAGGGGTGAGAGGAGAAGGGGGAGAGAGAGGGAAAGGGGTGAGAGGAGAGAGAGAGGGGAAGGGGTGAGAGGAGAAGGGGAGAGAGAGGGAAAGGGGTGAGAGGAGAGAGAGAGGGGAAGGGGTGAGAGGAGGAGAGAGAGGGAAGGGGTGAGAGGAGAAGGGGAGAGAGAGGGAAAGGGGTGAGAGGAGAGAGAGGGGAAGGGGTGAGAGGGGAAGGGGTGAGAGGAGAAGGGGAGAGAGAGGAAGGGGTTAGAGGAGAAGGAGAGAGAGGGGAAGGGGTGAGAGGAGAAGGGGGAGAGAGAGGAAGGGGTGTGAGGGGAAGGAGAGAGAGGGGAAGGGGTGAGAGGAGAAGGGGAGAGAGAGGGAAGGGGTGAGAGGAGAAGGGGAGAGAGAGGGGAAGGGGTGAGAGGAGAAGGAGAGCGAGAGGGGGAAATGGTTAGAGGAGAAGGAGAGGGGAAGGGGTGAGAGGAGAAGGAGAGTGAGAGGAGAAGGAGAGATAGAGGGAAAGGGGTGAGAGGAGAGGAGAGGGGAAGGGGTGAGAGGGGAAGGGGTGAGAGGAGAAGGGGAGAGAGAGGGAAAGGGGTGAGAGGAGAGAGAGAGGGGAAGGGGTGAGAGGGGAAGGGGTGAGAGGAGAAGGGGAGAGAGAGGGAAAGGGGTGAGAGGAGAGAGAGAGGGGAAGGGTGAGAGGAGAGAGAGAGGGAAGGGGTGAGAGGAGAAGGGGAGAGAGAGGGAAAGGGGTGAGAGGAGAGAGAGAGGGGAAGGGGTGAGAGGGGAAGGGGTGAGAGGAGAAGGGGAAGAGAGAGGAAAGGGGGAGAGGAGAGAGAGAGAGGGGAAGGGGTGAGAGGAGAGAGAGAGGGGAAGGGGTGAGAGGAGAAGGGGAGAGAGAGGGAAAGGGGTGAGAGGAGAGAGAGAGGGGAAGGGGTGAGAGGGGAAGGGTGAGAGGAGAAGGGAGAGAGAGGGAAAGGGGTGAGAGGAGAGAGGGAAAGGGGTGAGAGGAGAGAGAGAGGGGAAGGTGAGAGGAGAAGGGGAGAGAGAGGGGAAGGGGTGAGAGGGAGAAAGGGAGAGAGGGGGAAGGGTTGAGAGGAGAGAGAGAGGGAGAAGGGGAGAGAGAGGGGAGAAGGGGAGAGAGAGGGGGAGAGAGAGGGGAGAGAGGGGGGAAGGGGAGAGAGGGGAAGGAGAAACAGAGGGGAAGGAGAGAGGGAGACAGAGTGACAGAGACAGACAGGGCGACAGACAGTGACAGAGAGGGGAAGGAGAGCGAGAGGGGAGAGAGAGAGGAGGAAAGGCAGGGGAGAGAGGAAGAAGAGAGAGAGCGAAGAGGAGACAGACACAGAGACAGCAACAGAGCAAGAGAGAGAGAGGGGAAGGAGAGAGGGAAGGGAAGGGAGAGAAGAAGGGGAAGGAGAGAGAGGGAGGGGAAGGAGAGAGAGGGAGGGGAAGGAGAGAGAGGGGAAGTGGGTGAGAGAGGAAGAAGAGACGAGCGACTGAGACAGACAAAAAAGAGACACAGAGAGAGCCTCAGAGACACAGAGCGGAAAGAGACACAGAGTGACAGGCACAGAGTGACAGGCACAGAGACAGACACAGGGCAACAGAGAGACAGACACAGAGAGCGAGACAGACACAGAAACAGAGAGCTAGAGAGAGACAGACACAGAGAGACAGGCACATAGCGACAGACACAGAGTGACAAACACAGAGAGTGACAGAGACAAACACAGAGGGACAGACACAGAGAGCCAGTGTGACAGAGAGACAGACACAGAGTGACATAGAGAGACAGACACAGAAACAGAACGAGAAACAGAAACCGAATGAGAGAGACACAGAGACAGAAACAGAGCAAGAGAGACACACACAGAAACAGAGCGAGAGAGACAGAGACAGAAACAGAGTGAGAGACAGATACAGAGGGACAGGCACATAGCGACAGAAACGGAGAGTGACAGAGACAGACACGGAGACAAACACACAGAGTGACAGACACATAGCGACAGACACAGAGCGACAGAGACAGAAACAGAGAGAAACAGAGACAGAACCAGAGACAGGCACATAGCAACAGAGACAGACACAGTGACAGACACAGACACACAGAGTGACAGAGAGACAGACACAGAGCAACAGAGAGCGAGAGACAGACACAGAAAACCGACACAGAGAGCGAGAGACAGACATAGAAACAGAAAGCTAGAGAGAGACACAGACAGAAACAGAGTGAGAGAGAGAAAGACACAGAGAGACAGGCACATAGCAACAGACACAGAGTGACAAACACAGAGAGTGACAGTGACAGAGAGACAAACACAGAGTGACAGAGACAGACACAGAGGCAGAGTGTGACAGAGAAACAGACACAGAGAGACAGACAGAAAAAGAGCGAGAGAGACATAGACAGAAACAGAGCGAGAGAGACACAGATACAGAGAGACAGGCACATAGCGACAGAGACAGACACGGAGAGTGACAGAGACAGACCGCAGTGGCAGACACAGAAACAGAGCAAGAGAGAGACACAGAAACAGAGAGCGAAAGAGACACAGACATAAACAGAGCGAGAGAGACAGGCACATAGTGACAGAGACAGATACAGAGAGACAGGCACATAGTGACAGAGACAGACACGGAGAGAGACAGACACAGAGACAAACACAGAGAGTGACAGAGTGACACACAGAGTGACAGAGACCGAAACAGAGAGCAAGAGAGAGACAGGCACAGAGAGTGACAGACAGAGAGACAAACGCAGAGCGTGACAGACACAGAGAGAGACAAACACGGAGAATGAACAATCTAGACCAAATAGCCAATTTGGAAAGTGAGATAAATGGGAGAATTTTTCTGGTTTGACTATTTTGCCCTAGAATTTTCAATTATACAGTCATTCTCAAAGTTTTCACCCTTCTCTGAATAATCCTGCATAGGTTTCAATGTTAAAAATATTCCCGTTTTTACCCAATATCTAATAAAACCTTTTATTCCATTAATCTGTAGTAAAAAGTCTCTTTTAGGGATGTGCGTTTCGTTTCGATTCGTTTTTTTCACGAATCAGCCCAATTCGGTGATTCGGATTTGCCCGATTTTTCCGAATCGGATCGGATCCGAAAACGTCCAAAATGAAATGATTTCCGATCCAAAACGAAAAATTTTCGGAATCAGAAATCATTTTCGTTCAATTCGTAATTTCAGTTCCACTTCGGTAATTTTCAAAAAATGCTTAAAAGATCCTAAAAAATCTAGAAATAAAGAGACTCTTTACTACAGAATATAATAATAAACGGTTTATTAGATATTGGATTAAAACGGGAATATTTTTAACATTGAAGTCTATGGGGCAAAACATTTCCCACACCGAATACACAAAAATTACCGATTCCACAAAAAAAGTTGATACGAAAAACGAGCCGAACTGAAACGGATATCAGCCGAAACGATCCGAAATGAAAATTGTCGAATTGATTTTTTTTTCTTAGTATCTATAAGGCATTTTTAAAAAAAAAACTCAATTTTTTTTTCTTTCTAATAGCGTTTTTTTTTCTGTAACAGTCCTTTTTATTATCATTCATAGGATCTTATATGTTAATTCCAGACATTTTCGTTCAGTAGTTTTTTTGAAAACAGCGGGGGATGGGTTCATGGTGGCATTCGGTGGCTGATTCCCTGCACTTCAGAGACCCTGCGGTGAATTCACTAGGGAAAATTGATTCCCTGAAGTGCAGGAAACAACAGAACACTGAAATGTCTGCGTCATTTCAGTGCTCTGTGAATATCTCCTTTAGTGGTGTTTTTTTTACTGCCCCCTGGAAAGTACCAGCCTACGCCTTGCCTACCCAGGACATACTTGAATATGAGAGAAATATCAATGTATCCTTCCTGGTAAAATAGTTTTGTGTAAAAAAAATTGTGTAAAAAAATTTTTTTTTTTGTGTTTAGGGTGTCTCCCTAGGGGGTGGTGTCACCCGGTGCGGGCCGCACCCCCCACCCCCACCTAGCGACGCCAGTGCATATGAATACATTGACAAGGTGAGGTGATACTGAGTTGCCAGTGATACGTATTTGGAGGGAATGTGATTTCCGACAGGTGAACTGTGTATGTATGAATTTACACCACTAAAATACAGTTTTACCTGGCTTTAGGCCGCAGGCCTCAGGAGGAGGTGCTGCGGCCTACTTGGGCCCGGCCGCCGGTGAGCAAAGAATCCAAGATGGCGGCCGATGGGCCACCTTTGATCAGTGGCATCACGTGGGGGGGGAGGCTGCACTGGTTGACACCCTCTTGGAGGTGACACCACTCAGGGCCAGCCTTTGCGTGCTTGCTGCTCTCAGCGCTATCTCTCTCTGTGGGGAGAGATCAGCGCTGTGCAGAGAGAAACTCCGCCCCTGGCCGGCACAAGCCCTGCCCCTCCATGTGACAGCCGTGAGGCGGGGAGAGGAGGGGGAGCAGCCCTCCCACCATCATGGCTGCCCCCAGCTATCCCTGGGGACCTTCCAGCACACTGCCCTGCCCCTTCCTCACACAGTACCACCACAAGCACGTGCCTGTGAATGGGAGAAGGAGAGAAGCCAGGCCGAGGAGCAAGCTGCCCTGACAACCCTACACATGCTTTATCTGAACAGAGGCAGGTAACAGAGGCTACACTGGGAAGGGTAGAAGAGGGGGCTAGAGAGGTGACAGACTGTATACTGTGGGGGTGATAGATAGAACACAAGGGGCTGAGGAAGGTGACAGAGGACACACTGTCTGTCTATCCATCCATCCTTATTTGTCTATCCATCCATCCTACTGTCTATCTGTCCGTCCATCCCTCCATCCATCCCTGTCTATATATCCATCCATCTCAGTCCGTCCATCCATCCCACTGTCTGTCTATCCATCATACATCCCTCTATCCATTCATCCATTCAGAGACTCCCTCCTTTTTCCATTAGAGGTCTATTGCTGCGGATCCTGTGTACATTCATACTCATTGCCTTTTCCGTTAGAGGTCTATTGCTGTGGATTCTGTGTACATTCATACTCATTGCCTTTACTAGAGATGTGCAATTCGTTTCGTTCCAAATTGAAATTCGGATGAAATTCACAATTTTCCAGGTTCGAGAGCATTTCCGAAAATGAAATATCGACCACCTGAAATTTCGGATCAATCCGAAATTTTGGATTGATTCGATGATTCGGATCATTCAATGTTTCAGATCATTTGGTGATTCGGATCATTTCGCGATCCAGATCATTTCGATGATCCGTCTCATTTTGACGATTCGGCACATTTCAGGTGATTCGAATCAGTTGGTTTTTCGCTTTTTTATGAGTTATTTCATTTTTTTATTGCTTATTTAAGAATGGGAAGTAGATTACTACCAATAGAATGAAAGTTTCTTTACTTAATTATTCTTTTAGGATTTTATAGGCATTTTCTGGGTGAAATTTTACGTGTCCTAACTTTTTTTAAAGAAACACGGCTTTTTATCCCATAGGTTTCAATGCAGCATATGAATCCGCACACTGCCGGGCAGCGCCTCTCTGCAGAATTATTAATGCAGCATGTGAATCCGCACACTGCTGGGAAGCGTCTCTCTCTCTGCAGAATAATTCAGCATATGACTACGCACACTGCCGGGCAGCGCCTCTCTGCAGTATAATTCAGCATATGAATCCGCACAGTGCTGGGCAGCACCTCTCTCTGCAGTATAATTAATGCAGCATATGAATCCGCACACTGCCAGGAACTTCCAAGCAGTGTGTGGATTCATATGCTGCATTAATTATAACTCATAAAAACGAAAAACTAACTGATCATAAAATTAATTGATCCGAATCAATGAATCGATCTCCAGAGAGGTGCTGCCCGGCAGTGTGCAGATTCATATGCTGCATTAATTATACCGCAGAGAGGCACTTCCCAGCAGTGTGCGGATTCATATGCTGCATTAATTATACCGCAGGGAGGCGCCTCTTCCCAGCAGTGTGTGGATTCATATGCTGCATTAATTATACCGCAGAGTGGTGCTTCCCAGCAGTGTGCAGATTCAAATGCTGCATTAATTATACCGCAGAGAGGCGCTGTCCGGCAGTGTGTGGATTCATATGCTGCATTAATTATACTGAAGGGAGGCGCTGCCTGGCAGTGTGTGGATTCATATGCTGCATTAATTATACTGCAGAGAATCGCTGCCCTGCAGTGTGCGCTTTCATATGTTGCATTAATCAATCATACTGCAGAGAGACGCGGCCCGGCATTGTGCGGATTCATATGCTGCATTAATTATACTGCAGAGAGGCACTGCTCGGCAGTGTGCAGATTCAAATGCTGCATTGAAACCTATGGGTTAAAAAGTCTTGTTTCTTTAAAAAAAAGTTAGGAAACCTAAAATTTCACCCAAAAAATGGCTAAAAAATCCTAAAAGAATAATTAAGTAAAGAAACTTTAATTCTATTGGTAGTAATCTACTTCCCATTCTTAAATAAGCAATAAAAAACGAAAGAAGTCATAAAAAAAGCAAAAAACCAACTGATCGGAATCACCCGAAATGATCCGGATCGCCGAAATGAGCCAAATCGCCGAAATGATCCGAATCGCTGAATCGATTCGAATCACCGAATCAATCCGAATCACCAAATCGAATGATCTGAAAGGTAAGAAAACCTGTCTGAAATTATCTGAAACGAAAAAAAACACAAAAATAAAAAAAACGAAATGAAAAAAAGTCATGCACAACCCTAGCCTTTACCATTAGAGGTCTATTGCTGTGGATCCTGTGTACGTTCATACGCATTGCCTTTACCATTAGAGGTCTACTGCTGGGGATTCTGTGTACGTTCATACTCACTGCGTTTACCATTAGAGGTCTACTGCTGGGGATTCTGTGTACGTTCATACTCACTGCGTTTACCATTAGAGGTCTATCGCTGTGGATCCTGTGTACGTTCATACTCATTGCCTTTACCATTAGAGGTCTATTGCTGGAGTATGTGTACGTTCATACTCACTGCGTTTACCGTATGAGTTCTATTGCTGTGGTGCTCTGATATGCTTAAGTAATCTAATTATACTTTTATGCTACATTGTGTGCACTAATACACATTTTATGTGATTTTAAGGTATTGGGAGCAACACTCTGTAATACAATCTTGATTCATATTATTTATTAATCACAAATTGAATTTCATACTGTCTTAAATTATTTGAACCAGATAGATACATTTTTATGTTAAATGTGCTGTTGTGAGATCAATATGTATGATTTTAAGATATTGGGACTAACACTCTGTAATGTGATCATGATTCACATATTATACAGTTGTGTTCAAAATTATTCAACCCCCACTGAAATTGAGTGTTTTGGCCAGTTTGACATTGATTTTGATCATTCAGTCATCTTGCTTACAATTAAATCAAAGAGGCACATGTAGGTCAGACAAATATAACATAACATTTATAATGAAATAACCACAAATGTCTTTTCTGTGCTCACATCATTATCAGTTTTATTCAACCCCCCAAGTGACATTCAATCTTAGTACTTAGTACAACATCCTTTTACAGTTATAACAGCTTTTAAACGTGAAGCATAGCTTGACACAAGTGTCTTGCAGCGATCTACGGGTATCTTCGCCCATTCGTCATGGGCAAAAGCCTCCAGTTCAGTCACATTCTTAGGCTTGCGCACTGCAACTGCTTTCTTTAAGTCCCACAGAGTTCTCAATCGGATTTAAGTAAGGTGACTGCGATGGCCACTCCAAAATGTTCCAGCCTTTAATCTGCAACCATGCTCTAGTGGACTTGGAGGTATGCTTGGGATCATTGTCCTGTTGAAAGGTCCAACGTCTCCCAAGCCTCAGGTTTGTGACGGACTGCATCACATTGTCATCCAATATCTCCTGGTACTGAAGAGAATTCATGGTAGCTTGCACACGCTGAAGCTTCCCTGTACCTGCAGAAGCAAAACAGCCCCAAAGCATGATTGACCCCCTGCCATGCTTCACAGTAGGCGAGGTGTTCTTTTCTTCATAGGCCTTGTTCTTCCTCCTCCAAACATAGCGTTGATCCATGGGCCCAAACAGTTCTAATTTTGTTTCATCAGTACACAGAACACTTCTGTGGTTTGTCCACATGACTTTTGGCATACTGCAGTCGACTCTTCTTATTCTTTGGAGACAGCAAGGGGGTGCGCCTGGGAGTTCTGGCATGGAGGCCTTCACTACGCAGTGTGTGCCGTATTGTCTGAGCTGAAACTTCAGTACCCACATCTGACAAATCTTTTCTCAGTTCCTCAGCAGTCACACGGGGACTTTTCTCCACTCTACGCTTCAGGTAGCGCACAGCAGTCGAAGTCAGCATCTTCTTTCTGCCACGACCAGGTAGCGTTTCAACAGTGCCCTTTGCCTTGAATTTGCGAATGATGCTTCCTATGGTCTCTCTTGGTATGCAGGGCCGGACTGGCCTACCGGGATACCGGGAGAAATCCCGGCAGGCTGCTTCATAATTGGGCCACCTGGTCTGATTTATAGCAGTGGGCGTTTTTTTTTGTTATTTGTTTTTTTAAATGCTGCAGCAGGAGGGAGAGGAGGAACTGTGGCCTGCCTAGGCCTGGCCGACGGCCGCCAGCACCCATCTGGAGCCGATTCTCCCTCACAGCAGGACACAACATGTGCAGCCACTTCACTGGGGCAGCGAGCAGGAAGCTGACTGTGGCTCCGCCCCAAGTGTCAGTGACTCACAGGGGGCCTGGAACCCGAGAGCTCATGCAGTGAGCCTGGGCCCAGCATTGAGCTCTCCTTCAACCTGTCACAGACAGACCCAGCGCCAGGAGAGAGGATGCCACAGCACTCACCCATGTATGTATGTATGGCTCCTGGAGGCTGCCCTCGGGCACCTCTTTCAATTTGCTGCAGCTGGGTCTGGTAGATTTTGCGGCAGGCAGGGACAGTTTACACTTGAGGAGAGGGAGAGAGAAAAAAAACTGCCCTGCACAGTTATGCCCCACCCACGCGAAGCCCCCAAGGCATAGCATCCCCCATACATCTATTTGGGGTGCTGAATACTTTTATACCCCCTTACAATCTCAGTGGGGAAAGGGGAACCCTTTAGCCTCCACTTAATACACAGCTGCCCCCCTCCCCTCTAATTACACAGAGGAAAAATGTTTTGTGAGTGTGAGTGGGTGTAGCGTGTGAGTGGGTGTAGCGTGTGAGTGTGTGTGTAGCGTGTGTGTAGCGTGTGAGTGTGAGTGGGTGTAGCGTGTGAGTGGGTGTAGCGTGTGTGTGTGTGTTTGCAACCTGTGTGTATGCAGTTTGGTGAGTGTGTTTGCAGTTTGGTGAGTGTGTTTGCAGTTTGGTGAGTGTGTTTGCAACCTGTGTGTGTATGCAGTTTGGTGAGTGTGTTTGCAACCTGTGTGTGTGTGTGTGTGTATGCAGTTTGGTGAGTGTGTTTGCAACCTGTGTGTGTGTGTGTGTGTGTATGCAGTTTGGTGAGTGTGTTTGCAACCTGTGTGTATGCAGTTTGGTGAGTGTGTTTGCAACCTGTATGTATGCAGTTTGGTGAGTGTGTTTGCAACCTGTGTGTGTGTGTGTATGCAGTTTGGTGAGTGGTGTTTGCAACCTGTGTGTGTGTGGTATGCAGTTTGGTGAGTGTGTTTGCAACCTGTGTGTGTGTGTATGCAGTTTGGTGAGTGTGTTTGCAACCTGTGTGTGTGTGTATGCAGTTTGGTGAGTGTGTTTGCAACCTGTGTGTGTGTTTGCAACGTGTGTGTGTGTGTGTGTGTATGCAGTTTGGTGAGTGTGTTTGCAACCTGTGTGTATGCAGTTTGGTGAGTGTGTTTGCAACCTGTGTGTGTGTGTGTATGCAGTTTGGTGAGTGTGTTTGCAACCTGTGTGTATGTTTGCAGTTTGAGTGTTTGCAACCTGTGTGTGTGCAGCATGCATGGTGTGAGAGTGGGGCAGGGTCTCCATGTGCGTGTGTGAGTAATATTAAAAAAAAAAAAATGTAATACAAAAATAATACGTCTGCAGTGGGCTGTGATCACAGCTTCCAAATGATGCCAAAAGGAACCATGTAAATGAAAACAAAGTGCAGTTTTTGGGGTGGAGAGAAAATGTGCATGGGGGCCCAAGAAAAGGTTTCCCCAGGGCCCAGTCAAAATTAAAGATGGCCCTGTATCTGGGGTCTGATTTTTGTCTAGGTATACATGTATCTGGGGGGGGGGTGATTTTGTCTGGGTATACATGTATGGAGCTCAGTGGGAGCTGAAATGACCATAATTTTTTTTTTTTAATGTAATGTTTCTTTTTATAACAATTATTTGGAGATCTCTAGATTTTGATAAGCCTTGTTAGTCCAGATGCCAAAATTAAGAGTATAGTAGTGTGTAGTGATACCTTTTTTACTGGGCTAACGTTACATTTAAAAGACAAGCTTTCGAGAGGATTCCTCTCTTATCTGTTAATTGTAGCGTTAGTCCAATTTCTAAAAAGGTATCACTACGTACTAATATATATATATATATTTCTCAACCAATCTCTGAGAGTCTAACGGGAACACAACGCTGTTGTTCCTAACCAAATACATGAGCCAATGGGCTGCTGTAATAGATTGTGATTTCATATCTTACTGTTACAGGGTTATTCAAAGAGCTCCGAATTGCTTGAGAAAGGTAACCGAGCGCTGAAAATCAGCGTTCGGCTATCCAGAGAGCAGGCAATTCGCCAAATCCTGGCGAATTGCCTGCACATACGGTGCCTGTTCGGTGCCTGCTCGAGGGCAGTGAAATCCCCATAGAGAAGCAATGCTTCCTCTATTCAGAGAACAAAAACCAGCAGTGACAGGTTCCTGACATGCCCTGCCATTCGGTGGTTTCATGCAGCGGATTTATTCAGGCGAATCCCATAGGCTTCAATGTTAAAAATATTCCCATTTTTAATTCAATATCTAATAAACCGTTCATTATAAAATTCAGCAGTAAAGAGTCTCTTTATCTATAGATTTTTTTGGTATTTTTTTAAGCATTTTTCTTAAAGTGGTTTTTTTTTTATTTTAAGTTTACTTATTTTTTCTGTAACAGTCCTTCTTATTATCATTCATTGGATTTTAAATGTAAATTTTAGACCTTTTCACTTAGTTTTTTTGCAAACAGCGTTTCACTTTTCAATCATTCAAGCAAACTGTTTTTCTAATATATTCACTGCCTTCGTCTGCGGTGTCAGCTTTTTCCGGCGGCTACGCTGCGTGTGATCGGCTCCTGCTTGGGTTTTTCGGTGGGTTAATCCAGATGTTTTTGCGTGTTTTCGGCGTGCATTCGCCGGGTTTTGCGGTTTTCGTCAGGTTTGCGGCAGCCTTTCCCTGCAATTCAGGGACGCTGTGGTGCTTGCTGAATACACCGCAGGGTCACCGAAATGGGATCGGCAAAACTAACCGAATTGAACGAAAAGTCACTGAACGTGCGGTGACTTTTCGAATCTCTTTGAATTACCCTGTTATTATCCTTTTCGTTTGCACTTCTCACAATATGGGGCTGGTATAAAAAAAAAATTCCAGGGCTGCTTTTTATTCCCAGTCCGGCCGTGTTGGTATGTTTAACATCTTTGCAGTCTTCTTATAGCCATTGCCCTTCCTGTGAAGAGTAATCACCTCTTCTCTTGTCTTCCTGGACCATTCTCTTGACTTCACCATGTTTGTAACCACACCAGTAAATGTCTAGAAGGAGCTGAGTATCACAGTCATTTTAAAGCTGCCTAATTGGTGCTTATTATGCTTTATTGCTGCTCCGTGACATCCACAGGTGTTTTCAATACCTGATTGAAAACACTTGAATGAACCTCTGTTCTTCAGAGTGGTAGTCTTTAAGGGGTTGAATAATTGTGTCAATGAAAAATTCACAAAAGAAACATTTACTACTGTATTACAAAACCAATTGATGTCATTTTAGTTGCATATGGTTCTTTAAAACGTCCTTGTAGGATTTCATTCTGAATACAATTACAAATGTACACTCAATTCCCTAAAACCCTTTACAGCATTGGGGGTTGAATAATTTTGAACACAACTGTATATTGATTTCCTATGCGAAGAGGGGATCATGTCGGGGCCCTATTCTGAGGGTCAGCAAGATGCCTCAAAATTTCTGATGTATGGTCTGCCTAGCCGTACAGTCTGCATTTACAAACATTTGTGAAAAACATGGGTCGTTCTGAAGAGCTCCTTTTTTATTACAGCATGATTGCACCCCAGTGCACAAAGCAAGGTATAAAAGGACATGGCTTGACTGGCCACAAGAGCCCTGATCTCAACCACACCGAACACCTGTGGGATGAACTGGAACGGAGATCGCGAGCCAGGCCTTCTCATTCAACATCAGTGCTTGACCTCACAATGCTTTAATGTATGAATGGACAAAAAGTCCCACAGAAACCCTCCAAAATCTTGGGGAAAGTCTTCCCAGAAGAGTGGAAGCTGTTATTTGCATATTAAAGTCTATAGACTGTAAGCTCATCTGAGCAGGGCCCTCTCCACCTCTTGTTTCTGTTCCTTTGTTTGTAATTTAGTTTCAGGCCCAATTGGTTACTGCAAAGCGCTGCGAAAACTGTTGTCACTATGTAAATAATAATATGTTTAGAATGCTATGTGATAAAAGTCCTTGGCCCCTATTACATTCTTTGCGCGCATCGTCCAGCGTTATCACGTGAAAATTAACGTGGTATTCCGATCCGAACGCATTTTCTCATCCGTCAAAATATAAGGTTCGTAAAATCAACGCGCAAAACGAAGTGTAATACGCGCGCAGTAACGTAGCGCACGCAAATCAGTGTGCGGACTGTTTTTTTTCACAGGATTCAGTCAATCAGAATTAAGAACCTTAACCCTTTCGCTGCTGAGGCATATCACGTCTGTGTGCTGAGCTCATTTTTACTGGTTTTGCGCATCATGTTTAACCGCATTTTGAAGCCTTATTTTATTATATGACCCAGACATATTATATATCGTTCTTTACGGGAGACTCGGCAGATTCATAATATGTCATTATTATATGTATACGTTATGTCCTATCTGTATATTATAACAAAATATGCAATAAAATTTGAATTTTCAATAATTTACAACGTGTAAAGTGTGTTTTTTCACATTTTAACATGCGAGCATTTGCAGTTATATTTTCTATGGGGTGCGCTTGTTAAAAAAATTAGAAATGGGGACTCGTTACATTTTTTTTGGGGAAAATTTTGCTGTTTTTAACAAACGCACCCATACAAAAATCGTTAGTGCAGCATCATTGTTCACATTATGAATTAAATGGGAACAATATTGGTGCATTAACAAAATAAATTAAAAAAAATATATTTTTATTATTTTGTTATATATTTTATTGTGCCCGTGGCGGTCCCGGAGTGCCGGGCTGACATCAAGGATGTCAGCCCGCACCGTGGGGCACAGCAATCGGCCGGAATCCGGCCGATCGCTGACTGCGAAGGGAGGACACGCAGCCAACCCTTCCTGCGGGAGGACGCGCTGAGTGTGTCCTCTGCAGCGAAGTGGTTAATTGACATCAATTTACCTTAATTGACTCACTTAAGTTTAAGTAAATCTGAGTATACATGCTGCAGCAATAAAAAAAATATGCACGAATTCACAATTTTATTGTTTGGGTATGTGTAGAATGTGTAACTATACTGTGCTGTATTTTTTTTTTTGGTGCTGGTGTTTTTTGTTTCGGCCAGAACGTTCAGATTTGCAGTTACCACCAGCTTTTCAAAGACATTAAAATTGCGCGCGCAAACGTTGTTCGTAAAAAGATGCGCATTGATTGTAATACCATCCGCGTACCAGCGCACGAACGAATTTGCGCGCACAATGTTAAGTATAGGACGCGCACAGCTCATCACGCTCGTGCAGGTCCATCAGCGTTAAACGATAACGCGCATCGTTTGCGCGAACGTTGTAATACGACGTTCAGCGCAAAGAGTTTTGCCCCTCGCGCAAATGTGCATTTGCGCACGCAAAACGCACTGCGCGAAGAATGTAATAGGGGCCATTGTTGGTGTAATGGTCAGGTGTCCCAATACTTTCAACCATATAGTATATCTGCACCATCGATTATTTTGTCTTAACTTTAGCTAATGATAACACATGCACAGAGAAACTATCAGGGTCATTCAGAGAGAGTTGGGAATTTCCCCATACGGCGCCATTTCAGGGCCATTTGGCTATTCAGAGAACAGGCAGTTCGCCACAGCCTGTTCGAAGGCAGTGAAATCACCCATAGAGAAGCAATGGTTAATTTATTCAGACACCGAACAGCAGAAAAAAGTTGCCAAAATGCCCTGATGTTCGGTGGTTTCATTCGTCAGGTTTATTCAGACCAACCACATAGGCTTCAATGTTAAAAATAATCCCATTTTAATGCAATATCTAATAAACCGTTTATTCTTTTAATCTGCAGTAAAAAGTATCTTTATTTATTGGTTTTTTTTAGGATCTTTTTGGCATTTTTCGAGATTTTTTCGGCAAAGTTTCTTCCATTTTTTTTTTCTAATAGCGGATTTTCTTTTCTGTAACGGACCTTTCTATTATTATTCATAGGACCTTATATGTAAATCCCAGACATTTTCGTTCAGTAGTTGGACTTGCCTGGTATGATACACATAGAGGGTTCTTGGACTTGCCTGGTATGATACACATAGAGGGTTCTTGGACTTGCCTGGTATGATACACATAGAGGGTTCTCGGACTTGCCTGGTATGGTACACATAGGGCCATATTGCATTCCTCGCGCATCGGTTTTGCGCGCACGCAAATGCGCATTTGCGCTAGGACAAAACCGTTTGCGCAGAACATCGTATTTCAATGTTTGTGCAAATGATGCACGATATCGATTGACGCGGATGGACTTGCGCTAGCGTGATGAACTGTGCGCGTCCTATACTTAAAATTGTGAGCGCAAATGCGGTAAGCGGATGGTATATCAATAGATGCCAACTTCCTACGAACGACGTTTGCGTGCATAATTTTAACGTCTTTGAAAACTTGGTGTTAACTGCAACTCTGAACTTTCTGACCAAAACCAAATACACCAGCACGAAAAAAAATACAGCACAGTATAGTTACACATTCTACACATTCTACACATACCCAAACCAAAAAATTGAGAATTTGTGCATATTTTTTTTATTGCTGCAGCATGTATACTCAGATTTATTTTGACAGGCGCAAAAACGTTAGTGAGTCAATTAAGGTAAATTGATGTCAATAAAGGTTCTTAATTCTGATTGGCTGAATCCCATGAAAAAAACAGTCCGCGCACTGATTTACATGCGCAACGTTACTGCACGCGTATTACACTTCGTTTTGTGCATTTTTTTTACTAACTTTATTTTTTGACGGATGAGAAAATGCGTTCAGATCCGAATATCACGTTAATTTTCACGCGATAACACTGGACACTGCACGCAAAAACAATTTTGCGCAAGAACAAGGGTTCTCGGACTTGCCTGGTATGATACACATAGAGGGTTCTCGGACTTACCTGGTATGATACACATATTGGGTTCTCAGACTTGCCGGGTTTGATACACATACAGGGTTATCCAAAGAGATCCGAATTGCTTGAGAAAGGTAACCGAATGCTGAAAATCAGCGTTCGGTTACCTTTCCTGGCCATTCGGCTATCCAGAGAGCAGGCAATTCGCCAAATCCTGGCGAATTGCCTGAACATACGGTGCCTGTTCGGTTCCTGTTCGAGGGCAGTGAAATCCCCATGAAAATGCACTGCTTCGGCTATTCAGAGAACACAAACCAGCAGTGAAACGTTCCCGAAATGTTCTGCCATTCGGTGGTTTCATTCGGCAAATTTATTCAGGAGAATCCCATAGACTTCAATGTTAAAAATATTCCCGTTTTAATTCAATATCTAATAAACCGTTCATTATAAAATTCTGCAGCAAAAAGTCTCTTTATTTACAGATTTTTTAGGATACTTTAAGCATTTTTCAGATTTTTTTTATTTTTTTTAAAAAGTCCGATTTTTTTTATTTATTTTTTTCAGTTAACTTATTTTTTTTGTAACAGCCCTCTTTATTATCATTCCCTGGACCTCCTGTGAAAATTTCAGACATTTTCGCTCAGTAGTTTCTTTGCAAACAGCGTTTCATTTTCCCAGATTCATACAAATGGTTTTTCTAATTTATTCACTGCCTCCTCTACGTCACAGCTACTTCGGCTCTGTGTGATTCGGCTCCTGTTCGGCTTTTTCGAAGGTTAATCCAGATGTTTTTGCTTGTTTTCAGCGTGCATTCGGTTAGTTTTCGTCAGGTTTTCGGCAGCTTTTCCCTGCAATTCGGGGACCCTGTGCTCTTTGCTGAATACACCGCAGGGTCACCGAAATGCAATCGGCAAAAGGAACCGAATTGAAGAGAACGAAAAGTCACCGAACGTGCGGTGACTTTTCGAATCTCTTGGATAACCCTGATAGAGGGTTCTCAGACTTGCCGGGTTTGATACACATAGACAGGGTTATCCAAAGAGATTCGAAAAGTCACCGCACATTCGGTGACTTTTCGTTCTCTTCAATTCGGTTCCTTTTGCCGATTGCATTTCGGTGACCCTGCGGTGTATTCAGCAAACACCACAGGGTCCCCGAATTGCAGAGAAAAGCTGCCGAAAACCTGACGAAAACTAACCGAATGCACGCTGAAAACAAGCAAAAACATCTGGATTAACCTTCGAAGAGGAGCCGAACAGGAGCCGAAAAGGAGCCGAATCACACAGAGCCGAAGCAGCTGTGACGTAGAGGAGGCAGTGAATAAATTAGAAAAACCATTTGTATGAATCTGGGAAAAAGAAACGCTGTTTGCAAAGAAACTACTGAGCGAAAATGTCTGAAATTTTCACAGGAGGTCCAGGGAATGATAATAAAGAGGGCTGTTACAAAAAAAATAAGTAAACTGAAAAAAAAAAAAAAAAAAAATCGGACTTTTTTTTTTTTTTTTAAAATTCAGAAAAATGCTTAAAGTATCCTAAAAAATCTATAAATAAAGAGACTTTTTGCTGCAGAATTTTAATATGAACGTTTATTAGATATTGAATTAAAACGGGAATATTTTTAACATTGAAGTCTATGGGATTCTCCTGAATAAATTTGCCGAATTAAACCACCGAATGGCAGGGCATTAGGGGAACCTTTCACTGCTGGTTTGTGTTCTCTGAATAGCCGAAGCAGTGCTTTTTGATGGGGATTTCACTGCCCTCGAACAGGGACCGAACAGGCACCGTATGTGCAGGCAATTCGACAGGATTTGGCGAATTGCCTGCTCTCTGGATAGCCGAATGGCCAGGAAAGGTAACCGTACCCTGATTTTCAGCGTTCGGTTACCTTTCTCAAGCAATTCGAATCTCTTTGGATAACCCTGAGAGGGTTCTCAGACTTGCCTGGTATGATGCACATAGAGGGTTCTCAGACTTGCCTGGTATGATGCACATAGAGGGTTGTCAGGAAAAGCCGTGGTCAAATACACAGAGCGGCTTACAATGGAGAACACTGAAGGGATACATAGAACCACGACAGGGCAATGGATGAACTGAGACGCTGGACTTTAAACCTGACGGACACAGCGTCATCAGGCTGCGCCCCGCCGACTCACCTGACCCGCGACCACAGGCAGGGCAAGATTAAGATCTCTATGGGCCTGGAGCTGAATATTTTGGTGCCTTTTTTGGAATTTAGCGAAATGAAAACATATTTTAGGTTATTTAATAGTGCAGATATGGGTATATCTAACCAGGCAGATACTGTGTGAGGAAAATTCCATTCAGGTTTCAATCATATACAGTGTGTAAAATCATTCTTCCAGATTTTATCATCCAAACCTTTGTGGTTATATATTCTATAGGGAATTCTTGTTCGATTTTATAAATGGGAACCTGTTATTGCATTTTTCTGAGAAAATACACAATTTTAGCCTTGCTCCCAGTGTGGGAAATGAGGTGAGTAATGGCAGTGGTATTGCTCATTTTATACGTGACAAATGGACAATGCCATCACTTTGAAACTAAAATAAATTAATAAAAAAGGTTTTTCTGTTTTCTTTTCTTCTAGATTTTACATGGTCATGTGTGGTATTAATGCAAAGGCCAGACTCTGTCTTGTCCAATGACACCTCCCTTGACCTTGTGAGGTGTAAAGATTAGTGACGCAGGGTTCCAAAGTCACTCCCCCAGTGCTCCTCGCTGCAGTGCGGCGGTTTAGGTTTTTTCATATAACAATTTGTAAAAATGCATTGTGCCATCACCTCCACACTTGTTGGTGACAGGAGAAATGAGATGGTTAGTTAGTGCAGCATCATTGTTCACTTTATAATTGAATAGTGAAAAATATTGCTGTGTTACAAAGAAAAATAAATAAATATTTTTATTTTTACATAAAACCTGATCATGTTTGGTATCATTGGAAAGGCCATACTCTGGCCTTTCCAGTAATACCTCACATGACCCCTTAGCTTCTATGCAGTTGGAGATACATGGGTCCAAATGCCCATCAATGCAGACATAGTTCTCCTTTCTCTGGGCCTATTCTGGGGCATGGGCCTGGAGCTGCTGCTCCATCAGCCCCTATGTTAATCTGGCCCTGACCACAGGGGATCTCCTTTTCAGTCAACGTTGGCAATACTGAATGGCATGGGACTTGACAGAGTGATCCAATACTCTTGATCGTATCGGATGAGTTTTTCGAGGGGTTTGTGGCGGTTTTGCGGCAGATTTTTGGGTCCATTCACTGCAATCCGGGGACCCTGCGGTGAATGCTGAATTCACAGCAGGGTGGGGAACAGGGGCGGATCCAGGCACAAGTTTCGGGAGGGGCATTTCACCAATTTTGGCTTAGAGCTGGTGTGTAATATGTCACAGTAATAGTGACATCCAGATCCGCACCAAATTG
Organism: Leptobrachium leishanense; assembly: GCA_009667805.1. NCBI lineage: Eukaryota > Metazoa > Chordata > Amphibia > Anura > Megophryidae > Leptobrachium > Leptobrachium leishanense. The sequence goes on along the minus strand of CM019063.1, from coordinate 15,297,061 downwards.
CAGGCTGCACTCGTCACACTCACTCTTCCCTGGAAATTGGCAGACAGGGTCTGTCGTTCAGGTTACACCTATCGCTCCTCAGTCTGCTCTCTGGCACATGTATATGTCATGTCACGTCAGAATGGCATTAAAAAAAAAAATGTCTATTTCTATTAAGATATCATTCATTTTCGTCATGTAAATTTATTTACCCACATGTTATCATCCAAACCATTGTGGTTATATATTTGACAGAATATCCATTTTCAAACAAAAAACCTATAATGGAGAACCTGTTAACGCATTTTTCTAAAGGAAAAAAACACCATTTCAACCAAAATGGGAAAAATAAATTAATATATATATATATAAAAAAAAAATTCTCTTGTATTTTATTTCCTTATTTTTTTCTTTGTACACTGGTCTTTTCAGTGACACCTCAGCTGACCATGTTGGGTGTATGGAACGGGAAATACAGAGATTTCAAATGTCCGAAGGTCCCCTGTATCTCCTAAAGTGATATTGCAGCTGGGGGGGACGCACAAATACCCCTTGTTCCTCCTCCCTGGAACCACCAGTAATTTTATCAGGGGAAACGTAGTTGCTTCCACCCATTTCTTTTATTCCCACTGAATGTATATCATCTCTACAAATTCCTGGGTTCATTTCTGGGATTCAGTGACCCCCCCCCCATCCTTTACCCCGGCAAGCACCACACGTGACGCAGGTACCTTGAGTTGGTCTTGGGCCTTGGGCAGGCTATGGACGGCACAGACGAGGATGCCCCAGTTCTTCTGTGTCTCACTCTCCCTGTCTGACTCATGCATCCAGTCCAGGCCAGTCCAGGAGGCACAATCACTCTGTGCGACAGTGCAGACAGTGTGGAGCCTCCTGTAGCATCTTTTCCGCCCACATGACAGGCAGCAGCCCGGCGCAGGCAATGAATGAGCTGAGGCAATCATGTGATGGCGGCGCGCACTGAGTGCGGCCAGCCAGCGGCAGCGTTTCAGTCAGAGTACGTCAATCCAGCAGTAATATTTTCGGGGAGGGGGGGGCAATTGCCCCGTTGCCCCCCCTGGATCTGCCCCTGGTGGGGAAATTTGATTCCCTGAGGTGCAGGGAACAAGAGCGCACTGAAATGTCGGTCCCCTTAGTATTTAACTTTATTATGTTTTTTGGCTATTTTCCATTTGGAATGCATTTTGCATAGACATACAGATAAACAAAAAATGGAACATTTGTAACAGTTTATTTTTCGCTACAGTCAGAGTTTCACGACATATTTGCTAAATAGGCATCAAGTGGAAAGCAAGTTAAAATCAAAAATTGTTAGCAAGCAGTGCGGACTGATTATTCTACACTCAACTTGTATGAATAATGTCGTCATATAAATCACAATGGCCGCCCTCAACATGTTAACATCAGTTTCTGTGCTTTGCTGTTTACAGTAATGATAACTGAAGTCATTGTCAATACATTTTACATTGACCTTTTGTGCTACTTTAAAAATAGGAAACATAGCACATAAGGTAAATTCCCACACATTTTAGTTGCAACCAGTAGAGTCTCATTCACAGGTAAGTAACATTATTCTTCAAGAAGGCCCCAGGTGGCCCATGATGGGCATGGGCATTGGGATAACTGGTATACCGAATGGTCTTCTTCTATGCATGTATGGGTAGTCTCAAGCATACAATACATTAGCTTATTCACTACCTACCATTGATTACTATACTTGCAAACTGTGACAAACTTCTGCATGTTTCAAAAGGGAAGTTCAAACCAGCTAGAGAAGCTTTGTTGATGAAGCTTCTCTAGCCCTTGTTTAAATGTCTTCCTTTGAAATGCCAAAGTTTGTAGCAATCGCAACCACAGAAAATTTGTGTGTTGTTGCAAATACAGGAAAACCAAACAGTGGCTACTGAACAACCCCTATAATTTCAGTCACTATCAGGGTTATTCAGAGAGCGTGAAAATCAGGAGAATGACTGGAGAATGAAAAATTCTAGGTCAAAATAGCCAAACCGAAAAATTCTTCCTTTCATCTCACTTTCCAAATCGGCTATTTTGACCTAGAATTTTTCATTCTCCTGTCATTCTCCTGCTCTTCACGCTCTCTGAATAACCCTGTATGTCTATGCCAGTGGCCTTTGTCCAGAGGTTGTCACAGACTGATTGCGTCTCATGTTAGATTAAAATTATATTAAATGTATTAATTTGGTTGAAATTTGGCTAGCACAATGTGTAAAGAGAGTTTGAATTGCACAAAACAAACCAGAAAACAAAAAAGCCGATGCCTGGATTAAAGACTAAATCATAAATGTTGCTCTGCCTTTTGCATTTCTTCATTAATCCATGTAATGTATTTATTATTAAGACGAGTGAAGACGCTAGCATCTCCAGGCTGTCCACACTTTTTTCTTCCAAAAGAAACTATGCCAGTGTAAATTCCATTGCAGATTAATGGCCCTCCGGAATCCCCCTGAAATAAAAAAATGCATCAAATGAAATACAATATTGAAAACTTAAAGGAAATTAATTATATGGTACATGGTGGATTTACTGAATACTTTGTATATAATAAGAACGGGAAATGCATCCACTCAATAACACATATAAACCTGTGATGAGACGCCCTTAGCTGTCCTTAATTGTGATGCATTTTTTGTTACTATTCATTTTGGTGCAAAATGTCCATTACCTGTTAAATCTATATTGTTGATGCTTGATACTGTTATTGTGTGTGCCAGTCAGAGCTCTTTTTACCCTTCCATTCCCCTGTGACAAATTTGATTTGTTTGATTGATAAATACTCACAGGCATGCACACAGGGTGTACCTGGTGTGCCCAGGCACACCCTAATATGGAGTGAAGGATTAATCTCTGACCTCTACATTGATACTTTAGATGTTCGATGTAATGTCAAAAATTCTGGAAAAATGTGTCTACACTCAATTACGTGATTATTATCAGTATCAGAACTATTTAACCCCAGATCAATCAGGCTTTCGTCCAAACCATTCAACTACAACTGCCCTTTTAAAAGATTGTAATGATATCCAAGCGGGCATGGAACAAGGAAATATAACTGGAGCCATCTTCCTTGATTTTGCCAAGGCCTTTGACACCGTAGACCATGGCATCCTATTACAAAAACTTAAGAACTCTGGTATTGGTGATAGTACGCTAACCTGGTTCCAATCATATGTGTCTGATAGGTCTCAATTTGTGTCCATTTCTGACAGCACTTCCCTCCCCCTCCCAGTCACGTGCAGTGTACCCCAAGGCTCGATACTTGGCCCCCTGCTATTCACTATATTCATAAACGATCTGCCCAATGTCTACAAAGCTTCTACTGTACACATGTACGCAGACGACACTGTAGGCTAGGGTCAGACTAACGCATTTGTCGCGTTGTCCGTGAAAAAGTGCGTTCGAACGAATGGACGCATTTTTTCACAGAATACGCGATAGCGGTCATACGATGCGCATTTTCGTCCGTGATTTTGTACGGATCATCAATAAAACCCTTTTTGTGTCTGGACGTTATGTTGGCCGGACATTAGCAGCGTCTGACGTCTCCTAATCACACACACACGCCGCTATGCGGACGCAGCGCACTCTGTACGTCAGTAGTAGCGGTTTGACGTTCTAGAAAAAATGCGTTCGTTTGCCACTTGCGTTGCGTGGACGAACTTTCGTGCGGCCGTTCTTCGTATGTTACCCAGCATTGGACGTCATTTGCTGCTAGCACGACCGTGATTTCGTGCGGTTAAACGCACGTTAAAAATGCTTTCGTCTGACCTTAGCCTTAATCTATACCAGCAAACCAAGTCTCCCACAGCTGGAGGCAGTGCTGCAAGAACAATTCACAGGGGTAGAAAAGTGGATCGCAAATAACAAACCTTTTCTAAATACTGACAAAACTGTTACAATGCTCTTTGGAACCGCACCTAAACTACACATATTGCAAACACCCCATCTATGTGTTGGGACAAAATCAAATGGCACGCTGACCACAGTCACTTCTCTCAAATACCTAGGTATGTGGTTAGACCCAAATCTATCTTTTGGCCCCCACATCGAAAAACTCTCATCTAAACTCTACCCCAAACTAGGTGCCCTGTACAGAAACAAATCCTGCCTGAGCCCCGCGGTAAGAAAGCAGATTGTACAACAAATGCTTATGCCAGCCATTGAATACGGAGATGTAGTGTATGCAGCCGCCCCGCAAACACACCTCCAGAAACTTACTACATTGTATAACTCATTCTGTCGCTTTGTGCTACAATGTAACTACATGACACACCATTGTGACATGTTAAAAGAACTAAACTGGCCATCACTGGAATCTAGACGCACCCTTCACCTTTCCAACCTGGTGTTTAAGAGCTTTTCTGGGAAGCTACCACCCTACCTGAATATGCTGCTTCCCCGGCAGTTCCCTCATCCTATAACCTCAGATCCAGGACCAGCACCTTACTTGCAATACAAAAAGAAAATGGCTCGATCCTCATTTTCCTACAGAGCACCGCAAATATGGAATAACCTCCCAGACACCGTCAAATCTTCCCCCAGTCTAAAGTCCCTTAAGACTTCCCTATTAACATACCTCAATACAAAATGCACCTGTAAACCTGTAACATAATGACTTTATTTCCTCCATATTTATTTTTCTGTTAATCTGTATATTTGGTCTTGTGTTAATATCTTGCATTTTACTATTTTGTATTTCTGTAACCACTCAATGTTCTCGAACCCAGGACATACTTGAAAACGAGAGAAATCTCAATGTATCCTTCCTGGTAAAATCCTTTTATAAATAAATAAATAAATAAATGTTCCACATCTACACATGTGCGCAGCTCCGATCCATCGTTCTGCACAGGTGCGCAATTTGCGACTCATACTCTACGCAAGTTATGTAGGAACTCAAATTGTGTTAGAAAATGTCAGGGACTTCCAGGTTCAGGAGTCCGTGAGCTGAAGAGGAGAAGCAGCACATGGCAAGGGATGAAAATTAAGTAAAAAAAATTAAAAAGCAAAAAAAGTATAAATTTGTTAGAGGCTGTCAGCAGCATCTGCCCAATTAATTAAGGGCAAAAAGAAAAAATGAAACTCTATTTTTTTAATCGACTGTTCCTTTTGTTGGAAATACAACAGAATGTACTATGTGGGGCCCTATCACCTGGTGGGGCTAACCCTAGCGTCGGCATGTATTTGTGATAGCGCCAGGTAAAATGAGTCTAGTGCCTGACCAACAGATCGTATGCTTCCCGCTAGAAACAGGAAAAAAAAATCACTTAGTGCGTCGGTATAAGCGATTTGTACCACAAGCTTACTGTACTTTCCGCGTCCTATACTTAACATGGGGAGCGCTACAGATATTTTGTGCTTTTGTAACCAAAACCAACAGATCACTTGGTGCCTGCGCTAATTTCTGGAGGGACACTAACTGCAAAATATTACCTACTGCTCAACCCTGGCGCTAACTCAAAAACCCCACAAAAAACAGGTCCTCGCCCAAAATTAACAGACAATAAACAGGAAATTAACAGGCATTTGAAAGGAATGCAGCACAGGTGTTCTCTTGGCCCCATACACCATAGTAATGGATTTGGTCAACAATGTCGTTGCTGTTGCAGTAGGCTCTATTATTAATGTATCCTTTATCCACATATATCCTAATTCTAATAGATTGCCTAATTTTAAACATTTTATGCTGGGGGTTATTCATATTATGTAAGCGGTTGATTATTAGGGTGACCGTGTGGATCATGTTTAAAGGGACATAGATAAGTCTTGCCCTGAAACATGTATTATTTATATGCTGCAGCTGGGAAATTATTGTGGCTCACCTGGCCTTCCGTTTGGATCTATTAAATGCAGTGTAATGATTCTACATGCTGTTGGGTGGCATTTATCATGCAATGCCCATTAGCCTTAATTAACATATGTGTGCACATAAACATAGATGATACGGCCACCTTGGAAGATTTTAATAATGCAGGAGTGTGAGGTTATTCACTGGATGTGTTCATACTTATACAAGCTTGTGATGGCGGAGGATAGGTATGGCCCGGCACTCTGCACTGGGAAAAAAACTCTGTTCTATCCTGTACACAGCCACATTAGCGCTGGGTCTCAACCGGGTCTTGGCGTTTCATTAGCGTGCGCTAAATGTCTTTTTACATGGACTAATGCGGACAAGTGATCTGTTAGTAGGTCACCAGGCGCTAAGTTTTAGTGACGAGTGCTAAATTTTTTCTTTAGCGATGGTATTTTAGCTCACACCAGGTGATAGGCAATTAGGCACCTGAACTGTAGATGGCGATGTTACACTCAGGATAACTGCCTGTATATTCCTATGGACTTGTTGGTAAAAGTTTACAGAAAGGAAGGTGTTTTTCCTGTTGTCTCCTCTCCGTGATTTTTCTCTTTCATATATGCTATTTGCTGTAACAAGATGTCTGACATGTTATGACTCTTTATTGTTGAATAAGCCAAGTAAAGCCTGCACTTCTGAAAGTCACTACTGCCTCTTATTCATACATAACCAACACTAGACATGTGCATTTCGTTTCGTTCCGAATACAAATTCGGATGAAAAAAAATCACCATTTTTGTTTCCGAAATACGAAAATCTGCCGTCTGAATTTTCGGAGCGGTCTGGAAATACGAATCTTGGTAGCATAGCGAAAACAACAAAAGGAAATATCGGAATGAAAAATTATCCAAAAAGGATCAGGAACGAAAAAAAAAACAACAAAAATTATACAAAAAGAAAAAAAACAGAATGAGAATGACCCAAAACAAAAAAAAGAAAATGTAACGGAATGATCCGAAATAAAAAAATGGAACAAAAATGACCCAAAACAAAAACAAACCGGAACGAAATGATTAAAAACAAATAAAAATGAGGATTGTTTTCATTGAAATCTCTAGGATTCGCCCGATTAACCCTTTCGAACGAACCACCGAAAATCAGGGTTACAAATAAGGGTTAGACACTAGGGTTAGAAATAGATAAAGGCTCCTGAGAGGGCCGAAACATCGGGAGAAACTTATGGGCAGTATTTTAATATCTATACTATAAAACAATAAGGGCTGGCGTGTCCGTCGCCAAAACCCTACTGCGCATGCGCGCGCAACCTGCGGCGGTTGGCTGCGCGCGCATCCAACGGCCGCAGCACACGCACAGCCGGCGTGCGAGAGGGACAAAACAAATCCGATCCATTGGAGAGGCGCACAGCACAGCGCCTCTCCAATGGATCGGATTTGTTTTCTGCATCTCCTCCTTGCCGGCCTCCATCTCCTCCGTGCCCGGCCTGCATCGCCTCCGCGCCCGGCCTCCATCTCCTCCATGCCCGGCCACCATCTCCTCCGTGTCCGGCCTGCCATATTATTTTATTCTCATTCTCCCTCATTTCATGCTCATTTCTCCCCTTCATTTTATGCTCATTTCTCCCCTTCATTTTATGCTCATTTCTCCCCCTCATTTTATGCCCATTTCTGCCTCATTTCTCCCCTTCATTTTATGCTCATTTCTGCCTCATTCTCCCTCATTTTATGCTCATTTCTCCCCTTCATTTTTTCCTCATTTCTCCCCTTCATTTTATGCTCATTTCTCCCCCTCATTTTATGCTCATTTCTCCCCCTCATTTTATGCCCATTTCTGCCTCATTTCTCCCCTTCATTTTATGCTCATTTCTGCCTCATTCTCCCTCATTTTATGCTCATTTCTCTCCCTCATTTTATGCTCATTTCTGCCTCATTTTATTCTCATTTCTGCCTCATTTCTCTCCCTCATTTTATGCTCATTTCTTCCCCTCATTTTATGCTCATTTCCCCTCATTTTATGATCTTTCCCCCTCATTTTATGCTCATTTCTGCCTCATTCTCCATAATTTTATGCTAATTTCCCCCTTCATTTTATGCTCATTTCTCCCCCTCATTTTATGCTCATTTCTGCCTCATTCTCCCTCATTTTATGCTCATTTCTCCCCCTCATTTTATGCTCATTTCTGCCTCATTCTCCCTCATTTTATGCTCATTTCCCCCTTAATTTTATACTCATTTCTCCCCCTCATTTTATTCTCATTTTTGCTTCGTTTCCCCCTCATTTTGTGCTCATTTCCCCCTCATTTTATGCTCCTTTCTCCCCCTCATTTTATGCTCAGTTTTGCCTCATTCTCCCTCATTTTATTTTCATTTCTCCCCCTCATTTTATGCTCATTTCTCCCCTCATTTTATTCTCATTTCTGCCTCATTCTCTCTCATTTTGTGCTCATTTCCCCCTCATTTTGTGCTCATTTCCCGTTATTTTGTGTTCATTCTCCCTCATTTCATGCTCATTTCTCCCCCTAATTTTATGATAATTTCTCCCCTCATTTTATGCTCATCCCCCTCATTTTATGCTCATTTCCCCCCTCATTTTATGCCTCATTCTCCCTCATTTCATGCTCATTTCTCCCCTTCATTTTATGCTCATTTCTCCCTCATTTTATGCTCATTTCTGCCTCATTCTCCCTCATTTTATGCTCATTTCTCCCCTTCATTTTTTCCTCATTTCTCCCCTTCATTTTTTCCTCATTTCTCCCCTTCATTTTTTCCTCATTTCTCCCCTTCATTTTATGCTCATTTCTCCCCTTCATTTTATGCTCATTTCTCCCCCTCATTTTATGCTCATTTCTGCCTCATTCTCCCTCATTTTATGCTCATTTCTCTCCCTCATTTTATGCTCATTTCTGCCTCATTTTATTCTCATTTCTGCCTCATTTCTCTCCCTCATTTTATGCTCATTTCTTCCCCTCATTTTATGCTAATTTCCCCTCATTTTATGATCTTTCCCCCTCATTTTATGCTCATTTCTGCCTCATTCTCCCTCATTTTATGCTCATTTCCCCCTTCATTTTATGCTCATTTCTCCCCCTCATTTTATGCTCATTTCTGCCTCATTCTCCCTCATTTTATGCTCATTTCCCCTTAATTTTATACGCATTTCTCCCCCTCATTTTATTCTCATTTTTGCCTCGTTTCCCCCTCATTTTGTGCTCATTTTTCCCTCATTTTATGCTCCTTTCTCCACCTCATTTTATGCTCCGTTTTGCCTCATTCTCCCTCATTTTATTTTCATTTCTCCCCCTCATTTTATGCTCATTTCTCCCCTCATTTTATTCTCATTTCTGCCTCATTCTCTCTCATTTTGTGCTCATTTCCCCCTCATTTTGTGCTCATTTCCCGTTATTTTGTGTTCATTCTCCCTCATTTCATGCTCATTTCTCCCCCTAATTTTATGATAATTTCTCCCCTCATTTTATGCTCATCCCCCTCATTTTATGCTCATTTCCCCCCTCATTTTATGCCTCATTCTCCCTCATTTCATGCTCATTTCTCCCCTTCATTTTATGCTCATTTCTCCCTCATTTTATGCTCATTTCTGCCTCATTCTCCCTCATTTTATGCTCATTTCTCCCCTTCATTTTTTCCTCATTTCTCCCCTTCATTTTTTCCTCATTTCTCCCCTTCATTTTTTCCTCATTTCTCCCCTTCATTTTATGCTCATTTCTCCCCTTCATTTTATGCTCATTTCTCCCCCTCATTTTATGCTCATTTCTGCCTCATTCTCCCTCATTTTATGCTCATTTCTCTCCCTCATTTTATGCTCATTTCTGCCTCATTTTATTCTCATTTCTGCCTCATTTCTCTCCCTCATTTTATGCTCATTTCTTCCCCTCATTTTATGCTAATTTCCCCTCATTTTATGATCTTTCCCCCTCATTTTATGCTCAGTTCTGCCTCATTCTCTGCTCATTTCATGCTCATTTCCCCCTTCATTTTATGCTCATTTCTCCCCTTCATTTTATGCTCATTTCTGCCTCATTCTCCCTCATTTTATGCTCATTTCCCCCTTAATTTTATTCTCATTTTTGCCTCGTTTCCCCCTCATTTTGTGCTAATTTTTCCCTCATTTTATGCTCCTTTTTCCCCCTCATTTTATGCTCCGTTTTGCCTCATTCTCCCTCATTTTATTTTCATTTCTCCCCCTCATTTTATGCTCATTTCTCCCCTCATTTTATTCTCATTTCTGCCTCATTCTCTCTCATTTTGTGCTCATTTCCCGTTATTTTGTGTTCATTCTCCCTCATTTCATGCTCATTTCTCCCCCTAATTTTATGATAATTCCTCCCCTCATTTTATGCTCATCCCCCTCATTTTATGCTCATTTCCCCCTCTCACTTTATGTCCCCTTTCACTTTATGTCCTCCCCCTCACTTTATGTTCATTTTCCCTCATTAATGTAAATATTACCTTAACTTGACCCTGGGACTGGGAGTGGAGCCAGCATGGTGTCTACCTTCCTCTGCGAGTCCGCAGCTGCACATGAAGATGCACAGAGCGCTGGCAGGAAGAAGTGATGTTATATGATCACTTCCTCCCAGCTCCCTGCAGAGTAATGTGACAGGCTGTGGCTGGGAGAAAGCAAGGTGCTGCGGCTGTGCCTCCGAGAATGGTGGAGTTTGGAGGTGCGGCCACTGAATCAATGCATTGATTCAGCATTGCGGATGGCAGCATCGCGCTGCCGATTCTCTTTGACAGCCTGGTTAGTGCTAGTGTCGGCATGGAGCCAATGCTAGCACCTGAAAGGGAATGCCAGTGTCGGCAACATGCCGACGCTAGCATTATAATCACACCTCAATTTTTACTCGCCCTCTCCCAATTTCTACTCGCAAATTGCGAGATGGCGAGTGGAAATTTTGACCCCTGTTCTATATAATGCATATACAATAAAGTATGATGTCATAGCCTGTAAAATTATGCACGATAAATTGTGATATCTACGTTATCCTTTTACTTACATTGCAGGTGTCCTTTCCATCATTATTCACAGTGGTGCATATCATATTCTCTGTTATTTGCATATTATTCCATCTTCTTTTGCATTCTTCATTGTTTATGATTGTTAAATTCACTGCCATTAATTTATCTGAACTTGGGGAATTGAGCATTGGATCTGTTTCCCCCCATCCCGCAGTTTCACAAACTGTCCCAGCCTTTATTTGCGGAGCTGTCTTTGGCAACGGTAGAAACCCAACACGTTTTATCTGCAATGATGTTTTCGATAACTGGTAGAGAAACAACAAAAACAAAATAATTTAAATAACGATATAAAAATGTATTCTACTAGCGATTCAATGCTTAGAGTGTAAAATTATTTTAAAACCCCCTCCCTCAAATAACAAATAATAAAAAAGTAGACTATTAAAATAAAAGCCCTCTTTTACGCTTTCTTTACTAATCCTAACACCTTTATGTATCTGATGTATACTCATTGGCAACTTTATTAATATACCTTTCAAATAGCACAGTTGCAGAGAAATTGAACAAGTTGCTGAAAACATTGATGAGAAAAACTTTAACCTTCAGGCTTTCCTAAACTACCTAAACAAATTTTCATTGTTCAGGTTAGGCCTAATACCTGACCTAAACTTATCAATAGATAGTTTAGGGAGGGTCAGACTCAAGGGAGTACGTTTGACATGAGTGTCGTGTCGATATTTGAATTGTTCAAATAAAAGGTGACCATACAGTACAGATTTACCAGTTTTACCAGCACAGTACAGATTTTTTGGACATTAGTCTGGTTAGTCGTGAGATGTAACCAGTACAGTTTAGGATTACAAAATCAAAAATTATTATTTTATCAAAAGATTGAGTACATCCATCCTTGACAAACAGGCCTTAAATCAGTTTTATTAATATATCCTAGATTTAGGGCCCTATTACAATGTTGACGTTAACGTTAGCACTCACCCGTGAGTGTAATGCGTCCGTCACCGTCCAGTCCGCAACGGGAGGGCCGAGTAAGCAGCTGTGATGGGTGCGCGCGCAGCTGACAGCGCATTACAAAGGTATTTATATATTAGGGCAGACTCCTCTTTTCCCTCTTAGTTTGTAAACTCACGGGAGCAGCTCCTCTTTTCCCTCTTAGATTGTAAACTCACGGGAGCAGCTCCTCTTTTCCCTCTTAGATTGTAAACTCACGGGAGCGGCTCCTCTTTTCCCTCTTAGATTGTAAACTCATGGTAGCGGCTCCTCTTTTCCCTCTTAGATTGTAAACTCATGGTAACAGGACCCCTTAGATTGTAAACTCATGCTAACAGGACCCCTTAGATTGTAAGCTTATGGGACCCCTTAGATTGTACGCTCATGGGACCCTTTAGATTGTAAGCTCATGGGAGCAGGTTCAAGGTGGTGGTGCTGGTAGGGTGCCCAGCTGCAGGGAGGCCAATACTTACCTTGTTCCAGCTCCCTGCTCATGTCCACAGTTCTTTGCCGCGCTGGTTCCGGCATGCAGCGCTCAGAGCCTCCCCTGCACCAGCTGCCAGGGGTGACTCAGGTCAGGGGTGATGGTCGTGGGAGAGGCGCTTTGGGCGAGGGACAAAAAAAAGCTGATCATTTGGAGAGACGCTGTAAGCTTGCACATGCATTGTGTCCACCGCCTGCGGCAACGGACGCAAACGTTTTTATATATAGCGATGTCATGTCCTGCCAAAATGCTATAACAATTTTTTTTTTAAAACAAATGTGCATTTCCATTAAAATTTCAATCATCTACAGCATGTAAAGTAATTTTTTCACATTTTGTCATCTGAGCCTTTATGGTTATATAATCTACGGGGTACGTTTGTTAAAAAAAACCAACAGAAATGGGAACACGTTACTGTATTTTTCAGAGAAAATACGCCATTTTATCTAAAAAAAAACAAATGTTTTCATTCGTGCAGCACTGTTGCTCACATTATAATTGAAAAGCGAACAATAGTGCTGCATTAATAAATTTAAAGAAAAAAATCCATTTTCATTTTTATTTACTCATGGGGATTTCCATAGTTTTACCGCTAGGAATTTAATTTAGCCCAGAATTTTTAAAAGTTGTAGGGCTAAATTACATTCCTAGCGGTAAAATGGGGGCACTACGGAGGAAAAACTGCGCTCACAGTTTTCCCCCTAGCCGCCCGTTTTACCGCTAGGAATGTAATTTAGCCCTACAACTTTTTAGCCCTACAACTCCATTGAAGCTGACGCTGCCGGTCACATGACCTGCAGGATCTCGCCTTGCGAGATCCGGCCTGTCACTGTAGTGATAAGTAGGGGGAGACTCTGGGAACTTTTCCCCCAGTCTCACTCTGCTCCCGCCAGACTGAGGAGGCAGACAGAGGCGTGGTCCTCGCCACGGGACAGGAGGTGAGTATACGATTTTATTTTTTTGGCTGGTGTTAACGGATTCTGCAGAAGCAGAATCCGTTAGCACCAAGTCCTGGCTCTGGTTAACTTTTTGTTAACCGCGGCCGGGCGTTTATCAGAGTTAGGACTTTGTAATCCAGCGTTGATTAACACTTTCCGCTCCCCATGTTAAGTATAGGGAGCGCAAAGTACAGTAAGCTCACGCAAGGTTTGCGCAGGTTCACACGCGGTACACGATTCCGCGCGGTTGTAATTCGCAAATGGTTTTACCCCACGCGTTAAAAAGTACTTATGCCGGCGCAAATGTTTACGTCAAGATTGTAATGTGGCCCATAATCTTTTGATAATATTTTTGACGATGATTCAATCACAGTGTGTAAATTGATCTCTTTCTGCTCTTTGATAAAACAACATTTTAAAACTCCGCAATGCTCGTCAAAAGACCTAATTAGGCAACGTATAATGTTCTTACCAGAAGAAGCTGAATGTCATTATCGTATGTTACATTATTATAATCACAATGCCGGATAGATTTGGAAACGAAGGCTCTCTTTCTTTGGTTGTTTTTTGTTCTTGAATTGGCACCAATATACACTATGGTTTTCTTCTTGTTACTGGAATATCAAGTTATATTGATTATTAAAATCAAACAATATACACCGGTGCAGCGCCTCGAGTCACTCAAGAAACTTTTGCAAGGATAGCAAGGGTAACAGCTTACATCAATATGTTCATATGAAGCATAGATAACCTCAATGAAATGAATAAAACATATATAGTGTAATACAGTAATATAAGTCCATAAATAATAATAAAGTAGCTGCAAGCTCCGAAACACTCACACAGTCAAGAGCTCACAGCTCTTGGTGCAGCACCTATGGGTTGCTATGAGGCCTACCCATCTGCCATGTCTCTCCCGGTTTTATACTGAGTGAACCTTGGAAAGAAATAACATGCAGGGTTATCCAAAGAGATCCGAATTGCTTGAGAAAGGTAACCGAACGCTGAAAATCAGCATTCGGTTACCTTTCCTGGCCATTCGGCTATCCAGAGAGCAGGCAATTCGCCAAATACTGGCGAATTGCCTGCACATACGGTGCCTGTTCGGTCCCTGTTCGAGGGCAGTGAAATCCCCATAGAGAAGCACTGCTTCGGCTATTCAGAGAACACAAACCAGCAGTGAAAGGTTCCCCTAATGCCCTGCCATTCGGTGGTTTAATTCGGCAAATTTATTCAGGAGAATCCCATAGGCTTCAATGTTAAAAATATTCCCGTTTTAATTCAATATCTAATAAACCGTTCATTATAAAATTCTGCAGCAAAAAGTCTCTTTATTTATAGATTTTTTAGGATACTTTAAGCATTTTTCTGATTTTTTTTTTTTTTTATTAAAAGTCCGATTTTGTTTTTTTTTTTTTTTTTAGTTTACTTATTTTTTTTGTAACAGCCCTCTTTATTATCATTCCCTGGACCTCCTGTGAAAATTTCAGACATTTTCGCTCAGTAGTTTCTTTGCAAACAGCGTTTCTTTTTCCCAGATTCATACAAATGGTTTTTCTAATTTATTCACTGCCTCCTCTACGTCACAGCTGCTTCGGCTCTGTGTGATTCGGCTCCTGTTCGGCTCCTGTTCGTCTTTTTCAAAGGTTAATCCAGATGTTTTTGCTTGTTTTCATAGTGCATTCGGTTAGTGTTCCTCAGGTTTTCGGCAGCTTTTCCCTGCAATTCGGGGACCCTGTGGTGCTTGCTGAATACACCGCAGGGTCACCGAAATGCAATCGGCAAAAGGAACCGAATTGAAGAGAACGAAAAGTCACCGAACGTGCGGTGACTTTTCGAATCTCTTTGGATAACCCTGATGGGCTCTATGGTGCGGTATATCCAAAAATATCAATAACAAATGTAATATTACTCGTCACCATGGCCCCTATTCCGCAGTTCATGCTTAAATGGGGAAACTAAGGGGGGAAAATATGCACCTGCAGGTTTCCCTGTAGTCTCCCCAATTTAGTGCGATATTTTGGGGCAGACGCAACCTCCACACCTTGCCCCGGAACGCTTTTGTGCCAGCAAAAGTATCACCTCCTTGAGTCCATAGGTCTCCATGGAGGGTTGCGCTTCTGGGCCGCGGGGCCTGCGTGATCTCACTTTCATGAGATGGCGCAGCACCACAGAGTGATCGTGCAGGGAGACTGGGAACTATTTCTTCCCAGTCTCGCTGTGCTCATGGCCAGAAGAAACGGCGGATCAGGCCACTGTTCTTGCCGTGGGATGAGAGGTGAGTATGGAATTTATGGGGGGGGGGGGTTTCAGGGGTGCTAAATGATTTTGTCTATCTCCTTTGTATTAAACTGGGTTCAATATGTATATATAATTAATATATTTCAAGTGTTATCCCTCAATCATTATTGCCTAGATCTTGTAAAAATTCTTTTAAACTGTCTTCATCATTACCATTCCAAATTAAGAACATGTCATTTATATAGCGCTTATAGGAGACTAGGCCTGCCATCCAGCCACGCGAATCCCACATAAACTGGAATTTCCAGTGTGTCATAAAGAATCCCCATAGCACTCCCTGTCTCCTAGAGATAAAATTTATCTTCAAAATAAAAATACTTGGGGCACTATTACATTCTTCGTGCACAAATTCGCACGTGCGCAAAAACGCACTAACGTGAGGGGCAAAACCCTTCACGCTGAACGTCGTATTATGTCTAACGCGAGTGACCCTGTGCGAACCCTGCGCGAGCACAAGTTCGTGCGCGCATCCCATACTTAACATTGTGAGCGCAAATGCGATTTTGCGCTGGTACGCGCATGGTATTACAATCTTAGCTCAAATTTTAACGGACAACGTTCGTGCGTATAATTTTAACGTCTTTGAAAAACTGGTGGTAACGGCAAATCTGAACGTCCTGGCCGAAACGAAAAACACCGGGCCGAAAAAAAAATACACCAAAGTGTAGTTACACATTCTACGCATACCCAAACAACAAAATTGAGAAGTTGTGCGTGTTTTTATTATTTATGCAGCATATATACTCAGATTGATTTTGACAGGCGCAAAAACTGAACGGGAGACAATTGTGGTACTTAATTCTGATTGGCTGAATCGCGTGAAATAACAGTCCTCACACCTATTTCTGCGCGCAGCGTTAATGCACGTCGTTTTAACAAGCGTTATTTTTTGACGGATGAAAAATGCGCTCGGATTGTAATACCAGCGTTAATTATCGGGCGTTAACGTTTAACGCTGGGTGCAAACATTAATGCGCTGCACGAGCTTTTTTGCGCAAAGAATGTATCATAGAGCCCTTATTCTTTAATATGAAAATAAACTGTATTTGTTCTTTCGGACATACTTCATACATTTCTAGAAAGAACTCAGTGGCCTTCATATACCTTCTCATGGAGTACTTTACAAAGAATATACATTATTATTATTGTCATCATTTATATAGAATAGGGCTTCTATAGTTGTTACCTCAAATTTTGCTCATTGATAATTTTACATATTTATACTTACATATTGCAATGAGCGGCGGTCACTACCCAGGACGGTTTTATTAGTGTCCCACCGCATAGCGGTCGACCTGTTATAATTTGAGCCATGTAGAGTTTTGCGTTTGGAGCAACCTCAGTGCCTCCAATGATGTCTCCACATGACCCTAAAGAAATATGAAATAAAGGGTCGTTGCAATTGAAACAGTTTAAAAGAATGTAAACCAGAAATTGAGCAGGTTACTGTTTTTTATTTTAACCCCCTTTTCAACTAGGATCGAGTATATTAGATCTTCAACAGCACCTGTGGACATGGAGTCGATGTGCTGAAATTACATGAACAGCTTTGAAATCCATTTTTCCTGCTCAGAACCACAGAGCTCACGTTATAATGTAAAAATAGTCATGCTTTTTGACCACCAGATGGAGCCCCCTACCATTTACCTACATTGAATAAATACAGAAGGAGCCCCCTACCATTTACCTACAGTGAATAAATACAGAGGGACACTATCAGGGTAATTCAAAGACATTCGAAAAGTCATCGGTGACTTTTCGTTCTCTTCAATTCGGTTCCTTTTGCCGATCCCATTTCGGTGACCCTGCGGTGTATTCAGCAAACACCACAGGGTCCCAGAATTGCAGGGAAAAGCTACCGCAAACCCGACGAAAATGAACCGCAAAACCCGGCGAATGCACGCCGAAAACCCACAAAAACATCTGGATTAACCTGCCGAAAACCACGGAAAAAGCCGAGCAGGAGCCGATCACATGCAGCGAAGCCGCCGGAAAAAGCCGACACCGCAGACGAGGTTACAGAGGTTACAGAAAAAATAAGTAAACTTAAAAAAAACAAAAAAAAAAACAAATCGGACTTTTAAAAAAAAAATTAAGATAAATTCTTAAAATATCCTAAAAAAAACTATAAATAAAGAGACTCTTTACTGCAGAATTTTATAATGAACGGTTTATTAGATATTGAATTAAAACCGGAGTATTTTTAACATTGAAGCCTATGGGATTCTCCTGAATAAACTTGCCGAATTAAACCACCGAATGACAGGGCATTTCGGGAACCTTTCACTGCTGGTTTGTGTTCTCTGAATAGCCGAAGCAGTGCTTTTTCATGAGGTTTTCACTGCCCTCGAACAGGCACCGAACAGGCACCGTATGTTCAGTAGGGATGAGCTGTTCGGTTCGATCAGTTCGGAGTTCGATTCGAACCTTGGCCGTTCGCAAGTTCGCAAACTTCGAACTTTTTGGCATGTTCGGTTCGAGTTCGAAAAAGATTTTTTTTTTAAAAAGTATAAAAAATGATTAAAAATTACTAAAAAAAATCTAGAAATAAAGAGACTCTTTACTGCAGAATATTATAAGCAACGGTTTATTAGATATTGAATTAAAAACTAATGTCTAGGTGCAAAGATTCTCACCTCTAAATGCCCTGTGCTCTCAAACGGCGTAAACAACAGGTGTTAATTAGTGTTGTGCTTTTAATTAGTCTGGTCTGATGAATTTGATACATTGTTAGAGACTGAGGGTGTGGTGTCTCCTGATCTGAACATATATCAAACAACACCTGTGCTTCTGAGAAGTGTTCATTTCTCTACTAAATATTCCTCTGATATGCTGTTTAACCCTTTCACTGCTGAGGACATGTGGGGAACGTCCTCTTTGACTCCTCCTAAGGAAAGATATTGGGGTTCAAAGGAACCCCCTATCTCCCAACTGTTGGCAGCTAGCAGAGTCATGTTTCCAATGATAGCAAACATGACCATGTTTAAAGTAAAGAAAAAAAAAAATTATTCTTAAGACGTGAAATGGCTCAGCAGTGAAGGGGTTAAACCCTTAGCTCATTTTTACCGCTTTCGCTCATCATGTTTAAACGCAATTTGAAGCCACATTTTATTAAATGACCCAGACATATTAGATATCGTTCTTTCCAGCAGACTCCGCAGATTCATAATATATCATTTTTATATGTATATGTCATGTCCTGCCTGTATATTATGACAAAAAATGCAATAAAAATTGAATTTTTAATCATCTGCAGTGTGTAAAGTGTTTTTTTTCACATTTTAGCACATGAGCGTTTGCGGTTATGTTTTCTATGGGGTGCGCTTGTACAAAAATTAGAAATGGGGACTTGTTACATTTTGTGGGGGGAATTACGTGATTTATAGCAAACGCACCCCATAGAAAAAAATCATTAGTGCAGCATCATTGTTCACATTATAATTGAAATGTGAACAATATTGCTGCATTAATAAAAATAACACACAAAAAAAATACATGTTTTTATTTATTTTTTACTTTATACCTGGTCATTTTGGGTTGGGTATCATGCTCAGGCCTTTCGATTGACACCCTCCATGACCCCCTAGTTGCCACGGTTCTGGAGATATCGGGGTTCAAATGAACCCCCTATCTCCACCAGGGGATTCTGGGCAGCTAGGTGTTCCCCGGCTATCTGACGTCATCACGCTATGCGTGAGGACGTCAGGCAGTGAGGGGGGGAACCCAGGGGTGGAGCCACCATCCAAGATGGTGGCCCCCACCAGAGCAAGGCAGCAAGGCATCTCTATACACAGCCCCATCAGCATCTCTATACACAAACAGCATCTCTATACACAACCCCATCAGCATCTCTATACACAAACAGCATCTCTACACACAACCCCATCAGCATCTCTATATACAAACAGCATCTCTATACACAACCCCATCAGCATCTCTATACACAAACAGCATCTCTACACACAACCCCATCAGCATCTCTATATACAAACAGCATCTCTATACACAACCCCATCAGCATCTCTAAACACAGCCACACAGCATCTCTATACACAGCCTCACAGCATCTCTATACACAACCCCATCAGCATCTCTATACACGGCATCTCACGGCGTCTGAGGACGCTGAAGTCAGAACGCCGCGGGACCCCGGACAGAGAGGTGAGTATCTCCGCCGAGGGTCCCGCAAAACTGATGATGTATGGGACTCGTCCTCCTCAGCATACAGCGGGAGTAATTGAGGACAAGTCCCACACGTCGTCAGCAGTGAAGGGGTTAAAAACGTATTTTTTTAAACTTTTTGTCCTTGTTTCCTGTCCCCCAGGGCACTACCCGGACCCGGACATTGTTTTTAAATGTTTCTATACATCCTAGAAATCCACCACTTCACGGGCAGGTTATGGGGACCTCCTAGGCACGATATTTTAAGCAATTTTTTGTTTATATTTTTAACCCTTATTTCATGGAAAACTCACTGTCCGTTTAAAAACGTTTTTTTTTAAACTTTTTGTCCTTGTTTCCTGTCCCCCAGGGCACTACCCATTATTTTATTTTTTCCATATATATTCTATTTTCCAAATGCTTCTTCAATACACATTTTTTATTTTAAAAAATACAAAAATAGCAAATTGGAACCATAGCCCGGTAGAATAATTTCATGAAATAAAATAAACTAAATTAAAATATTTTCTTACCGACTTTTCGGACTTAATCTATATTTCATTAGCATAAATCTAGCTAGGTTAGAGCAGGCACTATAGGTTGATGCATTTGATAAATTTATGGTCCAGCGATTAGAAAGAAAACATGGCCAATCCTGAACGGTTGCAAACAGATACAATATTGACTGTCTGGTAAGTTTCTTGTTTTGGAAATCACCACACTGTAACTATGTATGTTGCAACCCAGGAGATAATAATAAATAGTAACTGACCCAACAATAAAGGTTTGTTTCAAATTTTTACAGCATTGAACGGCAGAACTTACCGCTGTGAATTAGCAAAACTATTGCAGAGAAAGTCTGAATCCAAACGATCATCATGTTTGCTCAGGTATGGAGGAGTTCAGGTGTGCAGTAAAATGAATGAATTTAGACACCTTTTATATATGAGTGCTTTATACTCACAGGAAAACAGGGTTTGTGGTCTCTTAGACTTTGTATACGCAGAATGTAAAGCCACAGGTTACAATGCCTTTTAAGACGTTATGACCCTCTTACAGGGTTACCGCTTTAGGGATTGTGGACAAATAAAACAGACAAGTGTAAGTAAATATATATTGATATTGTTTGTCAAATTAAGCCACTGTTGTTACAGTTGAATAACAAATACAACAAACAGATGGACACTGCATTACACTAACAGATCACACATGATGGAATTATAATACTTAAGGGGTTATTTAAAGAGAGACAAATTGGCCACCAAATTGCACTGAATTGTGAATTTCCATGTACGGTGCAATTTCGTGGCAATTCGGCTACTCAGAAAGCTGTCAGTTCACCAAATATTGGCGAATTGCCAGCTAAATATGGTGCAGTTCGATGGCAGTGAAATTCCCCATAGAGAAGTAATGATTAATCTACTCGGAGAACAGCAGGGAAAAGTTGCCGAAATGACCAGATGTTCGGTGGTTTCATTCAAAAGTAAACAGGCGCAACCGTTTATTCTTTTCATTTGCAGCAAAAAGTCTCTTAATTATTTTTTTACATTGTTTTAGGCATTTTTCTGGCTTATTCTTGAAAATTTGTTTATTCCAATTTTTTTTAAATGCCGTTTTTTTTTAAATTCTGTAACATACCTTTTTATTTTTTATTCATAGGACCAAATATATTATTTCCATGCATTATTTTTGTTTAAAACGCCTTTTAAAAGTTGCATTTTATTTTCAAAAAAATTTACCCGTTCAGCGACTGGTTAGCATTTTTCGGTGGCATTCGGCGGTCTGTTCAGAGGGTCGTGGCCTGTGTTCGGTGGGTTGAGGATACGTTCAGCAGTCTGTTTGTCAGTCAGCGGCTGCGATTGGCGGGTTGAGGATGTGTTTGGTGGTCTATTTGGTAGCATGCGGCATTCGGTGGATCATCAGCTGCATTCGGCAGTTTGTTCGGCGGTCAGGGCTGCGCTCGGTGGGTTTATCGACGGCGTTCGGTGGATTGATTTAGCGCACTTTGGGGACCCTGCAGTGAATGCTAAATTTACCACAGGATCGGCGAATTGAGGTTGCTGAAGTGCACTGAATGAAAGCGCACTGAACTTTGGTGCTCTTTGAATAACCCCTTAAGTCCTCATGGCTTGTCTCGGCAACTCTTGTTCATGCTGACCCTCTGCTCTGCTGGCCGGTCTCAGACAGCTCTCACACAAGGCTCTTTGGGTAGACTTCAGTGGACTGGCTCCCCCGCAAGATGGACCTCCCCACCAGAGAGACTTTCAGACCAGAATGGCCTCCTTGGAACTCCTAACTCAAGTCAAAATGGCCTGGTTTCTTATACAAGTGTTACCCTTTGATCTCTGCCCCCCTCAGCTATTCTAGTAGTGAGTAATCAGTTGGGGGAAGACTCTCTTAGAGGTGCTAATTATTTATTTTCTAGTATTTCCTGTAATATGGAGCTAACCTCGTTTACACCAACCCTACAGAATGACAGAAAGTCTGTGGGAAATGTTTCATTCTCACTCTCTTCAGGTATTGTGAAATATAAACAGCTCCTTCGGGACCCTTAATAATTTTTACTAGAAACCTTTTGAATTAACAAATCCGATGACCAAGGTTGACAATGCCCATATCAATTTGTTTTAAAAAAATCTATTTCATACAGCCTCAAACTCTCAAAATGACAGGTCTCCCTCATTGTCTTATTAAAAATATAGTAAATAGAATTAATTATATTTCTTTGCTGTCAAATGCACCTGTGCATCCTCTGCACCCATTTTATATGTAAATTTAGGCGTGTGCAATGGATGTCCATCGTAGGTGAACTACAGGGTCCTCTCTCCTACTGCTCCATGTGTTTAATTTGTATGTATATTTGTTGTTCTGTCTCACCCATTGTACAGCGCTATGGAGCTTGCTGGCGCTTTATAAATACTTGTAACTAGTTGTGTTTTTCTATCTTTTAGGTCCTTGTCTGCAATTACTAGTTGGTCCTCATCTCATTTATGGTAAAGGGCATAGAATTGGCCGTTTGTAATTATTTACTATCTGTAATGTAATGTTATAGGCTGAGCACATGTTTGCATATCAGTTTGTCTAATAACCTGGTTTTGTGTGTAATCGAATGATTGATTGACTGTATAATTGATTTACATATTTATATTTCGCTTTGGCACAGTCATGTTATGACTTGAGAAAGGTCGTTGCGTTGGACTGAAATGTTGCCTATTCCTTTCATACGTTGTGCTGATTAAAACGGATTAAGTCAAGATTTTAGGAATGCGGAACCTTTATTATTTTTTGTCTATATGGCCTTTCTAGCTGTGGCAGAGCTAGGTGGTTCATGTACTCGATTTGAGTACTTTGTAGCCCCTGTGGGACTTTCTGTATACTATGAAATGTGGGTCTTCTATCACATTGTTGGGTGTTCCCTTTAACACCCTCTGTTATCTATCCTAATTATAGTTATGTTTTATTATTATTTTTTCAACCTATAGGCTTTTCTTTTTGATATTTTGTTTCTTCTACGCGGGAAAAGACTTTTACGTTGAAACATCGAGTTGTGCCCCAGGGCAGCTCTCCTGATTTGCCCTCAGCAGTGAGATATTTGTATTTTATTGGGACTATTTATATATTGCACTGTTTTGTTATATAACCCGTAGGAAAATGGGTTAAGAGCTTGTATACGCTCAATACATTTTATTACGGCTATTTATGTTTGCATATTAAGTCATATATATTAACTGCTTTATGTATTTTTGTTACTTTTTGATTTTTGTCTAGCTACACATGTCTTGTATATATTTATGTAATTTAATTTATTCAATAAAGCTATGATTTTATTTATTTGATCATGTTTGTGCTTGGATTCTATTTCTTTACTTTATTGGTTAAGGATTTGGGATATTCCTTGAATTTCTGAGCTCTCTGAATACGAGGCATTATTATGCGTGGGACTATTACTGTCAATATGTTCATTGGTTCATGTACCCGACGCCAAGTGGATTTGTTCCTCTGATTAGGTCTGTGCTGGTGCTTACATTTATATTGCTCTAATTTGGCTACTAATTTCTAATAATTACATATTTAAGCAAAACAAAAGTCACTGTATCTAGTTTCATCTGTAGCTGTTTTGATTCTTACTTAAAATAGCGAGAGACGAGATGCAGTGATATATTTTTTAAATGTGTAATTAAAATAAACAGCCAATCCAATGCGCTCTATCATGAACCAAAAACCATCCAGAAATGAAAGGTAGACACACCGGAACAATTCACCCAGCACAGACCATAGGCATCACTAGAAGGGGGAAAGGGGGACTATTGCCCCCCCCCCACCACATCTTGCCGTGATCCACTGTGTGCCCGGCTGAGCGAGTGAGCTGGCATCTTCTGGGCAATGCATAATAGCGAAAGCCACAGCGGCAAACAGGTTATCAGAAGCATTCGTGAGCGCACCCTAGCAGGGTCTCATCATGACTTCCTGTGGCGAATACCAG
Organism: Leptobrachium leishanense; assembly: GCA_009667805.1. Lineage (NCBI taxonomy): Eukaryota > Metazoa > Chordata > Amphibia > Anura > Megophryidae > Leptobrachium > Leptobrachium leishanense. The sequence goes on along the minus strand of CM019063.1, from coordinate 15,272,889 downwards.
CTACAGTTATGACTGACCAGAAACATTTATCTATGTTTCAACATTAAAAACAAGTTTTGTAAACTCTGACAACATAAAAAAACAAGGTGTTCTTTTTTATTTAATTTTCGATTTCAAGCCTTCAGCATTTTGAATCATATCCATAATGTTCGGGTGTGAGTTTCCTTTTGGATACATAGATGTCTTCTTCTTGCTTTCATCCTTTATTAATGAATTTCACAATATCTATTAGCAAACCAGCACAAACGTAGCACAAACGAATGGTATATTTGTTTTTTAAATACAGTAACATGGGGTGCAAAGTGGGCGGGGCTTGAGTTCACATAATCTAAAATTGAATGTGCAATAACTTTAGAAGCGAACCAGCACAAACGTTCATTTTTGCAGCACAAACCAGCACAAACGTAGCACAAACGAATGGTATATTTTTATACACGTTTTACGAACATGGGGTGCCAACTTCACACAGCTATATCTATTAACCGAAAACTGTGAAAAGTGTTCAATGCAGGCAGCAACAAGCAGATACTAAATCGACCATGATGAGTCTCCTCACAGCGCACATGTCCACTAGAGGTATGCATTCGTTTCGGAAAAAATTCGGACATTCGTTAATTTGTGTTTCAGAAGTACTTCCAAAATAACGAAGCGATAAGATCCGAATTCGAAATGAAACAAAATGGTATCTAACAAATTTAATTTGATATACAGTGTTCATCATAAAAGAAAAATTTGATTTTTTTTTTGTGTTCCGGAATTCAATTACTGAATCGATATGGAATTGATATGTCATCTACTGAATTGATCTTAAATTAAAATACATATGATGCAAGTAATACAGTCAGCAAACAACTTTATGAAACAAATTAATTTTGTTTCACTGTTTCACAAGCACCTGTCCCTGTTAAATTGACTCAAATAATAAATATGTGAGACAGCTTAATATTTAACCCTAGATTGTCGTTTAACAGCAAAATTTGATTAATTGGGGTTTTATTTAGTGATCCGAAATTCGAATTGATATCAACTATTGAATTGATATATGAAATTCGAAACAATACGAAATTTAGAATCGATCCAAAACTAAACGAAACAAAATACAAAACTAAAATTAGTTCCGAAATGAGAAACAAAATTCTGAAAACTAAACTAAACAAAATTTTCAGCTGTGCACACCCCTAAGGCTGGGGTCAGCCGAACGCAGTGCGAACGCGCGTGCAGCCGCACTTTATCACGGCCGTAGTAGCAGCGAATGACGTCCAATGACGGGCAATATACGAAGTACTGTGGAAACACCCAAAAACAATGAGCAGCAAAAAAACACCACCCTGATATCCACCAAATTCAGAAAGCATATAACATGAAAAACAAAAATTGGTGGTGTTGCGCTAAAGGAAAGTAATAAAACTTATGTATGGTCTATTTTGAAGGCATGCTATACTGCACAGCAAAAAAGAGAAAGAAAGTTCTATTTCTCAATAGTTCGTTCAATGGATATCCAGTCTCTGTTGTAGAAAGGTTTTTCAGTGAAATCTTCCAAGACTTTGGAACGAATGACCACTTCTTTGGTGAATCTTCATTAAAAAGTATATATCTCGGAAAAAGAGAAACTCGATAGTGTTATACCGTTTATTAATGTGTATACAAATCTACTGACCTAATATACGTACAGAAAAAAGAGGTAGTGGGTTTAGGATTTGATCTCACCCACTGCCAGATAAAACATCACGTCCCAATCAAGCCTCTATAGACAAAACCACCAGGAGCTCCCGGGCTGCTTCCAAGGTGGTCACTCAATACCAAAGGTGGGACCGCGATGATAAAGTGACGTAGTGCTGACGCGTTTCGCCCCGCCCACGGGACTTCATCAGAGCATCAGATGCTCTAAACCCACTACCTCTTTTTTCTGTACGTATATTATGTCAGTAGATTTGTATACACATTAATAAACGGTATAACACTATCGAGTTTCTCTTTTTCCGAGATATATACTTTTTAATGAAGATTCACCAAAGAAGTGGTCATTCGTTCCAAAGTCTTGGAAGATTTCACTGAAAATCCTTTCTACAACAGAGACTGGATATCCATTGAACGAACTATTGAGAAATAGAACTTTCTTTCTCTTTTTTGCTGTGCAGTATAGCATGCCTTCAAAATAGACCATACATAAGTTTTATTACTTTCCTTTAGCGCAACACCACCAATTTTTGTTTTTTGTTTTTCATAATATACGAAGTACGGCCACACGAAAGTTCGGCCAGGCAACGCAAGCGGCAAACAAACGCATTTTTCTTAGGAACGTGAAACTGCTAGTACGGACGTACAGAGTACGCTGCATCCACTAGCGGCGTGTGTGTGTGATTAGGAGACGTCAGACGCTGCTAATGTCCGGCCAACATAACGTCCTGACGCAAAAAGGGTTTTATTGATGATCCGTACAAAATCACGGACATAAATGCGCATCGTATGACCGCTATCGCATATTCCGTGAAAAAATACGTCCATTTGCTCGAACACACTTTTTCACTGACGACGCGAAAAATGCGTTCGTCTGACCCTAGCCTAAGTCCACGTATGTCAGGAGTTAGCAACCTTGGCCTTGCAGATGTTTTGGAAATACATATCCCACAAGGCTCGGCCTCAGTGGCGTCACTAGGGTTGGTGTCATCCGGTGCGGTAACTCATGGTGTCACCCCCCCGAGTTTTGCAGTTTCTTTATTTAACTACTGTTACTCATAACTCAGTACTCCCATATAACACTGAATGCTCATACACTGTGCACATTACTGTGAGGTTTATTGCTGTGGAGCTCTGTGATATGCAAATTTTGGCGAACTGCCAGCAAGTACGGTGCCTGTTCGAAGGCAGTGAAAGTCCCCATAACAAAGTAATGGTTAATCTGTTCAGAGAACACGAACAGCAGAGAAATGTCCTGATGTTCGGTGGTTTCATTCAGCAGGTTTATTCAGGTGAACACCGTAGGTTTCAATGTTAAAAATATTTCAGTTTTTACCTACTATCTAATAAACCGTTCTTCCTTTAACCCCTTAAGGACCGAGGACGTACCATGTACGTCATTGCAGCGGGTCTCTCTTAGACCCGCTGACGTACATGGTACGTCCTGCCGTTTTTGAGCTGCTGGAAGCGATCGGATCGCTTCCAGCAGCTCAAACGCCATTGCAGGATGCCTGGGAG